>JAGTTD010000026.1:13314635-14029006 GCA_018398585.1 Simmondsia chinensis | reverse complement strand
TAGAAGATTGATGGTATATCTATGTTGGGGGAGAAAAAGTCCATGTTTATTTTCGTTTTGCTTTAATGCCTAGGAAATAGTGTAGGGGTCCAAGGTCCTTCATGGCAAATTGGGTAGAGAGTTTGTCAATTAAGGTGTTTAGGGAGTGGGGGTTGGATTTGGTGAGGATCATGTCGTCAACATAAAGAAGAAGGCATATAATGTCATTGTTGCAATGGTACAAGAAAGAGAAGGGTCTTCCCAACAAGAAGTGAACCCAAGACTGTATGGAAAATTACTAAAACGTTGGAACCTAGCCCTTGGAGCCTGCTTTAGGCCATATAGGGCTATGCGTAACTGACAAACATGAGAAGGAAATTTTGGGTGGATAAACCCCTTAGGTTGTCGCATATAAACCTCTTCTTTAAGATCACCATGTAGAAAGGCATTCTCTTGACATCCAATTGTCTAATAGGCCAGACATTGGTTATGGCAAGTGAAAGTATGAAGCGGATGGTGGAGGGTTTCACAACAAGGCTAACGGTTTTCTTGAAGTCAATCCCTTCACGCTGGTGGAACCTTTGTGGCACAAGGCGAGCCTTGAAGTCAAATTGTGGCCTCACGGGGGCTAACGACGTACCGGAGATGGCGACGCCAGTATCCGTTAGTCCGTTGAGGAATAATCCGGAGGATAGCAACCCTATATTGGGTAGATCGGGCATATCAGAGGTGGGATTTGTCGTCCTCCCACTTAAATGATCACCGGCATGAGAAAAGCCGGGGATTGTTGTGGGTGGGAAGCATGGTTGACCATGGAGGGGAGATAGGGGAAGTAAGGAGATTGGGATTGTTAGCTGCCATAGACCAATAATTGAAAAAAACCTCAAATTAAAAGAACAACAAATAGAGAACTAGTAAATAAAATGCGGAAAAAAAAGAAGATCGAAAAAAATTCTCTCTCTAGAGAGGCTCTGATACCATGTCTAGAAGCAAAAATGATTATGTATTGAATGAGAAAAGAGTACATGAATGGTCTCTATTTACAGAGTATAATGAAGAAAATAAAAGACAAAATTAGCCTTAGGTAATATATTAGAGATGAAGGATAGTGATGTCATTATAGCCAACCCTAAAATGACCTACCATATTCTAATCCTATAATTGTGCCATGATCTTTGCCTTGGATATCCTTCAATAGTTAGCAGTATTGAGCACTTTTCTTGCATACTTAATTTTAATGGTCTGTTTTAGTAAGTTAAACTTTTACTCTTCTTGATGGCATTATTTTATCCTATTCTCAGGTCAGCTGTACTGCTTGATGTCATTGCCTTCAGTGCTCTTATAATATACGTAACACGTGTGGCCCTTGGATACAAACAAACAAGGGATAGGTATCAAGTAAGTATACTGAGTTATTTCATGAAAGGGTGAAAAGCCTAATGCTTTAAATTCTAGGGAAATTAGCACCTAGATACCTGACATTTCAATATGTGCGATAAAGTACCTTAAGATTTGAACACTTAATCACCTTGGTACCTTATGTCGGAATTTGATGAATTTTTGTAAGAATTTACCAAATTTTGTATAGAAAAGACTTATATAGTACATGACAATGATAATATACAGAAGCCATTTCAATGTTTTCAGCAAAAATTCAGCGCATTATCATAAAAAATACCGAATTTTGATTTAAACTACCTTTGTATTGCCAAACTCAAGTGTCATGTTTTTTGTCAATAAAATCCTATAAATGCTGACAAAGATACTTATATATTATCGGAATTATGTTCCACTTTAGCAATTTTCGAATGAAAATCTATTATATCTTGGTAGAAAGAAACTTGATTGATAAAATTTTAAAAATTTAGAGTCCTGAAGTGATAAAATTTTTAAACTTCAAGGTACCTTAGTGTATATATTAAAATGTGAGGCTACCTAGCTAATAAATATTTAAACTTTGGTGTACTTACGTGATAATGTTCCTAAATTCTATAATGAGCAATACTAATCAAATGGTTCACGTGTTAACAGCTTCTAGTCAACCGGACACTTAATGAGAAAACTTTGGCGAGCGGTTTTGGCTCAGTTCACTTCCTTCTAGATGCTTCGGAGCAGCAACAAGTGAGATATTACCATACACCTTAAAGTTCATAGGATAGAAAGAGATTTTTTCAGCCCCTTATACTCATTATGCCCGGCATAAATAGACTAGGTGGTTCAGGAAGGAGTCATGAAAATTTGGAAATAAATGGAAAGATAATCTACTTTCACTTTTTTTGGATAATCGAAGACAGAGGATTTTGAATACTATTTGAAATTCAAAACAACCACGGGCCATTGAACAGCTGGCGAAAAGCTCGGGCTTGTTTGAAAAGTAGAAATGTAAGCAGATCAATTTTGAGTGAATGGATATTCTGAAATAGAATGATGGTGTTCTATTCAGTGGAAAATTTCCAGTTTTCTGGAGTTTCCCAAGAAACAGCATTTTTCAAAGAAAACAAGTCCGAAATTATCTGCTTTTCTATTTTTTCCAATTTGCATGAAAAACACGGTTTCTCAATATTCACCCCTTTTTACTAAAAATTGACTGACCTCTTTCCTTTGTTTTTCAAGTTTTCCCTTGTACTTAGAGGAGTTGTGATGGAGATAAATGATAGAGAGTCAAGATTTATATCTAGGGGATTTATGAGATATTTCCTGAGAACTTGAGTTATTGGAAATCTCAACTGTTTAACTTGATCTCCATTAAGCTGTTAGTTTGGTATTTTGCTACTATTTTGAAGTTTTTCTTTTCATATAGAACACATGGTAAGTAAAGAGAGAAAATTAGGAAATTTTCATGGAGTAAACACACCCCGATCTTTTTTTGTCCATTATATTGCATGAGACATGTAAGAATACAACATATTTGACTTGTGTTTTGTTCACTCTACTATGTGCAGTACAAAGAATGCATTTTGGCATATGGAATCCTGCTTAAAATAGAGAGTTGCCAGGTATTTCTCTTTCTTGAGCCGTTGATATTCTTGTCTTGTGCATCATCTAAAGAGATTATTATACCTTTAGTAAAAATACGCGTATAATACGTATTATGAAATACATATTCATATTTTCCGTTTAAAAATGATGTTTACGTATAAGTGCCATTAGTATAGTAAAATACACGTTTTCTTGATCTTATCCATATAATACACGTGTTATAGGACATATCCGTATTTTTGTCATTAAAAAAATAAAAAATAATTCAAAACATTCAATACTAGACCTAAATCAAGTATCCATATTCTTATTTTTGCCAAGTTTGTCATTTCAATTCTCAAATTATTGATTATACACCCTATCACTGTATCTCATGCTTCTGGTATTGCTATTGTGGCGCACACTACTCTTTACTTTTGTAAGTCAAGGAATTGTTGACTGAAATCTTCATGTATAAAACCGAATAATACACATACGTAGTATATCTCGTTTAATTATTATACCAAATTTTACTAGAAAGGGATTATACTTCAATTTTCAGTTTTTTTCCCTTGTTTCCTTACTTGAAGCTATCATGTAGGAGAAAGACCGTCACTCACATTTAACCCCATCACTATCACTTGTTCTTTTTTTTTTATTTCCTTTATTTTTGTTGGGTTGGGTTGAAGCAGCGGGAGTAACACTGGGGTAATGCATACTTACATAACTTTCACATATTTTGTGAAACGGCACAACACAGTACAGTACAATCATGGTTAGAATCCTATACAATCATAGTCGAGTACTCTGAAATCAGTGATGAAGATAAGAGTTGTTTCTGTTGTCTTAAAAAAGTCAAATTGTAGTATGGCAAAAAGCTAGACTAAATTTTGAACAATCTGAAAGAGCTTGTGTTAAATTATTCAAGAAGACTTTTTGCAATACCTCCGATAACACTAGACTAATCTTATTCTACGACAGAACCTAAGATAGATAGAACGATATAAATGAAAGGAAGGAGGGTGATACAAGCAAGTCTAGCCAGAGTACTCGACTAAGCTGAAGCAATAGAAGCAGTTGCAGCTCACGAGCAGCCAAAGATAATACTGAGCTGGAGATAGCTGGAACATGTGATGAACTGGTGTTGAGCTGGAATCTTAGCTGGCAAGTCAAAGTCAACATCAGAGGCTAGGTAGTTAGAGTTACTGATCTGGGAGTGGCAATTTCGGAATAGGTAGATGGTGAGGAGAGAAACGGTTCTGATGGTAAGTTGGCTATCAAGAGAAAGAAATGAGAATGGGTAAGATGGTGCAGCCTAAATCTGGGGAGCGTAAATATAAATTTTGATGGATCAAGGATCGGAAGATCAGCGGTAGTGGGGTATATAATCAGAGATGGAGCAGACTGGTTTGTTGTTGGAGGGTCTAGAAGCCTTGGTAATGCGTTAATTGTGGTTGTTGAGGCTATTGTGGCAAGAGATGGTATTTGGACAGTTAACATGTTTCAACCATAGTATGGTAGAACACTATACTGAGATTCTATTTAATGCTCTTAATGGGAATTTCACACCTTTGTGGTGGATACAAAAAATTGTGCAAGGTGTGTTATTGTTAAAAGGCATTTTAGCTTCAATCACTGCTTTAGAGAAGCGAATATGGTTGTTGATTGGGGGGGTAAAGCGTGGTCATCACATCCCATCAGTGGTTTATTGGTCTTTGATGCCTAGCTCGAATGAAGCCATTGTGTATGCTGACACGCTTGGTAGAGCTTTCCTAGAAGGTTCTCCTAGTGCTTCCTCTACTGTTCTAAGAAGAGAAGTAAGAGTTGAGTGTCAAATAGATAGTGTGTTGGGGTGGTTAGCATCTGTTATTATGCCATGGACAACGGAAGTTACTACCTTGATTGGATAGTAGTACTGAATACTTTGCCCACACACAACCAAATCGTGGATAGCAGTTGCGGTCTTGTGAAAATCATGTTTCGCAGACTTCCCGTAACACACCACAGCTATCGTGTAACATTAGTGAATGACTAACTCAAAATCCGTTATATAATGTACTTTAAGCTTTATTTGATTTCATGCCTTAAACAATTGTATTGTAGGTGAGGAATAACAAGGGAAATTATCACTTATGTATCCCGAAGTTTGAGTATTTATCGCTTAGGTATCTTGACATTTCAATATATACAATAGGGTATATTAAATTTTAATCATTTTATCATTTAGATATCCTGAAGTTTTGAAATTGTATCTATTAAATACCCTTTTGTCAAAAGTTTGATAGATTTTAGTTGGAAAATGTTAAATTTTACTACGATTTTAGCAGTATATTAGTATCTTATTAGAATTTGATTTTTTTTCTTTTTGGTCAAAAAATGTGAAAATGCACGTGATTGTGGCAATATTTAGGTGGTTTACCTCAACATACAATGAATGTTTTATCACAAATCGTTGAAGTTTTGGTAAAAACATTGACACGAGTTATATATATTATTGTTATTATGTGGTTGAATTCTTACAAAAATTTATAGAATTTCGACATAGGGGACCTTTGTGATAAAGTATTCGAACCTCATAATACCCTATTGTATATATTAAAATGTCAGGTACCTAAGTAATAAATCCTTAATTCAAATCTCAAAGTATCTAAGGCTCTGTTTGGCACATGGAATTGGAATTTGACTATGGAATTCCAATTCCAATTATGGTTCTTATGGAATTGGAATTCTGATGAAATTGAAATTCCATTGTTTAGTTCATGAAAGGAATTGGAGATTGGAATTATAATTACATAATTATTCGAATTATCAAGGGTTTTCGGTCAATTGAGTTGGAATATTTTGAGTTTTAAATCAACTACTGTTGGATTTTGGTCAGAGTGGTTCACATTGTGTTCAAGTTATAATGGTCGAAGCGATTCAATTTGAGTTCGAGTTATTTGATTTTTGAGTCAAATCAGGTAGAGTATTGCATCGAATCATTTGGTGTTCAAGTTACCTCGTATTTTCAGTTAATCGAGTTAGGTGTTTTCGGGATTCAGGCTGGTTATGATTGGGTTTGAGTTCATTTAGGTCATTTCAAGCTTGAGTCATCTTAGTTTTGGGATAAATGAGTTGTATCATTTCAAATTTCGAGTCATATTAGGCTGAGTTCGAGATAGGTTGGGTCATTTCGGGGATGGTATTAAGATTTGGGTCAATTTGGTCGGGTCAGTTCCACTTCGGCTCAGCTTGTTTACATCACATTCAAGTCGAGAAGTTTCATTTTCTGGATTTGAGTCATCTCGAGTTTCAGGTCAATTGGGTTGGGTCACTTTGGACTTTGAGCTAAGATAATTTTGTTAGGTGATTTCGAGGTTTGGGTTGGTCAAATTTTAAGTTGTGTCTAAGTCTTTGGATTGTAAGTCATCTTGGATTTGGGTTAATCAAGTTGGGTCAATTTGGGTTTTAGGTCAATAGAGTTAATATGGAATTGCAATTTCTTACCCCCACCCCAAGGAATTGGAAAGTATAATTTTCAGTTAAAATCCAATTCCATGGAATTGGGCAGTGGAATTGTAGCAGGTAAACCAAACAATAGAATTGGACTTCTAGGCTCCAATTCCAGCCTGCAATTCTATGCCCCAAACACAGCCTAAGTGATAATTTCTCCAACAAGAATACAATTCTCTACTCTCCTCTCCCCGCAGTCTCTGAATCTCTAACTCTCTGTTTCTCTGTTCTCTTTATCTTCCTTCCTTTTTATATCACTGTCTTCCGCAACTGAAACCTCTGGCAGTTCAGCTTTTCTGTAAATATGTATAAGCTTGATAACAAAAATCATACAACAATAACAACAAACCCAGTGCTTTAAGGACTCCCGCCTGAGCAGGGTCTTTTTTTTGGGGGGGTTGATGTACGTAGCCTTACCCCTTTAGGGTGTTACCCTCGAGAGAGGCTGTTTCCGGGGACCCCGACAAATATGCATATCAGTCCACTACTTTTTATTTGGACTCAATCCAAACCTCATAGTGATAACAAAAATCATAATATAAATCTCTCAAATCCTCTCTTAGATCCTCTCTATGGATTCTCTCTGAACCCTTCCTTCCCCTCTTTAATTCTCTAAATCTCCTTTTTCTTCCTCTTCTTCTGTGATTGATGAGAAATACTTGTTGAGTACTTCTATAATGCAAGAAATGATAGTCATAAATATATAGCCAAATCCAGGTTGCTTTGATTTTAAGTTGTGGAACCGTTCTCAATTGAACAACTGAGTTCATAATGGGAAATGATTTTTCTATGCAGGTTACTTGCCGCAAAACCCTTGGCGAGGAATGTGAGAGATTTTTGTACAATGTGTTCAAAGTGAAGGTAATCCATTCAACCCTAAAGTGCCCACGTTAATTCTTAGATGTTGGCTATGATACTGGCATACTTCAAACTAGATGAGGAAACATAAGAAAATAGAAAATAGTTGAGTTTGACATCTAGACATACCATTTTCTACAACAATAACATGCCTAGTGTCTAAAAGGTTCCTGCCAAGATGGCTTTTTTTTTTTTTTTTTGGGGGGGGGGGAAGGGGGGTGACATGTACGCAGCTTTACCTCTATAGGGTGTTATCCTAAAGGAAGGCTGTTTTCGAAGGCCCCCAACCTGAAATAGCGAAAGGCAAAAACATAACGATATGTTTATAAGATCAAGTCAAGTCAAGTCAAATGAAGCAGTACCAAACATGCAAGTAACAGTAAAGGAGCATCAATAACGACTATGAAAGCTTAGAGACGCTGTGAACTAGTATCGTAGTGCTACCCTCTCTTAACAGCTTAGGTATCGGTGTCCCGTTCTCATATACCAAGTCTAAATAAAATAGATTATGCGATGAAGCTAGCATTGCCTTTATGATGATTAACAAAATTTATCATTTAGGTACGTTGAGCTTTAATCTTTATCAATTAGATGCCTTGACGTTTCAGTATATACAATAAGTTACCCAACAACAACAACAACAATCCCAGTGCCTCGAGGGCTCCCGCAAAAGCAGGGTCTGGATATACAATAAGTTACCCGAGGTTCAAAATTTCATTACCTAGGTAACCCTAAGTTTAAAAAATTTTGTCACTCGAATATCCTTTGCTGAAATGCTGTGGATATAAGATGGAAAATACTTATGTGAACATAATTCTGACAATATATAGATGTCCTCCATCCAAATCTAGTCATGTTTTTGCCAAGAAATGTTGAATATCGCTTTATTTTGACAAATATACAGGTAGCTTACACTACAATCCTCTATTTTTATTAAACAGCTTAATTTCGGTTATGAAACTAACATGACTCACATATATTATCGTAATCATGTCCCGCATAAATGTTTTGTGATCAGAATTGGCCAAATTTTGTCAAGACTGTTGTTGGATTCAGGCGTAGGGTACTTGTCTGATAAAATTTTCAATCCTTGGGATACTTCATTGTATATATTTAGATTTCAAGGTACCCAACTAATAAGTGCTCAAACATTGGGATGCCTAACCGATGAATTCCACACGATAAATTCTTAATTATCTTAGTGAATAACTGACAGAAGTGTTATGAATGCAGGTAGAGATGCCAGTGAATAAAGCAATAGATGCATTGATCAAATTTGGACTTGTCACAGAAAGGCCTATCAGTGGGAGACCTGCACTTAAAGTGGTTCCTTATTCTCATGCATATGATGCCCTTAAGAAACGTTGGGATTCTCTGTTTTGAGTCAAATGTTTAGTTGATAATTAGGGCCAATTTTTGGAATTTAATGCAAAAAAAAGTGTCATACATTGAGCTGCTGATACACCCCAGAGGCGGTTTCATCCTAAAACGATAGGCTGGCAGATTGGCCGGCGAATTTGGGTCATAAGGTTTTTGGCATAGCTTTCCTCTCCCTGATTTCGGTTGATGCCTTAGGATTTCCTTTCAAATGAGGGCAATCTTAAGGAGTCATGTCTTTACCTTTTACTAAAAACTGCTAGCATGTATTTTATCAATTGTGATTAGAGAATGGGCAAGTCGATCATTCTTCCTTGTAAGTTTGAGTTGGGTTTGGCTGGACTCAACTTATTTATGTGAAAACCCTAGTTCTGTACCCACTTGCATGGTACATAGCTATATGTCAAGGAATTAACTTTTTCAAAAATTTAAGTTAATGGGTGAAAGCTCAGGATTGGTTTTATACTGTAATATGCATCCTCACAGCCCATTGCGCTTGAAACATAGATATAGCATAAGTCCATTTCATACTTTGTGTTTAAATTGTGTACATTTTAAAAGTGGCATTATCGGGATTCAAACTCGTGACTTTTGGTACTCAAGACTTTGAAGGAACCAACTTTCTCAAAAGCCAACTTTCCTTAAAAGTGTAGGCTAATAGGTAAAGATCAATGATTGATTTGATACTGTAACAGTTATTGTGAATCGAACTTGGATATCACTATAAGGCACTCGTTCACAAGCAAATCATAATGCACATCCACGTGCCTGGTGTGGTCGTGCGAGACAAGACTTGTAGCAAGGTACGTGGCAGAGATATAGTAGACAATGACTAGACGTTTCTGAAAAGAGGTCGGGGTCTGAAAGAAAGAAACAAATCTAGCAGCGTTCAGCAGCATGGGGTACATGTAGATAGCCGTTGTCCAAGAAATCAATGTTGTTAGCATTAGTTAATAAACGAGTGTTAGATGTGTATTTGGTCGGACGAGGAACCCATGGTCCTGTGTACTTGTAAGGTACCGATATCGGAGTAAACGGAAAATGAACCTTACTAACTTGGATCCGTTTGAATGTGATACAATGGAGCTGACTCAAAATTCAAAATGACTCTTTCTAATTGATCCAAAACCGAAGATAAGCCTCAAATGAATTATTCCTACTCAGTCTCGATTTAAACTTGGACTAATCCTATTTGGTCGTGACTCTTTCTAATGACTTGAGCCAGAAATGACCCAACCCATTTGAGTCAGAAATGACCCAACCGTTGCTAAACTGAATCTCTAGATGATTCAACTCGATTGACCTGAAATTTAAAATGAATTGAGCAAGAAATAAATCTTATCTGATTAAAACTCAACTCGAGTTGATTGGAATCTGGAATTCTGAAATGATCCGATCCAATGGGAAATTTGATCTTAGCTAACCCAAAATTTGGAATGTTCCAACCGGATTGACTTGAAATTAGAGACGAGTCAAATTGCTATGGAACTATCGAATAATATCCCAACTTCTAATTTCTTTGTTCAACCTAAGAGTGTATCAACATGTAAGCATCGAATTTCATTAGAAGTGTGAAGTTTAGCTTGTTTGGGCGAGAGTAGTACTGAAATGGGTGACCTCCTTGGAAGTCTTTGTGTTGCACCTCTCAGTTTGGGGATTCTCAGAAACAGTCTTCCTTCATGGTGCCCCGAAGGGCTAAGGATGCGTACATCCACGCCCCCCCCCCCCCCCCCCCCCCCCCCCCCAAGCCTACTTAGGCGGGAGTCCACGGGGCACTGAGAATGTTGCTTTTTTTAAAAAAAAAAAATTTATTTGATCACTCGAATAATGCAATTTTAAATCTAGTTCGGTTAGAATTTCCCAAACAAGAAATCCAAGAATACCTATACTAATATTCTAGAATCTACTGGTCTTGCTGTCTCTTTGATACCTACTCGTTCTTACATACAATGTATTTGAGTGTTCACCTTTTAAAAACACGATATGTACTCTGGAATTTGTTGGTCATACAACGTATCTGAGTACTTCTTTTTTAGTAATATGATAGGTTGTGAAGAATTGGTTAAATTGAAATTATAATTTCACTGTCCAACTTCTAATAAAAAATTATCAATTAAGTACCCGAGGTTTGACTATTTATCACTTAGGTATTCTGACGTTTCAATATATACAATGAGGTATCTTAAGGTTTAAATAATTTATCACTTAGGTACCATATGTTGGAACTATGACGGAATTTTTGTAGGAATCGGACTAATTTTTTTTACAAAAGATGCTAATGTAATGTATGTGTACAATAATATACATATATAAACAATGTCAATGTTTTCAATAAAAAATCAACGAATTACGATAAACAAGTTCACCGAATTTGGATGTAAGCTATCTATATATTGTCGAAATCATGTGTCATCTAAGAATCTTTTAATACAAAACTATCAAATTCTAATGAATATACTTATATATTGTGGAATCATGTTTTACTTTGACATTTTCAATGAAAATCCATTGAATTTTGAAAGAAGAGTATCTAAATGGCTAAATTTTAAAACTTCTAAACGATAAAATTTTTAAACCTTAAGATACTTATTATATATTAAACCATCAAGATACAACAACAACAGCAACCCAGTGCCTGAAGGGCTCCCGCATAGGCAGGGTCTGAGGGGTAGATGTACGCAGCCTTCCCCTTTCTAGGGGCTGCCCAGAAGAGAGGCTGTTTCCGAGGGCCCCCAACCTAAAAAGCGCATCAGCACCAAAAAAGTCTATAAATTATTAAGATACCTAACTGATAAATGGTTAAACCTCGACACATTTAGGACTAATACCTAGGTTTGAATGGGCTGGACTAAGATGAACCATTGAAGTTGCTTCTAGAATGGGCCTGGGGCTTTTCCCATTTCCTTTTTTTCAGTATCAATAATGAAATTCACTCATTATCTATTCCAATTGGATCTAAATTTTGCCTCTTCGCTAAACCCTAGTCCCTCGATTCACCGCCGTTGAGTTCCCCTCTCTCTCAAATCTCATTTGGCAAGGTAAATTGAATGGCGCTGATTGTTTCTTTGTTACTTCAATTTGATTCGAAAACCCTCTAGCCCTAAACCCTAATTTAGGCTTCGTCTGTTTACCTGGAAAATTAGATTCTATGTTCTTTGTTGTTCGGCACGCATTTTTTAACGGAAAAGATTTTTCGAGAGAAAAGGCTTCCCTCGAATGGTGGAAAGTGACTTCCTTTGTAAAATGGGGAATCATCGTTCCAAAGCCTAGAGGCATATGTCGTTTCAAGTTTGGATTAGTTCAAGTTTATGTTGGGTATAAAAAGGTATATGATGATCGGTGAAAGATGTCTTCTTTTAGAATAAACAAAGGAACATAATAAGGCGGGAACCCCATTTTCCGTTGAAGCAGATGTTGAAAAACCGAAATTGGAATTTGATTTTAATTGGAAAAAAGGAAATTTTTTTCTCCTCTAACAAACGGAGTCTTAGTTGTGGGAAATTTTTAGTGTCTAAGCTTTTTCACTGTAGTTATGCACAGATAGGAGGACGAAGAAAGGTTGCCCTTTATGTAAATTATGTCGTAAGAAGTTTGGTTGGATTTGATAGAAGGGGGCTGGCGGTGGTTAGATCCTATTCGCTTGTTTCTATTAGTGTAATATTTGGATAATGGTATTACGGGGATGATTGGATGACTTTGTTTTGGCTGCTTTATTGTTAATTTTGAGCTCTTAATTACAACTGGTCATCATTTTTGGAAGAAAAAAATGGTAATCAATCAGGTTAATATTACCAAAATACGTTTGGCCAAAAACTGTGATTGAACGACTTCACTTTGTTGTTTCAAATGACAACTTTTGCTCTCAGATGTCTAGTATTGTATTTGGATGCAAGTTTTTGAATGTTTGTTTTGAACTTAAGTTGCAGAATATTTTTGAACGCTTATTTTTGTTGAGATTACAATTTTGGTCTCAGAACTCAAGCATTTATAGGTTGTTCCAAGGTTTTGTTTAGATTGCAATGTTTCTTCCCATTTGGTTTCAATTTTTGTGGGTGGTTAGCATCTGTAGTTAGTTTGATAGCCAAACAATATATTGTTGCTTCCTTAGTTGATTCACTCATGTGTGAAATAGTATTGGAATTATGTGAAATTTTCTTGGTTTTCATACACCTTGGTTCTATTTATTAATATTGGAGTTGTTTTAATACAATCCTCGGAGATGGCTTGTGAGCTAGTGTGGAAGATGTTATCTTAGTAATGTAATATTACGTTGCATATTTAACCTTTCTCGTTTCTGTTTATAGATGAACGTTGAGAAGCTCATGAAGATGGCTGGTGCAGTCCGCACTGGTGGAAAGGGTAGCATGAGAAGGTTTGTCCCCTAGTTTGTTATTTATCTAATTTTCTTTTGAGGTGATACTGTGGTAGAGAAGGGGATTCTTGTCACTTTCTCTATTATTAACATGCATTTGTTCTTCATATGTATATAAATTTAATACCAGTTATCTTTTTAAGCATTTATTGAAACTCCTTGTCATGCTTCTATCCAGTCATAATATTGACTAATCATTCTTGTATCAATTACACATTATGGAGGTTGTATTTGACTGAATCAAAAACAATTTTTTTGATGTTAACGCTATTCTTCATAAATACTGTTAATATATTTATGAAGAACAGTGTTAAAACGCTAACATGTCACCCTCTCCTCCCCACCCCACCTGGGATCAGTTAACATTGGTGTTGCATTAGCTTACCATATTTTTCCTATTTTTGCTTGAAAATTGCCCAAAATATATCGAAGTACAGCTGTAAGTATTTTGATTCGATCCTTTGGGGAGAGACAATGAAGTCACCTTGACCTCTAAGACAACTTCGATTTTACATGTTAATTTACTGAATATATTTATGACATCCTATATTTATGATTAATAGTTGCAACTTCTTATCATTCTAATTTTATTGGATGTCCTTGAAGAGACTCCAAGTTGTAACTCGATGTGGTTTGTTTTTCCATGGAATATCCAAAGGATCTAGATTACAACAAAAAAGCAAGCATTGAACTTAAAATGACTTTAGCATGTCCGGGTAAGGAGTCTAAATGGATTACAATAAAGAAAATATTATCTACAATGTAATATAGTTGACACGTACCTGATCTTAATGTGGCAGAGTTAGAGAAACTATTGAAGTGAAATTCTTGCCCTAAAAAATAAATGACGTATAGTATGTTATTGACTTATTTGCTGAATCGATGTTGTGTTACGCCTATTGACTTTTGGGATGGCAGAAAGAAGAAGGCGGTTCACAAAACTGCCACGACAGATGACAAAAGGCTGCAAAGTACCTTGAAGAGAATAGGGGTTAACACTATTCCTGCAATTGAGGAAGTGAATATTTTCAAGGATGATGTAGTTATCCAGTTCACAAATCCCAAAGGTAAAACTCGTACAACAGCCAATCACACTATCATTGAAGCTAGTAGATGTTTACACGTTCCTGAATTGTTATTCTTGATTGTGTTACCCTCTTAAGCTAATGAAGTTGTGTTTCATTTTCAGTTCAAGCTTCAATTGCAGCAAATACCTGGGTTGTCAGTGGTGCTCCTCAAACCAAGAGTATGCCTTTCTTCTTTATTTTTATTTTTTTTTTTTAATTTTTTTTTTCTCCCTCAAATTCATGTCTCTGAATTTGCCTTGTAAATTTCTCCGTGCTGTTTTCTTGGATATATAATTTCTGTTCTTTAAATGCTGTTGCGGCTTGATACTTCTGTATTAATTTAAATGCGTTTCTGATTTACTTATTTAGGCCTACTAATGCGTATGACATCTCGTTTTCTTTGGTTCCCAGACCTTTATTTCTGCGTATACCAGAGCTAGTAATATGTGTGAGATAAAACTTAAAACAAAAAACTAAAATAAGAAGAAAAAGTGTGTTCAAAATATGGTTTTAGTTTCTAGAAAACCAAGACAATAATTAAATGGTATCAAGCATAGCATACCTTTAATTTTTCAATAGTTTTCCGCTGTTCTTTTATCCTGTACGGCAGTTTGTTTCTAAGTTACATGCTTGATTGCAACTCTTTGTTACGAATTGAGTGTCATTCTACTTTGATTGTAGCTAGTTCAACGTGGAACTTGATGATTTTGGATGATAATTAACACATCTGCTATCTTTTTTTTATCTTTCCAGAATTGCAAGACATACTTCCTGGGATCATCAATCAATTGGGTATGTGGCCCATCTTATCCTTATGAACAGCTTTGCTTTCCAATAAAAAAACATATGTACGAGCTTGTTTGGCCAAACTTCTTTTCTAAAAAAAAGTGTTTTTTCCTTCCTGGAAAAAGAACTTTTTCAGGTTTCTTAAATGTGTTTTTCTTGACAAGAAATGTGCTTTTAAGTAGAAGCACAAGCTGTTTGTTTTCTAAGTAGATGAAGCAAAATTTAAGAATTTTTCTAAGATACCCCCATTTATAGGACCTTTTTCGAAAGTGCTTACGTAAAAGAGTGCTTTTAAGGTAACTTTTTTTATAATTGACCAAATGGGCTCGTAAAAGAGGATAAAAGACAACAAAAGGCGGATTGAGAACTAGTTGCACCCCATCATCTTCTCTAGTGTGGCTACAATCCCTACCACGATCCCCATCTCTGAATCCACATGGTTGATGGAATAGTGACAAAACATTTTCAAATATCAATCATAGACAAACTTTAATACTTCAACAAATGCTTCCATAGTTCTCTAACACATTCCTACTAAGCCATGAAAATATGCATTGTGGAATTACTTGATCAAAAATTCAAGTAATATAGACTTTTACCGAACCAGCATATGTATGAACTACAAATATATAGAAAAAAAAGGGGAATCTTTTCAGATCCCATTCCTACTGTGTTTTCCGGTGTTCCTCGTCCCATGTTCTTGGTGTATGGCCATTGAGGTCGATTTCTGGAGGAGGGGGCTCTCTCTGCCCTATTGCCATGGAGTGAAATTCTTTTGTTCTTTGGATAAGTGTACGAGTATAAAATCATTACTAAGCGTTCACCCATCAATTTAAACTTTTGACATGGTTTTTTGACATGGTAACATAACCTTATTAACCAAAAAGTCACGAGATGGAATCCATTGGACCCCACACTGTATATTGATGTAACTTTAGCACAAGGTATGAGGTACGCTTGTGCACTATCCATGCCTAGTTGACATTCGTGTGAGGAAGTGTGTTAGAGTATAAAACCATTCCTGAACTTTCATCTATCAACTTAAGCTTTTAGCATGGTTGGTCATTTGATATGGTATAAGAGCTTAATTGACCAAAAGGTTAGGAATTATAATTCAAATTTCAACATAACATATGAGGTGGGCTTGTGTATCATTCATACCTCAAACTCAATAAGCATTCTTGTAAGGGGGCATGTTAAAGTATAAAACCGTTGCTGAGCCTTTACTTGTCACCTTAGACTTTTAGAATACTTGGTTTTTAAGGGGCTCCACCCCCGAATGCTAATTCGACATAGCAAGCAAAAATAAAGGGGGATTGTGGGAAAATTTGAGGGCACTCCACAAAGGGAGAGCAAAGAAAAATCCAATATAGGAACATAGTTATTACAACAATGTTTCACTTATTCCATCTCGCTCTTTTCCTTGCTTTCTCTGCTGATACCAAGCACAAAAGGACCCTATTCATAGGCCTCAAACCCGGAAGTCCGCGAGTCACCATCGAGGGCTTGAATAATTTCATTGTTCTAGACCATCCGTCTCCAAACCTAACACAGCAATGCATGCCAATGAGTTATTTCACTTGCACATTTTCAGGGCCAGATAACTTGGACAATCTGAGGAGACTAGCAGAGCAGTTCCAGAAGCAGGCCCCGAACAACACCGATTCTAATGCCACTGCCGGCGCAACTGCACAGGAGAATGAAGATGATGACGACGAGGTTCCTGAGCTTGTAGGTGCTGAGACTTTTGAAGCTGCTGCTGCAGAAGAGGCACCCAAGTCTTAAGGGTCTCGTTTGTTATGCTTCATCTTTTTTTGCCCTTTTTTTGGCTTTTTTTATTTACGGTTCAGTATTTTCACTCGATTTACCTTAAAATGCTTTATAAAGTTGTAGTTGTATTTTGATCTGATGCAAAATTTTGATCCGAAGTGCTTAGCTGGCGTTAACTGAAAATTTGAATCCTAACTTGAAATGCTACAGGTAAACGAACTGAACGCAGTTCAAATCGGTAACAGCACATTCGTGTTCAACATGGGTTTTCATAGCTTATCGAACCCAAGTCTAGCAGGCATGTAAAACTTAACGTGCGGAGTTCAGATGGGGGTACTTAGCCCGTTCACACATGTGAACAACTTGCCAAGGACTTGGTAATAATTGTCACGGGCTCATTTATTGTTAGCACTAGCTCAAAAGTGGTTTAATGACAAAACTAGAAGTTGTTTTTCTACTTTTAAGGTGTTTTTTCAGTACCTTCAAATCCTTGAAAGAATGAATTTTTTTCCTCAAATCGGTTATTTTCAGAAAAAGAAGCTTTTCTAATACTTATCTTTCAACTCTTTAAGCGTTTTCTTAAATGTTTTATGTAAGTGTTTTGTGTTGATCTAGTGGGTGGGCTTTATGTATTGGATGACATATTGGTGCTCCAAGCCAACAAAACTAAAAGCATGTTGATATTATATGAAATACATACCATGCAAATAATTGCTAACAATTCAAAATAATGGTCTGATACACTTAGGCTATGTTTGGCAAGCAGCTTTTCATAGCATTTTTTATAGTGTTAAGCATTTTGATTAGTAAAATTAGTGGCGTTGTTTAGTAAAAATTTTGTTAAGAGTTTTTTATAGCGTTTAGCTTTTAGCTTTTCAAACGTTATATAATTAAATTATATTTATCATTTTGTCCCTTATTTTTATCTTAATTTATTTGTGTATCGGTTTGTTGGAGCGCTAGCGTACTTGTCGATTATTTGCGTGCAGTTATCTTCCTTTCAGTTTTCCTTTTAAGTTTTGCTTTGTACGCTTGGTTGGTATTATGTATTGTTCTAATACTATGTTCTCATGCTTTCAGGCTCTATGATTACATGATGATATGTTCCTCGGGTTGGGGTCATTAGAAACAGCCTCCCCTTCAGGATAGCATCCTAAAGGAGGAAGGCTGCGTGTATCCACCCCCCGTACCCTACTTATGCGGGAGCTCTTGTAGTACTGAGATTGCTGTTATTGTTATTTTGTTTTAATTTATCAAACACATTATCCATCAGCTAACAGCTATTAATAAGCTAATAGCTAACAATTATAGTCAAATATAGTCTTATAGTGCAAAATTCGTATATCTATCAGGACAATAATGCTAGAAAAAGTACTGATTTTACTGCAAAAAGTAAAATTAAATATTTTCAGGCCTCTTCTAGCAGTCAATAATTGTTTTCTTTGAGAAGCCTCTAAAAATATTATGAGTAATATTAAGAACTTGACATATATAATAGAATATCACTTTGGAGTTATGAGAGTGAAAAGATTAATTTATAAGTATAATAATTACTTCTTCTATTGTTATTAGAGTTTTAGGATAAAATTTTAATTAGGTTTATATGTGAATCTCATATCTTCTATCTACATGAGTCTAGCCTTAAATGTCGAGTGAAATTTAAAATGTGTCGTGTGAGCAAAATATGTATGTAGTTGGTAGAGTATGTACGTGTCAATTGTCATAAAACTTTATGTGTTGTGTATAAAATATCTTTTCTTATCATACATAAAATTTTAGTATGTTATAAATATTGAATATTTTTTGGGTGTAATTTTACGGTTAAATTTTTGAATATTATTAAATATTTTAAAAAATTAAAAATTAAGTAAAAGATATTTATGTATACATACACATATAATATATATGTGTATACATATATATATATATATGACATGTGTCACATACGTGTCGTAGTCTTGGTTCTCAATGCGCGAGTCATTGTCATTTCATATCTATACTATATACTAATTGTGGAGTTGCCCCTCCCTAAAATGCCTCCAAACCCCCAATTCTTTTTTTATTTATATTTTTCCTTTTTCTTAAAAGCTCTTTTTCTTATTTTGTTTTCTTTTTTTTTCTTATTTTGCTTTTTTGGTATTTATTTATAGATTAAATACATTATTTCTTTTATAACATTAATAAATAATTGGGATTAATAAATTTAGACACATATTTTTTAATTTAAAGGTTAACTATATACAAAATAAAAAACGGCAAGTATGGAGCGGGCCAAGCTGGATCCCCACTTATACCCATACATGCCCCAAACGGAGTGGCTACCCACTAGCGTCATTTCATGTGCCACACTGAACTACCAATTCAGTATCTTTTAAAATCGAATTTTTAGAGCTTCATTATTTTTTTGTACAAAAGTTGTAGCTGGGTTATTTGGATGAAAACCCTAGTGCACTATACCAAACGTATATTCCTGCATAAAGTAATAAATTTTTAATTTAAGACTTCTCTCATGTAATCCAAGAACAGGTCGCGGGTTAGACCTCCAATAACCAAAAAAAATATTAAATTTAAGGCTTTCTTATTTAGTCCACGAAATGCAGCATTTCGCGTGGTTACGGTAACGAATGATTTATTTTCAGCCGGTGAGATATGTGAAGTTTGATTTTGGTTTATAAGATCTACGCATTACAGAACAAATCTAAGATACAACAAAACTTAATTCATTAAAGTTCCAAAAATTTAAAAAGAAAACAAATTTTTAATTTAAGACATTTCGTATTTAATCTATAAAAAAATAAAAAAAGGTTCCCGCCACGGGTACGAAGTGCACACCCGTATCCCTGCCCGCCTCATTGCCCGCGAGTATCTATTACCTGGCCCGTACCTCCTTAATGTGGGTACAGAACGATTATCCATACCCGCTCTTATTATTTATTTAATACTACTTTTTTAAAAAATTATTTATTTATAATATTGATAAATAATTGGGATTATTAAATTTAAACACGCATTTTTCACTTTCAATGTTAACTATATACAAAATAAAGCGCGGCGGGTATGGAATGGGCCAGGACAGGTACCCACTTATACCCGTACCCGCTCCAAACGGGGTGGCTACCCGCGAGTAGCAGGTTTCACCCGCCCCATTGCCATCAGGTACATAACGATTATCTATACACGCTTCTATTACTTATTTAATACTATTTTTAAAAAAATTATTTATTTATAACATTAATAAATAATTGGGATTATTAAATTTAAACACGCATTTTTCACATTCAATGTTAACTGGATACAAAATAAAGGGCGGCGGGTATGAAGTGGGCCAGGACAGGTACCCACTTATACCCGTACCCGCTCCAAACAGGGTGGCTACCTGCGAGTAGCAGGTTTCACCCGCCCCATTACCATCTCAATATCTCTTAATCAAAAAATTACCCAGCTCTAACTTCTCTATAAGAAAAGTTATAGCTAGATAGTTTGATGAAGACCGTAACGCACTATGTCAAATGTATAGTCTTGCATGAAGTAATAAATTTCTAATTTTAGACTTCTTTTATGTAATCCAAGAACATGTCGTGGGTTAGACCTCCAAGAACCAAAAAAAATTAAATAAATTTAATACCTTTCGTAATTAGTCTACGAAATGCGGTATTTTGCATGGCTACTATAAGAAAGGATTTATTTTAACTCGATGAGATATGAAAAGTCAAAAAAGAAAAAATAAATTTCATGTTTAAGGCTAAGGTAGGAAATACTTTAAGTCATATTTTTTTAATATTTTCTTACATTTTTTTCATTTTTCTTATTTTTCTTTTTTCAATCCTACTCTTAAATACTCTTTTTATCTCCCTTTTTTCTTATTTTTTATTTTTCAAGAAAAATTAATAAAATAAGTTCGTCACCCAATTATTTTGTATATTTTTTTTTACTAAATAACACAAACCAAAATTAAATAAAACAAATAAATTTTTAATTTAAGACTTTCTATATTTAATCCATAAAGGAAAAAAATTCACAAAAGAAAGAATGGAAAATAATTTTCCTGTTGAAGACTTAAACTAGGAAATACACTCAGTCATATTTTTTATTTAAAACTTTTACGGTATACTAATAGTTTTCTCACTGAAATTGACTCAATACCATTTAAGTTCACTATATCAAGATATACATCATTTTGTTGATATTTATAACCAAGTAAGTGTTCAAAATTCTACACATGCATCATACTTCGCAAACAAATGTTTGGGTCATTAAGGAAGTAATTGACAAAAATATTTTCATCCTCAAACCACATCCTTTTCCATGGAGCAAATCTCAATTAATTGCAATTATATTGGTACGTTAATATTTTTCTTTAATAGTTTATAGTATCTTTGATTAAATTAAAAATGAGGCGAGTTATAGTGATTTTCACTAATAGTTTAGAGGCATTAAGGATGAAATTATAAGTTCGGTGCCACTTTGATTTTGATTAATGGTATAATTCTAGAGGTCTTTATGATATTTGTACTATAAGAAAATTAATCTATTACGACTTTGCTTGGTGTACTCAAAATATGAAGTTAAATGTTAAAATATAAAGAGATTCACATATAATTGTGGTAGGAGAACATTGAAGATATATGAGATACCGGAGCCATCGTGGGCAATTTAGAAAGTTTTTGAATCTTAGGTTAGGAAAAGACCTCTAGAAGAGTTTAAAATATGGTTCACTTTATATTTTTCAATCAAAAATTATATTTATTTTAGTATTGGATTTGTTTTGGTCATCAAGGGAGCAATTAATGTTCAAAAAAAAATAATATCATAGGAACATTTGACAAAAATCTTTTCATCCTGAACCAACATCCTTTTCCACGCAGCAAATCTCAATTAATTGTAATTATATAGGTACGTTGATTTTTTTCTTTAATACTTTGTAGCATCTTGGATTAAATTAAAAATTAGTACAGTTATATTAATTTTCACTAATAGTGTAGAGACATTAAGGATGAAATTATAAGTTCGGGGCCACTTATACCGGTACCTGTCCCAAGCGCAGCTGTAACTTTTCTGTAAAAAAATTATCCAACTTCATTTCCATACCGAAAAAATACCCAACTTTAACTTTTCAACCAAAATAAACCGGAACGTCATACCATGCGCCACACTTAACCACCAATTCAGTATATTAAATAAAGTTGGGTTATTTTTCGGTTATTAAATCAAGTTACTACTATAAAAATTATGTAAACTTAACAAAATTGTGGATAACTTATCAAATAACATGTTAGTACGATGCGAAAAACTAGGGCAACAAAATACAGTAACTAATAAATACTATCCGTGCATTATACGGGAACAAAACTAGTATATATATATATATATGTAAAGCAAGCGGTGAGAGAAAGAGAATCAAGGCGCAGCAGTGTGAAGAATCAAAAATGAAAAAATGAAAGTGAGTGAGAGAAGCTGAGTGAGGCAGTGACTGAGGGAAAAATTTTAATAATAAAATATTAAAAAAATTATTTGAATAAAAGAAAAAATGTCTTTTGTTCATTAGCTCTGATACAAAATATTTGCTATCTTTTTTATACATATTTGTGTTTATATTTTTATTCTTTTTCTTTTCAGTATAAACCAAAGAGGGCACCAGCACGCCTTCACCGAATCCCATTAGAATTCCGAAATTAAGCGTGTTTGGCGAGAGTAGTACCAAGATGGGTGACCTCCTGGGAAGTCCTCACCCTCAGGTTGGGGGCACTGGGAAATAGCCTCTCTTCAGGTTAACAACCTGAAGGGGAAAGGCTGCGTACATCCGCCCCCCAAACCTTGCATAGGCGGTAGCCCTTGAAACACTAGATATGTTCCTTTTTTTCCCCCCCTCCTTTTCAGTATAATATTTTATAGTTTTATAACAGATTAGTTAATCTCATATCGGAAAGAGTAGTTCATGGCTAGCTATTGATCATCGAAGTATCGATGTAATAGGAGATACTGTCAAGGAACCAACTGTTTTTAAAGCTTAAGCTGATGGGTGAAGACCCATGATTGGTTTTATACTCTAACATGCCCCTTCATGCAATTGCTCTTTGGGCTTGAAGCATGGATAGTATACAGGCCCATCTTATGCCTTGTGTTCAAATTATATTAATATTAAAAGTGTGACTGCTAGGATTCGAACTCATGACCTCTTGGTCAACAAGGCTCAAAGAAAATAACTGTTCCAAAAGCTTAAGTTGATGGGTAAAGACCCATAATTGGTTATATACTCTGACATACACAAAATAGCAATCTCAGTTACATTTCTGTTGATTTAATGAAATGCCTATAATATGTACATTTGTCAGTAAAAAAATGTGTACAATATGCATGCAGCTTGTTGGATGCATATCAATGTTTTCTTGTTTAAAAAGGATTGCATTTATGTATAGTTGCCAATAATATGTAAATACACGTTTTTTTGACAACACAGATATTACATTACATATCTGTATTTTCCCAATTATAGAATAAATGATAATTGAAAATAATTCATATCTAAACCTAAATGAAGTATCCACACTATATGTTTTGTTAAATTTGTAACTTCGCTCTCAAATTATTGATTATACGGTATCATTCATCGTGTGCTATGCTTCTGCTGTTATTGTGGCCAACAATAGTGTTTACTGGTATAAGCTTACAATATTTGACCGAAATTTTCATTTATAAAGAGAAATAATATACACATATTAGATCCAAGTTTGAATACCGAGCTGGAAAATACATCTATGAGAAAAACAGTGACTCGTTTTCAATACTCTCCCTCCTCTCTTAAAAAAAAATTGTGAGCAGTGGTGATTGATGTTCGTGAATCTTTAATTGGTGCATTGATAGAGATCCAATTGGTTGTTGAATTCAAGTTCAAGTATTGTCATACTTGTACAAGACACGTGTTTCCTTTCTAAGAAGAGAGCACAGGCATTTCTAAACTTGTACTATATTTAATTATTGCCGTTAGTTCAATTATTATTGGTATTTGTTGTTTATTGAAGTTTTATTTTTGTTCGTGTTTTATTAGGTGAATTTTTCAACAATCTTATAAAGAAAATTTGTTGCCTAAATTATGTCTACAAACACCAATATTTAATGCCGCACTAGTAAACCTGAAAAATTTGTTGGCAACAAGAAATGAAGTTTTGGTTGATTGAATTAGGATTGCTTTCGATAATTCTAGGTGATAAAGAAAAAAGTAGTGAAAAATCCTCTGAATCGATTAGTGGTGCACCTACTAGTGGAGATTGAACATCCACTAGTAAAACCACATCCACCGAAAAAGATATTTTATTCCATGGAAGAATTTCGAATGCTCTGTCTGACAATATTTATAGTAGCTTTTGTCACACTAAATCTGCAATGGAATGCTTTAGATCATAGATATGCCACTGAAGAAAGACGATTAAAAAGGTGTTCTATTGAAGCCTGACTATCAAATGATTAATGGAAAAAGAGTTTTTAAACAAATTCATGAAATTCAAAAATTAATTTTTAATATTAAAATAAAAGGGATTGATATTCCAAAAATTGTACTTATTACATCCCTTATTAAAAAATTACCACCATCATGGTCTGAGTTTGGTAGATCTTTAAAACATAAACCTAAAAGTTTTCATTGGAGGAACTATATGTTGCTTTAAGAATTGAGGATTGTCATCGCCCGCCAAAGCAACAATTGCAAAAGTTGAATTTCTGGCTAACGCACATAATGTTGAAACTAGTCATAAGCCTAAACAAAAAACCCTTCTAAGAAAAAAAAGTTTTAAACAACCTAATGGCGGCAATGGCAACAAAACAAATAATAATAATAGGCCTAAAGGCAATAACTTGGATCAAAGTTCGTGTTGGGTTTGTGAGAAGACAAACCATAGAGCTAAGAAATGATACCATCGTCATGTTTAGCCGTTTAAAGTGCCCAGATCTCAAAAAGCTCATAGACTGCAAGCCAATATGATAACTGTGGGGGCTAAGTCCAATTCCCCAGCTAACAGGTACTTTATTAGGAGGCCGGAGTTAAATTCAATAACTTTCAATTCCCCTACTAACGTGATTTAGACACAAAGTCCATGTTCATCCTTCTTTTAATTGTATTTAAATTAACATGACCAAGTCTACTTTGCCAGGTATCACAACGTTCAATATTTGCAATAGACAAGAAAGATGCAAAAAATTTTATTATTAGAAGTACACACAATACTTAAATGGAAAACACTATCTAACAAATATAATTTACCAATAAATGAACCGAACCTACTAATTACAACCTTATTAGACACAAAGGCAACTTTAAACGCTTGCTGAACTAATAGAGATGCACAAACTAGATTTTTCCCAATTTCGGGTATATGGAGGACGCCATCCAAAACCAAAGACCTCATGGATGATATCTCTAAAAGAACTTGCCCTTAACCTAGGATATCAGCCACACTCCCATTCTCCATGCTCATAGTTCTTTGATAAAATGAAAATGAATTTCCATCAGCACACACATGAACATTTGCTCCAAAGTTAATCCACCAATCATTTGTACTGAAAATTATTGAATTTATCTATGGGCTACTAAAAAGTACCTGTTAGTAGGATAATTGAAGTTAGCCCCCACAGTCACCACATTGGCTTGCAATCTAGGAGCGTTTTGAGATCTGGGCACTATAGATGGCTGACCATTACAATGGTAGCATTCTTTAGCTATATGATTTGTCTTCTCACAAACCCAACATGGACTTTGATTCAAATTATTGCCTTTAAGCCTATTATTATTGTTTATTTTGCTGCCATTGCCACCATTAGGTCATTTAAAGCCTTTTTTTCTTAAAGGTTTTTTGTTTAGGCTTATGACGGGTTTCAACGTTATGTGCCTTAGCTTGAAATTCAATTTTTTGCAATTGTTGCTTTAGTGAGCGATGACTATCCTCAATTCTTAAAACAACATATATTTCCCCCAATGGAAAACTTTTAAGTTTATGTTTTAAAGATCTACCAACCTTTGACCATGAAGGTGGTAATTTTTTAATAAGGGATGTAATGAGTACAATTTCTTATCAATCCCTTTTATTTACACATTAAAGATTAATTTTTGAAATTCTTGAACTTGTTTAAAAACTATTTTCCATCAATCATTTGATAATCAAGCCAGCCTTCAATAGAAGCCCTTTTTAATCCTCTTTCTTTAGCGTCATACCTATAATCTAAGACATTCCATAATTCTATCGCAAATTTAGTATGACAAAAGCTACTATAAATATTGTCAGAGTACTCAAAACTCTTCCATGGCATAAAACATCTTTTTCGGTGGATGCGGTTTTACTAGTGGATGTTGAATCTCCACTAGTAGGTGCACCACTAACCGATTTAGAGGATTTACCACCACTTTTTTCTTTATCACCCCGAACTACCAAAAGTAATCCCAATTCAATCAACTAAAACTTCATTTGCTGTTGCCAACAAAGGAAATTTTGTCCAGCAAATTTTTCAGGCTTACTAATAAGGCATTAAATATTTCCATGTTTGTAGACATTTTTTTTAAATTTAGGCAAAGAATTTTCGTTCTAAGACTGTTGAAAAATTCAACTAATAAAACACCAACAAAAATAACAAAAATAAAATAAAACTTCAATAAACAACAAATACCAACAATAATTGAACTAAAGGCAGCAATTAAATAGAGTACAAGTTTAGAAACACCTGTGTGGGTTGAGGCATGCGAAAGTGCGCTCTCCTTAAAAAGGAAATGCTAGTCTTGCACAAGTATCACAATACTTGAACTTGAAAGCACTTCTCTCCTAAGATTCAGCAATATGTTGGACCTCTATCAATGCAGCAATCTAAAATCCCCGAAACTCAATCATTGCTACTCACAATTTATTCTTTTAAGAGAGAAAGGAAAGAGAGTACTGAAAGCGAGTTATTGTTTTTCTCGTAGATGTATTTTCCATCCCGCACTTTAACTTCTTTTATAACCATAAAAAAGATTTTTAATATTATTAGTTTTTTATTATTTTATTTAAAAAAAATCCGAGATATCCTTGGTCGTGGGTTGTTAGCTGATTTACTCGCATAAAATAAGTGGATACTCAATCCCTTATTTCATGCAACAAATTTTATCCCATCAGATTTTTTTAAATTCAAAATAAAATATACATATAACAAAATATATCTATTATCAAAAAAAAAAAAAAATCAATAAAAATATTTTATTTGTTCAACATTCCAAAACTTAACAATATGACTTTTAGCATATGAGATGTTAATACATGGGATAGGACGAGTTAAAGTAGCCGAAGAATTCATAAAGCAATTGGACTCCCAGAGCCCAAATGGATGGACCGAACATACTAATTTGCGGTTGCAACTTTAGACGGTCATAACTTTTGATTCATAAGGAGTTACGAGACCCATTATATATCAAAACGAAGCTCTTAGACTAACTATGCAAACCCAACGACTATATCGTTGGCCCTGCCTATTTTCCAATATTCCGCCTCTAGACTTGTTTTCATCCTACTTTTGGGATTTGCAAATACTCATAGTTTGTAATTTCACAATTTTAAGGATTTTGCTAGTTTTCCTATAAATACTTGCTTAGGTGCAGTTGTGCACCTGTTCCAGAATTTTCTCGATATCAAAATCCTAACATTTCTCCATCTCTTTTCAAGGGATTCCGTTTATTTTCGAGTTTTATGAATCTGTTCTGTATCAATACGGTTCTCTTGTAGCAGAGTTTTACCAATCTGTTTACTTTCTCAGTGTCTTGTGCCCTATATGTACAACGCAGACATGCACAGCAGAGAACCTCTACCATTGAAATGTCATTCCATGCTACTTGCCTTCATAAAGCCCTAATTAACTATAGAGAACCTCTACTACCATTTACCACATTCTGAACTATTGGGTCTTTCATTATGAACTATTAGACATGCCGATTTTCATTTGACTTGAGTAGGATTCTTATTAAGGTTGGGAGCCCTTCGGAAATAGCCTTTCGTAGGGTAGCACCCTGTAGGGATAAGGCTACATACATCTTACACTCACCAAGCCTTGCATTGGTAGGAGTTTCTTTGAGGCGCTGGGCCGCTGCTGTTGTTGAACTACTGGGTCTTTCACTCTAAACCCTTCACAAAACTTGGAATTCCGTACTTAATACCACCTAACCAGTAGCATTTTCTTTGCAATATTCGTCCCAGCCCAAAAGAAGTTCGTCTGAATTTGAATCATCTTCTTTGTGATCTTCACTGGTAGTTTAAAGAAGGATAAGTAATGCAAACGGAGACTCGAAAGGTCACGCTTATAACTGTCAACCTTCGGATGCGCTTACAAATGTCAGCTTTCCTCCTCTTGATAGAAAACTAGACTTACCATACAAGAGTTTTTATTCTATCCAATCCAGCACTAGTCTCCAAGTCTCAAATAACTATGAGTTTGATCCAAAAGCGATCCCTGGGTAAGTCATTAAAAGAGTTCCAACCTCACTTCTAAACCCCTGTTTGGCAATTAAGTACTAAGAGATAAGGGTAATTTTTGCTGCTCGGGTTTCGCAATTTTACCCCTCTTTTCTTTACCCTTCAATTTGGGAAATAGGGAAGGGTAATATTTTAAAAACTGTTTGACAATTTTGTTATTATTTTAACTGTAATTCTTCTTACCCTTAACCTTGTATCCAATAGTCAAACAATGGTAACTCATCTATCCCTCCTTACTCTTGCCTCTCTTTATTAAAAAATACTCTAACCCGTTTTTACCTTCCTCTGTCCAATTGCAAAACAAACCTAAGAAGATGACAATCAAATGAGTGCACTCTTCTAGTTTTGTCCGGAACAAGTAAAGCACTCTTATGAAAATTGATCTTCAATCCTGAAAGTCCATGGAAGCCTATGTGATTCTCTTAAGGTTCTTCAAACCATTAACCACTGGTTCGCAAACGATAAGAGTATCATCAGCAAATTATAGGTGGATAAGAAGAAACCTCTCTATACCACAAGTGATTAAACAAATCCCTCAAACAAGCCCACTGAAGCCCGTTTGGAAATGAGCTTCCTAAGGATTTCTCCCACCAAGATGAAGCAAAAAAAAGAGCGGGTCATTCAGATTGGTTTTGTGGGGCACTCATTCACCAAGATGGAGTTCAAGATCGATGCAATCAACAAACATCCTTTAATCCACTTTCTCCATCCATCTCCAAATCCCATATGATTAAGAATCCAATCAAGAAAGCCCCGTTCCATCAAATCGTATGCTTTGTGAAAATCAATTTTTAGAAACGTCGCTTCAACTTCGTTTAGGGTAGCTAATAACTAATCACCTCCAAAGCAATCAGAGCAGCATCTAAAATGTCTTAAGCTTGCATCCTTTCGATTTAATTTGTGCTTTGTTCATGCTTGCTCTTATAAACCCTTTCTTATACTTTGTGATACACTTGATTTAGGTGAAATTAAACTTGATTCATGTGCAGGGGAAAATTTTTGGGGAATTATATCTTGCATAGAATAATATTTTAGAGGTCCTATTTTGGCCTATGAAATTAAAGCTTAGGGATGAAATCAAAATTAGAATCTAGAATTCCAATTGTATTTTTTTGGTTTACAACAACAACAACAGTCCCAGTGCCACAGGGGCTCCCGCACAAAGCAGGGTCCGGGGGGGGGGTGAATATACGCAGCCTTCCGCCTTCCGGGTGGAAGAGAGGATGTTTCCGAGGACCCTCATCCTGAAGATCGAGTCGTCATGAGAACATGGTATCCTGGAAACCATGGAAGCCACAAAGCATCAGCTTAGGACACCGCGTTAAACTAGCAGTATAAAATATACCCCACAGATGTATTTTTTGGTTTAAATGTTGAAAATAGAATTTTAATTTTACTACCCAATTACATGAAATTGGATGTTGACTAAAAATCATACATACTGAGTCTTTGGGGTAGGGGAGGAGAATTGCAATCCCGTATTCACTTCAGTAATCCAAAACTCAAAATAGCCGAAGTTGATTGACTTGAAACCTAGCATGTCTAGTAACTGAAAGACTTGACCTAACGTAAATTTGATTAAAAATTGGAAGTGGCTCAAGAAAAATGACTAGACCCAACTTAGCCTCGGCTATCAGATTTAAAGTCCGTTATGACAAGCTGATTGACCCAAAACTAAAGGTGACTCAAACCCAAGTGACTTTACCTAACTTGGACCTGAGATGATCCAAACCAGAAATGACCCCCCATGACACAACCCAAACTAAATTTGAATTGGTTTAACACAGAGTGAAATTTGAAATGGTGCAATCCAATTGATTGGAAACCAAGATAACTCAAGCTGCCCGACACAACTTAAACCTAACTCATGGAAACCCAGACCTCAAAACAACCTAAGCTAATTAACCAAAAATCCGAGATGACTCAAATACAAAAATGATACCATCCGAGTAAAATTAACCAAAGTGGATCCGATACTTGAGATAACTCAAATTCGAAATGACCCAACTCAACCAAAGGCTACCTAACAAACGCAAAATGTCAAATGATCCAACCTGATTGACTCAAAACCTGAAATGACTCAAATTATCATAAAACTACACCCCAGTAATAAAATATGAATTCATCTCGGTTTCCACTAGAATTGGAATAAGAATTGCAACTCCAAAATCCAATTCTAATTTCATGAACCTAACATTTACATTCACCATGAAGTTTCTTGACCTAATAAAGCACCACTTGAGAGGATAGAACCAAACGAGGCAAATGTACCAACACAATCCATTACACACATACAAGATCAAACAAAATCACAAAGGAAGAAAGAGATTCATAACCTGAATTGCATAAACGACGACACAAAAGATCCTCATGAAGATGATGCAAGCTGCTTCAACTTAGCTTGCAGCACAACTCCAGCTTCATCAGCCATACTTTTCTTCTTCGACGCAACCTCAACAAGCTGCTCATAATTAGACTTCAACAAGTTGATTTTCCGCTGACAATAATCTTTTCCTTCATCCATCGATTTCTCAATGAAATACCCAGTACCCACATCGACAACTACCTTGTCGGCGTCATCAAGCTCACCCTGAACATAAAGCGACGCCGTCAATGGCACCAGCATTTTCTTGCCTGGAGGCCGAAGAGAAAGGTCTTGGAGCGCTGTGGAGGCAAGATCAAGGCGGGTGGTGGCGGTGCGGATGTTGTTGAGGCTGTCTTGGAGGAGGCTGAACTCCATCTCTGATTGCTCTTTTAGGGCTTTCAGCTGCTCTACGCTCATCTTCTCCATCTCCGCCGCTCTTTGCGCCGCCGCGCTCTGTGCCGCCGCGTTGGGATGTGAGCGGTGGACACGGGCTGTGCACTGAGGGTGTGCTTGGTGCGCTAGTTGAGGTGTGGTTTTGTAAACCCTAGATTAAGGACGGTTATAGGTTAGGTTTGGATTGAATTTGCCTTCATTTAGATTTCATTCAAAAAAGTTTGACCCAATTTAAATTTAAAGAAGATTCATTTATTCTATAAATATTTAATCCAAATCCAAATTTAGATCCATCGAGTAAAATGGGTATATGACCCAAATTCATAATACATTTAAGTTATAAAATAAATTATAATATTATAATTTAATATTAATATAGATAATAATAATAATAATATAATAATAATACTTTAAAAGCTAATATTTGAACAAATTAATATATCTTTTCCCTTTTTCATTTAATCTATGTTATATATTATTGCAAAGGCCTCAAATCTCTCAAACACTTCCAAACCTCAGTTCTAAGCATTTTATGCCATTATTTCTCCAACAATAAATTCACTAATGCATTTAAGCATTAGGTTAATTACACATATTGTACTTTCAATTTTTCAAATGGATAAAAAGGAATAAAAACAATGACACAAATTAAAAATAAAAAATTTATCACTTAGTTACTCTGAGATAGATTGGTACATATTTAGAATGCAATAGGTAATTAAATCAAATAACAAAAAGCACATGAAATAAATATCATAGAATTGCTTAAATATTTGACCTTTTGTGCAACTTATTTTTATAATATTTCTTTAGTTTACAATTGAAGCTACAACCATATGAAAATAATATTTTACAAATTATGATACAATTTGTTCTTACTATAACAATTTATAATATTTCTTTTGTGAGTATAGAATGACAAAATCAAAAATTATTTTAACTCTAGAATAGTTAATCTATTTATCTATATTTATATACTATAATCTATATACATATATATAATACATTAGAGCTATAGCTATATATATATATATATATATAAGGGTCATGATGATTATATAATATATATATTAAAGCTAAAATTAATACGATAGAAACGTTTGGCATTCAACTTGCTAAACCCATTATTCATTTATTTTAATTTATATAAACAGAAAATTATTAATTTATATATAATTAATTTGAATTTCAAAAGCAAAACTGTAACTGAACCACACTGAAGACATAAAATGATAATTAATATAGATTTACAACAACATTAAATCATAAATGTAAAAAATTATAATAGTCATGAAAATACAACCCAAAGAACCAAAAATCGAAAATCACAAAGTTAATGAAAATACATCCCAAAGAACTAAAAATCCAAAATCACAGATATCATTCATCAATGGAATGGAATGAAATGGAAAAATATTAGCATCAACACTAGGCGGCCGTGAACAGTCCAAAACCTATCGACCATCAAATAATAGTTTCTCAAAGGTAAGAATAAATAACTATGTCATACTTTCACGGCAAATTCCGAGTTTATCTTCACCATAGGAACATAGTATGCCTTATTTCATACGATTAGAGGTACATCAGAGGAATTAGGTTGAATTGAGAGAGGATTAGGGCTAGATAAGAGAATTAGAGAGAGAGAGAGAGAGAGAATCGCCCGGCTCAAATTGAATTGAGAAAGAATTTGAGTTTTACCCCTTTTTCCCTTTTTTTTTTGGGATCAAGAGGCTTGATAATATATTAGTCTTTCAAATTTTAGGATTAAAAAATTAAATAATAATGTAAACTCCATATAATTGTTGGGTACTATACCATTAAGTATACTATCACTATTTGAAAATGAAAGATACGTAATGGTCATGAATGATAGCGTACAATTTATTGTATATTTAGACAATTTTAGCTAGGCTCAGTAGTTTTTTTTATCATTATCAGTGTTGCCAATTTAATGAAAGTTACTTATGCTTTTGGCATTGCCAATTTATGAACATCAAAATAATAAAAAGATGAAATAGTTGGAATAAATTTTGGAACAAATTATAAAATATTTGAATAATATTTTCAAATATTAAAAATTCCGCTTTGTATAATATTATTTCAATATGTTTAGAAAGCAACACTTTGGTAAGAGGTTTGAGTTTAAATATTTTTAAATTTATACTTTTTTTGGGATCAAGAGGTTTGACTATTTTATAGGTCCTTATGTTACCAATATTAGACATGATGATGATAATATATTGGTCCTTCAATATTTTCAGAAAAGAAATTAGTAACTGGGACATTAAAAAAACTAAATTATAATGTAAATTCTATATAAATTGTCAAGGAGCTCAAATTGTTGGGTAGTATAATTGTTCTCACTACTAAGTATACTATCACTATTTGAAAATAAAAGTTACGTAATGGTGACAAATGATAGCGTATAGTGTATTGTATATTTAGACAATTTTAGCTAGGCTAAATAGTTTCTTTGTCATTATCAGTGTGGGCAATATTACTTATGTTTTCGGTATTGCCAATTTAATGAACATCGAAATAATAAAAAGATGAAATAGTGGGAATAAATTTTGGTGAAAATTATAAACTATTTCAATAATGTTTTAAATATTAAAAATCCAGTTTTGAATAGTATTATTTCAGCTCATTTGAATTTCAAATTCATTTAATGTTCGACAAAGTAAAATTGTAAATTCATTATCTACATAAACATTAGAAAGTAATACTGAATTTAAATAATATTATATTTTTGAATTTTATGCCATTATCAACTTATGAAAAAATATCACCTACATATATAAATAGTATCACAAAAATATTATACATATATAAAAGTTTAATAAGTACTCCATAAATATAAGGTATCACAAAATAGATGAATAGATGTCAAAATAATATTACAATGTTCAAATTGAAAAATAGAAAAAAATATAGTTCACATCCACGCCTAAATAATATTTACGACAATAAATATATACTCTATACATATTAAGGTAGAAAGAGTATAATAATAAATCCTAATAGAGAAAAAAAGAAGGTACTTCAGTTGTTCAAAAGTGCAAATGAGTTCATTTTTACAATGTTTACGAGTATTTGATACCTTTTGATACTCCAGCTACATTCTCGATACTATTAATAAACCTCTATTATGGAAATTACCGCAAATCATACTTTACTTAATGTTAAACAGTGGAAACTACATTGGCTGTTTTCACCCCTTTCGCTAATACTTTGTGATTCTTGGCCCCAAAGTGCAAATATGACCCACGTTCGTTGCAATACCCAGGAAACTCATATTGACATTCGAAGGCGCTACTCTCTATAAAGTACGCATACTACAACAAATCTAGAGAACAATGGAATGACAACAGGTAAATGCAATACTCTAAATACTAAATCCATCTGCATTACATTGCAAACAAAACATAGGGAAAAAAAAAACCATTTGATTACATTTTAAATCTACTAAAACATCCAACTTAAGGGTGATCTGAATTCTTTCGGTGTTCATCTTACACACTTCAATTGTTTTGCTCCTGTAATATATCAACAAAAATTACTGTCATGTACTAAGCAGCCCATTTCCCTTTTTCCCATTACAAAAACAGGAATCCTTTCTCATATTACTTATTACCTATTCTCATAAAATACAGGACTGAAGTAATCATCCTTCAAATTGCTATAAGTTTCAAAATAATTTTCATGTTCAATTTTAATATAATTCTCATGGACAATTTGGATTTTATCATTTTTACAGGACGGAACATCGAATAAGCAACAACTCCGATGTAAGGCAGCGCGAGTGCATAGGAGATGGAGGCAGTTTGTATCAAAGACTAATGGTTCCACAAACGCGAGAGTTACATTGGAGTGTCAAAGCCTTCAAAAACAAGCTAGGCAAGCCCGAATCGCTATACTACGAGCTAAGGCTAGGGCACGACTGTTGAATAGGAGAAGAAGCCTGAGAAGAATGAACTTAAATGACGGACACCATGCAACATTGACCCATGTCTAACAACCATTCACAGTGGGGCCTCAGGAAGGGGAAGCAAGCAAACAACGAACAGGGGATTACGACTTGGTCCCTCTTTCCCCCTAGAAAGTGACCCTCCTTTCGAGAATATAATAGAGCCAGCCATTATTGGTGACACTCTTTCCAATATTCTTTACATGTCCAACAATGTAATATATTTGTATAATTTTTACCATTACGAGAATATGTTATGATTCTCACAATAGGGGGCATATGAAAATGTAATAAGGTGTTGAATATAGCTAATTGAGTTATATTAGCGAGCTGATATTGTAATTAGAATAAGTCTTGATGTAATTAGGAGCTTAAGCTTTGGTTAAGTCATGTAATAAGTGTAGTCTAGAGCTTGTTAGCTACGGTGGTCAAGCTAGTGGTCAATGCCGGTCATTAGTGGCGGCTAGTTAGTTAGTTGTTGGTTGAGTCGGTTAGTCCATGTTTCTAGGATCATTGTATCTCTAGATATTTTAGACTGAGCCATCCTAAAGGATTAGTACTATAAGTATGTAGAGCCTCTCTTGAAGAACTCATAACTTTGGTGAATGAAAAATTAATATCTTTGATATCTTTCTCTCTACTTCTTATCTCCTCGCACTTCTTATCTCATCTAAACTCTAAATTCTCTCCTCATCTTATACTCTCACTATCTCAACCTAGGTTAAGATCCAAGAGTAATCTTGAATCTTAACAATTGGTATCAGAGCCTCGTTTGGCTTCCAATCGAGCTCATAATCAAGAAACAATTAAAATCTGGTTGTGTGCTGCGCAAGAGACTTTAGATGCTTTGCATTTGATTTAGTTGAATTAAGTTCAACTAAATTGAGTTGTATTGTGTTAAGCTTTGGAGCTAGTTGCAATTAACCAACAAAACAAGTTTTGTGCTGATTTAGTTCAGTTTTATGTGGTCAAGAATTCAATTCTGAATTCTGTATTTGACTGTCATATGCATTATTGATCTGCAAGTGCCTGGGAATTGCTTTCGGTTGGGATAAATTGGATTGAGTTACATTGAAGAAAGTTTAATTGATCAGTAATTGTTGATTATATTCAACATCAAAGCTGATTCAGATTGAATTCAGTAATGTGGAACAAGTAGTAGATGTTGAAGTTGAGCGCTGAGCATATTTGATCTATTGAAGTTGAGTGCTGAAGCTTATTGATCTTGATCAAATATTCATCCGATCAGTTGGAGAAGAAGCTATAGTGAGCTATTGGATCAACATTACACTTGATCATAATCAAAAGATAAGAATAACAAGCTGACTTGAGGTATTTCTGATTCTACCATTCAACTGAGAAATGAAGGTATTTGAATTCTGAACTCAAGTTACATATTCGATCAGAACCTGCTTTCGTTGCTGAATTGTGATGAAATTCGTGTTAATAAGCATAGAAGTGGTGAGAATTCAGTTGATTCTTAAGAATTATATGTTATTGAGTTGAGATTTGCTTAGACGGGAATTTGACATTGAACTAAGAACTGAAAGTGTTGAAATCCGATTTCGTTCTTAAAGATTGCCTTGAGTATTGTGTTGAGGACTTGATTGCGATCTAGAGTTGAGCCTAATTCAGAATTGTAAGTCTGGTTACTCAACAAACATCGCAGTTAGGGTTTGTTCGAGTTCTCTGTGGTGCGAAAATTCTGCAAATTAGGGTTCTTATTTAGTGACGATTGAGGAGCTGTTAGCAAGTGATTGTTTGTGCAAGCGAAGGAGTATAATTTCTTTAAGCAATTATCTGTTGAAGTGTTTCGAATCGAAATTGTTCCTCTGCGAACTGAGTTGGTTCATATCTCTGCGAACTGAGTTTGGTTCATTTCGAAACGCTGCTTAACATTGCAAATATGGCTGGTATGGTTGATGATGGCTCTTGTCAGTTCGTGACAAGGGATATTTGGGAGGAAATGAAGCAAATATTTAGACAAGAACGCGAGAGGTTTTTGCTGGAAGTAAAGTTGGCAATGGACCAAGCGCATCAGCAAATTGTGGATCAGCAATGTTCAACTCATCAGTTTGCAAACATCAATCAAGATTGTGCTGGTGTTCTTGATGCAAATGAGTTCCCTGAGCTAATGGATAGTGTTATACAACAAGAGTTCAATGTTGAGCAAAAAGAGAAGGTTGATGTGGCTGCAGTAGCAACAATGATACCACCACAAAATGTGTTAAGCACTTCTCCAAGGCATCTTGATACTCGAAATCAGCATTTGATTTGTGCTAGCAGTAATGTATTTGATACATTGCAAGGTTCTTAGAGTGGAGAAAAGTTGTATTCAAATACACACTTTTATGACGAGTTGCCTCTTGATCTGGGAGAAAATTCTCAAGGCTATGTAAAGCTGAAAAGAGTCGATTTTCTGCTGAAAAGAAGTAATCGAGCTGCGAGAGTGCATTTCAAGGTTCAACAAAGGCGAAGCATTGTGTCTGTACAAGCAATTGAGTTGTTGGAGGTGTACAAATTCAGTAATATGCTGAAACAGATTTTTGTTCAGAACAAAATCATTACAATAGATGCTTTAACTAATGTAATTGATGTTGGAAGTCCCTTTGATCAGGGAAAGGGTGAATTACAAGTGATTGGAGAAGCTAGGCATCCAGTGCTGCTGTTTGATGATGAAAAAATTCAGTGCCTGTGCAAGTATTGGTGGAAGAATGGTAGTGGCTGTGGGTCATTGGGAAGTTAACATCAAAGCAAGCCTTGAGGAAAGGGATTATACATGTTTCAAGTTGCATAATTCTCGTGACATTGAAGTTTCAATTGTTCCATAATTGGTGTTGCTTCGGTTCATACGAAAGCATTTCCTTGAAGGGATGGTAATTGTTGTTAGTTGGTTGATGAATTGTGGAAGGTTTGAAGAGGTGTTGGACCTCTGGTATGACCTCACAGCTGGTGCACAAAGCCAGGTCAAGACAAAGAAGATAGCACTTGAAAATTGGAACAAATAACGACTAAAGGTTTTTGATCAGAGGCAAAATCTGAATGTGCTTGGGGTGATCTGCTGTGGTTATTTCGAATGGAAAAATCATATGCATAAGCTTCAATATCTTCTCAATGTTTGGATGAAAAAGATCAATGCAATATTGAGGATAACTCCAACTCAAATTAGAGTGAATATTAGCAAGGAAGTTTGGAACAGATCAACTCTAAGTTTGAAGAAGTTTACAACTGTTCGAGAATTTTTTTTTGTGTTCTCAGCCAAGAGATTGTATTATTCAAGCCAAGAACAAGGAGTATATGCCTAAGATACATCCTAAGGTGCATCCATCTGAAGTTATGAGGCTTGGTGGTTGGTTTGATTTTGGAATATGAAAGCTTATGGCTGAAAATTCAGAGCTGCTGCAGTATTTGATCACATTACAGACTTATGACTCTTTTGTGATCTGTTGTGTGGGTTTTGAATGGAAGCATCAGAGGCATAAGCATCAGTATTTTTTGAATTTTTGGATGAAGGAGTCTAACAAGAAAACAAGATCAATTCTAGCTGAAAGTATTCTACATTTAAGCATTAAAGATCAGGGTAGATCTTTTCTTGTTCTGAAATTAATCTCAGTAATTTTGAAGTGTCATTTGTGTCTTGATTTGATGCCCATCCTTAAGGCTGTTGATAGGAACTCAATGCTAGCTCACTTAGAGCAAGATTGGTGGCTGGAAAAGCTGAAAATTCACATCCTTTCGAAAGGAGATAACTGCAACAACCTGTTGGAATGCAGAAAGCTCAAAATGGTCCAAACTAAAGCTGAAATATTTGTGAACCATCTGAAAAATGAATGCTGCAGAATGAAATCTGTCAATTGGGTTGCTTTGAGAATTCAAGTGAAGACTTTGTGTCCTTGGAATTCGATTGTGACCCATGAGTACTTAATTTGGTGGAGCAAAAGTCCAGAACTTCAAGCCATAGTCACAAGTGCTGAATTGATCAAGATTGGACAGCAAGAATTCAAAGTAGCTGCTGAAAAGGCTTGGAGAATTACAATTCCTTCACTAATAGCAGTAAATGAGTTGTTCAAATGGAGCGTGATTGGTGCTATTATGGCTTTGGGAAGATGTATTAACTTGTTCGCATCAAGAAGCTTCCATATAGATAAGAATCGAGCTGAAATCTGTCATATCCGCAACTATGAGGTGTATCGGTTTAACATTGCTGAATTTTTGAAGTTTGCAGCACATCAAGTGGAATTGGAAGACAATCAAGTGTTTGTTGAGCTTGGTCTGAGATGGTTTAGTAAGTGGATGTTTAAGCAATACAAATTTTGGATAAGATCTAAGATGAAATTGTTGTAGCTGCATTCTTATGGGATTTCAATGTGTTTTGTTACCAAGATCAGGATATGGGGCTGTTTGAGCTGCACTTGGGAATGTCTACAAGCAAATTTTGATACTTGGTTCACTTGGTTTGAGTTTGGAAGACCTCTAGATCATTGTTCTTCATCAGATGCAAGCTTAGATAACAGGATTTGGGCTGGAGTACTTCAGAATCTGCATCCTCTAACGTTCCACTGCTGTTGTAATATTTCAGTGAACTGGAGGCTCTCTTCAGTTCCAGATTCAGCAAGCAATCCACTTGGTCCCGCTGCAATTCAGAGTTAGAAGGGTTCAAGGACATCAAATGTGGTCCTATGGGGTTTACCAAAATTCAAATTCTGTTGTGTAGCATACTACAAGTAGAATCGCAGAAGTGTTGATGAGTTTTATGGTCCTCTGCAGCAAGATAGAGTTCTGAGCTGTATTAACTACATCACGTGGTGTCATGGATGGGTTGTTGATGTTGGGATGGTTTGGTTGGATCAGTGCAGACCTCTTGAAGAGTACTATACATTCAAACACAAACATTGTGTCGAAACAAGAGTCATACTCATAGTTCATCATTGGTTCGTTTCAGCTGCAACAAATTTCAGCAAGTGTTAGTTGCAGTGAAATTCAGTTCTTGATCTGCATTATATGTGTTCATTGATGCTGAATTTTGTAGCTGCAGCTCTACAGCAATTTGCTTCATGTTCAGCTCATGTTTCCTATTGTGGCACTTAGTCTTCAACCTTCAACTCTTTTCTTGATTCTTGGGGACAAGAATCTTTTAAAGGAGGGAGTAATGTTATGATTCTCATAATAGGGGGCATATGAAAATGTAATAAGGTGTTGAATATAGCTGATTGAGTTGTATTAGCGAGTTGATATTTTAATTAGAATAAGTCTTGATGTAATTAGTAGCTTAAGCTTTGGTTAAGTCATGTAATAAGTGTAGTCTAGAGCTTGTTAGCTGCGGTGGTCAAGCTAGTGGTTAATGCCGGTCATTAGTGGCGGCTAGTTAGTTAGTTGTTGGTTGAGTCGGTTAGTCCATGTGTTTAGGATCATTGTATCTCTAGATATTTTAGACTTAGCCATCCTAAAGGATTAGTACTATAAGTATGTAGAGCCTCTCTTGAAGAGCTCATAACTTTGATGAATGAAAATTGATATCTTTCTCTCTACTTCTCATCTCCTCTCACTTCTTATCTCATCTAAACTCTAAATTCTCTCCTCATCTTATACTCTCACTATCTCAACCTAGGTTAAGATTCAAGAGTAATCTTGAATCTTAAGAGAATAACACTGTCTTAAATATTGCAGGGGAAATGGACAACTTCCCACTGTATCCAGTACCTGACCTAGAATTGACCCATGTCCCGCATACACATTCATTGGCACCTCACGAGGTGGGAGCTAGCCTACCAGGAACTCCAAATTACGAATTAGTTCCATCGGCCTATAATGAAAATGAACACATTGAAGATGTCCCATTACAAACGACTGGGATATCCTGCCACCAAGCTTGGACAATGACCAACGAAGGGATAATATCATAGAACATGTCGTTCTCGATATAACTTTTCCTATTATTGATATCAAATTATGCAAGTGTTTCATATGACTGGACGCTAACAATTTGTCACTAAATAATTCGCATCAAGATTGTTGGCACATAACATATTACACGCTTATACCAACTAAACTGCTTCCACATGAATAGAAATATTAGGAGGGAAACCTACTTAAGAGCAATGGTAGTACTGAACTTATGTGCAAACAACAAATATAACACTAATAGTAAACATTAGAAAAATACAGTAGCAAGAGCGATGAAATGGATAACTTGGCTGCAAACCTCGACTTGAATGTAGAAAACTAATTAGGTGTCCAAACACAAGATGCCACTTAAACAATGCAGCATAAAGATAGGTTTAGTGCCAAAAATATTTCAATAGGAGAATCAAGTGCAACAAGAAACGGTATATTCCAGCATTCAAATCATAACCCCACACCCCCTTCCAAAACAAACACTAAGCGTAAGAAATTACAGTATGTATACCCAAATACATTAACATAAAATAATAAGCGTTAAATACATTCATGACATTAAATTTACTCTTTCAAATTTGACTCATTGTTCTTTGTATGTTTGTTCAAAAGCATTTCCAATTGTTCTTCTTTGTCCCCGGGGCTTATTTGTAGACCATTGTAGGAGACCTAACAAGCATGGAACCACAAGATGCAACAAATTCAACACAGAGGATGGGACAAGATAGAGCATTGAATGTGGCCGAAAATGGAGATGCACGTGTAACTCCAATAGGTAATCCTTTAACTTCACGTCATTACCTAGCAAATCAATAATCAAATACATAAACATAACATTCAACGACGGGAGAATATCATAGAACATGTCGTTCCCAGTACAACTCTTCCCATTATCGATATCGATTTCTGCAAGTTTTTCATATGACTGAATGCTAATAGTTGGTAACTACATAATGAGCGTCAAGATTGCAGGCATAATATAGCATAACATATTGCACACCCATACCAACTAAACTACTTACACACCAATAGAAATATTAGGAGGGAAACCTACTTAAGAGCAATAGTAAGTACTAAACCTATGTGCGACCAAAAAATTCAACACTAATAGTAAACATAAGAAAAATACAAAAACAAGACTGGTGAAATGGATAACTTGGCTGTAAACCTCGACTCGAATGTAGAAAACGAATCAGGCGTCCAAGCACAAGATGCAACTGGAATAACGTAGCACAAAGATAGGTTTAGAGCCAAAAAGTAATTCAATAGGAGAACCGAGCACAACAAGAAATGGGACCTTCCATCATTGAATTCATAGCCCCACAACCCCCTTCCAAAACAAACACTAAGCGTAAGAAATTACGGTGTGCAAACCCAAGTATATTAACATAAAATACTAAGTGTTAACCACATTCATGACATTAAATTTAATCTTTTAAATATGACTCATTGTTCTTTGTGTGGATGTCTTTTGTCTGTTCAAAAGCCCTCCTAATTTTTCTTGTCCGAAGTCTCATCACGGGTATACTGCTTCCTTCGATCACCAAATACACAATACTAAGACATACAACTAACATATTAATTAACACACATGTCCATGGAGATGACTTGATTGCCGCGTTCTTGGAAGAAGTAGTAGAAACAAATTGGATATTTGTCATTGAGAGTCCTCCACCTCCCAACATCAATTGAAACCCAACTGTTATGCTGATAACAAAAGTATGCTGGGAAGAAGAATGTAACTTATAGCCAACCAACGCTAACATGAACAACCATTCATTGAATAAACATCAGCACACGATTTCAAGTCAAACCAATAAAATACAAACAAAATGCATATTCATTTTATAATATTTGACAAAGATTGTTAATCAAACATTCTTCATTGTAGGGACCATCGGCATTACAATTGGTAAAAGAATGAAGACTCCTACAAAAACACTTTCATTTGCTTTTACTTTTCTTTTCGGTTATGTTCAATTTATGTACACGAACCAATTTCTATCATAATAAAACAGAACAACAACATGCCTTTAAGCAAATGCCATAAAAAACCAAGTGCCATAAGGAGCAACCCGTGCAGCGCACGGGATAAACCTAGTATTACTATAATTATACACTAGTGTGATCCTGTGTAATGAACGGAAGGTGCTTCCATTTTAAAAATAAATTAAATTATTATTCTTAAATTAAATGTATTAGAATTAGAATAGAATAAATATATATATATATAGATATATATCTATATTTATTAATTATTTTAGATTCTATCGTTTTAAGGACTTTTAATGGCCATAGTTAAGGTGTATATGATGTGCGTTTTTCGTTTTGAAAAGGTTAGTCTTTTTTAAATTGAAGCTTATTAATTTAATGTAATTATATATAATTTAAGGACATAATACACAAAATGAAAGATCGTGGATCATATTTAGTTATGATTACTGACTTTCTTCTAATAGTTATGATTCAATTTTTTTTTTTGAGTATTTCCGTTACAGTTAACCGAAATGAAATAATTTTAGTTTATTTAATCAAAACCCTTGGAAATCCCTATTTACATGATTTTTAGTTTTTTAAAAATGAACATCTTAAAAGAAAATTTATGATTATTTGTGTCATAGGTTGATGCACTTTTGAAATTGTGTCAGTTTAATCTTTATATTCTTTTATTGTGTAAATTTAATATCCTTATAAGATGTGTTAATTTAGCTATGAAATAAAATTTTGTTAAGTTGTCGATGAAATTCTAAATAATCGGGTCACAGGTTTATTCAAATTTTGCCAATAGTTGAGTTTGTATTGTGTTGCTTATATATCAAACATGATTGGACGTTAAAAAATTGTGTTGTAAACTTGATTATAATTTTATCTAAAGGACTAAATTAGACAGTTAATTATTTTAATTTGAAACTATATACTTAAATGATATACATTAAACTCTAGCATTTTTGTTTTTAACTTGGCTCAAGAAAAAAAAAGAAAAAGAAAAAAAGCTTGAGTGCTTAGATTTGTTGGATTAGGGAAATCAAGCATTCTGGGGAAAAGGGGGCACTTAGCAATAAATATAGATATAGATGGATAGATATTAAATCGAAAAAAAAAGAAAAGAAAATGATGTAATGATTAATTTAAATATTAATTTTTAAGATATAATTATTATATTATTATTATTATTATATATATCAATAATAGAATTATAATATTATAATTTTTTCAGGGTCTAAATGAATTACGAATTTGGGTCGGGTATTCTTTTCACCAGATAGATATAGATTTGAGTTGAATTTTTATAGAATAAATGAATTTTTTCGAGATTCGAGTTGAGTCAAATTTTTTTAGGTTGGATAAGAAAAGTACTTATGATGTGGTGAAATCTCATTGGCTTAATTGATCACAATAATATTTTCTAGAATCAGAATCTTCTGAAATTTGTAAGAAAATAAAAGGAAATTATTATCAATTAGGTACTGATATTTTAACATTTATTACTTTGATATTCTAATATTTCAATATATACATAATAAGATATCTTAAATTTTAAATATTTTATTATTTAGCTACCTCAAATTTTTAAAATTTTATCAATTAGGTATATTTTAGTCAAAAATTTGATAGATTTTCGTTAGAAAAAGCTAAAATTGAATATAATTTTAACAATATATACGTAATTTTATTAGAATTTAATAATTTTATACCGAGAAATGCAAAAATGATACATAATTGTGGTAATTTTTAGGTGGTCTGCATCAATATTAAGTGAGTATTTATTACAATTAGCTAAATTTTTAGGTGGTTTGGTTTGGTTCTCAAGTCAAACTTGGATCGGTTCTAATTCAAGTCAGTTCATTTCCAGTTACGAGTGAACCCTGATCGAGTCAAGTTCAGCTTAGATCAAATTTTAGTCAGTTCATTTTCGTGTTCAGGTCCTAATAAATTTTAATTTTTTTGGATGGTCATTAGGCAAGCTCATAGTTTACCACTATAATCTTAGGTTTTTTCTAGGTATCTCATGTTTACTCGTTCCTATTTTACGAACACATATGGAGGCAAGCTCATAGTTTAAAATCCAAAGGTGATATTTAAACTAAGTCGGTTCCGAAAATAATGCTTAAAAATAAAAAAATAAAAAAAATAATGCTGGAAAAAAAATAATTCCAAATCTACTGTTGAACCGCGTTTATAAAATGCGGTTATAGTAAACCGCGTCAAAGAAACGCGTTTCAACTAAAACAAAACCGCGTGCCCTTTTTTCACTAAACCGCATCATAAAGACGCGGTTATACCTCAATAAAACCGTGTCTTTATGATGCGTTTTATCTTAGCATAAACCGCGTTCTTGAGACGCGGTTTATGGGCGTTCCCCTCCCGGTGTTCCCCTCTCCTTGTTTTGTTAACGCGGTTCACTATAAAATCGCATTTTGTTAAAGCGGTTTATCCATATAAACCGCGTTTTAATAATGCGGTTCATTTTATAGTGAACCGCGTTTTGTGAATGCGGTTTATTCAACTTTGAACCGCATTTCGTAACTGCGGTTTTTGCTTATATTAAACGCCTCACGTTGACGCGGTTTAGTATAGCTGCATTTTGTAAATGCGGTTCAACAGTAGATTTGGAATTATTTTTTTTCAGCATTATTTTTTATTTTTATTTTTCAGCATTATTTTCGAAACCGACTCATTTAAACTCATATGTGTCACTAATTTGACGACCTGTTCATTATGTATCTAAAAGAAAAATGAAACCCAAACACTAGAAAACTCAAACACAAAAACTACATCAATCTTCGATAATTTCGTTACATGTTCAGTTAATCAATCACTTCTACACGTAATGATTAATTATTCAACAATAAACTACTACTAATCGTTGCCCTACTCCTTCCGCCCCATAAAAAAAAATGAGGGACGGTTTTGAAATGGCCCTCTGCAATGTAAAAAAGCGTGCAACAAAAAATGCCGCTAGGATCTATACATCGCTATAATGAACACATCTAAGAGAACATCTTGTATGATCTTGCTGAAAGTATAATTTCCCGAGCTCCTCCAATGGGTGCAAGAATTGATATCAATACTCCAATAATTATACATGCCTGAAATAATTTGGATCGATAAATAAATCATAAATATTACAACAATAACAACCGATCCAGTGCCTCAAGGGTTCCTTTATATGCAGGGTCAGGTCCGGGGGGAGGGGGGATGTACACAACCTTACCCCTTCAAGGTGCTACCCTTAATTAAAGGGAGGTTGTGTCTGAGAAATCACAGATCTTAATCAACCAAAAATAAAAACTAAAGGGTCATTTGTTTACTGGGAAGTTTCATAGGGATTTGATATTCATGGGAAGTGGTTATTAATATGTTGTTTGGTTGTAAGGTGATGCACTTGATTTTTACATATTTTATTTCCCATTCCTGTCATATATTCGGCCTCTACATGTATGTTGGTTGTTATTTAGGTACATTTTCCATGTGGAACATATCAAAGCGGACGAAAGAAGAATTCCGGCAAAATCAAGCATTATTGACGCATATTTGAAGACTAATTGGAGAAACCCAACCACTTGTACACAAGAAAGACCCATCGGGCCATAATTCGGTGAACCGAATACATTCCATAGCGCTTCAGTGCTTAATCAAGAAAAGGGGCTCGGAGAATCGATCGAATAGCAGCTTGTGGTTAGAAAAACTAACTGAGAGCCTGCTGATTGATCGGGCAAAAACACCGATCGATCGGGAGTTTTGTGTGAGCTCACTGATCGATCGGGCCTTATTCCCGATTGATCGGGAGGTTCCGTACGGAACCCTAACCACTCCTGTGCCTATAAATAGAGAAGGGGAGGCCAGCCTTTTGGATGCTTTATCTTTTGCCACACCTCCTCTCATCCTCTCCTTCCCGAAGCCGCTATGAGATCCAAAGGGTTCTCAAACGCTGAAGCGCAGGAGGTCAGAGTACTGGGGGAATCAAAGCAAGGACCAACGTCAACATTAATTGGGGGAGTCTTCAAATCCTTAGTTTTATCATTATTGTTTTCTTTCTTGGATTTCATGATGTTTATAACTCCTATGGAGGAGTAGACTTTTAGTTTAGGGATAAAGGACGGGTAGCCGTCCGTATCCCAGATTTATATTTTTATTGTAAATAATGGTTTTGTTACATTATATACGCACCCCTGTGGGGAATTTATGATCGTTGTTTGGTTTTCTTTGTGTGAGCTTGTAGCCATGTTAAGATTTCTAAATTATTAGCTTTAGTCTACGAGCTTGTAGCCTAGATCATAACATAATTGGTTTTCACGCATTGTTAGGGTTGAGGTTGTACCCAACCCTAAACACAATCTTTATACAAATTAATGTCTGATTAGGAGTGACAAAGGAATTAAGTAGTGCTAATGGGATAACTTAAGCCTTTAGACTAGTTCACTACCCTAAGCCCTAATTTAAATACTAACCCAAGCTTAGTGCTTGTGGCCTAAGCCTCCTAAACTATTGTCATAGTAGAATATAATGACAGGATACGAGTAATACTGCCTTGAATTCATTCCTTGAACTAATCTCAATTGAATTGACACTTTTAGTTTATCGTCAGTTTTGCTATTTTAGTTAACAAATCATTTAAATCAACTCAAAACTCGATTTCAACCGCTTGTTAATAACAAAATCCAAATTAAATCTGATTTCCTATGAATACGACCCGTAGACCTGATTTAGCTACAACGATCTCGTACGCTTGCGAATAGACGGTTTTAAAACATACATTTAAAATCAGATCAAGTTTTTGGCACCGTTGCTGGGGAATCGGTAGGCCCAGTTGATTTAAAAATTAACGAGTTATTTTCTATTTTTATCTTTATTTTTATTTCTATTTTCTTTGTTTAAAAAAAAAGAAAAAAAAATCTATTTCTTTTTCATTATTTTATTTTTCTGTCTTATTATTTTTATTTATTTAAGTTTTTCTTTATTTTAATTATTTTTTTATTATGGCTGATTTTACACCACGTACGATTGGGGACTACTTCATTCCCCAAACGTATGTCACACCCATTGGGGTTACGTTACGCACCGTGGGTAATTTAACTTAGACCTTAAGCTTGAGATCATCAACATGCTTCTGATTTTCTATGGGAATCTGATTGAGAGCCCATACGAGCACCTTAATGCGTTTATAGAAATTTGCAAAACTTGTCATGTCTCAACTGATGCTGTTCGGCTACGTCTTTTTCCATTCTTGTTAAAGAATGTAGCTAAAAGGTGGTTTCAGTCTCTTCTGAGAGGTGAAATCACCACTTGGGCTGACTTCCAGCAAAAGTTCCTTATCAAGTTTTATCCTAAAGCCAGAACTATGGCTGTTAGATGTGTAATCAACAGTTTTAAATAAAAGGATTAGGAACAATTTCATGAGAGTTGGGACAGATTTAAGGAGCTCCTTAGAAGTTGTCCCCACAACGGGTCACCCAAGTGGACTCTTGTGCAGAATTTCTACGATGGTCTCACGGCTTCCAACAAGCAAATTGTTAATGCTTCATGCAGGGGAGCTTTTAACCAACAAGATGAGGATGAGGCATGGACGCTATTTGAGCGCCTCAGCGAATACTCTCTCGACTAAGCCTCTTCTTTGAGGGTGGTTAGAGGGGGTATACATGGTGTCTACGAAGTAGCACCCAGGGATAACATCAACCGTAGACTAGACGCCCTTAGTAGGAAAATGGATCAGATTATGAACTTGCATGTGAATCCTACTAATGTGCGCATTGTCAATGCAGTTCAGTCATCAAGTGGTATTACTTCGTGTGACATTTTTTCAGGAGAGGAGCATTTTGTGCTTAATTGTTTATATGCATCACAATTCCACGAATACGTGCAGGAACAGGTTCATGCAGCTTAAGGATATTTGGGAAATAGAGACCCGTTCTGAAACACCTACAATTATGGGTGGCGCGATCATCCGAACTTCTCGTGGAAGCAGGACGCCAATCAATATCAATCCACAAAACAACAAGATCCCGGCTTTGTAGGTAACGTGCACCCTCCCGTTTTTCAAGGATGGCATAGGTATGATGTTCGACCTCACTCCAATGTTTCTCATAATGACCCTCCTCCTCCACCTCCAGGAGTTATGTCACAGTTCGAGGAGCGTATGCTCCACTTTATGTAGGACACCACACAATTGGTTTGGTCTCACTTGCAATCTATCGCTAAATTAGAGACCCAGATAGGATAGTTGACCCATGCACTGAATATGATAGAGGAAGGGAGGTTACCCTCCCAACCACTCACAAACCCCATAGGATCAACTAGTTCTAATCCTAACTTGCTTATTCATGAGCAAGCTCAGATTATGTCAGTTTAAAGAGAGGAGAACCTTAAGGAAGCTGAGGTTGAAATTGAGAAGGATGTGACTCCCCCCCCCAAACTGCAGATAGGGAGGGATCACGACAAAGGATTTTTTAACTCATCATCTCTTTTCCTTTGGCCCTTATAGGACCAAAGAAGAAGGACGACCCAAAGAGGGCTGAGCTCATAGATGTGTTTAAGGATGTGAATATCAACTTGCAGTTGATTGAAGCAATTAACATTCTTATGTATGCCAAGTTCCTCAAGGACCTTTGCACCAAAAAGGCGCACACAAGTGCATATCCCGAAGAGGGTCCGGCTCACCGAGAAGGTGAGCAGTATTTTAGAATCAGGCACCCCACTCAAGCTTCGAGACCCCGGAGCTTTTACAGTTCCATGCGTCTTAGGAGAGCGTTACACCAGCGGAGCATTGCTAAATCTAGGAGCGAGTATAAACCTCATCCCTTACTCAGTTTTCCGGGAACTGGGTATAGGAGACCTTAAGCCAACAAATGTTACATTTCAGTTGGCTGATAAGACAGAGAGAGTACCTCGCGGGGTAGTGGAAGATGTACTTGTCAAGGTTGACATGTTTGTCTTCCCTGTTGATTTTCTCATCTTAGATATAGACCCTACTCCTAGGCAAAAGCACCACGCTCCCATTATTCTAGGTCGACCGTTCCTAGCAACGGCCGACGCTATGATTCACTGTAGGACGGAAGTGTTACAGGTTTCTTTTGGAAATCTCAAGGGAAAATTGAAGGTCTCGAACTTTGTTCGACACCCTGAGACTGAGGTCGAGTTGGAATGTTACAGGGTTGATGATATTGACCCTTTGGTAGAGCCGGGTAAGCCCGATTCTACTAAAAGTGATTATTGTAATAGTGTCCTTATCTATGTCGAGAGCTGGTAGGCTAGAGATTTGTGACCTCGATGCTGGTAATATTTTCCTCCTTGCTAGTCACGGGCTTAGAAACGTTGTTGGGTTTGGGGATCGTCCCTACCGGGTCAACCTAAATTCTATGGCAGACACTACCTTGGATTTTGGTTGACATTATGCTCTGAACTGCGTCCGGCTGAAGACGTTAAACTTAGCGCTCTTGGGAGGCAACCCAACCTACTTTTAATTTTGTTTAATTTGTTTTTGCAGCATGAACTCTCTCAATTGTAGTCCTTTTATTATCCCTACCGTGCTAACTTTGTTTCTCTTTTACTAAACACTTGTATAATCCCTATTTCTAACACTACTAACAAGTCTATTTAGTATTCTGTCTTCTATGTCTTCGATTGCAGCTTGCTATTTTTGTCGTCCCTTTTTGGATTTGCTCGCCATGCATAGCTACCTATTCATGATCTCAGGTCGTCTCTCTCCTTTCCTTGCCTCTATTTTAATTATGGTGCATTGAGGACAATGCAAGGTTTGGGTTTGGGGATGGCAGATGAGAGTCAACTTTGTTTGTCCTTTAAGCTTAATTTGGCATAAATTAGCTACATTTTTGAAGGCATAAATGAGTATAAGGTTATTTGTGACCCTTATTGTAGCCTAGTTCTGAGATGTGCTTTGACGATTAGAATGATTATGAGACGAGATTATTGCTGGGTCAGACTTTTGAATCCATATTTTTGTCTTTTAACTAGTTAGTGAGTTTATTACTTTTCACCCTTAATTTTGTGACATATCCTACTGTTTGGGTCAAAATAATGGTAATAATTTTAGGAATAGGAATCCACTATTCTACTTCTAACAATGTTGAAATCAATTGTACATTTCTTTATCTTAAGTAATCCCTTAAAATAAAAAATGTCTAGTTGGTTCTTGTAGCCCCTATGTCTCGAGCAAGTAAGCTTTTAGGGGTATCTTAAAACCTGGTACCTTGAGCCAACTGGGTCGGGAGCTGCCGGTCGAAAGCTCGCCACATGGGCCACAGGAAAAGCTTAAGAAGAATCAACTTTATAGTACTAAAATAAGTACTAATACCTTAAAAAAAAGGTGTGTGCTAACGGATTAGGTTGTGGATCCTTAAGACTCAAGCCATTAGGTCCATTGGGGTCTCTTAAAACTTGGTACCTTGATCCAACTGGATCGGGAGCTATGGGTCAGAGGGAGACACGCCTAACCGAGTGAAAGAAAAAAAAGGAAGAGGGAAAAACAAGAGAGAAAAGAGAAGCCTTTTAATTTTACTATTGATTAACAGTGAAGGGTTATGATAACGTGTTCCTTTACTTATTACCTTTATGTCTTCTTAAAGTTGGAGGGTTTTGAAGTAAGACGAAGGGAGAGAAGTTCTAAGATCAATCACTGGTAAAAAGACCTTAATGACAGAGACTTAAATCAGAACTAGTGCAATAATAACGTCACATAAGGATTTGCTACTCTCAAGTATGGTCGAACAATAATTTTCACAAGTGACATCTGCGGTTAAATGCCTGACTCGACTTTTCCGCTAGTAGCTAGTTTAAATTGAATCTTGCTTGAGGACAAGCAATGTGTGGGTTTGGGAATGTTGATGCGCTTAATTTTTACACATTTTATTTCCCATTCCTGTCATATATTCGGCCTCTACATGTATGTTTGGTTGTTATTTAAGTACATTTTTCATGTGGAACACATCAAAGTAGATGAAAGAAGAATTCCGGCAAAATCAAGCATTATTGAAGCATATTTGAAGACTAATTGGAGAAACCCAACCACTTGTGCAAAAGAAAGACCCAACGGTTCATAATTCGGTGAATCGAGTACATCCTATAGCGCTTTGGTGTTTAATCGAAAAAAGGGGCTTGGAGAACCAATCGATCAGCAACTCGTGGTTAGAGAAACTAACTGAGAGCCTACTGATCGATTGGCCAAAAGCACCGATCGATCGGGCCTTATTCCCGATCGTTGGGGAGGGGAACCCTAACCGCTCCTGTGCCTATAAATAAACAAAGGAAGGTTAGCCTTTTGGATGCTTTATCTTTTGCCACGCCTCCTCTCATCCTCTCCTTCCCGAAATCGCTACGAGATCCAAATTGTTCTTAAACGCCGAAGTGCAAGTGGTCGAAGTACCGGGGGAATCAAAGCAAGGATCAATGTCAACATCAATTGGGGGAGTCTTCAAATCCTTAGTTTTATCATTATTGTTTTCTTTCTTGAATTTCATGATGTTTATAACTCCTATGGAGGAGTAGACTTTTAGTTTAGGGATGAAGGACGGGTAGCCGTCCATATCCCAGATTTATATTTTATTGTAAATAATGATTTTGTTATGTTATATACGCACCCCCGTGGGGAATTTATGATCGTTATTTGGTTTTCTTTGTGTGAGCTTGTAGCCATGTTAAGATTTTCAAATTATTAGCATTAGTCTACGAGTTTGTAGCCTAGACCATAATATAACTGGTTTTCAGGCGTGGTTAGGTTGAGGTTGTACCCAACCCCAATCATAATCTTCATACAAATTAATATTTGGTTAGGAGTGACAAAGGAATTAAGTAGTGCTAACGAGATAACCTATGCTATATGTAGAGATGATATGATAGGTTATGCCTTTAGACTAGTTCATTGCCCTAAGCCTTAATTTAAATACTAACCCAGGCTTAGTGCTTGTAGCCTAATCCTCCTAAACTGTTGTCATAGTAGAATATAATGACGGGATACGACTAATAATACCTTGAATTTATTATCTGAATTAACCTCAATTGAATTGACACTTTTAGTTTATCGCCAGTTTTGCTATTTAGTTAACAAATCATTTAAGCCAACTCAAAACTCAATTTCAACCGCTCGTTAATAACAAAATCCAACTTAACTCCGATTCCCTGAAGATACGACCCGTATACCCGATTTAGCTACGACGATTTCGTATGCTTGCAAGTAGACGGTTTTAAAACACACATTTAAAATCACATCATAAGGAAAATGGCGGAACAATAGAAGTAAAAATTCATGAGAAGTTCCAATTCCTTTGCTGCACACAAATAGAGTTGGTCTTGACATTCTTAGGGCCTCAATCAAAGTTTTCAAATGGGGCTCTTTATTATATATAATGACATTTCTCTTAAAACCTATCAATACTAACAATTGATACTTTAAAAGCCACAATCTCTATAATTTGGGGGTCCCGAAAATTTTAGGGCCCAAGCAGTTGCTTGGGGGTTATATCCGGCCCTACATAAGAATTAACTTACCTAAGGGCAGTTAGGTAAGTTCTAATTTTTGAAAAATTTTATTTCTCATTATGACAACCCCAACACAAATATTTCCTTCTTAGGAAGCTGACATAAGAATTAGATTTATAGAAAATACAATTTTGTGTCGGGATTTAAAACCTTTGTTAACAAACAAGGCTAGAGTACTGCATTCTTAAACAAGCATGGCTCAACGATGAAACTAAAATTATAGAAAGATATATAAAAAAGTATATCTTTCGTTAAAAAAGAACACTTTTTCCTCTCTTAAGACAAATCATTTTCATCTAAATGGAGAAATACTACGCTTATTTTCAATCCATATACAAAATTATTATACATAATTTATATATTTAATATTAAAAATTAAAAACTTATAAGAAGTAATTAATTGAATATGAATTTTGTGTCAATTAATAGTAGTATAACACAATTATTTATATTAAATATCTAAATTAGATAAGTACAATAGAGTCTCACCCACGATGCAGCCCAATGCTTGCTCCACATCTTCGGTCGATACAAAACAAGCCACATGACACTGGGAATCTACACAAAAAAATAAAAATAAAAATCATAACACGTTAAAGTAGGAACGAGACAGTTACCATTATGTCAATCGTGAGAACTACATGTGATAGTTGCAAAATATAGGTTCTGTTTGTTTTGATAAAACGTTTTCCATCCCATTTTAATCAATTGAGAGAAAACCGACTTCCTCTTAATAAAAGGGAAAAACATTTTCCTTCCCGGACGTAAAATAATTCAAGTTATAATCTTATGTCATATGCTTTATTTCAACATCAAGTTTGTCGAATAAAGCTATTATCTTTAACTAAAAAGATAAAAATTTTTAAGAAAAACATATTTAAAGGAAAAAAATGATTTGTAAAAAAATTTTTTATAAAAAAATTATTTGACATTAAACCAAACGGACGAATAATTCACCCACTAATATTTAGGGTGCGTTTGGTTTAGCTTATTTCAGCTTATCTGTTTCAATAAGAACTATTCATTTAAGATCTGTATCTTTTTATAGTGAAGTGTTTGGTTATGCCGTACAGAAAGATCTTTTTTACAAAATAAAGTGTTAAATGCAAGTTTAAAAAATAGACTTATCTATTATAATCTAAAAAATGACTTAATAATATCAATTAATTAATAATAGTAGGTAAAAGAGAATCATAAAATTAGTTGGTCATGATAGTAGAAAGTGATGAATGTAGCGACCCAAGGACATAAAATGGGTTGTGGTACATGGGGGTGGTGATAATAAGTGAAAGTACGTCATACAGGGGTGTAAATGAACCGAACGTTCAATTAATTACTCGTGTTCGAAATCGATTATGGCTCGTTTGTGGTCATAATTAGGGCTCGATAACTTATCGAACCGAGTTCGAGTAGGCTCGATAAGCTTAACGAGCCGAGTTCGAACAAGGGGGAGCTCGGCTCGTTAATGTTCGTGAACAGTTTGATAAGAGCTCGTTAAGAACTCGTTAAAAGCTCGTTAAAAAACTCGTTAAGAGCTCGTTAAAGGCTTGTTAGCAGTTAATATTAACTCCAAAATTGTTTGATAATGGCTCGATAGTAACTCGAATAACTCGGCTCAATAGGGAGCTCAACTCGATAATAAGCTCGTGTTTGTTATGAGCTCGATTTCATTCGGTAATGAACTCGGCTCGGCTTGATAAGGAGCTCGAATTGGTTCGATTAGCTTAACGAGTCGAGCTTCGAGCACAACAAAACCTTAAAGAACTGAGCTCGAACATGGGGTTGGAAAGCTCGATAAGAGCTCGGCTCAAACTCGAGCTTGATAAATCTTAACGAACCGAGTTTGAACAAGGGGATGCTCAGCTCGGCTCGTTTACACCCGTCATAGTGGTAAGGATTTATTATTGATATAGTCTTTTTAAAGTATTTTTATAAAATAAGCTGTGAAAAAGATGTAGTTTTGCATCTTAATCTGCTTAGTCATAAAACACATTTTTGATCTTTCTACTTAAAAAAGATGTAAAAAGATATTTTCTGTTAACCAAATGCAAAGCTCTGCAATCAACTAGATATTTTTCACAGCTTTAAGCTGTTAGAAAACTGGACCAAATGCAGCCTTACATGATTACTTACAGTATAAGAGGTTGATGAATAAGCAAGTCCTCCAAAAAATCCAAGCAATCCTCCAAAAAATGGAATACACATCCCAATGAATGCTGTGATGGCTGCAATTATGATATCAATAATGTGTTAGATATTTTTTTTAACAACAGTAGAAAGTCATATAAGTTGCACAAGGAGATAATCCGCTCCTAATATACTGAAAACGGGATTCGTTCTTAGGTCTTAGACACCACATTCCTGAAACTTTACCAACTGAGTTAATTGGCACCTTCAATAATGAGTTAGAATCATCCGCTCGTAATCTATTTTGTTTCCATCCATGGTTGTACATTCTCTTTTTTCTAGTGGCAGTTATTATTGTCCAACAACGTGCTATTTCAAATGTTTAAGTTGTTAGATGAAGAGCTTAACATGGTTTTTACCCTAATGTGCTCTCTCATGAGAAAGTATACATGTTTAAAAGTATGGATGACACATAGACAAATTTCATGCTTTATGACAAAATAATGGTAATGTTAAGAGCAGGGAAGTTAGGATTTGTACTAACAGCTTGGTGAGCAAAACTATGATAGCATATTAAAGAACCAACTACTCCCACGGCAGCTCACACTGTTAAATTAAGACACATAGATTTCATTTCTCATAGTTATGCTTTTATGTGTGCAGGCTCAAACCTCGCTCTTACGAGTGCGCCTATTTTTTGTTACTACTTTTGTCGCTGAGTATCGAAGAAACATATTCTGACAGTTATACGAGGATATTGACTTGCATATGCATGCAATCCAGTAGCACACGAGGTTCATATAAATGATTAGTGCGATACTTATGCATTCATCACTTCTCTATCACAATTCTTGTATTTCTTTTGATAATTAGCGATAAAGTCACAACATACAACAGACACCTCATATAAATGAGACCCGCCCGAGTTAACCTAAATAAAAGCAAGGATCAAAAGTATAATGAACCAAAAAAAAAAAAAGATTATAGGACAAATACAGATAAAAACCAACTGACGCTATATGACTACAACAATCACTGGATAGGTTGGACCAGGACCAGGGGAATGAGTCAATGCACCACAGCTAGAAATGTGGCTGATAGGGAATCAGATCGATCAATACCCTAGTCATAATTCTGCTATGAAACAAATTTATAAGTAAGCTCATAGGCACAATACTCAACAAAATGCATACCCTTTATATAAGAAAAATTCACCATTTACTATGTTGTGTTTATTAGAAGGATTCTAGCCATATTAGAGGGATTCTAGATCATTCCTAGGATCATGTCTATTTATACTTGTACCCCTTGACTTATAGTAAGTCTAAGGGCATTATAGTCATTATGTATGTAATCTTGGCCTATATAATGGCCCTTGTATTGCTGTCATATTTACTTATCTCAATATAATTTCTCTTATATTCACATGGTATCAGAGCATACTCTGATCTAATCTTTTCTTTCTAGGTTCTTTTTTTTTCGTTTCCGCTCTTCCTTTTCTTTAAGCATTGTGTTGAAGTTTTTGCTATCTCAATGATTTAATTATTTCTTCTTCTTTCTTTAATTTGTTAATGGAAACTAACCCGAATCGATCCTATGCTAATGCACTTCCCCCTCCCCTCCTTCTCCCATGGCTGCACTGCCGCTTCTGGGAGAGGCCATTCACCATCATATTGGTCGCCCACCAAGCGCCGCTGGTACTGTAGCGTCGGGGGTGGTAACCGAACCCTCCTATGTCGGTCCTACCACCTTTGATGTCCTACTTCCTCGATCAGTTAATATTGGTGTTACCATCTCCGGTACTCCACCACCACTTGGGAGGCATATAGTGAATCCGACATCATTTAGTTTGGGCATACCCACATCCCTTCCCCCCTTCTTTTCTCTCTCCTCTCACATCTCCGGGCTTGGCAGACCCACTGTAACCGGCGATTACCCAAGCGCCGGCAGTGGCGGCGCAACCCCCCCCCCCCCCCCCCAATCGAAGCTTTGTAGCACCGGTGGGGAGGTGACTCTCCCCTCAACCCAAAGAATCACCCCTAACCCTAACCTTATAAACCCCAATATCACGCCCTCTGCTACTTATAATCACCCCTCTTCCCCTGTTATCATTCCCCTTTTCAGCATTACAGGTATTGTTACTATAAAACTTGAATTAACAACAGACTACCCCCCCTGGCGTAAACAGTTTAATATGTTATTAATTGCCCATCAATTACTTGGGTTTATAGATGGTTCTTTTCCCTGTCCCCCTGCCCAAATAACATTATACAATGGATTGACTCAACCAAACCTTGATTATACTACTTGGCTTCGTACGGATCAAAGTCTTCGATCCTGCATTACTGCTACTCTTTCTTGACCCCTCCTAAATGACATTGTCTGCCACTCAACCTCAAAGGCCATATGGGATGCCCTGGCTAAGCGTTTTCGAGATCACTCTATGGCTAAGGAGTTTGATATCCCGACCCAAATCCTTAATCATCGAAAAGATGGCAAAGCAATGGACATTTATCTCTTTCAACTAAAATCAATCACTAATGACTTAGCTGCCATTGACTCACCCGTTTCACAACGAGGATTTCATCACTTTGCTATTTATGGTTTACCTCCTGAATATGCCGCTTTTGCAACTTTTACGCGTCAAACCAACAAACAGTACACATATGAGGAGTTAAGAACTTCACTCCTTAATAAAGAAGTTGCTTTAAATCGACCTAATGGCCGTCCTTCGACTGACCAGACTCACGCTATGGTTTCCAACACCACCTGATCCGGTGGGCCCCAACAAGGCTGAGGGGGCTGCGGCGATGGTCGTAACCGCCGCTAAGGGCGTGGCTGCTGAGGGGCACCCTCGAGCCCCCCGGCAGTCCCGCCCCCCCATGGTGGGGTCCCCCACCCCGGGACTCCTTCACTAGTTTGCCCTCCTGGTCCTCCCCCTAACTCAAGTGTAGGTGTGCTCTGCCGTGGCCCTCAATATTGTCAAATCTGCTCTCAATCTGGTCACACGGCAGTTGCTTGTCCCTATCGATTCGATGGCTCCTCATATCCTGATCCTTCCCACTCCTTTGCTGGTTTGACCATTGGGGAACCGCATGACTACAATTGGTACCCTGACTCCGGTACTAAAAACCATATGATGCCAAATCCAGGTATACTGGATAACCTTCTTCCTTATTCTGGTTATAAGGGTGTTTTAGTAGGTAATGGTGTGTTATTCCCTGTGACACATGTGGGTTCCTCTACTATTCGTACCTCCCATTCCCCAGTAAACCTACCTCGTGTCATGCTCGTCCCAAACCTCACACATAACCTATTGTCAATTAAACAACTGTGTCGTGACAATAATTGTAGGGTAGGATTTGACTCAATTTTTGTGTGTGTGTGAGTGTGTTAAGGACAAGGCTTCGGGGACGGTGCTTCTACGAGTACCTAGTGATGGGTTCCTCTATAGCCTCTCACCTCACGATATTGGCCTCATAGCACAAGTAAAGGATGGTGAACTATGGCATCAGAGACTAGGACACTTAGGCAGTACTATTCTTGATGTGTTATGTAAGAAACATTTCTTTCCACGTGTTAAATTTCTTAAAAAATATGTTGCTTGTTGTTTAGGCAAATCCAAGAAATTATCTTTTGAATGTGTAATACATAACACCACCATGCCCCTACATCTTATACATTCTGATGTTTGGCAATCTCCTATATATTCCTCTTCGAATTATAAATACTATGTTCTTTTTATTGATGACTTTTCACGTTTCACTTGGCTTTATCTGATGCAGCGTAAATCTAACGTTTATGAAATTAATACTACAATTAAGATTTTCCAAAATGATGGCGAAGGTGAATTCGATCACTGGTGTATGTACGCCCTTTGTCGTGATGCCGGAATTCACTTTCGTTTATCTTGTCTTGATACCCTGGAACAAAATGGGGTGGTGAAACGCAAGCATCCACATCTATCTGAAATGGCACGGACGCTACTAATTCATGCTAATTTACATTATGAATTTTGGGATGACGCCTTCTGCACTGCATGTTTCACAATCGACCGGCTCCCTACCCCAACGCTTTCTAATTCATCACCTTTTCAAAAGCTTTTCAAAATTAATCCGGATTACACCCGTTTTCGCGTCTTTGGGTGTGCATGTTACCCCAATATCACACCCCATGCCCCTCATAAACTTGCCCCACGCTCCACCCCATGCATTTTCTTAGGATATGCAGTTCGGTATAAAGGATACAGATGTTTTGACCCCAAACATAAACGAATGTATATTAATTGTCATGTATTCTTTGATGAATCTCGCTTTCCCTACAAAGACCTAATTAACTCTACTTTATCAGTCTCTGATGCTACTTCTTCTCCACCCCTTACTGTACAATCTCAACTATGCTACTTCTTCTCCACCCCTTACTGTACAATCTCAACTAGTGTTGGGTCACACTACCCTCTCCTCTCCCCCCCCCCGGGTTGCACCAGCTACGACCACCCATATTGTCCCCACCCTAGGTATCCCTATTGTAGATCCGGACCCCCGTCTCGGGACCTTGGTCCCCTCCTCGGTCTCCTCTCTCCCCTATACCGAACCGGACCCCCCGGGTATGGCTCTCCCTCTGGTGCTGGCGCCACCACTGTGGTGGTGTCCCCCAGCCCCCCCTCCCCCACCCGACACCACCAGTGCCGAACCCAGCCCCTTACCTCACCGAACCGAGTCCTCCCCCCGGCGTCTTAGAGTCCAATAATAATGTTCACCCCATGACAACCAGACTTAAAGCGGGCATTTACAAAACCAAGTACCCTCTCTCCCTCTCCTCTAGAACTGTCGTACAGGAACCAACATGTTATTCCCAGGCTGCGAAAAATCCCCAATGGAAGGACGCCATGGCGGAGGAATTCAATGCCCTTATTCTTAACAACACATGGGAATTAGTACCAAATGATCCTTCGAAAAACCTAGTAGGAAACACTTGAAAATACAAAGTTAAGTATATAGCAAATGGTTCTGTTGAACGGTTCAAGGCTCACCTTGTGGCTCAAGGGTTTCATCAACGAGAAGGCCTTGACTACAAGGAAACCTTCAGTCCGGTTGTCAAACCTTCCACCATACGCTTGATACTTGCACTTGTAGTCACATACAATTGGCCTATTCGTCAATTGGATGTTAAAAATGCCTTCCTACATGGCCATCTTAAAGAAGAAATTTACATGAAACAACCAAAGGGCTTTATACACCCCAAATTTCCAAATCTTGTGTGCCGTTTATGAAAAGCGTTGTATGGACTCAAACAGGCACCGCAGGCTTGATTCTAACGGTTTAGTGCGTTCCGACTAAGTCTCGATTTTCTTTGTTCTCATGCTGACCCATCCTTATTTAATCATAAATCCTCGTCTCACCTCACCTGTCTCCTATTATATGTTGACGACATAATTCTCACAGGCGCTGACCCAACTCATCTTTCCCGACTGGTTGAGTCCCTCTCAACTCAGTCTGCTATGAAAGACCTTGGCCCCTTACACTTTTTCCTTGGGATTGAAGCACATCGTGACCCTAATCACCTCTTTCTCTCACAAGTACACCCTCAATCTTCTCACCAAGCATAACCTGTGTGACACGAAACCCATCAAGACTCCCCTCCCTACCCGAGCACATCTCTCCTTGACTGAAGGGGAGTTACTTGAGGATCCTACTGAGTATCGGAGTGTAGTGGGGGCCCTACAGTACTTGACTATGACACGTCCTGACATTTGCTATGCTGTTAACCTTGTCTCCCAGTTCATGCATACTCCCCAAACCCCTCACTGGCAAGCTGTCAAACGCATTCTTCGGTAGCTTAAAGCTACCCCAGATCATGGTCTCTCCATCATACCTGCTCACACACCCACGGTCACCGCTTTTGCCGATGCCAACTGGGGTGGTTGCCCCGACACACGACGCTCCACTACTGGTTATGCTCTCTACCTTGGCCCAAACCTCATCTCTTGGCGAGCGAAGAAGCAATCTACAACTGAATATGAGTACAGGGCTGTTGCTCAATCTGTTGCTGAAAGTGACTAGATTCGCTATCTTATGCAGGATCTCGGAATCCGTCACCCAGGACCGATTATAGTATACTGTGACAATGTCTCCGCGTCCTACCTAGGCGCCAACCAGGTCTCCAATGATAGAAGTAAACATGTTGATGTAGATTTTCATTATGTGCGTGAAAAGGTGCTCAAGAGTGACCTTCAAATCCGTTACATGCCTACTGTGAAACAAGTTGCTGATATATTCACTAAGGGCCTCCCGGCCGAACAATTCTACCAGCATAAGACCAATCTTCTAGTGCTTGCCCCCCTCTCAGATTTAGGGGGCGTATTAGAAGGATTCTAGCCATATTAGTAGGATTCTAGCCATATTAGAGGGATTCTAGATCCGTCCTAGGATCATGTCTATTTACACTTTTACCCCTTGACTTATAGTAAGTCTAGGGTATAAGTCTACGGGTATTATAGTCATTATGTGTGTAATCTTGGCCTCTATAGTGGCACTTGTATTGCTCTCATATTTACTTATCTCAATACAATTTCTTTTATATTCACAGTGTTGTGTCTTCAATTTTTTGTCCGGATTTCGAATAGAGGTCTATGATGGAGAGGAGGGACCGCCCCCTTATTTCGGGCCTAGTTGTTATGCCCGCTTGGTTTCTAGGGTTTCTTCTTTTTATTTTTTTTGTGGTGCTATATACATGTACGTGTTAGGGTTTCCACCGTTTTAGAGTGAAACACAGAGCAAGCGAGAGAGAGAGAGACTGTGAAGAAATTTCTCTTTTAATACTCCAACTTTGATCTAGTTAAATTCTCTACCTCTATCCACGGTTTTTCTCTCTCTTTGAGGGTTTTCCACACAAATACCGTTGTCTTCGTTTCTCTTTCTCCCTTATCTTCTTATTTGCTTTTCAAATTTTATTTAGTACTTAAATCGAATTCAGATGTTCAGTATTTTCACCTTCCATACTCAATTTAAGTACCCATTTTATCATACATGAAAATAATTATTTTATGAAAAGATAGTATAAATGTAATTAAAAAGCAAGAAAAGTGAAGTACATACCTACATAAATACTTCTTCCAACTAAACGAAGGCCCCTTCCAGGAGTGAAATGATATCTTTGTACCATACATGACTCTATCATATCAAACACTGGCATTGCAAATACCTATATTTAACATTATATTAATTAATTTTCATATCATAATTTAGGATTCTCAAAAAAAATATTAGAAAAATCACACATCGAGCATATGTGAAAGCGAAAAATCAACAAAAATATCGGAACAGTCAAGATTTCATGTTATATCAGAGCTTTGTTGTCTAAGAGGTCCCACTTTCAATGGTAACATAATTTAGGTGGGTTTGTGCAACACACACGCTTCAAGCCCAATGGGCATTGCTACAGTAGAAAATCATTCATGGGCCTTTGACCCATCAGTTTAAACTTTTAAAAAATTTGGTTCTTTAACAGTACAAATCCTTGAACAAATTACCTGGTAGCTCCCGACGACATGAACAAAGACCATAAAGTTAGCCGCGGCAATGAGCCAAGCGGGCCTTTCCAACGAAAGAAGTACGTCGTCCACGACTTGATTGCCAAATGCCCAAAATCCCACAACGGCTACACAAACATAGCAAATAGCAACAATAATGTATGCCACTACACACCCTTTCCACATGGGCTTCTTTGAGGGCTTCTCGGGCGTCGAGGGGATCGTCGCTTGTATTTCTAGCACGACACTATGCCCCGCAAACGCAAATGCTATCGTACCTAGCCCATTGAACACGTCGAAGATCACTCCTGCTGTCGTGTGGGATCGTACGTTGTGGCTTACGTGGTCATGGGTATGGAGTCCCTTGAAAAATGACGCCGATGTTGCAATCATTGCGTAGCTGAGGTAAAAGTTAAAAAGATAAAAGTGAATTGGACTCGTTCTTGTGTCAAAAGAAAACTATGCTAAAAGTTTGGGTCCCTGTTAGTAAAAATATGGTACAGGAATCAAATGGGAGCTAGTACGTGGGTGTATTATTTAGCTTTATATCTGAAAACTTCAGTCAAAAGTTTGTTAACTTATAAGAGTAAAGGATGATATTAGTCACAATAGCAGTGGTCGAAGTAACACATAGTAAAAGATATGATACAATCAATAAGTTGAGAGTTAAAGTGACAAATTGAGCAAAATATAAAATATGAGCGTTTAATTTAGATGTAGGTATTAATTATTTTCTACTATCATTTTTTGATGGGAAATATATGAATACATGTATTATTCATATAATATCAGGAAAATGCATATTTTAATTATTAGCAATTGTACATGTTTTTTAAATGGGGAAGTACGGAATAAATGTACATAAATGGATAGAAAATTAAAATTTTCTATAATATAATGTTAAAATTTCATCAGATCCTGGACACGATCCATGGAGTTGGAAATTGAGGCCCCTAAGTTTCTATTACAAATCAATTGGCAGACTACTGAACTCTTATATGGATCTTGTCTACTACTTGTAATATGTACACAACTGTAATGGCGTAAATGAGCGAAGTTAAGAAACCCTAAGGCCGATTCTCCAATATTCTTCTTGGCTTGAGCTCTGCTTTATGCAAAGCTTAAAGATTTTGAGGTTGAGCTTGTCTCAATTGGACTTTTTTTGACAAAAAGAAAGTCCCGTTCAACTCAAATAAGGCTTGAAAAGTTTTGAGTCCAATTCACCTCTTTTTGGCTCAGACCCAGGTTATTTATGCATATTTTTATTCTCATCTAGCTTTTCCTCAGATTGTAGAATAGGTTTCGCCTGTTTTGCGTCAAGTCCTGTGATTTAACTGCTAGGTCAAAGTTGGTTTATTTAGACTTGTTTAGTCTCACAAACTTCTCAGTTGTAGGGCGTTGGTGCAAACTCACTATTACTTACCTACTATGTGAAACTAATTTCAACGCTACTCAATCAAATACTTAAATCTTACACCAGAAACGGTTTCCTTACTATTAAGTTCGACTAGGCCCGACAAGTGGAGTTGGTATACATGAGATCCACATATAATCCCGAGTTGGGTTCCGACCTAAAGCCAATTGATATTAGGAGGAGCAACCCCCTAAGCTTATATATTGATATCATCTTTGACAACTCCTATATGGGATTCTCACGCGTAAATTCTTATTAAATACTTATCAGAATGACATAATGACGACAAGGAAACACTTTTCAAGGAGTTAAAGTTGCGGATTTGACAGAGCACCAATTATGCTCCAGCAAAGATAATAATAAAGTAGATTTCTTACTGAACTCGTATGTAGAGTCATTAACACTTACCAAAACGACATAACTGCAGCTAGGAAGGAAACACCTTTCAAGGAGTTGAAGTTTGGGATTTGCGAGAGCACCAATTGTATGCCAGCATAGATAACAATAAAGTAAGTTTCGCGAATGCCCTCCACCTCGGGGATGAGCAAATCGAAGGACTTCTTAAGCGACTTGCCCCCGGTGACCATGTACACTATGTTAGTCGCAACTTGAACCATCAACTGTTGTGGCATCACTATCCAATACCCGAGCTTAGGGCCAAACACGTACATTCCTAGCTCCGGGTAACGGTCAAATCGCCTGCCTGGTGCAGCCTCATGCATCTCAACTAGTTGCCAGAGTGAGTAGTACGTTACGAGCCACGATACTGTGATCGTTCCTACGCCTCCAATCCTATTCATTTTCAAGTAAATGCCCAACGTTATATCATAACATGGCATTAATAGTTTGTAAGACACCAGTTGGTAAAATACGATATGATAATTAAATGAGATCTAATATGCAAGTGTATTAATCTACTTTATACGTGAAAATTTCATTCAAAAATTCGTAAAACTTATGAAAATTATACAAGAGCAATCACAAAAGTTTAACATTGTATAAATATTAAACAATTTATTAATGCATGTAATAATTTATCTACAGTACATTTAGGGCCTATTTAATATAGTTTTTTTTTTTTTTTTAACAAACTAAAATTTGTGAGAAAAATGAGTGCAAAAAGAGCCTAAGGTAAATAGAACTATATATTATACACACTATATTTAGCACAAAAAAACCCAAGAAAAAAGAACAAATAATTAAACATGCTTCTGCTGATGTATATTTTTCCCCCATGGTAACGCCTCGGGGGAGGGAAATACCCTATAAATTTTCCTTAATGGGGATCCACTATGACTGTAATGGAGATCAAATCCAGGTCGCATCGTTGAAAGTCAGAGAACTCGGTCACTAGGCTATGCTGTGGGATTTCGTTTGAAATTTCATAAAGCCTTAGGGCCTCGATCTAGGGAGTTACCATTTGCATATAAACTCAAGTAGAATTCCATCGTAAAATCAATTAACATCAGGTGAAGTCGCCACTAAACTTATATATGAAAAGAAGTATTACCATCCGAGTTGTGAAACAGCAAACGGTAAGCCGAGGATGCCAGCACCAACCATGGCTGTGACATTGTGAAACGCGGAATACCACCATTTGGCCTTTCTAGACGCTGTTATAGGCAACCAATTGTTTAAATCACCGCCTTCATGGTTCCTTGGCTGACCACCATCGTTACTACTACTCTATTGGAAAACAAAACAACAATCTTCATCGTCAATAGATTACGAAATAACACCATAACATAGTCACTCTGCGCTCACTCTTTAGTATTTAATAAAAACATATCAAGAAATCACTGAATTCCCAAACAATGATGCAAAGAATAAGGCTACCTTGATACACCGTATCAATATACTTACTCTATATTCACTCCCACTACCCAACCGAAACTTTTCCAAAAATCACCGAATTATAAAAAGATAACATAAAGATTAAACCTGCTTTGATACATACTACCAATCAAAAACCTATCAAAAATCATTGAATCATAAAATAATAACACAAACAATACGTACTTGCGCTACATCGCCACCTGTACACATCACTAATACTTCTTCAAAGCGTTTGGTTGATAAGAAAGATCGAAGTGTGAATAAGTGCGAATTAGTATGAAGTTTAAGTAGTGAAGAAAATAATTACGAAATTCATAGTGGGAAAGTCTTAATATAGATTCAGAGTGAATGTGAATCTATGGAGATCCTACGTTAGTGCATATTTTGAATGGGTCCTAGAATCCAAACTAACACATTTCGTAAAAGTAGGAGGAATTAACAACTTAATCCATATCTAAAATCAAGTTAAAAATATCAGGGAAATTATCTTAGTTATCCGACATTTTAATATATACAATAGGATATCCTGACGTTTGAATATTTTACCACGTATGTGTGCTATGTTGGATTTTGATGAATTTTTATAAGGATCTGACTAATTTTACACAAATATTGATATAGATAATATATATAAGTCATACTAATGTTTTCATAAAAATTGAGTGTGTTGTGATAAAACATTCACTTAATATGGACGAAAGTACCTAAACATTGCCATAATCATGTCACATTTTTGGCAAAGAATCATTAAATTCCAATGGATATATTAATATATTGTTGAAATCGTATTCATTTTTAGTATTTTTCCACGAAAATCTATTGAGTTTTGAGAATGGGATATTTGATTGATAAAATTTAAAAAAATTCAAGGCACCTAAGCGATAAAATGTTTAAAACTCAAGGTACCCTATTGTATATATTGAAATACCAAGGTATCTAGATGATAAATGCTCAAACCTCAGGTTATTCAAGTGATAATTTGTCAAAACATCGAGTGAGAATCTTCAAGTAGGTATCCTGTTCAAGAATACAAGTTCAGTAAATAAAAATAACAAAAAAATAAATTTTGATACTAAATTTTATCGAAGTAAAAACTAAAATTTGAACTTGTACGAGATTCTACGAGCAGAACAAGTTGCAACTTTGAACTTCAGAAATCTAAAGCAAATTTAGAGCAAGAGAACTTTGGATTAGTAGAGAAAAGAGAATTGGATAGAGAGATTATTATGGTGAAATGAGAAATTTGAATGAGTATTTATAGAAAAAAAAAAAGAAATATATATATATATAACAACAACAACAACAACAACAAGCCCACTGCCACCAAGGGCTCCCGCCAAAAGCAGGGTCTGGGGAGGGTAGATGTATGCAGCCTTCCCCCTTCGGGGGGCTAGCCTGAAGAGAGGTTGTTTCCTAGGACCCCTAGCCTAAGATGGTGGTCTTGCATCCATCAGCCAAAAGACCAAGCAAACAACAGAAAATATAAGTATGGATGGACACCACCAAAAAAAAAAAGAGGGTAGATGAGAACAGGAAAGAGAACGAGAGAGAGGATGATATAGGGATAGAAAGATAGAGATAAAGACTACCATACTCTAAAATATATATATATATATATATAATATTGTAAGGGGGAGCTATTGCTCCCCCTAACGGGCTGGACCGGGCCCGGCTTGTTTGGCCACCTCTATATGGGAGCATTTGCGTATAATGGGTCGTTCGAGATCTTCAACAATTCAAATAGTCGTTTAAACCTTAATTGTTAAAAATCTCCTTTGAAATAAATTATGCTAGTGTTAACCCGTGCGATGCATGAATGATATTTTATTTTTGAAAATATAATTTTATCTAACTTCTATTTATTTAATGTGATTAAATACATGAATATTTATTTTTTCTTTTTTTCTTTTTTAGTGTTTATTAACTTTTATGTAAAACTTTAGAAATGCAAGATTTGAGGTTTAAGAAGTTTTAAGAGAAGGGAAAACTCATAATGACACAGAGAAAAGATATACCATTATATACTTTGCAAAAAGATGTAGTAAAGAACTTGAATTTTATTATGATGTAGTAAAGAACTTGAATTTTATTTTTGTTTATGACGTAGAATATTAAATGACACTCGTAATTATTGATTGGGCTGGAATTTAGAGTCTTTTGGTGACATCTCCTAGAATTACTTGGATTGAGATTTGGAGGCTTTTGAGGGTGGGAGTACTTGGATATAATATATAGAAAGAAGATTATAAGACCGTATGTACTGCATAGTGAGAAAATAACATATAGTTGTTGTTATAGTATAAAGTGTAATATTTGAGAGTGCTTAAATTGAAAAGGATACCCACTTTTAGAAAGAATTGACCATTTAATCGGTGATATTGATGTTCACTTCGATTAACACCACCTTTAGTCTTTTCTCTTTTAGAATGTATAATATGCAATATTCCATTTAGTATATAAATCAATGGTTTGTTTTATGCAAAATTGTTTACGTTTCTTGGTATATTTTACTTATGACGGGAAACACCCTATTACTTTTATTTATACTCAAAATAATTTAGCTAAGTTATTTATGAAGCATCTTCATTTTTTTTCGGTAATAAGACCTATGCTTATGAAATTCAAGGTACTTTCGTCTACTTGGGGATATGTAATAGTACAAGTTACGTCCTTAGTCCATATTTAATCAAGTGCATACCACGAGCACTCTCCATTATTGGAACTCGGCTTTTCTCAACAGCTAAATATTACTAATATTTTAACTTTTAGTTTTGCGGTTCACATTCTCATTGACCCTTCTAGGTGTAATCGAGTCGAGCCGAGCCGAGTATCTCAGTACTCGAACTCGAACTCGATTAACTACTCGAGTACTCGAACTCGTACTCGAACTCGATTCGAGTAGTAAATTTTGCTCAAACTCGAACTCGATTAACTATTCGAGTACTCGACTCGACTCGAATACTCGTTTATTTTGCATAGGAACATTCTTAAATTAGCTCCATTATAATATTATTCCATACACTCGAACATTATTAATACTTACCTATACTATATTTTAACATATACAACCATAAATCACCGATATATTAATAGAAAATACGCATCAAAACCTAAGTTTAAAAAAATACAAGCAAAGCAAATACAAGTTCTTTCACTTCACCACAAATATAACATGTTATCTTTTACAAGCAATTCAATCTTCCATCTTTCATTCTACTATTAATGTCACAAGCCATCCATTTCAAAAGAAAATAATATGCAAAAACTACCTTATACGAGTCGAGTATTTAATCGAGTATCGAGCCGAGTAGTTAACTACTCGACTCGTACTCGTTTATTAATCGAGTAACTTTTGATACTCGAACTCGGTTAACTCGAGTTCGAGTCGAGTTTTATTCGAGCTACTCGCGAGCGGCTCGGATCATTTACACCCCAACTCCTCAACGGACAGTGGAGGTTTTGAGTAGACTGATAGTGGGAGGTGGTCAATGGGCAATGCTGTCATCGGGCGAGATCGAACAGTGGTTGTTAGCGGCGGTGGCACTAACAACACTGAAATAGGGATGAGGATCGCGCCATTTTCAAATATCTCCTCGTAATGTATGGGTCATCATAAGTTGGAAGAGAAGAAAGATCATGAACTGGCTCTTCATACCTTGTAACTATGGCTTCCATATTCACGGTCAAAAAATGTTGTCGGAAGTCTATTCATCTTTTTTGTTGTCCACTGGACCTGTGGGTTCTGGGTTTGATTCCTTTGCAGATACCATGCCCACTTGCTTCAAGGCCAAATAAAAATGACGTAATCTGGTCTTCATCTCTTTGAATTGCCTTTTGAGAACCATCGTCCGCCTCCCACGTGGCGTGGCTTAGGAATGTCCTCGCATCGATACTAATCGATGCAACGGCTTCCTGAACGATGTGAAATGCAACCTCAATGCGCGATGAGCCCTAGATAGATAGGGTGCCTCTAACTTGTTGATTGTACCCAATGATGTCAGACTAGATGAATTAGCTTAAACCCATTGATACAGTAAATACCCAAACAAAACCAAAAGAGAAAATAATAATTTTATTGAACTTTTTCAATCAAATTAATAAATAAACTCAATTATCAAATATTGTCAAAAATAAAAAGCTAACTAATATCATAGCTTAGGGGCCTATTCATGGACAACTAATCCTAGTTAACCCTAGAAACCCTAGAATATAATTATGAAATAACACGCTAGCTCAAAAATAAAAGAAAACCGATTTGTCAAAAAAAAAAAAAAAAAAAAAAAAAACCTAGCTAACCCTAATCAGACCTAATCAAAATCCTAAACAAAAGTAAGTAAAGAGCCTAAAACCCTAATTGAACCGCGCTCCTTTTTCTGTTGGGCCATATGGTCAAACAACCAAATCGAGCCCACGCTTACGCCTGGCACGCCAAGGAGGTGCAACCTCTCCTTGGTGTCCAGATGGGACGCGCTACTCTTGCAGCCCTTTGATCTTCGTGATTCAGTCCTTCATCAGAGATGTGGCCCAGTTTGGAAACCCCTAGCCGCGCACCCCTTGGGCCATGCGGGGCCCTTCCTCCAGTCCCCTTCACCACGCGTCTTCGGGCTTCATTTTCCATCCCAAAGGCACGTGCAAAACTCCTTTTGCGACTCTGTTACAATTCCAATCATCCTCGAGCCTCATTTTTTCCGTAATACATCTCATTTGCATTATTCTCGGCCTATATGGCACCATTATCTCAAGTCAATGATGAATCAGGTCAAATAAATTAACATATATCGGATCATTTTCTAGTTGGGCTAAGATCATATCATGTTAATTTCAGATCACGTCATTTCAACTTTGGTTTCATTCATTCACGTCAAACTTTCGACTCTACTCAAATCACGTTACCATCTTTTCAGGCCGGTTTCCGAGCCCCGTTGTCCTTACCACCACCAATGATAACATAATTTTGAAATGGTTAACCATGCATTTAAAGACATAATCACGAGGATAGACCCCCACCTCACCACCACCGCTACTCAAAAATAGCAAACGCATGACCTTTCACCTACCAAAGAGCCCCCATTATTGTATATTCCTTGCCCCTTGCCGCTGCAAATTAATTAATATAAAGCATTTTACATGTCCGTCTAGTAAAAAATTTTACGACATCGGAATTATTAGTGAAAAAGAATAATATATGAGTCTAGTAGACTGCTTAATAAATGTCAAGAAATTAGGGCAATCATAACCCTTGTTCATCATTGCAATCTAGTCGACCATAATAGAAGCTTCCACGTATGTTCCGCAGCAAGAAGATTATCAGTGTCTATAAGCTTTTTGTCCATCTTCCCCAAATTCCTCCTTCTTTGATTACCCGAAGGGTCTACTAGCCTCATCGGACTACTCCCGGTTGACATATCGTTAAGAAATTCTTGCAGATCCCACTTAGCTTGCTCTTTTTTCCTATGTTCCAATGATTTATGATCCTTTTTAGATGGAACAAAGTGAAAGGCTTGACGACCCATCACCACCTGTGTTTTTTTCTCCCCTGCTTTACTAGATTCCTCCATAAGTAGCATTTTTAGCGCACTACTCTCACCCCGCCCCCCATCCTAACACTTCCCATTCTCTCTCCAGTGGTGGTATACTTATCTAGCGCTTGTTGATCCCTTCTGTAATTCTTTTGTAATCCTGTTTTCTCAGACTGGGATGTCGTATATTTGTCTCTTTTTGGTCCTAATTTTTATATGGGTTGACCCAGGTCTCGTTTCATACAAGTTGCTTGTAATATATTATGATTTTGTTACTAATTATAAAAAAAATAACTAAATATCAGTTAATTTTAGAATAAAACCGAATAGTTGCCTTTGCATGGATATCTTACATATTCCAACTTCGTGTAGTTGGACCTAAGTGTCTATTTCGACAAGCTTTTATTGAGTTAAAATAGTTTTTTACCAGGAAAAGAATGCCTTTTTAGATTTTAGACAAAAACAAAAAGCATTCTAAAATAATATCATAGTTTTTTTTTTTTTTTTTTTGGCTTTTAAGTTGAAATAAAAAATATTATTTCTCTTTTAAAGTAAAAGTAGATTAAAAATTTCTAAAATAATAATTTGCTTATTCATAATTTGAGAACATTAATTATAAAAATAAATATTAAAAAATTCTTTTTATAGTATAACGAGACAAATTCTTAATGATTCTTTATTAATAAATTTACATATCGTATAAACGATACATCACCTGCACAAGAGGCCTTGAACATGTGGAATTCCACTTGGCAACTCTCCCCAAATCTCCTTAACTCGGATACCCTAAATGATGAAGTCGGGATTCCATATGAGCTCTTGAACATGACATCTCAAAAACTGTACTAATTGAGCTAACTTGTACATTTATTTCACAATTAATTAACACCTCTCCTCAACACCCCCCCCCCCCCCCCCCCCCCCCCCCCTATATAAACAAGCAAATTTAACAATGTAGGATCTCACCATCAACATCATATCTACCAATATTTAACGTCAAAAAAAAGATGGTGAGAACCAGCTTGAGTGAAAGGATGGTCCTGGTGATGGTCGCCTGGCTATGGTTGAGCTGTGCTAAGCCGAGAGCCTGTAGTTCTCAAGCCCGACACCAAGCAATTAAAGTGAAAGTGCCTTGCTTTTTCATATTCGGGGACTCTTTGGTCGACAATGGAAATAATAACGCCTTATTGACGTTATCGAGGGCCAATTATCGGCCATATGGCATTGATTTCCCACAAGGTGCCACCGGTCGGTTCACTAATGGTCGAACATTTGTCGATATCTTGGGTAAGTAGTTCGCTGCTAACACTCCAATTGGTGAGAAGGAAAACATTATGGGAAAATTTTTCTTTTCTAAATATTTTTATTGATAAATGTTTTATTGTTAGAATTTGTTCAGGTAAGCAAATAATTTTATTGTCTACGTTTGCAAGTCGAGCTTGAAACAAGATATAAGATGTGAGATTACGACAGAAAATGTTTCCCGTTCTGTGAAAGAAGATGTCTTTCCTTCTCCTTGAAGGGAAGTCAAGTTTCTCTCTGTGAAGGAAAAGATCTTTCATTAAACCAAAAATTGTTACTCATTTATACAATGAAACTCTGTGGAGAAAAATATTTTTCAGTAAACCCACAATTGCTACTTATTTATAATGAAACTGTAAAAATGTGATGAAAAAGCTTCTTCGGAGAAAAACAATGAAGCCTTAAAAGTGTGAATTATTTGTTTACTATGAAAGTTAATCATTCCAAAAGATTAAGCTGATACGTAAAAGTTTAAAAATTATTTTATACTCTAACATGCTCCCTAATGTGAATGTTTGTTAGGTTTGGAGCGTAGATATTCTATAGGCCTAATTCAAGCTTATGCTTAAATTATGTTAATATTAAAAGTGAGGGTTGTTGAGATTCGAACACATAACCTTTTAATTAACGAGACTCTAATACTATATCAAAAAATCAACAGTCTCAAAAATTTAAGCAGATAAAAGTTCAAGATTGGTTTTATACTCTAACAATGATTGAAATAATAAAGTTATAGAAAGTAAAATTGAGTTAACGATATGGACGTGACTTTTACAGGTGAATTGATGGGTTTTGCGGACTTTATCCCGGCCTTTGCAGGGACGCAAGGGCCATCAATGGTTAATGGTACGAATTTTGCTTCAGGAGCGGCTGGAATCCGTGATGAAACTGGAAATAATCTGGTAAAATATTAATCCCTTATGATGTTTCATTTGTTCTTTATCTACCTATTCTAGCTTTCTTTTGTACTTAATACATAAACAAAATGAACAAATAATTAACTTATAAAAGAGAGTATGCGTTTATAATGTGTCATACACACAGATCATGATTTTGATCTCTAATTTTGATTTGTAACATGTGGTATCAGGAAACCAATCATATTAACCTAACTTTTTAGTATGGTATAGTTTTAGACCACCCACCCTCCAAGCTTGAGTTTTTCGGTTAGAAACTCATCTCCCTTGCCTACGTGTTTGTGGCCCTTATGAAAACAGTGTTGTACCTCTTTACTAGGAAAGGAAGGAACATACCCAGTGCCTCAAGGGCTCCCGCCTACGCAGGGTCTAGGACGGGCGGATGTACGCAGCCTTCCCCCTTCACGGTGTTAACCTGAAGAGAGGCTGTTTCGCAGTGCCCCCAACCTGAGGGTGAGGACTTCCCAAGAGGTCACCCATCCTCTTTACTATCTAAAACAAACTGATAAATACAACTAATTCAAAAAATGCACCTTCAACGAATTTAAAGAATTTGTTTTTTTTATTTTTTTTATTGAAACCATGTAAAATTTAGGTGCATTTTAAAACCCACCTATATTTTCTAATTTTTTAATGTCACACCTTAATATTAATATCTGTTAGTTTTTGCTAATATGGTTTTTAAAAATAATTTTAAGAAATTCGAATTTAAATTCAAAATAGTCTATATATTTTTAAAAAAATATTTGAAACATCTAAAAAATTGTAAGTATTATACAAACTAATTTATTGTCACATCAGCAAAACTAATAGAGGTTAAAAATGCCACGTTAAGGTGTGAATCTGAAAAAATTAGAAAATATAGACGGTTTTTTTAAAGCACACATAAAGTTTAGGTGGTTGTTAATAAAAAAAAAAAATCAGAATTAAAATGTATAGAGTTATTGCTTTTAACACTCAAGGTCATGACCGGTCTTGCTCCCGACGATGCTATGCATGCAGGGAGGGCACTTTTCAATGAACCAACAGGTGAACAACTTTGCAAGAGCGGTAGAAGAGATTAGGAGATATTTTCAAGGAGACCGAAACGCCATTCAAGGTCACCTCAGCAAATGCATTATTTACTCCGGAATTGGAAGCAATGACTACCTCAACAACTATTTCCAGCCAAACAATTACGATACCGCCACTCGGTTTACACCTGAAGCCTTTGCCGCTGCACTCTTACGAGATTACACACGCCAACTCACTGTTAGTATTATTTATTCATACAATCAAGTAGCGGTGTATCTGAGCTAGGCTCGAGGCTTGGCTCATTAGCTTTAAGCTCGGCTCAGGTTCAGCTTGAAGCTTACCGAGTTTTGAAAGTTCGGGCTCAAGCTTGGCTTGTCAAAAGCTCTGGCTCGACTTAGCTCAATCTAAGCTCGGTGAGCATCAAATTGGGCATAAGCTCAATATAGGCTCGTTTGGACTTGTTTAAGCTCGGACCCGGCTTAGTTAAACTCCAATATGGCTTCATTAGGCAATATTTAAGCAAATATCTTATACTAAAAAAAGCTCGCTTAGGCTTGGGAGCCTACGAGCTCAAGCTTCACTAGGCTCAGGCTCGGCTCAATAAGCTAAACGAGACGGCTCGGTTCGAGCTCAAGGTGAACCGAGCTTTTTGAGCTTTATGACGAGCCAGCTTGGCTCATTTACACCCCCACACCCAAGTTTGTTTCGACTTGGAGTTTGTTTGGACGAGTTTCTTTCTAGAAAAAAAAAAGATTTATGTACGTTGGAGTTTCCTATACTTTATCTAACGTGTCATTTTAGGCCTCGTAGTTTTATTTGTGTCTATTTAGTCTCTATATAAGTCATATTATGTCAATTTAGGACTTTGAGTACAATTTAACAACGAAAATTTTGATATTTCAGTCAATTGTTGGTTTAAATTGGTAAGCGGATGCATTTGTATTCGCGTATTTGTATCTAACATGACCACGTCGTTAAAAAATATGCCATTAACTTAACTTCAATTTGACCATTTTCGACTAAGTTGATTCAATTTAAAATGTATGGAAACAGCCTCTCTTCGGGTTAACACCCTGAAGGGGGAAGACTGCGTACATCAGCCCCCCCCCCCCTAGACCCTGCGTAGGCGGGAGCCCTTGAGGCACTGGGTATGTTCCTTTTTTTTTTTTTTACTAAATTGATATAATTAAAAGTATAAGGACAAAATTAATACAGTGGACAAAGTACAACGATTTCTAGAGTAAATAACCCAAAAAGTAATTCTTTTAGAAAAAGCATTTTTTATTATAATGTTGTTTGAGCGGAAAAAAAAAAAGTGTTTTAAATGTTATTCTGTTGTTAAGCAAACACAGAGAAAAGTGTTTCTCCTTTAAAGTAGAAGTAACAGTAAAAATTACAAATTTTTACAAAAATGCTTTATAAAAAGTTCTTCCAAAAAAAATAATTTTTTTACTACATGGCAACCCTTGGTTTGGTTTAATGGTTCTGAAATATTTTCAAATAAAAAAAAAATCATTTCATAAAATTTTGCAACTATTAAGTTGGGGGTCTTTAGAAATAATCTCTCGTCAGGGTTTTACCCTGATGGGATAAGGCCGCATACATCCTACCCCTCCCAGACCCTGCACAAGCGGGAGCTCGTGTGGCATTGGGTTTGATGTTGATTGATTTCATAAAATTTTGGTATCTTTAGCCGAAAAAAATAATTTTATTACATATGTTTATATAGGGTCGGTTCATGTTTTCTCATTTTTCAAAGTGGACGTGCCAGGAATTGTATCAACTAGGAGCAAGAAAGTTCGTAATAGCAGGAGTAGGGCCAATCGGATGCATACCATATGAGCTGGCCAGGTATAGCTAAATTAGCCAAACCCACGAAATTGGCACACATAAAATCTACATATAAGCCTAAGTGAGATTTTATTCTAAAACCAATTGCCATTAGCTGTACTACTAGCTAGGGGTGTAAATGAACAGAGCATTCGATGAATTATTCGTGTCCGAAATTGATTGGGGCTCGTTCATGTTCATCAGGAGTTTCGTGCAGGCTCGATCAGCTTAACGAGCCAAGTTAGAAAAGGGGGTGCTCGGCTCGCTAATATTTACAAACAATTTGATAAGGGCTCGATAAGAGCTCATTAAGGAACTCGATATGAGCTCGTTAAAGGCTCATTATGAGCTCGATAACAGTTGGTATTGACTCAAAATTGGTTTGACAATGGCTCAACAATAACTTAAAAAGCTTGGCTCATTAATAAGCTCGACTCGATTGCAAGCTTGGCTCGGTTTTAAACGCGATTGGGCTCGATAATAAGCTCGACTCGACTTGGCTCGATAAGCCGAGCCAAGCCGAGTATTGAACACACTATATTCGTATCGAACTGAGTTCGAACAAGGGTTATAAATGCTCGATAAGAGCTCGGCTCGAACTCGAGCTCGATAAGCCTTATAGAACTCGAGTTCGAACAAGTGGGTGCTCGGCTTGGCTCGTCTCGTTTACACCCTAGCTTAGTAAGCTTATAAGTTGATCTCTTCACTCTCATAATTGCACTGTAGGATTCTTATTACACTCACATGTGGAGTTCTTAACAGGCACAACGGGAGTAGAAGCAATCGTTGTAACGAGGATATAAACAACGCGATCATACTATTTAATGCAGGAGTGCTGAGTATGGTGGATGTGCTCAACAATGCCACACAATTGCCAGGCTCCAAGTTTGTGTATCTCGACTCGTTTCAAAGCTCCAAGGACTTGTATTCCAATCCCAAATCCTATGGTATCCCTTTTATTCTTTGAATTATATATAGAGCGTAACTTGTGAAAAAAAATGAAAGTGTGAGTGAATTTTGTGGACCACTCATTTAGTTATTGACATCACCTTCATTTCACTTGACATCATCCCCAAGGATTTGTAATAATAGGATTCGATATCGAGTGGTGTCTCTTGGCTCCAGTGATCATCGCCACTAGACAAGATCTTGCTTGGTTGTGGATCTGATACCATATTGATTAGAGAATTCCCTTAATGCCCTTGAGGGGAGCAATCCTTTGGTGCGTATGATAGTGTACACTTAGAATTGCACAGTTAAAGAATATAAATAACGATAGGCGACACGTAACACAAATACAACATGTTGAAAATACTCTAAGATTTCCTGTATCCTGACTGCTAGAAAGTTTCTCAAACAATAACCTGTAAAATCTGCTTTATCCCTTACAGGGTTCAAGGTTGTGGACCAAGGATGCTGTGGTGTAGGAAGGAACAATGGCCAAGTCACTTGTTTGCCGTTACAGAATCCTTGTCCAGATCGCACAAAGTACTTATTTTGGGACGCGTTCCATCCAACTGAGACCGCAAATATTCATTTTGCGAGGCGAGCATTTAGTTCGAGGAAAAGATCCTACACACACCCAATCAACATAATGCAATTGGCTAAGCTATAATATAATGTCTTGTGACATAGTTGTCAATTTCATTTCATAATAAGTCTTGTATTTTCTATGCTAGCCTTTCAAATAGATTTTAGCTTGTAGTATGCATTCTTGTCACTTCAAGGGCCTGTTGGGTCATGTTATGAAAAACACTGTCTTTTCTAGACACGTTTTTTTTTTTTTTTACCAAAATGCTTTTGTAAGAAGTACTACTGCATGAATATTTTTGTCTGAATATTTTTTTTTTTTTTTTAAATTTTTGCTTCTTTTTCCTTAGCCTCCGCTTGTTTCAAGGGAAGCAATAGTCCCCGAAAAACATTTTATCTTGAAAAATATTTGCCATAGAAAATGTTATTCCCATTGTAGTTTTCCGTTATTTGTTTTAACAGAAAAACATGTTTTCACATTTTAATATTCCTTGTTTATTTTAAAGGAATAATCTTCTAACAATCAGCTTATACCCAATTATATGACAATATAAGTAGCAATATAATATATGCAAAATTATCCAGACTTTGTGTGGTTGTGGAATTATTATGAAGATATCCTAAGGTTTGAGTATTTATTACCTATCCTGACATTTAGATATATATAATAACATACCTTGAAGTTGAATATTTTATCACTCAAGTACCATTTATCAAAATTTGATAAATTTTATAAGAATCTAACCAAATATAAAAGTGCTAATATAATATATAATTACAATAATATTTACAAGTCATGTCAATATTTTTAGCAAATTACGATAATATATTGATGTAAACTACCTAAATATGACCGAAATCATATGCCGCGTTAGCATTTTTTAGCAAAAATTCTCATAAAAATACTTATATATTGTCAAAATCATATTTTTGAATCACTAGGAATGATGACTTTCCCTCTTTTAAAAGGGAAGTCATTTTCCCCCGTTACAAAACTTGCACCAAATAATGGACAAGGGAATTTCCCTCTAAACATACGGAGCCTTAAATACAAGCACTATCTTTCTGGCATAGACAAGTTTAGACCAGTGAAAACCTCTACTTTAAGACAGTCACTTACAAGTTTACGTAGAAAATTAGAATTTTGAATCGAGGATCGACGCTGGTAAGCATGTTTAAGTATAACTTAACATTGTTCATGTTGATTTGATCCAAATTCAAATTGATCAATAATTTAAAGGCTCATGCCAAAGTATAATTCATGCCACTTAGAATAATGACTTTCCCGTCTTATAACAGAAGTCGTTTTCCACCGAAAAAGCATGAATTATCTTCCCTTGGAAATCGGTTTCCATCACAAAATGCAAGCAAAACAAGGAATACAAGAAAAATAAGTTTCCATGAATTTAGTTTTCCGCTTATCAAATGGCTGTGAATCGAACACATATGGTTAATGGCTTTGTGAAAAGGAGTGTATATGAGGCCAGCAAAGCCCTACGTCCACGGGCTCCGAGCTCAGCTCACCAACATTTAACTTGGCTTAATCCCAATTAGAAATAATTCGTGAAGTTTAGGAACTTCAAGCTTAAGCTTGGCTTTTCATATGCTTGGGCTTGGCTTGGCTTGGTAAAGCTTGAACCCTACTTGCAAGCTTCAAGCTAAGATCACGTTATTTAGGCTTATTTAATCTCAATCTAGCCTCGTTTGAGTTTGGATTTAGGTCAATTAGGCTTATAGTTGACGTGACCAGGCATATTTAAGCTAATAATAAATTGAACCAAAGGTTCAAATATGTGAGCTCAAGCTTTATTAAACTTTATTGTATTTTGTACTTTGGCATTGTTTGTTGCCATAGGAACTAAATTTCTATGTGAAGTTGTATTTCCTTTGAATTCAATTCCTGTATCAATTTTCCAGGAAGTGGGTATAAAAAGTTTGGTTGTCGGGATGAGAAATATATCTTCCTCGAAGAAGCTAGTTAAAAACGAAGGAATTGGAACTTTCCTGAAAGGGTTAGGTAAGTTACTTTTTGTATTTTGAAAAAATTGAAAATTACTAAGCAATTTCTCCTTCCTGCATTCTGCCAACCAAAAAGACCCCAAATCTGTACTTATCATAAATTTCTATTTCTTGCGTTTACTCTCTACATACTGAACAAGGCCATTGTATCTTCTAGGTTAGCATTATTTTAAGAGTAATGTTGCATATTGGCTAGTCCTTCCCTCTTGGCTCTTGGCTACTTAACAGTCTCTTAATTTGTATTACAAATTAGCGCCAATGAAATGACACCAACTTCACCAAGCTTGGTTCAGCTAGTTAAGCTAAACTAACCAAAATGACTCGAGCTCGAAACAAGGCGAGTTTTTCTAGCTTTATGGCTAGCCGGCTCATCTTTAGAATAATAGCAATTGGGCCCTTGATTATGCTAGGCATTTATGATTTCCCAAATATTCTTTGACCCCATTATAGAATAAAATTATGCTCCCCAAACAAATATTGTTTGGCACATATGCTCCACCAGATTATAAATTCTCTGCCTGTGGGAGCTAACTGCTATATGTCAGTGTGAACATTTCTACCTTATACTTCAATACAACAACAAACCCAGTGCCTCAAGGGCTCTAGCATGTGCAGGGTCTGGGACGGGTGTGATGCACGCAGCTTTAACCCTTCAGAGTACTACCCTAAAAAGAGACTGTGTTCGGGGACCCCCGACCTGAGAAGTATAAAGGCATAAAAGTATGGAAGCACACAAGCATAAAAGCATACAAGCGTCTAAGCATAAGAGCATAGCACATGACACAAAGCAAGCCAATAGAGAGCATACACAGTCATAGGCAATACCACGACGACCTTATACTTTAATAATAATAATAATAATAAAGGCACCATGATATATACCTGAAAATTATGCTAATTTGCTTACAATACCCGGGATTATGCTAATGGCATGGCTTTATGTAAACAGGCAGCAAGAACTCTTTTTTTCATAAAGGTAAAGATAAAGCTCTTTAAGATTGCCCTCGTTCGAGAGGGAACCCCAAGGCATCAACCTAGATAAGGGAGAGGAAGGCTCTATGCAGGACATAGTCCCACAGAAATACCAAAACCCTCATGACACGAATTCTCCAGCCAATCCGCCGGTTTATTAGCTTCCCTATAACAATGAATGAAAAAGTTCGCAGCACTAATGACTCACTAAACAGATGTCTTCAATAATAGTGATAAGCTTCAACGTTTCCACTTGTCGAGTTCTTTAGAAGTTGCTCGTACTAGCCTCTTTGTACTTGCCACAAGCTCATCTACTAGTGCAGGCAACTCATCTCTGAAATCATAAAAGCAACAAGGTTCAATTAGACGAGTATAAATACTAGGATTAAAGCAGAGTAGTCGGTATTAACAGAATATGCGAAACTCTGAAATACATTTTAGTATAGATGACAAACTAGAGTAACTGATAACTGTAATAATATCGACATACAGATGCTAAATATCAAACTACCAAAGTTAATTCTGTATGATGGAAATGAAGAACATTCATTTATAAAAGTAAGTTCATTTACAAAAGTTCCTAAATTCTCCACTTCTTTTTCTTATTTAATAATAGGAAGTCATACATTAAATAATTCACTATGCAAGAAATATCATGGGTTTGATGGAAAGATTTGTGATGTAGCACCAAAAAAGAGGATAAATGATAGTAACAGACATAATATTTTATTAGGTTATTTGTTAGGATTAGAATAAAATTTATCTTTTAGCCAATATGATATTTTATTTATGTTTATTTTGATTAATAAATAATTCAGTTGCTTTATTTAAAGAAGTAGTCCCAAACTAGTTTCATATTTATCTCTTTAGTTATCCAACAAAGTCTAATTTTTTGCCCATGAATATAGCTTGCAATTGATCAATTTCAGTTCTTAAAAAATAAAATTGAGTTTTGTTTTTGAGTAGCAAGTTGTGCTACATCAGTTTGTGGCGTATCCTTTCTTCTCTGTCAGAGTGTATAATGAGTGATAACAATAACAACAGGGAATCGGAAAGATAAGTAAGAAAGAACATGAGCATATAATCACAAAATATACTTACAAAGGAGTGACGCTTCCTAGCCCAGAAATCTTTCCCAAGTTAGAGTATTTCTTACTTTCATCATATGCAATGCCTTTACCAATACCGTAGCCGAAACCGACACCAACACCACACCCAACGCCAACTCCGAAACCAAACTGCAATCCTGGTATTCCAGGACCAAAGCCTGCACCTGTAGTTAGATAAAGGAACGATATGAAATTACAATTTTATCATGATCAAAAACTAGACTAAGCGTTGTTCAACTAGGTAGGTGCGCACACATGAGTTCACGATGAGAATTCATGCTAAAAGAATCGAAGAAAGTTTAAACGTTGGTAACAGCCATACAAAATAAAATAGGGGCGTAAATGAGCTGAGCCGCCTTGCGAGCAACTCATCATAAAGCTCGGACGCACCGACTTGTTTAGCTTATCCAGTTGAGCCCAAGCCTAGTGAAGCTTGAGCATTTAGGCTCACCAGCCTAAACAAACAAGCTAGTCTATCTTAAAATAGTTTTCAGCTTAAGTATGCCATCTGAGCGAAATGTGAGCCTAAATAAGCCAAAGCCCAAGCTTAAATGAGCTCAAACAAGCTTTGACAGAGAATAAGCCTAAATATGGCAATGCGCTATGTTCAAGTTCAACTGAATTGAGCTCAGCTCGAGCTTGAAGTTTCCAAGCTCGGTAAGCTTCGAGTTGAGCCTGAGCCCCAAGCCAAGCCTCGAGCTTGACCAGCTTGGCTTGGCTTGGGTGAAACACAACCCTAAATAAACCCTCCCCTAATAGGTGAGCAACTCTGGATATTCATCAAGGAATAAGACAGTCTCAAAATATTACAAAAAACAAGATATACAATAAGTTGAACTTTGAATAATCTACAAATAAATTCTAGAACAAATTCATTTTAGATACCCTGAAGTTTGGTGTAATATTTTCTCGATACCCTCAATTTGTAATACTTTTAAGGCACCCTCAACTTCTTGAAATGTTCTTTCCCAGGTATCTTCTCCCATCGCTTGGATAAAGTTGATCTAGCCCAAAAATTTTTGAACTTGTTATCCCTAAATTTTTGAATAATGAGAGGCATGAGGATGATATTTATGCATCAGATGCAATGATGAACTCGCTATCCGTAAATTTTTGAAGAACGGCAGATGGTGGATGGAGAATGTATAAAGGCATGTTTCAATATTTATGCCTCATGCCATGTCCCGATATAGAAAGGCACGTTTGAATGTAACGATAGAATACACATTTCAGAAAGGTTTTGACATAGACCTAAGAAATTCAAGGAAAAGGTTAAACAACATGTAAAGGAACTTCTTTAGCTGCTAAGAATGTGGACAAAGGATTCAGGCATCACTACTAGAGGATAAGGCAACATTCAAGGTGAAAACAAAGTGAGCGCCGCATACTGGGAAAGCAAGCAATCAAAAAGCATCCAAAAGGGGATGAAGATATTACTGATTCAAAGGTGAGAAACTGAGACCAAAAGGGGGAAGTTATATTTGGCTGGTCTACGTGTAGTGAGGTTGAAAGAAATGAGAGCAAGTCGCAATGATCCATATTGATATAAAGATGGTCTAGAAAAGCAATTTTGCCTCTATGTTCTAGATCTCCAGAAACCCACTACAGATCCAACTTTTGATTTGAAAACAACCTCTCTATATGGTAGCACTTTCTAGAGGTAATGTTGCATACATCTTACCCTCCTCAGATCCTGCTGTGGCGGAAGCCTCTTTGATGAACTGGATTGTTGTTACATAGACCTTTTGACTGGAGTGAGTGAATGTCATTTGAAGGGCCATTATGGTGCTACATCATTGACTGCTTGTGTGCTCAATGGAGATAATGGCATCTGCCTCATAGCTTTCCTCATTATCAAGGAGGCAAAGGATGATTGGACATACGTTTTCTTTGAATATGAGGATGATGCCCCATAAGATGTTCATGGAAAATGGGTCGTTGTATGTGTACTAACTAAAAGTTGTCATTGTTATTCTTCTTCTTGTTCTTTTAAAAGTATTAGTTTGTCCTACAACTGTGTTTCTTTACTAAACTAAATGATATTGAGGATGAGGAAATTTGAATCCAGGACCTTTTTTCCTAGAGCCTCAACCACGCTGCTCCATTCAAGTTTTCATTTTCCTAATACTCACTAAAGTGCCAAAGGAGGATCTGCATCAGATATTTGTTCATCAATTGAGAGAAGAATTTCCCTAGAGGTAAAATCTAAGAACTTCTAGACTTCCTTATAGGCTTATATTGATGATACATCCAAAAATTTAGCCCACCCACATACAAATAACAACACAGGCCCAAGCGGCCCCTGTAAACGAAAGAAAGAAGAGAAGCAAAGTGGGGCCTGATGATGGAGAGAGAGAGAGCCAACAGAGTGGGCCCAGCCCAAGTTGTGGATGAGTTTACACACTTCCCAAACTTCAACCTAATAGACATTCCCGTAACTGCAAATGTTATGGTGTAAAGCCATTCATGTGGCTTCACAAAGCAATTTAGGAACTTCTAATAGTTAGTTTCTTGACAGTGTTTTCTCTCTTCTTTTCCCAAATTCTTAGAGATCTTTACTTTCTGATACATACCCAAAATAGGTATATGGACCGAGAGTAATAGGCAACCTACAAAACAAGCCCGGCTTGAGAGAAGGGAGGAAAATTCTATATATAGGCACCCTATTGTATAGCAACTTAAGCAATGAAATCGATGTTCCTTTCTTTTCTCTCTATACACCTTGATTCTAGTACTTTACTGTTTTCATTCAGTTTTCAGTATATTTCGATTTCAATTCGTAACACTATTGTGTCTAATTTGGATTTAGTTCTTTGTATTTGGACCCAACAAAACAAGTTCACAAAATTTCCTGTCCAGAGTCCACAAGCATGTAAATCGATCCCATTTCTTCTTCATATTTCACTCTTAACCATCCATCACGGGCCCGCAATAACAAGAAAAGCACCTACAAATACTATCTAAGATTGCCAAGTCTTGTAAAACTTATCTACCATGACATGATTCAACAATAAACGAGTTTATGTAACAAAAATTGTGGAGAACAATTTGCCTGTCAAGGAACCAACTGTATCAAACGCTTAAGCTGATGGATGATGGCTCAAGAATGATTTTATACTTTAACGTGCTCTCTCACCCGATTGCCCATTGGGTTTGAAGCATGTATATCGCACAAGCCACCTTGTGCTTAAAGTATATTAATACTGAACGTAAGGGCTACTGGTATACGAACCTTGTGACCTCTTAGCTAACAAGGCTCCAATATATGTTAAGAAGCCAATTGTCCCAAAGCTTAAAATGATAGATGAAGACCCACAAATGGTTTTCTACTTTAAAATGCTCCCTCACCCGAATGCACATTGGGTTCAAAGCGTGGATATTGCACAAGTCCACGATGTAAGCTTAAATTATGGTTTTACCACATATGAATATTGAAGTGAGATCTCTCTTCTCCTACTATTCCCTTCTCCCTATCTCTCTCTTAATTTCTACTCTATTCTATCCCCTAATTTCTGCTATCAACCTAGTAAAGCTTCAAAGACAACAATCTAGCCACTCTTCCTGGTTTAACTGCATCAACTAATCATAGTAAAACATCCAAAATTCAAAAATTTTACCACCGATGAACATTGAAGTGAATTCTCTCTCCCCCTTATTTCTACTCTATTCTCTCCCCTAATTTCTACTATCCAACTAGTTAAGCTTCAACAACAATAACAACACAATACCTCAAAGAGGCTCCTGCCAAGGCAAGGTTAGGACAGGGTAACATATACGCAGCATTATCCCTATGGGGAGAGGCTATTTCCAAAGAACCCCAACTCTAAATCAAGCAGCACAATAATTACAAAATTCAAGTCAAATACAACAACAACAACAACCCAGTGCCCCAAGGTCTCTTGCCTGACTAACCCTTAAGACAGGCTATGTCCGCGAAAATTCAAGTCAAATAACACTTCAAAATTGGTAATCTAGCCACTTTTCCTGGTTCTAACCGCATCAACCAATCATAATACAAAGATGAGAATTTTTGTACCGCCGAGGAGACCAAGACCGAAACCAAAACCACAACCAGCACCAACGCCGAAAGCAGGGCCAAGTTTTCCAAGTTGATTACTTTTCATTTCAGGAAGCTTCCATATTAGCCCTTTCTCTCCCCCATTTCCTCTGTTCATCTCTGCTTATTAAATTTCTCTCTCTACTATTTGTCGAGACTTTGGAGATTGTTAAATGGGTTTTGCTTGTTGAAATTGGAATTTGAAGGTTCTTCTTTGTTCTAGTTTGCCCTTCCACCAATGAATTAGAACATCTCGATTGGGTAATTATTAAATCACAGGGTTTTAATAATTTCTTAGTCTAGAAACTTTGTAAGTTCAAATATTTTAGTGCAACTATTTTTTAGTTTGATTTTAGACTTAAAATAATTACACTAAAATATTTTACTTGAGAGGGTACCAACATGCATGTACTGGATCCCATTAGAATTCCGAAGTTAAGCGTGCTTGGACGAGAGTAATACCAAGATGGGCGACCTCCTGGGCACTCTTCGTGTTACACCCTCAAGTTCGGGGTTCTCGAAAACAGTCTTCCTAAAGGGGGAAGACTACGTACATTCACCTCTCCCAGATCCTGCTTAACTAGGAGCCGTTGGGGCAGTGAGAATGTTGCTTTTTAATTTTTAGTCTGATTTTAGGTTAAAAAAAGTGTCTGAAAGACAAAAAGACATTTATACATTTATTTGAAACATCGTTGTATTTTCAAATTTAGTACTTTTCTTGAATTTCTTTAACTTTACATTTAAGCTTTTGGTCGGAATGCAAATGTCGAATGCTTGAAATTGGACTAGAAAATAATTACACAAAACTTGTGGACTAATAATTATTTTACAAAGTTTCTGCACTAAAAAATTATTACACCAAACTTTAGGGTATATTATGTAATTTACCCTTATTTACACCAAAGATTCACCTAAATTTTTGGTGGTGTGATTTCAATAAACCACCTATATTTTCTAATCTTTCAATGTCGTACCCAAATTTTTTCAATTTTTTTTAATATTGCACCTTAAAGTAACATAGTTAACACCCATGAGTTTTTGCTAACGTGACATATGAAAAAATATTATTAAAATATTTAAGTTATTTTTCTAAATATTCAAAATATTTTCAATTTTTTAGATATTTTTAAATATTTAAAATATTTTATAAATTTTGAAAATTATTCTAAATGTAAACTTCCAAAAATTTTTAATTGTTTTCTCTTTTTTTCCCCCTCAAAATGCTGTGTTACCAAAAACTAACAATGTTAACGGTGTCATATTAAGGTGTGATATTGAAAAATTTTAGAAAGTTTAGGTATGACTTGAAAAATTAAAAAAATTAAGTAATTCTTTTAAAATTACACCTAAAATTCAATTAATCTTCAGTAAAAGACCCTATATTTAATTATGTATGTCTAATTTTATGTGACATAAATTTATTACTTCATATAAAACGTAATCATTTACATTTAATTTTAATGGTCCAATTATATCTTGTGACGTTATTAGATACTCAAATTGAGTGCATAAATTAGTTACATCGAACACTTTCTCTTTGAAAGGTTCTTTTTTTTTTTTTTTTTTATAAGTAGCAACAAGGTCGCAATACAACCACTCAACCAAAGCGAGGCATAGGATACCCGTAAGGAGATGGGGACCAAAGAAGGACAATCACAAACAACAGGTCAAAATAAGAGAACAGGAAAGTACAATGAAATACAAACAAGCCTAATAAAATGCTAGAAGACGATAGAAATTAAAAATAAACATAAAACTGTAAACAAAAGAGGTTCTTTTTTTCATGTTTTCAAATAAAAAGTGATTTTGTGAAAATATTGACTAAAAATTTGTTATGTTTTGCCAATAAAAAAAATTCTAAATATCCGTAATATACGTACTGAATTTGGGTGATTAATTATATGTTAGAATATAATTAGGCCATAAAATTAAGATAATAAATAATTGCTCTTTCTCAAAGCTAATAAATTTATGTCATATTATATATAATTTAGATGTATGAATCGAAGATGTATTAGATTGTTTGCATTTTAGTGTGTTTGTGGTCATCGTTTAATTGAAGGAAACAATCATCAAAAAGGATTTTTCACGACTAAGTAGTAAATCAAGTTTGATTGATGTCATTTAATCTCTTGTTATAAAATTTTGGAGGTTTTTTTTGTGTCTTATTTGACATCAGTTTGTAATTAGTATGGATCCTATCAATGCTTAAATAAGGAGACTTCTATGATTGTGAGTGGGGCTGCAAATGAGCCGAATCAAGCCAAATCACGGCTAGCTCGGCTCAGCTCGTTAACTAAATGAGATCAGCTTGACTTGGTATCATTTATCTAATCGAGCTAGATATCCCTACTCGGCTTAACTCGTTAAAAAAATGAGATCGGGTTGGTATCAGTATCAATAAGTTGGCTCATCAAGCTTTATAGGCTCATTTACACGTTGGCTCATTGGGCTTATTTACCAAGCTCGTTAGAGTCATTTATGATTATTGTTACTTGATCTGCTAAAAAAGGGTAATAAAAGAAATCATATGTGGGCCTGTGCTTTTCCTTCGAACCGATTAACCGGGCTTCGTTTTCTTTATTATTTCTCCTCTTTTTTTCTCTCATCTGGTGGGGCCAAGGTTTAAAAGGCCAAACTCTAAAAGATATTTAAATTTCCAAACCAAAACACATAATAAATGATAGAGGAAGTGCCACATGGCACAATCTAGACATGTGAGCTGGCTCATGAGCCCATAAACGAGCCGACTCTTGACCCTTTTGAGCCTAGTCCGCCTAGGTTTATTTAGCTCGTTCATTTAAAACGTTCTAAGTTAGCTCTCAAGGAGGCTTAGACTAACCTGAGCCGAGTCCTCAACGAGCCGCTAAACCGGCTTGAAGTTGGCTTGGTTCATTTGTAGCCCTAATTGTGAGTTTCTTTGACTTTTGTAATTAAGTCCAAGGATGGTTGACAATTAGTGCCTTGAGCCTACTGGATAGTGAGCCATCGGCTAAAGGGCTCGTATAGGTCTTAAAGAGTCGAACTTATCCAAAAGTCACCAAAAAAGGGAAAGAAAAGAAAAAAAGGTAGCTAACTGTGTCCAAAACTTTAAAAAAAAGGCAAAAAAGGAGAGAGAGAGAGAGAGACCCGAATTCCTAACATCACTACAAGTAAAAAAGCAACATTCCCAATGCCCCAAGGGCTCCCGCTTAAGCAGGGTCGGAAGGGGGTGGGTGTACGCAGCCTTCCCTATTCACCTGAAGGGAGGCTGTTTCAGAGAACCTCTAACCTGAGGGGTGCAACACGAGGATTTCCCAGAAGGTTATCCATCTTGGTACTATTCTCGTCCAATAACGCTTAACTTCAGTGTTCTAATAGGATCTGGTGTTTGCGTGCTGGTACCCTCTTAGGTTCCTAACATCATTACAAGTAATTTGTTTTTATATTGACTCTTTCTTCAAGAATCTCACCTTTTTTTCTCCAATGTGCAATAAACTCCAAACAGAAGCGAAGAGAAAGCTTGTAGTCTAAACTCCTAATTGAGGCATAAGTAGTGGTCGAAACAATAGATTAGAACCATTACAATGGTAAAGTTGCATGTAGTCACATAAGTTGGGATGAATTCTTTCAATACTTTCACGTTGTCAAAGAAGTTGTGCTTGAGGATGAGAGACGATTGAGTTTGGGAGTGTTGATGTGTCTTATTTTTATACGCCTTTACCCTCTCGCTATTAGTTTTGACGATTTCATATACATCTTGAAGTGAGTTGTCTTAATAGGCTGGAAACATGTTGGAAAGGAGCAAATTGCAAAAGCGATGAAATATGTATTTTTGAAGATCTTGCATAAGAAACTCAACAACATTCGCGAAAAGAACCAACCGGGGTCAGGACCTATTTGACCAACAAAGGGGATGCATCGATCGTTTTCCTTTGCTAGTCGATCGATATTGTCTAGCTTCACTAGTTGGCAGATCGATTGATCAATAGTGAACTTGTTGCACTCAATCTATCGGACGTGAACCCTACTCCTTTAAAATCCTCGATCAATCATCCTTCTATGCTAATCAATCAACCGTGTTTATCTTCGGCCGGTAGGTTTTGAAGTCCCCCTTTGAGCTAGGCTCAAGATCCATTTTCCGACCTTGATTTTTCCTTACTCCCGAGATACCATTGGACATAAGGAATCATGCACAAAAGGGTGAATTATGAATTGAATAAGGGAGAGTGGCATAATCAATCAATGGAGTTGTTATTCCCATGATTTTTACATTCTTTTTTATTGTTTATTTTGTTTTTTTGAGACTTCGTTGGAGGTGTAGACTCTTTGTTTGGGATGATGGACAACTAGCCTTCTAGATCTCAAGTTTTAGGGTAACGTTTATTAATTACTTTTATTGCAGAATTACTGCACACATGGGGTAATTCGATAATACAGTTGAATTTTCTTTTGTATGCTTATACCTATATTTGATTTTCGAACTAATTCATGTGTTGTATTGTACTTGGAGCCTAGACCATGGTGTTATGGGTTTTCATGAGCGATCATGAGTTGTAATTATACTCAAGTCTGAACACGTGGCTTTCAATTAAATTAATGTTGAATTTGAACTCAAAAATAAATATTTTAGAGTTATGGAGATAACTCATGCTACACCTAATGTAAGATGGGGTAAGGAGGCTCGATTCATTGCCCTACGCTATAACTGGATGTTTAATTTGAATCAAAAGTTTGTAGTCTAAATTCTTAAAGTCATTGCCATAATGAGTCATATTATTTATGTTCGAGATTAGTGACCCTGAAGTCATTCCTAAACAGGTTGATTAACTAATTCTCATTTAGATTTACTCGCTTTCTATTAGTTTTAGGTCATTAAACAAACTCTCAACCGAACTCATTTCAAAATCTCTTTGAAATAAGTTTAACTTCAACTAAATATCTATTGTCTGCTGATGTAACATGCATATACCCATTAGTTGCTACAATGAACTCATATGCTTTTGTGTGCACAGTTTTACACACACTTCAAAACCACAATACCTTGTATCAGGATAAGAAGAGAACCAAATGAGAACAATTACAATAATGATACCATTGATTTATTCAAAAGGCACCGATAAGACTTGAATCCGACAATAAATACTTTTATACTTAAGGTCTTAAAAGGGGTATGTTAAAAGTTCAAAATCCGAAATATTAGTTATAGCATACAAAAAAGAGGTTACTCAAGAACAAAAACTCAGTTTTTTTAAGGAATTTGTAGCTAGTTAGGGTTAAATTGAAGGGCAGCGAGCTGCTGTATGTTGATGGGGTAAGCAATGTCAGAGCCGCCATAGAAAGCCCTCCTCCCCATAATGATGTTAACCCGTGCGGTTGGATGAAAAGCGTCCCAAAACACGTATTGGTCCCTGTTAGCACACGGCATCTGAAATGGAAGGCATGTGATTTGTCCTCTGTTCCGCCCTATTCCACAACATCCACGATTCGCCACACTGAACCCTACACCAACAGCCCACAAACATTACAACAACAACGACAGACCCAGTGCCTCAAGGGTTCTCGCCTAAGCGGGGTCTGGGGGGGGGGGGTGTGCAACCTTATCCTTTCGGGGTGTAACCCTGCTGAGAGGCTATTTTCGAGGACCCCCAACCTTATAGGGTTGGCTACACAAGGACTTCCTAGAAAGTCACTCATCTTGGTACTACCCTTGCCAAAGCAGGCTTAACTTCAGAGTTCTAGTGGGATCCGCTTAACGGCCCACAAACATTAATTTTACAATAATCTTATGTATATACTAAGAGCAAGTTCGTTTTCCACAAGGGTTCTTTTATTTCGTACAAGTTCAGTTTTGTTTTTGCTTCTACTTTAAAGGGTAAACACTAGCTATTACTTAAAAGTAGAAACACGTGTACTTCTATGGAAAGATATTTTTTTCCGAGGCCAAACATCTTTAAATTCTAAAAAATGATTTTTCCTGAAAATTTTTGTCCCTAAATGAAGTTTCGCTTAAATGGGGTAAGAGTTGCCTCAGTGGTAGGAGGCAAGTGAAGGCAGAGAGTATTGCATTAAACCAAAAGGTTTGGAGTTCGATTCCTCCTTGAACTTCTCCCTGAGAAATTCCTGACTTAACTGACTCATACAGTTTATGGGTCACTACATGGACTAAGGTTTACCGGTTAATCGGGTTCTTGACTAGGAAAAAAAAAAGGATTATTTCTTAAAATTTGAATACTAGCTAGTTGAAGTAAACATGTAAGTACTTAAAGTTCGTTTGATTGAAAGGAAAATATTTTCCTTTTTGATAAAAATTCTCTTCAAAGCATTTTTATTTAAAATTGTTTTTTCTCCTCAATTTTTTTCTTATTTAGTGAAAAAATAATTTTATTATCTATATTTCAAGATTAATCATTTATCAAGATTTTGATTGAAAGGAAAATATTTTCCTTTTTGATAAGAATTCTTTTCTAAATATTTTTATTTAAATTTTTTTTTTTGCTAAAATTTTCCGCTTATTTAATGGAAAAAGTAATTTTATTATCTATATTTCAAGATCAACCATTAATCAAGATTTTGATTGAAATGAAAAGTAAGACACGAGATTACGATGGAAAATATTTCCTGTTCTATGAACAAAAGTTTCTTCCTCTCTTCTTGAAGTGAGGATAGCGTCCTCTCTATATAGAAAATGTTTTTTTGCTTAAAACAAGAATTGCTACTCCTTCGTACAGTAAAATTATATCCGAATGAGTCTTCACTTATCATTTTAAACTTTTGGGAAAGTTAATCCTTGACATTGTATTAAAACTTGGTTGACTAAGAGGCCACGCCTTCAAATTTTGACAGACCCGATATTAAAAGTTAACATAATTTAAGCATACAGTACGAGGTAAACTTTGTTCATTACTCATGCTTCAACCCCAATGGACATTCGCTGTGGATGGGATTGTCAAAGTGTAAACCCATTCCTAAACTTTCATGCCCATCAAGTTAAACTTTTGAGACAATTACTTCCATGACATAATATAGGAAAGTCTTTTCGTAAAAAAAGACCTGGAGTATACATACCGTAGAGAGTAGGGCGAGAAATAATATCTTGGAATATGGACCCAATGTCAATGAAAATGAATCGCGAGCCGGGTAGGTTGGCATTGAGGTTCGAGACCATGGCCTTGACGTTGGCGTTGAAGGGTTGGATGAGTTGGTTCACCGCATCCGAGCAGTGACTAATCGGGCTCTGTGCTAGTATGCTTGGCACGCACCCCATTTGACCCAGCCCTGCTATCACAAATTTCCTCCCTCCTAGATTGTATAGCCTCTGTGTCATATATATTAGCGTAATTATTTTATAGAAAATAATTTATATATATATATGTGAAAAACTATTTGTATATGAAATTCGATATATAATACCTCCCTCCTAGATTGCTATAGTAAGGTTTTAATATATATGAATGACCTGATTTCAAATATCTATGATTGGTTCTAGTGCGAAAAGGGATTCAAATGAATGAACTCTATGGTATAGAATTACAATTATCCTATGCAATAACAACCCATTAGTATTATCAGTTCTGGAAATGAACCAACCTAAATCGTGAGTCGGTTTTACTTAGTTTTTTAAAGGCTCGGCTCGGATTCGTGTAAGCCAAGGTCGAGAGCCGAGGTGTAAGCCAAGGTCGAGAGCCGGATATGCTCGTTTAAGACCGAGGTCGACTCACCTTGAAAGCCAAATAAGCCGGCTCGTTTATGGGCTGGCATATTTGGATTGCATCATGTGGCGCTTCCCCTACCCTTCATTATCAGTTGATTGGAAATTTTTCTTATGCTGCCGCGTAAATTGTGGAATTGAATTACATGTTTGTTTTTTTATTTCCAATTTTTATACATGATTAATTTTATTATCCTTTTCTAGCAACCCAAGTAACAATTATTATAAATGTGTCTAACAAGTCTGATAAATGAGCATAACAAGCCTAATAAATGAGCCCAATGAGTGGATGTGTAAATGAGCCTATAAAGCTCAATGAGCCAACTTGCCCAGTATTCAAGCTTAAATGATACGGATACCAAGCTGATCTCATTTAGTTAAAAAGTTGAGCCAAGCCGAACACATTTATGCAGCTCAATTAGATAAATGATACTTGATACACTTGATTTTTACATATTTTATTTTCCATTCCTGTCATATATTCGGCCTCTACATGTGTGTTTTTTTTGTAATCTAGGTACATTTTGACTTAGAGTGCAACGGAGCAAACAAAGGCTGAAAAGTGGAAGATTCAAGCGTAATCGAGGCATAATTGAAGACTACTTTGAGAAACCCGACCACGTGTGCAAAATAAGTACCTATCAAGTCAAGATTCAGTCAAAAATAGTCTTTCCTTGGGCGCGTGGATCGATTGACCATGCATTTTGGCAATCGGTCAAGCTTAAAACGAGTACAAGGCTAAAAGAAGGGTATTTATGACCCAATATTTTGCTAATATACTTATTAAACCACTTGTATCACGTAGATCGCTTCGAGAGCTTCGATTTGGTATATAATTTGTCCCTTAACTCATTACGGATCAAAAGTTACGCTTGTTTTAAGTTAACTGCGCAAGCTGCTAAGGGGTACGCCGATCGATCGGTTTGAACACCAATCGATCGGGGATGGCACGGGGCCCACCCTAAAGCACGCCCCATGTATAAATATGGAGGGAGACACCTAATTTCACGGCTTTTGCCACACCTCCTCTCCTCCTCTTCTCCCAAAGCCGCTATGAGATCCAAGGGGTTCTCAAACGCCGAAGCGTAGGTGGTCGGAGTGCTGGAAGGATCAAAGCAAGGATCAACATCAACGTCAATTGAGGGAGTTTTCAATTCCTAGTTGTTTATTCACTATTTTCTCTTTTTTTTAGATGTTAATGATGTATAAAACTCCCATGGAGGAGTAGACTCTTTTAGTTTAGGGATGAAGGGCAGCTGCCCGTATCCCAGATTTATATTATACTTTTGGCGATTGGTTTAGTTATGTTATATTCGCACCCCTGTGGGGAGTTCTTCATGATTGTTGGATATTTTTGTATGTGTGCTTGTAGCCATGACTAGATCTCCAACTTTGCAGCGATTAGTCTTGTGCTTGTAGCCTAGATTATAACATAACAGGAATTCACGCGTGGCCAGGGTTGAGGTTGTACCCAACTCTGAACCCAATCTTTTATATAAATTAATATTGAATTAGGAGTAACAAAGGAATTAAGTAGTGCTAATGAGATAACCTATGCTACACTTAGGGTGCTAAGATAGGTTATGCCTTTAGACTAGTGCATTACCCTCAGCCCTAATTTATATATTAACTTAGGCTTAGAGCTTGTAGCCTAAGTCCTTCAAATCAACGTCCTAAGTAAAATATAATGACGGGATACGTGTTAAGCTACCCTAAATTCACTCCCTAAACTAAACTCAATTGAATTGACACTTTTAGTTTATCGTTAGTTTTATTATTTTAGTTAACAAATCATTTAAACAACCCAAAACTCGATTTCAACCGCTCGTTAATAACAAAATCCAACTTAACTCCGATTCCCTGCGGATACGACCCATATACCCGATTTGGCTACGATGATCTCGTACGCTTGCGAGTAGACGGTTTTAAAACACACATTTAAAACAAATCAATACTCAATAGAGCCGGTCTCATTTAGTTAACAAGCCAGGCCGAGTTGGTGGTAATTTAGCTTGCCTCGGCTCATTTGCAGCCCCAAATTTTATTGTTAATATTCGATGTTAAATTCTCCTACACCAAAGCGCCGCTTCCTTCCGGGCTCTATTTGTTTCAACGGAAACTTTTTCCACTTTAATTCTATTGTTTCTTTATATAATTTTATTTCAATGACCACAACTCCATTAAGACTCCTTTTGGTTAGAGGAAAACATTTTTATTTTGTAAAATTTTTGTTTTCTAAATATTCTATTAAGTGATGCAGCAGGTAATCCATTAATAGCGAGTCAACATTCTCAGGTCAACATCTCCATGGACGGGTCCTAGGCGGGGGCAAGTTCAAGAGGAGATGGGAGCAGTGTTGGCGTAAGCATAAAGGGAGTACTCTATCTTATGTTTGGCAGGACCATTGGAGGAAGGGAAATGCGAAGCCAATAGAGGAACACAGCAACTTGGCGCCAGCATGGATTGGCGACAAGGCAGCTTGGCTTCACCTAGGTTGAGGGGTGATTGCCGTCACCTGTGTGGTGGAGCCAAGGTTGGAAGCGGAGCTAGTTTGGCTAGACAAGACAAAGCTATTGTGCATTGCTTGGCTTCAAAGCTTCGGGTTGGCTGCACCGGTCCAATGGCAGCTTGGGGAGGAAGGAGAACACGAGAAGCGGAGGAGGCCAATTCTTGGCACAACTAGTAGTTGGCGTCACAGGGACTTGGCGCCACCAAGGGTCAGACACAGTTGAAGGTTGAGCATGATTTCCGTGTGTGATTCAAGGACGGTTTTGATTTCTTTCCGTTTTAATAATTATCCTTTCCTTTATTTCGGATTTATCTTTTATCTTTGAATTATCTCTTTCATTATTTAGATTTAGATTTAGATTTGAAATTTAAATCAATTTAAATTGTAAACCATCCTTTATAAATAGGGACGGATCTAGGATTTTTAGGTAGACTTGAATTGAAAAAATTGTTATTGTTTTGTGGAGGTTCTTGACTTCTCGGGTTGTGACAATGCAAGTTATCTACCCCTCTTTGTTATTTTATTACTATTGTTAATGAAAATACAAAGGGAAGGCCGTTGAACCTTCCTGTGTCCCTTATTGCCCTATCACGCGCTGCATCATTAAGGATTACTCTTTTGTTGAAACTTTTGTTTATTTATCAAAGAAAAACAGTTTCATTATCTACGTGTTTACAAGATTCACACTCAATTAGGTTAATGTAGAAGCAAAATATATGACATTACATCATGATGGAAAATGTTCTCGTTTATCGGGAATAAAATGTCGCTCCTCCTTGAGGGGAAGTCAACTTAATTTTTGAGAAGGGAAACCATTTTCGTTAAGCAAGGATTATTGATTATTTATATAATGAAACCATAGGAATATGATCAAAAAAGTTTTCCGTAAAAATAAACAGCATCTACGAGGAAATTGGCTTTCCTAAATGAAAGAAGAAAACATTTTCTTTGTGGAGGGAAATTTGTTTTCAGCAGTAATGTCATATCATGTCATAGTCCCTTAGGGACATAGTCTAGTAATTGAGAAAACCCGCGAACTGACGTGCCACCCCGAGTTCGAATATCTACTTAGGGGTGTATTTGAGCCCAGTCTAGCCTGAGCCTGCCAGGCTCGAGGCTCAGCTCGGGAGTATTAAGCTTGGCTCAGGCTCAGGCTCGGGCTCGACTCAAAGCTCATTGAAAGTTTAAGCTCAAGCTCAGCTCATCAAAAGCTTGGGCTTGGTTCGGCTCGATCTAAGCTTGGCAAGTTTCAAATTAGGCTTGCAATATTTTGGGTCATTTAAGCTCAATATAGGCTCGTTTGAGGTTGGGCTCAGCTCATTTAGGCTCTAGTATGATTTCATTGGACAATATTTAAGTAGATATATGATACTAAAAAAGCTCACTTAGGCTCATTGAAGCTCACAAGCCTACTAGCTTAAGCTTCACTAGGCTCGAGTTTGGCTCGATGAGCCAAATGATTGAACTCGGTTCGGCTCGAGCATAAAGCGAGCTGAGCTTTTCGAATTTTATGACGAGCCGACTCGAGAAGGCTCGTGAGTTGTCTCAACTCATTTACACCTGTATCTCCACTATGGTACTTGTGGCTTTCTTTAGCTTGAAATTTTTAGAAAAATGTATTACTGATTTAAAATACTCTACAAATTTTCCATAAAAATTGTTTTCTTTTGAAAAAACGAAGTCTTACTGTCACGTTATCATAATGTCTATTCCGCATGTTCTACAATTCCCTCCCTATTATGCAGCGGCATCAATTGCGCACCATGGACAAAGCTAGGCAGCTTTAGCCTTGCTTTGATCACCGTGATGTGCACCTAGCCTTGGGAGTAGAATTCATTGACTTCTATATCTCTTTGCTGTCGATTGGATCTTATATCTGCCGGAGGACCATCTTTTGTACACTAGGGAGGATCATATAATATTTGCACATTAACAAAGGAGAAGCGCAACATACAGTGAGCTGAGAGGTGTATTGCTGAACCAAGAGGTTAGCGAACTGCAGGGCATTGTACTGATTTCGAGTTGCGTAATTAGGCATGAGGTAGTTATTAAGGTAGTCATTGCTGCCCATTCCCACAAAGAACAAGCATTGTGCTATCGCACGTCCCACGTCGTCTGCTCCAAGATTGCTAGTTATTTGGTCTAGTGTGTTCTCAAAATTACGTACTTGTTGGTTGAATGGTATGCGACCCACCTGCCCATTCATTACAATCCCATTATTGGTGGGAGAAATAAATGATATTGAAGAATACACAAAATCAATGCGAAAAGTAAGAATACGACATAAGAGTTATGTTTTACTTAGTTGCATCTGAATTGTACATATGTACGTAAATTTAACTTATTTTTTTTAAGCCAATAGTCGGTGGTTCCTTCACCGATATTTACAAAACGGAAAACAAAAACGAAAAACAATTGATGTGCACTTCACCGATATCCACCCTTCATTGCTTACGCATAATTCGGAGCAATATTTTACGTATGCTTGAAAATTTAAGCCAGCAAAAAATATCATGCATCGAGAAAATTATGTTATGTGTGGGATTTGAAACAAAAAAAATTAGCGCTGGCAAAATATGATCCGACCCGATGACCCAATCCATTTGAAAATTTAGGCTCCTTGTGAATCTCACCTTTTTTTTTTTCTTTTGATTTTTGGCACTTTAAGGCTGCGGCTGTTTTTGATTTTTTTGCCGTGACTCTTTAATGTAGTCTCTTTCGGGTCCCCTTTCTGGGACGCTGGTGAGTGTATCCTTGAGCAATGCTCATTATTTAACAATAAAAAGCCCACAGTCCGACTTGACCCTAACCTTAAAAATTTTAAATTTATTATGATCTGAACCTGAAAATAAACAGACCCGACCCGAAACACCGAAATGACCCAACATGTGATAATCTGAGACTCGAACCAGACACGTGCTATATCCTGAAATGACCCAAATAGAAATTTAATTTATCATAGAATTAAAATAAAATACTAATTATAGTCATTATGTTTTGCAGCTTTAGTTATAAATTTCAAGATTGAATAAATAAATTATTAAAATAACTTGATTGATCAGCCTGAAATCCTACCTGACCCAAGGACACCAGACCTGAAGTTGACCCGATTCGAGGTTAACCTGAGCTGATGTCGACCCGATCTGTGTTCGACCCAAACCCGAGGACGACCCGACCCAAGTCTAACCCAACCCAAATTTAACTCGACCCAAGACAAACTCGATGTGGCATTAACCCGACCCAATTTAACCCGATTGCGTAGTCTAAAAGAAATTATTCAATCCTAATTTGAAAAAAATTATTTCATAACAATTTGTGAATTTTAAAATTAATTAATTAGATCTCAAGATACGGAAGTATAATTTATCTTTAAGTAAGTATAGAGTGAAAATATAAATTATATTTTACCAAAGAGGTCACCAACACGCCATCACCGGATCCCATTAAAACTTCGAAGTTAAGCGTGCTTGGGCGAGAGTAGTACCAGGATGGGTGACCTCCTGGGAAGTCCTCACCCTCAGGTTGAGGGCACTGGGAAACAGCCTCTCTTCAAGTTAACACCCTGAAGGAGGAAGGCTGCGTACATCCGCCCCCCCCCCCCCCCCCCCCCCCCCCCCCAAGACCCTACGTAGGCGGGAGCCCTTGAGGCACTGGGTACGTTCCTTTAGAGTGAAAATATAAATTATTAAAAAAAAAAAAAAAAAAAACATTGAGTGTGGGATGGAACACATTTATTACAGGCATTGAGGTGTACGGTTTTAAAAGTTTAAACAACAAAATCGTCGTTCCAATTTTATCGGATGTCTCTAAAAAGACTTCAACAATAGAAGTAGTCTAGTAGTGGATAATGTCAATGGCTATCCGTGTCACCTGAATTCATGATTAGTCCAAAAAAAACAAAAAAAAAAAGCTAAATCACATATTAGTATCGTAAGCTTTAATCTTTTAGTCTAAAAAGTTACTGTATTTAATAAAATAGACCAAATAATGATATAAGAAAATGAAAGCAAGGTCTATTATTTATCATTGTACATTGGTATTTGAAACATTTGATGAACTGCATGCAACTTTTTAGACTAAAAAGTTTAAATAGCACTTGCTCTCTTGATGCTAACTTCCTGTCAATCAAACAAGAGTCAAAATCTGTACTTTTTATGTATTTCTATTTTCTGTGTTTACTTTATGCATATCAAACGAGGCATAGGAAAGGAACGAAAATCAGAGGTGGAGAGTGAAGAGAGAGAGTACGAAGTTGCGGCCAGTAATATCGAGAATTCCAGCGGCAGCTGAGGCGTAGTTCACTCCATGCAGCACTTGCTCTCCTGATGCTTGTGAGTGTGCTGGTATCAGCGGTAGCCCTAGCAACTCCGCTATAATACATTAAAAGAAACAATTAGAGAAAGTGTGAAAGAGTTGTTTCTGTCGTAAATATTGGATATTCTTTATGTGTAATTTTTGTGGGTCATATTAGATACAACAACAACAAACCAAATGCCTCAAAGGACTCCCGCATAAGCAATGTAGGGGTGGGATGTACGCAGCCTTACCCATTCAATGTTCTGATGAGAGGCTATTTTCGAGAACCTCGAACCTGAGAAGCTAGCTTGAGATGAGTAGAATACCCAAAATGTGGGTCGTATTAGATGTTTTTAAAATACCTAGTGAGTTGGGATCTTGGTTTTATGAATATGTTTTAGTGAAGAAACTATGTAAGAGATCTTTGGATACATGTACATGGGGTGACGTTTTTATGAGAGGGTGAGAGCGTGAGAGGGGCGAATCTTGGCCTTTCATTGTAATGGACAGCCAAAATTTGTTGAACTTAAAAGAAAATAATAATTTATGGCTCATGGGGCAGAAAGAAAGAAGAAATAAGGGAAGGAAATTAATTTTTTTTTCAATACTCTACAAATCTTGGCTGTATATTGTTATTTTTTAATATCTAACAAAACTTGGCCGTCTATTATAATGGAGGGCCAGAATTCGCTACCCTCACGCTCTCACCCTTTCATAAGAACGCCACCCTATGTATACGTATACGTATATATAAGTATGTGTACATAAATGCCTTACAAAAGCAGCACATTTCATGACTTTTATGTGGTGCGTTTATGAATGGATTTCTATTATTTAGGTCTCTTAGTTCTTAGAATAAAATATTTGCTAATTTCCTCATATTATGATCTCATTTGATTGCCACATGAATTGAATTCATGTGGAAAGTATATTTTTCGTGAATTCAATATCAACCTCCTAGCAAGTAGGTAAAACATATTTGTTTGCCAAAATGGGAAATAGAACTTCTTTCGAAAGGCTAATTAAAAACAAAGGAATTAGAACTTATGTAAATGAGGGTCGAACAAGTTACTTCATTTGAAATAATTGGAAATTGCTTAGCGATTTTCACTTCCCGCATTGTGCCTACTTCCTGTTAACCAAACAAGAGCCAGAATTTGTACTTCCTATGAATTTTTATTTCCAACATGTGCCAAATGATTATCCAATACATTGATATTTATTCTTGGCACCCAAAAATAGGGTATGCAAAAATCATTTTATATATATTTTTTTAAGTATGCTTCTTATTATTTTCATTTTTCCTATTTGATTCCCCCTTTTTAATGATTATTTTATATGTATTTTGTTTGTGTTTTTTATGATTTTTATATAAATACAGGCTTATATCATGTTTTTATTGCTTTTCTGCTCAAATTAACAATAATAAATATAGATAATTACCTTTTATGTATAATATTTACTAATACTTTTAATTTATTGTCGAATTAGTTAAGCACACAAAAGTTAGACGCTCAAGACCATAAATTATTTTTTTGGCAAGTCCATAAAACATTAAATGGTCTTTCTACATGGGCACATGTTAAGAAGCATTAAATTAAATTTTTTTAACCAAAAGCATTAAATTAGCCCATCATTATTACAAGCATTAATTAACCTTACGATTATTAAAATATTATAAAAAACTTTAAATAAATTTGCATGTCAGTCACAGTTAAATCTTTAACTTTTTTTTTTTAAGGAAAAATAATACTAAATTATATTTTGACATATGCATGATTTTTTTCCATTTAGATAAAAAATTCTATTAAAAAAAATATTGTATTACATGTAAAATATTTTGTAAGCAAAAAATATCAACACTCAACATATTATATGTACAAAGCAGTCTACTTAACCAGCACAAAAATTCAAAAAATTTGAATAATAATATTTTTAAGATGTCAAAAAGCAATAAGAAAAATAGCTAATATAGCAGGGTCAACAAGATGAATTATTCTAGGACCTAATTGATATCTCTTTATGTTTAGATTCATTATTCAAATTTATAAACAAAAGTCTATCTTATGTAAATAAATAAAAAATAAAAAACGATCAAATAATAAATAAAAAGTAAAAGCAAAATTGCAGCGGCAATTAACTTGGAGTTTTATACGCATAAAATTACATTTAATGATATTTAACGAATACCTAAACAATTAACCATAATTAATTCATCTTGTACAAAAGTGAGGATGAGTTATGTAGGTCCATTGTATTCTAGGTTTGGTGTCGGTTTAATTTTTTTTGTAGGGATTAAAGAGTGGGGTGGGGATTGAAGGCTGATGTATTTGGGAAGGGGATTTGCTTTGATTCTCTTGGACTCTTTGTATTTGAGTTTACGTTCGAGTTATATATTGGCTCTAGCCGTTTGACAAAAAAAAAAAAAAAACCATAATTAATGTTTGTCCCCAAAAGAAAAGACCATAATTAATGATGCTTAACCTGTGTCCTTCGGCTACGTCATTGGCATGGGTGGGTGGTCAAAGGGGAATGCGAAAATGGATATTCAAAATAGGAGAGTAAGACATAACTCCAAACAATCATTTGAAGCTGCCAAACTTTAGAGGTCATAATTTTTAAAATAACAATTGTTAATAATAATTGATTTTAATGGAAGTATTATTATATATAAAAGGTTCCATTTAAAAAGCTTTTATCTCAAAAATAATAGGATTGGCCCTAAAAAATAAGTAAGGTAAAAGCTTATAAATACCCTATTAGAAATACTTTTAGTTTTAATCATATTCACCATGCAGTCCATTAAGGATATAGCCTAGTGGCGGAGTTCTCGAGCTGCCCATGGTGTGACCCAGATTTGATCCCCATAAGGCTCAATGTGGCTCTCCTTTAAGGGGATTTGTTAGGATCATACCTTAAATTTATGTATTTAGAAATTAAGGGTAGCCGCGGGGTCACCGATTGATCGGGGGATGTCCGATCGATCGGGTGATTTAAGTGAAAAATACCTGTTTTGGCCGAGAGAGGGTTGATCGATCGGGCTTGGGCCGATTGATCGGACTCACCGATCGATCGGGAGTCGTTTTTCCGCGATGGTTATAAATAGACCTGTTAGGGTTTCAGTTTAGGTATCCAATTCTAGAGTGAACGCCGCATGGCTAAGAGATAAAATCCTACGAGAGTTAAAAGAAAGTGATTTATAATTCTTTCATAGATCTAGTCAAGAGGAAGTGTCATTGTAATTCTTTCATAGATGGAGTCATTTTTCAGCGATGGTTATAAATTGACCTGTTAGGATTTCAGTTTAGGTATCCAATTCTAGAGTGAGCACAGCATGGCTAAGAGAGAAAACCCTGCAAGAGTTAAGAGAATGTGATTTGTAATTCTTTCATAGATCTAATCAAGAGGAAGTGTCGTTGTAATTCTTCCGTTAAGTTCAATAAGAATCTCCATCTCCGCCCGTGCTTTTCCCTCTCGATTATAGAGGGGTTTTCATGTAAATACTATGTGTTTCTTCATATCTCTTTTACATTTGTTTACTTCTCGTTTGTGTGAGTCATATTATTTGAATCGAATCAAGTGATTAGAGTTTACGCTTCCACATCAAGATTTCCGTAACAAATTGGTATCAGAGTATATCAGTTTGTTTCAGATTTATCTAATAGGATTTTATGCCCTCCCCGTCCTTACCATTGTTAATATATATAGACCATTCATAATCCTCATTTTTACAGACCTTTGTACTTTGTATATTGTATTACTTTAGTTCTTTATTATTAAACATATTAATTTAATCTTTGTATAATTTAAATTGTGTCAACTGAAAATGATCAATATCTATAACTAAATTAAATATTTATATCATATATTTTGCTGAATTCATTTCTTTAACTTTCAAATTATTGATTTTGCTACATCATTTTACTACTGTTTATCTACTGCCACTATTGTTACTAATATTTTCCTTTACTTTTATAAGTGAACGACCTTTAGATCAAAGTTTTTGCTTATAGAGCGAATAATGCGAATACATATTAAATTTTGTTTAATTTTTGTACCTTACTTTACTAACAAAGACAAAAACAAGAAAGTGTTAAGGACTCCATGTGTGAGTCTACTAAGAAAGTGTTATGGTGGCGTTCTTATGAGAAGGTGTGAGTGTGAGAGGGGCGAATTTTGACCCTCTATTGTAATGGAAGGCCAAGATTTGTTAAAAAAAAAATAACAATTTACAATCCACACCCCTTCATGGAGCAGAAAATAAGAAGTGGTATGAGAGGAAAATTATTTTTTTCTCCAATACTCAACAAATCTTGGCTATAAAATTTTTTTTAATGTCCAACAAATCTTGGCCATTTATTATAATAGAGGGCCTTGATTCACCCCTCTCACACTCTCATCCTCTCATAAGAACGTCGCGTTGTATATATATAAGTCTTGTGGATCATTCTATCTAATACCAATTAGTTTTATAATAAAACCTTACTTGAACTTATACACAGACCTCATGTATATGCCAACTCTACTTATCAGCCCAAAGGTTCGGTAAAATTTAATAGAAAGAAAGAGTACCGATTTCGTCAACAATAGTATAACCGTTGGAAAAACGCCCGGTGGGGCCGCCATCAAAGTCGATGCCATAGGGAAAATAATTGGCCTTGGCGAAAGAAGGAAGGTCATTGTTATTGCCATTGTCAATGAGTGAGTCTCCGAACACAAACATTGCTGGGACCATCTCTCTCCTACTTTCTTGTGGCGGTGTCGCCACGCCTACGCCTTGCCCGACCGCCACCATTGTCACCGCGGCCACGGCTAGTAGTAAAATAAAGAGTTTAGTAGACATTTTTAGTGTAACGTTATTTTGGTTGTGTATTTTGAGAGAGTATGCTTGGGGAGGATAGATATAGTAGGGAGGGAAAAGGTAGTAAGAGCCTGTTTAGTTAAGCTGTGAAAATTATTTTTTAATTTATAAATATTTTTTGTATAAATATTTAGATAAATTATAAATCAGTACTTTGAGACTTAGTATAATTTTTTAGTTTATAAATTTTGTGAAATAGTTTTTTTAGTATAAAAAGTTATATATATTTAATAAAATAATCTAACTAGCAGTGTGTAACAATATAAAATAGACCCCATTTTTATTTTTCACAACATTATTTAGGTTATTTTATTAAATATCTATAATTTTTTGGACTAAAAAATTATTTTATAAAGTTTGTGAACTAATAAATTAATACACGTACTAATATGCAGTTTATTCTAAATATTTTTATAAAATTTAATAATGGTATTTTGTTTGAAAATGTTTTAATTTTTTACTTTTATTTAAACTTAAAAGGAGAAAAATTATTTTTTTATTTTTACTTAAAAGTAGAAAAATAACATCTTTAGCACTGCGTTTTACAAACCAAACTTTGAAAACACTTTCCAAAAAAGAAATTTGGTCGACTATACACTAAATATAGCAATATTATAGATGCCTAAAAAATATATATACAATTATTCATTTAAAATATATATGACATAATATTATTATTTTATAAAAAGATTATATTAAGGGTTATTTATATTTTAGTACCTTGATGTTTTCAAAAATAATAAAAAAGACCTCGATTTTTTTTTAATTATTAAAAAGGTCCCTTAGTTTTTGTCATATTAATAAAAATGCCCCTAAGTTTTTTGTTGCATGAATAAAAAGACTTTGCTCTAACTTGATGATGTCATTTTTAGTCGACAGAGCTGATATGCCAGCTATGTTTTTATTAATACTATAGTAAAATGACAAAAAAATAACCTTTAATAACCATATCTTGAAACAAATTAAGCGAAAATAGATAGCTTCTATATAACACAATATCTCGAGCTTTGTGCTTATAAAAGTACTAAAAAAGGCGTTGAAGCGTACTTTAGGTCATTTTATTATAGCATTAATAAAAAGCAATTATCACGTTAGCTCTATCGATGGAAAATAATGTCATCACGCTTGAGAGGGGCCTTTTTATTGATACGATAAAAATTTAGGGGTCTTTTTAATAATTAAAAAAGGTCAGGGTTCTATTTATTATTTTCAAAAATATCACAATACTAAAATGTAAATAACCCTTAAATTAATACTAATTTTTATAGTCTAATAATTTTAGGTCATGTATATTATATATACAAGTTGGCACAATTGATCCTGACATTTTCGAGGCCCCAAGTAAAACTTCAAATAGTGCACTTTATATAAGACAAATTACAGAAATTATAATGATAAAACGCACTAATATTAACAATTGATACTTTAAAAATCACATCTCTAAAAATTCAAAGTCCCTTAAAATTTGAGGGTCCCGAACGATTGCTTGGGTTGCTAGGGATTATGTCGGGTCTTGCAGGTTGGGTACATTTACTTTGGTAAAAATGAATGAAGCCTGGGGGTGGGTGTAAGAGGAGTAAATGCTTTCATCCGTCTACTTTAAAGAAGTAAATGTGCCCCGATTGGATGCATCGTACTTGCATACATGTATTAATCTCCACATTCGTAACTGCTATTTTTGTGTTCCATAAATAAAAAAGAATCAGGTAATAATATTATCAAGGTAAAATTATTATTATTAAAATAATATTATAGTTTTTAAGATAATTTTGTGGCTCTTTTTGTTTGTAAATCATATCATTGCTAACACAGTAACAATTTTTACTCTGATAATAATAACTTTTCAACAATAAACCAAATTTAAAGTGAATTTTCGAATTATTTATTTCATCAACGAGACTTTTAATTTAAACTATTTGTTTAAATTAAAGTAATTTTCCTGATACAGTGCTTAGATGGAAATTAATGGAAAATAGGAAAGTTTAACGGTCTTCCTTTAATTTCTATTGCTAAAACAATAAGATAGTTTAACATAATTCTCACACCCCGAGAATATAGAAAAAACATAAAAACAATGATAAAAATCTCCGAACAATTGAATGAACTAAACATAGACTTCTTCTTGCTTAAATAGAAGAGAAAACTTACCTAGTCCAAAAAACTTAAACGAGAAAAGATAAATAAAAGACTTAAAGATAAATACATTAATTCTTAATAATTCTCTCGTAGTCTACTAGTTAAATAATCTAATGGTTGACAAACTCTTCAAGCTTTATCTCCAATTATCTCCAGCCGTGTTCTTCTATCAACTCGCCAACTACATTTGGCGCCATCCGTCATCCACACCTATGGGCTGCATCATCCTCCTCAGGTTGGAGAGAATTCATCCTCATATTCGCCAACGGATCATGTGGGTCATTCTCGCCAAGTTATATCCAGGCACGCTCATCCTCCATCTCCCCAAGCTTGCCCAAATGTAGACTGTGGACCCAGCTTGCCAAGATGCAGGTTGTAACCCATCTTACCGAAATGCGGGTTGTAACCCGTCTTGCTTAGATGCGGGCTGCATCATCTCCAAACTTCTAATCTCATCAAAGTAATATTTGAACTATTAATTAAAATTAGTATGATCTTTTCAAATTTTTTAATTTATAATAAAAAACTTCTTAACTATTAGTATTAGATTAGTTATATAATTCATAAAATCATCATATAAGACATTAAACCCTTTTGCATATATGCAAGAAATATAAACATATAAGATTATACGCTATCATTTAACATATATTTCTATTCTATGTTAAAATGATTGTGAGAGCTTTTAAGATGATACACTTCTAATTAAAATTTATATCAACTAATTTAAGGTTATAACTTGATTAGGGTGTGCAACTTGAATATGAGATCGAAGTTTTGTGTGTATATATATATTTGTGTTACTTCTTCTTGTGCAAGACAGTATATACTTCTTGAGAATTTCATCCTCGTTTTTTAGTATCGAAAAAGGCTGTAACTTAACTAAGTTCATTTTAAGTGTTGAGAGAGTATAGAAATACTTAATTTAAGTTCTTGTTTACTTTAGGGTAAGAAAATGACTCCGTTTATAATATAAGTTCGAATTTTTGTGTTAAAAAATTTCATTTATTCGCCTTGACATGATTGAAGAAGGATTAGTATGTCAAATCGTAAAACTGATTTATGATCCTATTTAATAGTCTCATTTAAACACAATGCATCATTAGATTCTATAAAATTAAGATTATATTTCAAATCGAGATCGATTGGAAAATGTGGAATCGTATAATGTAAGATTCTAAGATTGGGATCACAGTTCGATAACCATGGTGACAGGTAATAAGGCACAATTACCAACAAGAATACTGTTACAACCATTATAAGTAACAGGGTTGCGAACAATACTTAGATTTGATGTCATGCGATTGGAGTCCCTTGTTAGGGTAATAATCATAGTCTTGTGAGTCGTTGATGGACATGGCAGCAAAGAGGTGTGATGGATTAGGGAAGGAAGTTTGATCGAAGCGATGAGGATAAGAAATCATTACTTTGACCAATGTGGTTGTAAATCCGATAAAATTGACGACCAGGCTTGAGTATACCACCATTAGGGTTAATCGAAGGACTAGCCACAAGCCTTACCAAGGAAGTTGGATATCACCTTGGCACTCCAAACTTAAAGCCATTTGATCATGGTTGTTGCAAAGGTTTTTGTCCCCCCATAGTGACCCCCTCGACCGCGTCAGCCATTGTTATGCAGACCTCAGTCACCTTTGGCACGACCTCCATGACCTGGTTGGATCCTTCATTTCCAGCACTTGTTGCAATTAATGCATGAATCTAGTAGATAGTGGTGCACTCACTATAGTGGTTGAGAACAACTTCATTTAAAAGCAATGTTTTGAGTTTCTCAAAGCTTAGAGGATGGGGAATATTTCTTATAAAAGTAGAAACATATAGTAAGTGAGAAGAGCAAGTAAAGCATAATAAATCAATTCTATAACAGAAACCAATGAATTTATGGCAGTTAAGTCATCGGCAGTAAATCAATTCTATAATAGAAACCATTGAATTTACGGCAGTAAGTCATCGGCTATAACTTTTAATTTAGAGAGGTTGGTCTCCATGATCTTGCCATCTTTTTACTTGGTGGTTAGTTAGGTTCTAAGGTCAAATTCATTACCCATTGAGTGGTCTTGAAAGAGTTTGGCTAGGGCATCACACATGGTTATTGAGGTGAGGGTGTCAGACCATGTCATTAATAAGTGAACCAAAAAGGATTCCAACGACGCATGAGTGAAGGATCCAGTAAATTCGAACCCATGTTAAGTATTCATAATTTGGAGTTGTGGAACCATCATGATTAGTCATCACATCAGAACTACAATACTAGATTGGCAACTGTAAAAAAAGTACTTTTTTTGGTCACATACCTTGATTGGAGATTGTCCCTTAATGGACAAATACCCAAGACTCCTCACCACTTCCACCTAGCAACTTGCCATCATAGAGCACATGGGTTTTTAGGATGGAACTGCTAAGCACTGATACGTGGGTTAGTGTCGTAGTTTATTTGATTGGGAAGTCGAGCTAAGGATAGTACTAAAGCTCGATCTTTAGGAAGCCACTTTCTCAATGATGTCCTGACATGAGAATATGATCATAAAGGTACTTTCTTAACCAACTCCTTTTACAGGGCTATAATCATTACATCTGGTAGCTCAGTTATAGATCAAGTAAAAGAAGTTTGGTGTGAGATCACTCTCCGTAGGATTGAGTGAGGTGCTTTTAGAGAGACTAAATACAAGATGGAGGCCAGTTTGGATTGGTATTCTTTGAAATAATGAAATAGTTTGCCCATTTTGTTCATGCAACAATGAATTGTGTAGGCATTTCTTTCTTACATGCAGGTCATCATGGAAGCTTCGGACCGCTATTATGAAGTGGTAGGAGATAACTATCATTAACTTAAACAAACTCAAAGGTTTTTTCTAACAATGGCAATTTTCATTCCTCGAGGGCTCAACTAAGAAAGCCTAACTCATGTCATTCTTTGTTGTAATAAATGTAATTTAGGAATCAAGAAACAACTACGTTTTCTAGAATTCTATCCCCGATTGGCTTCGCATCATCGACACTGTAAAATTGAGGATCATCACTTAGTCGACAAAAGTCCCATTTTACTCACCAAAGTAACAAAAAATGGACACCTTAGACACTCAGCTCAAAATTTCGAAGATTTAATCACTAAACTCTTAAATAAATGTTTCATTTAATCACCAACATCATTTAAAATTGGACAAGTTTTAGTCTCTCAATTCAAATTTTAGAAGATTTGGTCACTAAATTCCTAATGAAAATCTCATTTAGCCACCCAAGTGAGTTAAAATGGACAAAATTCACTGCTCAAATATAAAAAATAACAAATTGAATCATATTTTTCAATTTACCTATTTCATTGGTATCTAATTTTGTAACTCTATTGAAATTTATCCACCATTGTTTTTCAAAAATAGCCATTGCCTTTTATGTTATAATCAAATATGCCCTTATATCATTAACAGTGGGCAGAAGTTAAAAGATAAGTAATCAATTTTATCATAAAATAAAATATAAAATCTTTTAAACAAAAATGAAAATAATTTATATATACTTATAATTGTGGGTATTTATCAGCTTCGAAGAAAAAATTTGTGAGTATTTATACCCTTCATACTAAAAATATATAATTAGCAAAAGCCTATGGATACTTCGTTATCAGTGTATATCGTCAAAGAGTTATTTAAAATAGCCATAGCTGCTCAAAAAAAAAATTCATATAGTTGTAATTTATTGTATACCTATAAATTTAATTGCTCAAATTGAAAATATTTTATATTTTTCACTTGGGTAATAAATTTATCATTTTAAAATTGTATAAGTCATTAAATTTTTTAGACGTGTTAAAATTTGTTATTTTTATATTTGAGTGATTAATTTTATCATTCTAAAATCACATATATAAGTGATTAAAATAGATTTTAGCTGTTCAAAATTTGATTTGGATGACCAACTTGTCAATTTTTAACAACTTGGGTGATTAAACGAATTTTTATTAGGAGTTCAGAATCTTTCAAAGACAAAAGTCCCATTTTGGTCACCAAAGTAACCAAAATGGACAACTTAGTTAACCAATTCAAAATTTGGAAGATTTAGGGCCCCAAACTTATTCTGAAAAAATAAGTTTTTTTTTTTTTCTAGAAAAAACACTTTTATGGAATCTAGAAAGTGTTTGGCAAACATCAAAAAACACTTTTTATTAAAAGTAGGGGTTGTTTTTCTGTTTCTAAGCAGAAGGAAAAAAATCGTTACTTCTGATTTTAAGCAAAAGCAGAATCAAAAACTTAAAATTTTCAAAACAAAAATACCCCTACTCAAACATTAAAATTACGTCATACCTTTGCACAAATTTCGTCTTTCAAAACCATATTACTTATGCTATCTATATACAAGTTTGAAATGTATGAGTTCATTATATTACTTAAACAACAACAACAGACCTAGTGCCTTAAGGGCCTCTGCCCAAGCGGGGTCGGGAGCGTGGATGTATGCAGCCTTACCCCTTCAGAGTGCAATCCTACCGAGAGGCTGTTTCCGAGGACCCCCAACCTTATAGAGTTGACAACACGAGGACTTTCCAGGAGGTCACCCATCCTAATACTATTCTGGCCCAAGTACGCTTAACTTCGGAGTTCTAATAAGATCCGGTGTATTAGTGCCTGGTAAATGAACCTTGAGTTTATTATATTACTTATATTACATTTATTTTCTTTCATAATATTAGATATATATATATATATATATATATATATATATATATATATATATTGTATTTATTTTACTTAATAATAACAACAACAACAACAACAACAATAATAATAACAATAATATAAACAATAGTCATTTTAAGATTTTAAATTTTTAATAAATAATACTTAATTATGAATCAAAAAAATAAAAATATTATTTTTTACTTTACAATTCATTATTATTTTATAAAAATTTAAAAACCTAAAATAATTAATATATTCTAGAAAAACTCTTTAAAATCAATTATGCATCCAATATACTATTAACTACAAGGAAATTTGCCAACATGTGCCCATTGGGCATATGTTAAAAAGACCCTAACTACAAATGCACTTCTATCCATGTCCTTTTTGGTAATTTGATAAAAAATATTTTTCTTAAATACTGGTCAAATACTAACAATAATAAAATAAGCGCTTCTATCTAGTTGAGCCAAGAAAAAACTGTTTCTTCAAAATAGCATTTTTTACAGAAGTGCTTTTACAGAAAGTATTTTTGAAATAAACAGTTTTTTCACAGCAATTCCAAATGGGCTTTTAATCACCCAACATTTAAAAATTGCTCCATTTAGTCACATTAATAATTTAAAATTGGACAAGTTAATCACCCATCTTAAATTTGAAAAGATTTGGTTATCCAACTCCTAATGAAAATCTTGTTTAGCCACCCAAGTGATTTAAATTGAACAAAATTTAATGCTCAAATAAAAAATAACAAATTTAATAATATTTTTGAATTACTTATTTCATTGTTCTCTAATTTTTAACTTTATTGAAATTTATCCAGCATTTTTTTTCCAATATAGTCGTTCATCTTTTATTTTGTAATCAAATTAGTCCTTATTTGATAGTTAAAATTGGATAAAAGTTAAAAGATAAGTAATTAATTTTATCATAAAATAAAATATAAAAATATTTTAAACAAAAAATAAAAATAATTTAAATATACTTATAATTGTGGGTACCTATGCCCTTCATATTAAAAGAATATAATTAGCAAAAGATTATGGTTTTTATATTATCAGTGTATATCGTCAAAAAGTTATTTAAAATAGCCATAATTGCACAAAAAAATTCGTATATTTGTAATTTATTGTGTCCATATAAATTTTAATGCTCCAATTGAAAATATTTTATATCTTTTCACTTGGGTAATAAATTTTATCATTTTATAATTATATAAGTCATTAAATTGTTTAGAAGTGTTAAATTTGTTACTTTTATATTTGAGCGACGAATAGAGTTCTCCAAATTTTGGTTTAAGTGAACAACTTGCCCACTTTAAACTATTTGGGTGACTAAAGAAATTTTTATTAGGAATTAGGAATCTTTTAAAATATTATATGAGTGATCAATTTATCCATTTTAATTCATTTGAGTGACTAAATCAGATTTTTTCATTAAGAGTTGGGTGGCCAAGTCTTCTAAAATTTGAGTTGGGTGACTAACTTGTCCGATTTTAAATGACTTGGATGACTAAATGGAACATTTTTTAAGAGTTTGGTGACTGACTCTTCCAAATTTTGAGTTGGATAACTAAATTGTCTATTTTTTGTCACTTTGGTGACTAAAATGGGTCTCACTTGGTCTTAAGCAATAGTAGGTTTCCACTGACATATCCATACAACACTGCATGGAAGACCCCCATAGACTAATTTTCAGTTCCATCCACAAACCCAAACACAGATTAGTCGGAGCACATGTCACTAATGCTTCCGGTGCTCATTCTCATGTAGGACAACGACAACTATGGTTTTCATATATATGACCCTGAACCAGAATGCTCACTCCCTATGTTTCTCAATTTTCTTTCTAAGCAGCACCCCCTATTTCAGACCATGGGTAAAGTGGAGCGAGTATTGCTAGGTTTTGCCCTTGTTCCGGTTCCAGCTTAGGGATTTTCTTCTTGATATGTTACTTTCTTTCTTTCTTTTGCATTGTTTTATTTTCTAGTTCAGAGGATATATCTATGTACCTCTAAGGATTTTATCCTCTTAATTATGAAAACAAGCATAAGCAAAAGGACAAAGATGCGGTTTGTCGACATATCACGAAATAGGAAGTCAGAGACGAGGGCAGAAGATGACTACGTATTAGAGATGGCTACAAGTCTGTCAATCCAAAGAGGGAGGAACCCATAGTAATTGAATCGATAACGAGGAAATCGATTATCTCAACGGGAAGGGGTAGCAAATGAGAGCCTCATACAATGCAAAAGACAATAATGTCCCCTAAAATATAATAGATTTAGGGGCAAAAGGGCAAATACATAGGAAAAAAAACCGTAGATGACTATTTTATTTGAAAAACCTCTAATAATGTAAAGCATATCTTGTAATAAATTCAGTCTTTGAGTAAAATTGAAGTTAAGCAGCCGATGAAAATTTTAGGGGTAGAATGACAAGTATATGCTTTTACTAGGTTAATAAATGGATTTAAATTGGATTACTTGCATCTAACACGAGCTAACCGTTAAACATTAGTTATTAACATCTGGAAATGTTTTGGGATTTCAAAGTATGCATGTTTTCCGTGAAGGTAATAGAGCGGCAAATTGAGTAGTAGTTAGAGATCTTCATGTGAATCAGGATGGTGACAAACACATCTGATCTTCGATAGGACCTCAGTAGGATCATTAATTTCGAAGCATTAGGGTGTCTTAACTCTAGTTAAGTGCACTAATATTCTCCTTATGCCTTTTTAATAGAAAATCAAAATTTAATTTCAATATTGGATTAATTAACACAACTTAATTTTATACGGACTTAATTTATATAATAAAATGTAAAAGGCAAAAATTAATACATTGGATAAAGTTGTAGGATGATTTGACGTAAAAAACACTTGACTTTTTAAAATTGTAGTTTCAATTGTACTTTAATTGGCGGATAACTTAGGGGATGGCATTGGAGAGTTGCTCGAGATGGCGAGAAGGGAGGCGTATAGCAGAGAAAAGGTAGAATTTTATCTTAATTAGGAAGGCTTAGATTTTAGATCGAATTAGTTAATTTTATTTATATTTTTAACCTTTATTTTAGGAAGGTCACACGAATTGTTAGCATATGAATTGCAATTTTGGCCGTTGATCTTCTATTAGGAGTTTGAGTCTATTTAGGAAAGCTCCTCTATTTAAAAGGATACCTAGTTAGGGTTTTAGGAAAATTCAGTTATTAGAGAAGTTATGTGTTTTCCTTCTATTCTCAGAGTGTGAGAATTAAGTTAAACTATTGTCTTCTTGTGCTTTATTACCATCATAATAAAAATTAAGGAAAAGTTATTAAACCTTGATGTTCCCTAAATTTGATTTATATACTATATAAATTAAGTGCATTTTTAGTATAAAACATATATCTATATATTTTATATGTACTTGGAGTAATAATAAGGGGAATAAATTACCAAAGTGGCATATTTTGCAAAAAAAATTACCAAAATGGCATAGTTGAAAAAATATTTACCAAAATGACACACTTTACTGTAGCGTCAATAGGAAACGCCGTTTCAAACGGCGTTCGTTGAGCGGTCGGAGGCGTCACCTAACGGACGCCGTCCGAAATGGCCTCCGTACGCCTTTGGACCACACACCTTTGTATAAAGTAGAAAAAATTAACAATCCTCTTAACTTAATTAACAATAAAATGATAAAATAAAGTAGAAAAAAATTTAGTAGAGTTACATTATTTAATGTATAAAGTAATAAAAAGGGAAAAAATGCACTGTAATAATAGATTACCAATGATATGCTTTGGCATTGTAGAGCTGCATTGCCCTGATAGAGTGTTGCGTCAGTTTGGATTAACGCAACATATCCCGGATCACATCGACACCCTTTTTTATTACATCAGGGGGTTTTTATAATCTATTATTACAGTGTATTTTTTCCCTTTTTATTACTTTATACATTAAATAATGTAACTCTACTAAATTTTTTTCTACTTTATTTTATCATTTTATTGTTAATTAAGTTATGAGGATTGTTAATTTTTTCTACTTTATAAAAAGGTGTGTGGTCTAACGGCGTACGGAGGCCGTTTGAAACGGCGTCCGTTAGACGGCTCCTAACGGACGCCGTTTCGGACGGAATCCGTTAGGTGACGCCTCCGACCGCTCAACGAACGCCTTTTGAAACGGCGTTTCCTATTGATGCTATAGTAAAGTATACCATTTTGGTAAATATTTTTTCAACTATACTATTTTGATAATTTTTTTTGTAAAATATGTCATTTTGATAATTTAATCTAATAAGGGTAATTAAATGCTCAAGACAAATCTACAACTCTGGGTGTAGGTGCGGAGTAAAAGCGAAAAACAAAAGGTCAAACGAAGGCTGCCGCGTGCACCGGGACCACTGAGCCTTGATTGGATGCCCACAAGCTATAGTAACTGCTTGGTGTCAGGCAAGGCATGGGCCTTCCATAACTGTTAAATTTCATCGAGTCATTAGGCCCGACTTATGGAGATGGCACCAAGGTTGTCAGAATCGGAATTCCACGTAGGATTGGTGAGTGATTCTCAAGATCAGGATTGTAGAATCGAATTAAGAATTGTAAGATTTTACTTTATTATTAAAACAATAACTTGTATGCACCAAAATCGCATTACAAGCCTCAAATACATAGTAAAAAAATCCAAAAAACAAAGTCAAGCTTAAAATAAATAAAATTAAAATTGAAATTGAAACAATTATTTAAGTAACTAAATATGCTAGAAGAATAAGAAATTTAAAAAAAATTAGAGATTTACCCAAAAAGAAAATTAGCTCTGGCTATGTGTAGCCCATGGGTAGGTGCCAGACCTCGGTGGGTGTTTGGGGCAGTCGGTCGACGTCAATTGGCGGCAATAGGAGGTGGCTAGGGCTACCGGTGACGATAAGTAAAGGATGTAATGTGAGAGAATAATTAAGGTTAGGTTATTAGAGGGGGAAGGGGAAGGGGAGGGGAAAACGTGAGAAAGACGAAGGAAAATGTTTAAAAAAAAAAGCTGAAAAAATAAATTTAAAAAATAACTTGTATAATCGGTGTAGAATTGGTGTAGAATTAGTTGAATCAGTATAGAATTGGTGTCAAACCTCAAATATATATATATATATATTTATTTATTTATTTATTATTGACTTGGTAGAATCGGCGATCCTATCGATTCTACATATCCTACCCGAATTTGACTCGTGATTTTGATAACCATGGATGGCACACACATGATAATGCATCGTCAAAAAATAAAAAATAAAAATAGAAGGATTCAAACTTAATATTTAGATTGCTAAGCGAATAAGAAACAAAGGAGAAATTCTAATCTTAATTTTCACTACTTGATAATAAGAAAGAAACAGATAAAAATAATGAAATCTCAAAAATTGAATGCCAAGACCCTAATCAGCCGTGCTCTATATATGGAGGAGCTTTTCTAGCTATACTTAAAGTTTTCCTAATTGTATTAATGTTTATGTTGCGAAAAGAAAATGCCGTTATATATGAAGGGCTCTATTTAAAATATTTGTTATGAGCCCTGAAAATGTTAAAACCGGTCCTAGTATGAGCACTGCCCCATTCTTAATATGGTTTGTTTGATAACTGAGTAAAGAATGTAAAGCGAGATAAAGAAAACCATATTTAAAAGGGAGTGGTAAATAGGAAGATGATAAGATATTATATCATCCTTATTTAAATGTGTTAAAAGAAAGGTGAATGAATTACCCATATTTAAAAATTAGGTAAATGGATAAGAATAAATAGAGTTATACTTAAAATGTTAAATTTTAATCGGGCCTTTAGGTCCGATCCACGGAGTTGGCACACGGGATCTACATGTAAGTCTAAGTGAGGTTTCATCCTAAAACTAATTGGCTAGGTGAAGTAATCCACAACTCTAATAAATTTATCTTTTCACTCTCACAACTTTAGCGTAAAATTTGATATTTTAACTCATATGTAAAGTTCTTATTCTTAACATAAAATAAAATTAAAGTTATCCAAAGTTTTTAAAAAAAATATACTTGCCCCTCTTTACTTCGAAATTGGGTTGAAAAAAAAACAAAAACAAATTGGAATACAAGGGTAATGAGCTGTGAGCGTTCTCCTTTACTCTTATCTGCCCTTTTTTTTTTCTTTTTTTCTTTTTTTTATCTAACTAAGGTAAGAAAAATGGTAAAACTACTAATAAAGTTAATAAGACCTAGTGAATTATGATACGAAGTCCAGTAATATTACATGTCTACAGTTGCCATTCTATCCACGACCTTATTACCTTCATGGAACACATGAGAAACACTATACTCCACAAACTGTAATAACATATCCGAAATATCTTCAATAACAGTTTTAATTTGCCAAGGACAAGGAAATTCGCGTCTTAATATTTGAACAACCACTAGATTATCCCTTTCAATATGCAAACAGTCAAACCCCAGATTCATGCATCTTCGAATCCCTTCTCTAGCAGTCCAAGCGTTCGACAAAATAATAGAAGCATTATTAGTGCTACTATAGTCAAAATCAAGGGTTCTACCACACTAATCCCTAACTACAAGTACTACCATAGTCAAAATCGAGGGTCTACCACACTAATCCCTTACAACAAAACCATAAGAAGTTGCGTTGTTTCTTTTTGAACCATCAAAATTAACTTTTATCCAATTTCTCTCTGGAGGTGTCCATTTGATCCCATTTCAGCCACTCATTTTCCTCCTACCCTTGTCTGGTTGTTAGCATTAAATCACTCATCATTTCTTGGAATCCATTCAACAAAGTAGGGGTTATAATCGATTATCCATATCCACTAATATTAGCTTTTTAATAATTTTTGTATCTAGTTACATTTTCTATAATATTTGATACAAAATTTAGAATTAAATTATATATTGTTTTCTAATTCTAAATTTAAAAAAAAAAATACAAATTTGAGTAGATATGGATAGGTGTGGCGAGTATGAGACGGTACAGGTTAGGTACGGAGCTGCGTGGGTTGGGTATAACATTATACCTGCACCCGCCCCCATACTCTGGCCGATACTGTGTTGGAGTAAGCTCTTCAAATTTGTAAGTAACGGGTAATCAAGAGATCTACTGGTTTCGAGGCGTGTGAACACTTTCCTTAAGATTTATTTCAGCGTAGAAAATAGTCTTGGGGATACAACGATAACCAAAATGGATGAAGAAGAAAGTATGTATGAGGAGAGATAGAAGAGACAATGATAATGGCGTTTTCACTAGAATAAAATCCCAATTCTTACAAGTGCATTCACTTTCTATATGTTCATCATCAAAACAAGTAATGACCAAGGCAATAATTATATCGAAGAATTGTGAAAAAAGACGTCCCAAAACATACCCCAAAAAGAGGGGCCAAAAACCAAAAGTTATCGCGCAAAAAACTGTTAAAAACTCACCTGTGTGTCGACACACAGCTTTGTGTTGTGCATTCTGTAAGTTGGTGTGTTGACATATGGGCTCTGTGTGTCGACACACACCTCTGCAGCACTTTGCTATAGGATTGTGTGTCAACACACGAGCCATGTGTGTCGACACACATCCCAATACACATTAAAACACTTCGAATAAACTTTATGACCAACTTTAAACAATTCATTCACAATTATTATTGTCTTATTTTGAAAATACATCAACAATCCCCCATCATTTTCAATATACAATCATTCTCACAAATACATCTTTAAATTAATGGACGTCTTATTGTGCATCAATGAGGGTGTCTCTCGATTGAACCCCCAACTAGTGTAAACATGTTTACAGTTAATCGGATCGAAAATGGTAGACCATGCCTTGATCCATACAACCCATTTGACTAACCGAACACATAAACATGCACAAGCCGTACTCTCCGTACATACCTTACACCCCCAGATCGATACTTATGAAGCCTTGTGTCCTGTACCCTTCGTGAGTATTTCAAAGCCAAACCCTTTGTCAAAAATCACTTCTTGAAGAAGCCAAGTTTCCCACTCACTAAGGTGGACCCCGCTGATCATGTCCCTGCGACGTGACATTCAGTAATTGTTGTGTGAACCGGGTCCATTGAGAGCATACGCTCATCCTCTTTGAAACTCTGACGCAGGTTACCAAGCACTATACACACGGGATGGAAAATCCTTTTGTGCTTGCAGTCGCACTGATGATAAATCTAGCTCATTGAACCCGAGACCTAGTGTCATACTAGGCGTCGAGTTGAGGGCCTATCATGGGCGACTAAAAATGACAGGGTTCAACCTCATCCCTTCACTAGTTTTCAGAACCAAGTCTCTAGCTAGGCCTTTTGTTAACAGATCCGCTAGATTGTGACTGATTCTCACGAAGTCCACACTGATGACACCTTCTCTAGTAAGTTGTCTCACAATACTATGTCATACCCTAATGTATCTGGACTTTCCATTGTACACCTCACTATACGTCTTTGAAAGCGTAGCCTAACTATCACAGTGGATAGATATCGGTGAGATCGGATTAGGCCACAAAGGAATCTCATACAAGAGATCCTTTAACCACTTGACTTCTTTAGTCGCAGAGGCAAGAGCGATGAACTCTGCCACCATTGTAGAATCAGATATACAGGTCTTTTTCTTGGAACCCCAAGAAATCGCACCCCCAGCAAGCAAAAATACCTATTTGCTTCTGGGTGCATGATCTTTCACATCGGAGATCCAACTGGCATCAGAGTATCCTTCCACATTGGGAGGATGCCCTATATAAGAAATACCATAAGTCATGGTACTCTTAAGATATTTTAGTACTCTATACACCGCATGCCAATGTAGTTCGCTCGGACTGCTAGTATATCTACTTAGCTTTCCTACGGCATAGTCTATATCAGTCATAGTGCTAGTCATGGCATACATACGACATCCAATGACATGGGCATACTCTAACTGTGATATAGGAGTGCCCACATTCGGTACTAGTTTCACACTAGGGTCCATCGGAGTGGATACCAGTTCACACGCATCATTGTTGAATCCATTCAACACATTTTCAATGTAGTGAGGCTATGTCAAGGAGATGGTATCACCACTCCTTACAATTTTTATACCGAGGATCACCACTGCCGCACCCGTGTCTTTCATAGCAAAGTTCATCGAGAGAAACTGTTTAGTTTTCTCTACCAATTCCAAATTAGTACTGAAAATTAACATGTCATCGACATATAAACCGATCATGACACCTTTGCCATTCTCGAACTTGCTATAAACACATTTATCCGATTCATTTATGATGAATCCATTGTTTAGAACAACTTGATCAAATTTCTGGTGCCATTGCTTCGGGGCTTGCTTGACCCCATATAGAGAGCGTATGAGTTTATATACCCTCTTCTCTTAACCTGGAACAACAAAACCTTCCGTTTGTTTCATATATACCTCCTCTTTTAGTTCACCATTCAGGAATGCCGTTTTGACATCCATTTGGTGAATCACTAGTTTATAAATAGAGGCAAGAGCAATTAATACTCTTATCGTCGATATTCTTGCCACCGGGGCATAAGTATCAAAGTAGTCTAACCCATGTTTTTTGGTAAATCCTTTCGCTACCAATCGGGCTTTGAACTTATCTATAGGTCCATTGACTTTTATCTTCTTTTTGAAGATTCATTTACGCCCGATAGGCTTACTACCTTATGGAAGATCCACTGAAATCCAGGTATTATTGCCCATAATGGAATCCATCTCATCATTTATTGCCTCTCTCCAAAAGGAGGCGTCATGAGACCTCATAGCCTCATCAAATGTCATGGGGTCAACCTCCATGACACAACAGTGTGGAGTCACACTCTCCGCACCATTTCTCCAACCTTCTACCAAAAATGTGTAGAAGTCCGAATCGAAAGATTTCTCTTTCCTTAATCTCTTACTCCTTCGGAGTTCTAGAGTTCTTTCTCATGATGATCATCATCACCATACGACACTGGGGTGTCATTTTCAACCGGTGCATAGTCCCTAGGTCTAGGGATAGAGGTAAACCGATTCTCGTCAAAGGTGGCATCTCTTAATTCTATTATGCATACAGAGTTATTTTCCTTTTCTTGTTTGGAATTCGATTTAAAATATGACAGGCCGTTGATATAGCCTCACCCCAAAACCCATCGCTGAGACCGAAGTAGGACAACATTGGATTGATCATTTCAGTTAGAGCCTGGGTTTTCCTCTCAGCCAAGCCATTTTGTTGTGGCGTGTAGGATGCCGTGATTTCATGCACAATATTGATAGTTTCAAAATACTTGGGATCATAGTATTCTCCACCACGGTCCGATCTAAGTCGTTTGAGGAAGGTCTCACAGTGTAGTTCGGTTTTCACTTTATATGCCTTAAACCTCTCTAGTGGCTCATCATTACGATTGATTAAATACATATAGCAAAATCTCGAGGAATCATAAATGAATGTTATAAAATATCTTTTTCCTCCTATGGTTGGAGTGCTTTTAAAGTCACACAGCTCACCATGTACTAAATCAAGTAAATTCGTTTCTCTTTGAACAGATGGAAATCGTAACTTCGTTATTTTTGTTAGCATACATGTTTTACATTTATCATCCAGTTTATCAATATGTGGTATCAATGACGAATTAACCATTTCATGCATCCTACGGAAATTTACATGTCCTAATCTTTGATGCCATAAATACGAAGAGTCAAGCATATGGATAGAACTATCAATTTTATTATCAACGTTTACTTTAAACATTCCATTACACAGGTATCCCTTGCCCACAAAGACACCCCCTTCGACACAACAACTTTGTCGGCCTCGAAGACCAATTTGAACCCGAACCTATTCAATAGGCCACCAGACACTAGGTTCTTCTTAACATCTGGGGCATAGCATACATCGGATAGGGTAAGGGTTTTCCCGGAAGTGAAAAGTAAGTCAAGTTTTCCGTTGCCCTTAACCGGGACGGTCGCTCCATTGCCCATAAACAACACAGTTCCATTGTTCATGGGTTCTAAAACTTTGAAGAGACCCTCGTCTTTACAATCATGTTTTGTGGCCCCTCAGTCAATCTACCAAGAGTCATCACTCTCGACTAGATTGATCTCCGATATCATCGCCACGAACCTATCGTTTGAATTTTTGTTGCGATGATCAAGCCCCTTGCCTTTCTTGTTCTTTAGGCAAAATAATTCCCCCTTAGACCTAGGTTTGGCCAATTTTTTCCTTTCCTGTTTATGGGTTCTAAAACTCAATCGGTGACCGGGCTTCTGACACTCCCAACAGACCAGTTTGGCCTTCTTCTGGTTTTGCTTCTTTTGGGAATGTCCGGTTCTTTTGGTTCCTTTACTCGATTGGCCTTCTTCTGTAACATTGATTTTCCCAATGTCACCGGGGCGTTCCTTGTGGTCATCCTGTAACCTGTAACCTTCCTCAATTCGTAAATAGTTAGCCAACTCTTCGATTGACATATCTTCCTTCTTGTGTTTGAGAGATTTCTTGATGTCTCTCCACGAAGGGGGAAGTTTGTCAATCAAAAAAGACACAACGATGGCATCGTCCATATTCATGCTATATTATTTTAAATTATTTAAAATTCTTTCAATTTCATGGAATTGCTCCATGATCGGACGTTCATTAACCATCTTGTAATTATTAAATTGACTAACTAAAAATTTCTTACTTGTGGTGTCCTCCGCCATGTAGCGTGCCTCAAGAGCGTCCCACAATTCCTTTGCGGTAGGCACGTTAGAGTAGATGTCGAAGAGGAAATCCGTCATCCCGTTGAGTATGTGCCCTCTACATATGTAATCATCATTCTCCCATTTCAACCAGGCTTGTTGCTCGGCCAACGTCTTCTCCTCCTCAATAGCGGGGGTAGGGAATGGTGTATTCAGGACATACACTACATTCAGGGTAGTGATCAGGAAGTCCATCTTCCTCTGCCAATGGTGGAAATTACCGCCATCGAAACGGTCCAACTTCAAAAAATTCGCTGTCATCTCCCTCAGTGACGATGCCATATCAAATCAAGATCACAATACAAGAAAATAAGTCTTAAAATGGTTGGAGTAAACTCTTCGAATTTGCAAGTAACGGGTAACCAAGAGATCTATAGGTTTCGAGGTGTGTGAACAATTTCCTTAAGACTTATTTCAGCATAGGAAATAGTCTCGGGATACAACGATAACCAAAATGGATGAAGGAGAAAGTACGTAGAAGGAGAGATAGAAGAGACAATGAGAATGACATTTTCATTAGAACAAAATCTCAATTCTTACAAGTGCATTCACTTTCTATATGTTCATCATCCAAACAAGTAAAGACCAAAGGAATTTATATAAAACAATTGTGGAAAGAGACGTCCCAAAGCACACCCCTAAAAGAGGCGCCAAAAGGCGAAAGTTATTGCGCAAAAAACTGTTAAAAAACTGTCATTTGTGTCGACACATAGCTCTGTGCAGTGCCTTCTGTAAGTTTGTGTGTTGAGACATGGGCTCTGTGTGTAGACACACACCTCTGCAGCACTGTTCTATAGGACTGTGTGTCGACACACGAGGCTTGTGTGTCGATACATATCCCAATACACATTAAAACATTTATAATAAACTTAGGGACCAACTTTAAAAACTTCATTCATAATTCTTATTGTCTTATTTTAAAAATACATGAACATGTTGTCATGTATACTCGGCCCATACCCGCTATTTGACTCATTTGCACCCATATCTATGTCAAATGGGGTAGGTACTTGCGGTTAATTTTACCGTCCTCCTTTAGCAGAGCTGGAACCTCTTGCCAACCTGAAACAACGTTCTCGTCATCAATTTGCATTGGAACCACTAGATCTACCACCGAGGTACACTAATCTAATCTCACAATCCTCTGTTCACTTCACCACAACAATAACACCAAAAAATAGTAGTTTTCTCTTGTTGCCTGCTAAACCTTCGATTTGGGTTACTAGGACTCTAATACCAGCTGTGGATACCACCCACATATACGGATTACAATTGGGTGGATAATTCCCATTATCCATGTTTACTGTCCCTGTTTGGGGCGGATAAGGGTACATGAGGCGGGTAGTGGATATGGATGGGGTACACGTGGCAATACTAGCCATGGACATGGGGCGGATACGGGTATAATTTTGTACTTGCCTGGTCCCGCCCTGCTGCATAACAGCCCCACCCCATCACATATCCGCCATATCCGTTTCTTGTTCACTCCATTTTGTTTCTAGTTAACTTTCAAATTAACAAATATATATTTAATTCAATTACTTAGGCTCTGTTTGTTTCGAAGGAAAAAGAAATTCTCGGAAATGTTTTCCTACTTTCCGTTGTTTGGCGCGTAGTTTTTGAGGGAAGACGTTTTCCCAAGGAAAAGCTTTTCCTCTCAAATGAGGTAAATGTTTTCCTTTGAAAAAGAAGGGAAGTCAAAATTCCAAATGTTTTAAAAAGTTTTGGAGCATATGCCGGTCGTAATATAACACATTATTTCACTAACATGTACATTTTTTTCCCCAGTCGTAAAAGAAAAGTTTTGACGACAAAAAGGGAAAGGAGAGCTTTGAAGCGCAAGAAGAAGGAGCAAGAGAAATGAGAGCTTCAACAATTCTTAAAGGATATGTCACGTAGAAATAGCGCGCAGAAATTGAATAAGAACTCAGGCAAGAAGAGGAAGGGGAATATGTCAAAGCGGGATGGTAGCGTGCATGAGATCGGGAAGATCCTTGAGGCTGAGCTAGTAATTGAGATCAGAAAAAGGCTAGGTCTGAACTTTGATGGCTTTGACCCACCTACGGTGAGAGTCATACTTGATGAAAGGGTGACCTAACTGCCTTTTATCTTGTTTCAATTGCCTTGAAATCCAAATCAGTCATAGTGGTCAATTAGGTTCCTCATGTTATGCCGGTTGTTGTTTGGAGTCTTGTTTGATCCTGTTCTAATTTTTTTGTGCCCGGTTATTTAACGGGGTTTTATAAGGGCTCGCTAGCTAGAGTGCCTGAATTGTATCGTGACTTGGTCGCTAATTATCAAAAAAAGGAAGCCCTGTTGCCTTAAAAATGGGGCAAACCTCCCTAGATCAACTACCCCCTCTGTCTTGGTGAAGTCGGAATTTGATCACAAGTAGGGGTGTAAATAAACTGATATTTTACTAACAAGTAGATATATTCCGTCCTAAATCAATGAATTTCTTCTTTTTTTTTTTTTGTGATTTGCTAGATTTTTGATATACTACATCAACGCTCTATGATGAAAATTAATTAAATTTTGATAAAATTTACCAAGCTCAGTACTTGGATGATAAAATTTGTAAACATCAAGGGATCTCATTGTATATTTCAAAATGTGTAGGTTATCTAGGTAATAAATGGTCAAACCTTAGGTCCCTAAGTAATAAATTTCCCGAATTTTTTCATTAAAAATAACTTATTCACAGTCAAAAGAAGCCTATATAACTGATAATATATAGTTTCGCTACTTTATGTTATCTTATAACAAGATATAGTATGATTGATAGAAGATTACTTTTTAATAATAAATAAGCAACATTATGAGGAGGGAGCATGTTTTCTACCAAAACAAACAAGGGAAAATGTTAATTGGAATTTAATTTTCCTTGGAAATTTTTTACTAAGGAAAATATTTATTGGGGGAAAAGTACTTCCCCCGAAACAAACGGAGCCTTAATTTATCTATCAATACTACATAAAAATACAATTAGATTCTAAAATTTAGTATTAAGTAATTAATATGGATGTGTATGAGTAATCATTTGGTATCCATATTAGGCCAGATATAGAGTGGGTATTAAAGACTCATTGGCTATCCGAGGGCAATTGGGCAGGTATGGTATATGTTTGTACCCTCCAGGGGCGGGTATGGTATCCATTTAACACCTATGGTGAGTAATAAGGCGGGTATGGGTATGGATTTGGGTGACGAGTATGGGTGCAAACATAAATTGAATAAGCAAAGAGAAACAAAGGGTTTGGGAAAAAAAGAAGAACATCGAAATTCACGTGGTTCTGCTTAAAATGTACATCTACAATGGGGAAGCATAATAATTTCCCTACTTTAAGAATCGTATATGTGGCAATTCTAGTCGTTGGCATCAATCTACACAGCCGTGTGCGTATATATAGTCGCGCACCCAAAAACGCTATTGTGTCGTAGACCTACATTAAATCAGTCCGATCATCTACTTAACAGGGGCCCATTAATTCAAACACCTCACATAAGCCAAACATATCTTTTCCTTTTTCTTTAGGTATTCTGGCATTGATATCTGTTGAGTACTAAAAGATTTTTTTATTTTTTTTTTGAAATTAGGAAAATGATAATCTAATATGAGAAAGAAAGCGAGACAGACGAATTTTTTATAAATGAACTTGATACAAATTACACTTACTGGATCCCTTTATATAAAACTTTCAAAGTTACAAAAATGACATCTAGACGCAACTCATTTTAATAACATGTACATTAAATTCTTCCACATGAAACAAGTGCCCAAATTGGTTTGTCGAGATAAGATAAGATCGATTTGGATGCCAATTATTAAACAGTAGCAGTGTATCTAGGATCTTAGAGGATGGGGAGCTTGAATTATCATCTATGTCGACTTTTCCGTTTACTTAGTTAATTGGTCACATACTTTATTATAGTTTTTCATTCAAAGCCAAAATTAGCTTTTTCGTTGTATAATCTTTACAAACCATTTAATTAATATCAAATTTTCACTCTTAAATCGGCCTAAATATTAATTAAAATCTTTTGCGACACTTTTGTTCGGCCACTAAATAAACGTACAAACACTTTAAAAAGTAGTCATTTTTAAATTAACTTTACATTAAAATTCAGGATCTTTCCCGGTTCATCAATTATTTTTATAAAAATTCTTAGCGGATAATATATGTCTATTTATACACTGAATGGATGGAAAATAAATTTAAATATTACATCTAAAATTCTTATCGTAAGTGTTAATAAGTAACAATTTAAAAATAATTTTTAAAAGTATTTATGAATTGCTGCATTAGGTATTCAACCAGACATGCAACGTATTACCGTTTTTTTTTTTCTAAAATGTATAAAAAAAAAAAATATGAATACAAGAGTCGATAGATAAGTATAAAATTATTGTTTATACATTGCAATTGGTACTTCAATAATCATTATTTTGAAATTTAGTATACTTGCACTCATTCAGAAAGAAGCTAATTTTGGTGTGAGGTAGTTATTTCAGATGAGAGGAATGAACTGCCTGGCAAAGGCGATTGCAACCCTCCAATTGGGGTCACTAAAAATACACCCTTGAAACATTGCTGTATCGCTCCTCATCTTCTTGATATGGTGAATGGCTCAAAATACTGAAACTTTGAAAACCCTCAAGGTCATTGATATCGCTACTCAGACGACTATTCAGACGGTTCAAGAGGGTTGTGGGAGCCCCCTAGAGGCAGTGAGTTAAGAGTCTAGTGGTCCAACCTTCCCACCAGGTTTTTGAGCCATGCAATAAGGAACGACAAGGCAATCGAACAACATGTGAATACCAAGAGATGGCTACTACAGATTTCATCCTTGCTTCAAAAGCTCCTATCTGCAATGATGACTTGCAAGTACAAGCAACTCGTAATAATGAGGAGGAGTCTAGTGATGATATTTTTGCCAAAAGTCATCCAATGTCATGCATGGAGGATACAAGCAGAAAAGGGAAGAAGAGAGGACGTATTTCAGAAGGCTAGAAGGAATTGGGAGATCCTACAATCCATAGGGGCAGAAATGGTAAGAATAGAAAGAAAAAAAAATAGATCAAAAATGATTTTAAAGAGTTTCTGAAAGACCTAGAGCTCAACTCTAGTAGAGTTAATCGGCTTAAGATGAAGCGAAAGATCCAAAAGCCTAATGAAAAGAGGAAGGACAAATTGAGGGATGAAAAGGATCAAAAGCAACTAAGTAATGATGATCTCGAATTTGGTAAAGGCGCGTGGGAGGTAGGTAAGCAACTTTTGAGTTTCCAGGGGGATAAATCTATTTTAGAAAAGAGTTTAGCAAAGTTGAATAAAAACAGACATATATAGCAAGTATCCTGATCTCTTGGAGGTGGAAATAACTCTACTAGAAACATGCATACAAATAAGGCGAGGCCTGAACCAGCCCACATAAAAACACGATGTAGAAAAAGACAAAACAAAGCTACAACACTATCCCCAAAAAAAAAGAAGGAATCAAAGAGAAAAAAAGAGACCACATGAAAGGACACTAGAAGACTTTACCATCACCAGAGAGAACAGTAAAACAAGAAGAGAAAGAAGACTTCACCATCTCCAAAGAAAACAAAAAAAGGAAGAATTTCACACCTTCACTGTTAAATATTTCTGATCTAAACCTTTTCTATCGCCAGACTCTCACATAGACTAGTCGTTGGTGATTCAAATACATTTTTTTTCGATAATTATCGGCATAGCCGTAGTACATCCAAGAAACTCGACAAAGCGAGCCCTTAGCCACTCCGTAAACGAAAGTGGGTACAAAAGAAGTCAACGCAAACAGGGAAAAAATAGACACCATAACCAACACAAAACTATATGAAGACACGACAACAGGCAGAGACCAGAACTAGTAGGGCAGCAGACGTAGTCGAGATAGACACATACTCTGAACACCTCACAGAAGACGAACGACGACCTCGAAGAGGGCGGAAGACAGGAGAGGAAAAATCTCCCTCCCCTGCGATGCAGGCAGGGTACCAGGCAAAGGAACCGAACAGGAGGGGTACCGTGCCCACATCAAATACATGCTATTGTCAATCACGAAGTTACACATTTCATGTTCAAAAGATCAGTACAATACATGAAAAATCAAGTGCAAACCATACATACACAGTTGAGGTGACATTACAAATTAACAAGCACAAACATTTTTTATTTGGTTTGTATTTAACAAATCAACAAGCTAGAGTTATACACTGGCAAAGTGTACATTTACTAGTACTGATAAATCTCATTTTGTATTGTTAGTGGGCATGGAACGTTAGTTATCACTGGCTCAACTTCATATATCCCGTTTTGCTCTTCCATCTGCATTGCATCATAAATTGTTAATCATGAATAGGTATATCAATAGGGCTTGTTCGATACTGTTAAAGACTTTACATGTGAGTCTAATGAGAATCACACAGTAGAGTTGAGAGAGAAAACAGAGCAATATATAAGTCTAGTAGGTTAATCCACCTATTGTCAATTGGTTTTAGGAAGATACTTCACTTTGGCAATTGTATGTTGATTTTGTATGGTCCAACTCTATAGGTTTGACCTAAGGCTCGGTAAAATTTAGCATATATCGTTATTTGTCTATTGTCCTTGGTTTTGGGGTGATTTTCTAAAGTAGCAGTTTTTGGGATTTTTTTTCGAGAACAGCATACGAGAAATCAAAATTCATAATATAGCATGTGAAAATTGAAAATTTCTAAAGTAGCACGCCCAATTAGTGTGCCCTTGCTGCATAAGCGAGGGCAAAATTGTTAGTTGAAATATTGGACTAAAAAAAAATTAAAATTAAAAAAAAAATTTAGAATCATGTAGTTAGCTTAAAAAACCATCATCTCCAAATAATATAAATGACATATGACCCTACATTTTCTTTTTGAAATTTAGAATTTCTTTTGTTTGTTCAATATTGCATGTTGACCACTTTACGCCTACTTAAGTGGTACCTTGAGACATGACATGCTGACTGGACGTACTATTTTAAAAATTTTCAAATTTTGCATGTTATTTTAGATATAAAAATGTTCAAAAGTTCTATTTCTTAAAATCATTCGAGATTTAGGGAATAAAAAGCAACATATCTAGTGCCGCAAGGGCTCCCGCCTAAGCAGGGTCTGGTGGGGAGCGGATGTATGCAGCCTTCCCTCTTCAGAGTATTACCCTTGAAGAAAGGCTGTTTCCGATTGTTCCCAACCTGATGGTGAGGACTTCCCAGGAGGTCACCCATCCTGATACTGCTCTCGCCCAAGCACGCTTAATTTCTGAGTTCTAATGGAATTCGGCGACACTACAACAAAAAAGGGTAATTCTCGGGGCATAATTATCTGCGTTTATGCAAATGTCGAGAAATCTCGGAGTTTAAATGCATCGAGACAAAGCGTCGAAAATTCTTTCGATTTTAAACGACGCAAACAATATCGGCGCTTATAAACGCCGAGAATCTCTGCGCTTATAAGGGCCGAGAATATTGTCGGGTATATATACCCCGCAAACCCTAACCCTCACTTCTCACGTTCGTCTCTCACCCTCGTCTCTCACCCTCACCCTCGCCGCCACGATCGTCTCTCACCCTCTCCTCCCGCAAACCCTAACCCTCATTTCTCACGTTCGTCTCTCACCCTCACCCTCACCGCCACGTTCATCTCTCACCCTCACCTCCCGATTTCCAACCGCGTCGTCTCCACCGCTAGCGTTCGCCTCTCACCGTCGCCGCCAGCGTTCGCCTCTCACCCTCACCTTCCGATTTCACAGTTGCTCTTGCTTTGCTGTTAGTATGTGATGTCCTTGCCCTAGTTTCGGTTTTTATTTTTATTGGACTGCTTATTCTTCTACAAGTTTTATATCATTTGAGTTGGTTGAAGTAGTTGTATTATAGTTTTGTATGATCGCCGTTTCACACTTTCCCCTGTTTCATGCGCATCCTTAATGCTATGGTTCGAATGATTCTATCGTTGCATCTCATCCTTTGAATTGATTAATACAAAAGATTGTTGTTTTGACGAAATTCTTATGTTACTGTGTTTGATTGATGTTTAAAATTATGTATTGGTGGCGCTTGTGAGTTCAATTTGTTAATGTTAGGGAGATTAGATATCGATTTCATAATTTTTGAATTTGAAAAAATAAAACTTTGTTGCTATATCCCTTGTTTAGATGGATCCTTCACATTAGAGGATTAAAATTGATTATAAGGAACTCATGTATCTTACTTTAATTTCTAACTTCTCCTAAGTCCCATTAATTATTTGTTTTTGTATTTGTATATATTTTGATTGGTTGATTAAATATTTGTCTTATGAACTCTAACTTTTTACAATTTTTACGTAATTTGATTGCACTACTTAATATTTAGAGATATGGATACGAGTTGGATCACGCAACCAAGGATTAGTCAAGCTTATATTGATGGTGTCATTGAATTCATTAAGTTGGCTAAAGAAAACCTTATAGAAGGAAAAACTCGATGTCCATGTAATAAATGCAAAGTAGCCAAATGGTTCTCATTAGAAGATGTGGAATATCATATCCTTTTTAAGGGTTTTTGGCCAAAGTATAAGAAGTGGATTTTTCATGGAAAAGAAGATATTGTTCAACAATTGAGATGCAATAGTCAAACATCTACCAATAATAACGAGGGAAGGGCCATAGGTCAAGATGATATTGGTGGATTACTACGAGAAAGTATCGGAGTTGATATTCCTCCCTCCACAAGTCAACCCCATTTGTCTGATGAACATGATTGGTCGGACCAAGTTCCTCTTGAACAACCCAACCAATCTCCTGAGGAGAAAGCCAAGTATAAGAAGATATTGGAAGCTTCTAATGAAGAACTATATCCAGGCTGTAGCGCATTCTCCAAATTGTCATTTCTTTTGCACGTGTTTCAGTTGAAATATGCATAGTTGGTCTGCTGAGTCCTTCATGATGTTGCTAAGACTTCTTGTTGATGCATTTCCCCAAATTATGGTATTTCCATCATCTTATTATGAAGCTCAGAAAATGATCAATGAGTTGGGTCTTGGATATGAAAAGATTCATGCTTGTCCAAATAATTGTATGTTGTATTGGGGTGAAATGTCTGAAAAAGAGAGTTGTCATACATGCGGTACCTCAAGATGGAAGACAGTTAAGGATAAGGAAGATGACAGTTGTAGTGATGAAACTATGTCAACCAAGAAAGGAGAGCCCGCTAAGGTTATGCGGTATTTTTCTTTGATTTCAAGGCTCAAAAGATTATACATGTCATCTAAAATAGCCGAAGATATGAGATGGCATGAGATAGACCGTTTGAAGGATGGGAAATTAAGGCATCCTACAGATGGCTTAGCTTGGAGGGCATTTGATGCTCGGTATCCGGAGTTTTCTTCAGATCCTCGTAGTGTTAGGCTTGGTCTTGCCAGTGACGGCTTCAATCCGTACCGTCTTAGGAATACTACTTATAGTACACGGCTAGTGGTGTTGATCCCGTACAACTTGCCCCCATGGCTATGTATGAAGCAATCGTCATTCATTCTTTCTTCGATTATTCCTGGGAAATCGGGCCCTGGACTTGACATTGATGTGTACCTACAACCATTGTTGCATGAGTTGAAATTGTTATGGGAAGGTATTGATGCATATGATGCCTATAGTGGACAAAACTTTAGGATGCAAGGGGCTATAATGTGGACTATCAATGACTTTCCTGCATATGCTATGTTGTCTGGTTGGAGTACAAAGGGCTACACAGCTTGTCCTTATTGCACTGAACATACACATTCTTATAAGTTTGGGGGCAAGATCTACTATAATGGACACCGTAAATGGTTACCTAATAATCACCCTTTTCGATCTCAGAGTCAATTGTTTGATGGGACAATGGAGTATGCTCGTGCTCCTACTCCGGCATCAGGGACTGATATCTTGAAAGCACAAGAACAAGTTCGTTACAAGTACGAAAAAACCCAAAAGACTAGTAAGAAGAAAAGAGAAAGGCACCACATAGACAGTTCAATAGAAAGAGTGGACAATGAGGAAGTGCTTTGGAAGAAAAAAAGCATATTTTTTGACTTGCCATATTGGGAGTACAATCTCCTTCGACATAATCTAGATGTCATGCACATAGAGAAAAATGTGTGTAATAATGTTCTAGGGACGCTATTACATATGTAGAGAAAGACTAGAGATGATGAAAAGGCAAGAAGGGCCCTTAAAGAAAGGAACATAAAGCCACATCTTTGGCTACAACCTCGTCCTAATAGAGATCCGTACATGCCTCCAGCTTCTTACTATATGTCTTCAAATGATAAAGAACGGTTTCTAAGAGTTCTACAGAAACTTAGGGTCCCAGATGGATATGGATCTAACATCTCTAGATGTGTGAAGTTGAAACAAAGAAAACTCTTAAACCTTAAGAGTCATGACAACCATGTTCTTATGCAAGATATTCTTCCTGTAGCTTTACGAGCATCCAATGCCACACAAGTCATTGAGTTGCTTTCAGACTTGTCTTCCTTTTTTAAATACTTGTGTTCTACGACCCTCGACCCAAATATGCTCGATCTTCAACAATCGTACATTATTCTTACACTTTGTGAGATGGAGATGAAATTTCTACCTATATTTTTCACAGTCATGGTTCATCTACTAATTCATTTAGTAGAGAAGGCTAAGCTTGGTGGGCCTATTCACAATAGATGGATGTATCCGATTGAAAGGTTAGCCGATAATGCTTCATTTACTTTTATCTCTCATATTTGGCATCCAGTAATTGATCTCACGTGTTATTTATATTTATGTAATAAAGGTATTTGTCCCATTTAAAAGCATACGTAAGTAACCAGGCGCGGCCAGAAGGGTCCATTGCTGAAGGCTATATCATGGAGGAGACTATTACATTTTGTTCTAGATACTTAGAAGGTGCTACGACCATTTTTAATAGACCTAAAAGAAATGATGATAATATTTCAGGTATGGGTAAATACTTGTTAAACTCTGGGGGTCGTGCAATTGGAAAAGAGAAAATTGTTCGCCTTGATATGAGAAGTAAGGAACAAGCGCATCGTTATGTGCTACTTCAGCTAGATGAAATCAAGGAACTTCGTGAGTAAGTGTTAATAGAAGCAACTTTGTCAATATTAACTATTTTTGTTCAACCTACTAATAATTTCCTTATTATAGTGAATTTTTAAGTAAAAAACGACGAGCATATTTCCATAGAGGTCGATCTAATGCAACATTAGAAAATCAGTGGATTGTTGAAGAGTTTTCTGAGTAGCTTCAAAACCAGGTTAGTATATTTTATTCGATGTTGAAGTTGATATTATATATTCACCATTAATTTTGATACTACCTTTTATTCTATTAAGGTGCACAAAATTGATGCAACTACCGAAGAAGGCCGATTGAGGTGGGCTAAATCAGTGTGCTTAAAGAATGAAGGGCTTTGTCCTTAATGGATACAAGTTTCATACAGAAGATCGTGAACGCTATATGAGGACACAAAATTCTGGGGTCATGGTCGTAGCTGATGGACAAGTTTACTATGGCAAATTAACAGACATATATGAACTAGACTATTATGGGAGTTATAAAGTTGTCATTTTTTGTTGTGATTGGGTAGATATAAATAGGGGCTTAAGAACATTTAGAAACGATGGTGCTTGTGTGAACTTCTCTAAGTTGATGCATACGGGTCGATTGTTGAAAGATGATCCATTTGTCATCTCATCTCAAGCAAAGCAAGTTTTCTATATTCAAGATGAGATGCAAAAGGGATGGCATCATGTCATTAAGACTAAACCTAGGGACTTGTATGATCTAGGCGAGATTTGATCTTTGTTTTTTTAGAGTTGTGAAATAATGTTACGTGTTGTTTCATTTTGTCCATGTATGTTAATTTTTTTTTGTACGTGTTGTTTCATTTTGTCCATGATCTTTGTTTCATTATTGATTATTTGTTTTACTGAACATATTTGCTTCTCATTTATTTTTGTAAGTTCTATTATACATCTACTAATTCTTTTATTTTTGGAAAAGCGTGAATTCACAATGAGGAGGTTTTTTAGAAGTGGCAAATCAGTGCAGTCTTCAACAGCAACACCGGAACATGAAGGAGGTGATGACAGTCAGCCAAGACCGTCAACATCTCAAGCAGAGGGACCAGTGAGGGAAGTTGGTGTTTGGTCCACTGACGTGCCATTTGATGAGAGGGAACTACTTCAACTTATCGGTAAATGTTTTCAATTTTATAGCATTAATTATGGTAATAATTTTTCAATCGATTAGAAAAGTAATGGTATATCTTAATCGTTAATAGATGACCAAGGTAACTTGAGTACCTTAAAGACGATACCAGTTAAGGAAGTATGGCATCTTCCTGAAGGTGTAAGAATTATTGTGCGGTTCAATGACCTACGCCAACCAATTAGAAAGGGTGGCGATTTGTTGATCCGGTTTATTGGAGAGGTTGCAAAAAGGGGACGGTTTTGTCCGCTTGGAGTAAGAGATTGGCGTATGATGAATGACCAATACAAAGCAGAAGCTATTGAGGTTATTCGAGTAAGTATTATTTATGTCTGAAGTTTACTTTATATATATGATATAATATGTATGTCTGAAGTTTCTGTACTTTATTATTGTATTAATTAAGGTTTTATACTCTAATTGTATTAATTTAATTCAATAGTATAATTGGCAATAGGTTCTTCTATCAAATTTTACTACTCGAGTGAAATGTGGATATAGCACTGAAATGTGGTTGCTCTCTTACTAGTACAACTACTGCTTTATGCCTTCTTACTATTCCCTTGCCTTTTTGTGACATTATTGTTGGATTTATGTTTTAGGAAAAATTTTCAATGCCCAGTGATGTATTGATTGATAAATCAATACTACAGCATCTTGGCAAAATGTGGAGGGGTTATAAGACGAGTTTGAAAGCACAATATTGCCAAGGGAACAAAACTGAGGCTGAAGTTATTGCAACAGTGCCACGAGGAGTTAATCGTGACCAATAAATAACTTTGGTACATTTTTGGTTTTCTCCACAAGGCAAGGTAAAACAATTTCTTTTTAAGTAATTTTTCATTAGTCAAAAAGGGGGAAGCAGATTGATATTGATTATGAATGTTAAGTTTTTCTTAGATTGATGTTGATTTCTAATGTCAGGAGAAGAGTAAATGCGGCAAAGAAGCAAGTGCCAAGCAGAATCAGTTTCACACGACTAGTTCAACAAGTTATGTGAATAAAAGAGATAGTTTTGTAAGGATTTCAGTATATGTTTAGTGTATTATTACTATATACCTGTTAAATTAGTTAAGACTTATGTTGATGTGTTGATTGTAGGAAATTAACAACGGGAGGAAGCCCACCAGTATAGAGTTTTACCAGGAAACTCATACCAAGAAAAGTGGTGGCTTTTTTGAGAACACGGTTTCACAAGAATTTATGGTGGGTTTTATTCTTATCTCACATTTCTTTTAATTTAAATGTATTTAATGTCTTTTTCTCTTCTTTGTAGGATACAGCTAGAGAAATAGTTGAGGCTCGACTTGGATCTTCTTCCAGAACTCGATCAGAAATCGAGGAGGAAGTATTTACCGAGTTAATGTATGAACAGGAAAATCCCGGCTATCGAGCGGTAGGCTATGGCTTTGGCGTGAAGAGGAGTGATATATACGGAGTCAAGGGTGAACTAAAGAAAAGGGGACTCAATCGTACCGGTGATCATGTCTAAGTGCAAAATATGAAAATAGAATTGGCCAATGTAAAACAGCAAATGAGAAGGCGCCTACCCATCTATGATGCTGTTTCTTCTGGCCAAGCATCATATGAAATGATAGCAGAAGGTCGAGCAATTATTACTGCGGTTGCTGATTCGGTAAGATAATCTATTTAATTTGTATTTGTTTGTACTATAATGCAAGTAATTGCTTTTCTAATCCTTTGTAAATAATGAAATTGATGATGTGAATGATTGAGACAAAAGGCGGCATTGGGGTTGGTACTTTTAGGAAACTACATAAATTTACCATGTGAAGCAAAATTTTGGATCAGATATGCTTGTCTTGCTGCTTGATAAGATGGTTTGGTTTTCGGATGTTTTGATACTTCTTCTACTAAATCTTTTCTCTAATATCTTCATTGATAATCCTCTTTCAATTTTTCCCATATGAGGAATAGCCTAACTTTAGACAACAAGATATAATTTGAATCATGTGTGTTGTGCTTTGCAAGATGTGGCAGAGAGTGAAATCTTATGTGCTATATTGTCGCCTTAAGATGTAGCAGACTCTTCATTTGCTTCAAGCACATACTAGATGGAAATGAGAATGGAGGGCAAGCTAAATAGGTGGCAATCACATGATATGGAAGTCATGAGATGCAGCACAACCTAGGCCTCCCTCTATCTACTCCTACTTCCCTTCCAAAAGGGATTGTGGGCACTTGAGGGTTGACGGGTTCCGATGAATGATTTCATGTGCTCATTGTTATTGATTTATGTGATAGTAAACTGGTAGATTGATCTTTTGTACATAAGTAATGTTATTATTGTGTTGTCTATATAGGGTAGAGATGAATCGGGATCAGGTGACGGTGAACCCTCAAATTTTTTTGCATCTCCAAGCACGCCAAGCTCATTCGGTTGATTGATATATTTGTGAAGAATGTACTTGACTAAGTTAGCATTGTATTTTTTTTTTTTTTTTTGTTGATATTAGATTAATTATGTTAATATTTGGAGTGGAAAAAATCTCAAATTTTGTATTGAACTATCAAAGTACATTGACAATGTTGTAAAATTTTGATTGTCGAATTCGGAGTCTTATGAAAAATTTATCAGTTTAGTTGATATTTTTTTATTAAGTAATTTTATATATATATATATGTGTGTGTGTGTGTGTGTGGAAAATATGCACAAATAAATAGGCAACACAGGCTGTTTGTAAAATGTCCATGCTAAGAAGAGAAAATATGGTATTTAAAAAACTCGAAAAATTTCGACATTAAAAAACGCCGAAAAATATCGGCGCTTACTCTCGGCGTTTTTCTTTCTCGGCGTTTTCTTTCTCGGCGCTTGTCCTAAGCGCCGATAATGAAATTCTCGGCGCTTTTTTGCTCCGAGAATTGCAAAAAAAAAGCGCAGAGAATCTACCTTTTTTGTTGTAGTGGGCAGTGTGTTGGTACCCTCTTTGGTAATAAATAACCAAAATTAGAAAAAATTATTTTATGACTTTAATTTTTAAAAAACCAAAAATCGTGAATAGAAAATGATAATAATCATCGCGTAAGTAAAATTAAAACTAAATCATAGGGGAATTGATAGAATTAACCAAGAATTATACCTTCTGCTGAAGATACTTGTTTGCAGCTCTCAGTACTCCCTCCTTCAACCACAACAAAATATGAATATTTATGAGAGGCAATCAACATAAACGATACAAGCCTAAATCGAAATAAACTATAAACTAAAAGAAAGCATTAAAATATTGAAAATAAAGCGAGATAGAGAGAAACGTAAAAGATTACACTTGATTTCATTGATTGGATTTCGATTATAATGACCCCTCTATTTATAGAATAACCCCTTTTTAGGTGGGGCCCACTATACCTACTATTAGATTACCCTAATATTAAATACCCTGATATTATAGATCCTAAATACCTGATTTGGGAACGTATGAATAAACTAAAAAAATCTCTCTCCTCTCACTGCATAATAATCATGTTCTTTTGAATCCATGTAAAACATAAGAATATTTTGATTTGCAGTAATTTGTAATATATTATTCTGTTCATATGTGATATGTGTGACCTACAAATACCAAAATTTGAGTAAATTATTAGGATATCAGAAAGTTCTCTAAAAAATTGATCATACTCATTGGATAAGTTGTAGGATTCACCAGAGGGCGTAAAGCTCAGTGAAGCAGTTTGATTGTTACGTAGGGTGTGTAGTTGAAGATTTTATAGAGCAATTGGATCATCATAAGCTTAAATCTGTGGGCCGGAAATTCTAATCCGTTGTTGCGACTTCAAACGGCTATAACTTATAGTCCATAAGGAGTTATGAGGCGAATTACATATCAGAACATAGCTTTTGGACCGAACTATGCAACCTCAATTGCTTTGCTGCTGGCCCACCTACTTTAATAAAATTGGGCCTCTAAACGTGTTTTTAGGTCACTTTTATGTTTTCGAGATAGTATATTGGTATTTTAGCAACTTTGCATTTCAAAGTTTTGTTTAGTTTTCTATACAGATGGCCTATATGGCTAGTTGCTTTCTTCATTTAAGAAATTTTCAATACCAAACCCTAGTATTCTCTCTCTTGTTTTGGTGGATTTAAAGCTCTTTTCCGATCTTGACGCATTGGAATCGATTTGTATGTTTCCGCTCTACATCAAATTTGTTTTAAAGTTCACATATTGTGATGCCCAATCAATCGGGTAAAATGAAGTGAACCCTACCAACATTAATCATTGAGAGGTTGCTCTATGGGAAGCTAGTAAAGAACAGAGGTGTCATAGGGCTGAGCTTTGAGAGTCGTTGTTGCGTACACTTGAGGCTGACAACAACCTCGACCTATCCAACCTCCAGCTGTGTTTGTGAAGAGGAAGTTCCCCAAGGTCGTCCATTTCCAAACCCTATTCCCTGTTGAGTCCCTAATTGATAATATTTCAGTGATACTGACTCCTTCGATTCGGATGAAGCATTTGAAGATGGAGGGCGAGCAAGCAGATGCCCACCCCTTGTTACAATTGGGATGAAGGTGGTTACTATGTCAAAGTTGAGTTACCCAACTTTAATGGTAACTTGAACATTGAATACTTTCTTAATTGGCTTTCAGACGTTGAACATTTCTTCGATATCATGGATATTCCTAAGCACAAGAAGGTTAAGCTAGTGGCTCACAAACTGAAGGGACGAGCTTTGGTTTGGTGAGACTAGGTATAACAAAATCATGAGAAAAAAGGAAAGGTTCAAATTAGATGTTGGAGGAAAATGAAAAAGCATTTGAGGGACGGCTAATTTCTCCCATTAGATTATGAGCAACATTTGCTCTAGATGTATCCCAATTTTGTGCAAGGAAACAACCCATAGCCGATTCCACTGTGAAGTTTTTACGCTCAGCGCAACCTATCAGAAATTAAAGTCCAATGAATTAATGGCTAAAATTGTCTATCTAGAACAAAGTCGGGTTGCAGGTATTGTGGACTATTGATGAGGCGTATAATATGGCATTAAAGGTTGAGTTGTAGGAGAGCGATAGATGAGTGAAATTTCAACCATAGAATTGACTAATCGCCAGCTAAGGTAAAATGTCAGGACTTGTCCATACCATTGTGCCTACAGTTGGTGCTATTAGAGGGTTCCAAAGACCTATCCTAACAAGGATCCAACAAAATATTAGAATTGTTATGCTTAGTCAGGTCCTGTAAATTATTACCAATGTGGACAACCAAGTGATACCTCTAACATTTACCCAAGTCGTCTGACTATGAACTCAGCAGAATATGAAGGTGATAAAGGAGAGATCCTAGAGGACTATGATGAATTCAATCTCTTGGACTATAGAAAGGGTAATTTGTGTAGTGAGATGGCTTCTGAACTGTGCCAAGCAGGAGCCTTTTATGCGACGTAACAACATTATTCGGTCTCATTGCACTATAAATGTGAAGGTGTGCAATTTGATTCTTGATAGCGGTAGTTGTGAGAAATTCGTTTTGAAGTATTTGGTTGACCACTTGAAGCTACCTACGGAGAAACATCTGGCCCTCTACTCAATCAACAGGATCAAGCCTTCCATTAAGAGATTCCTTGAGGCTTATTTCAATGACATGCTAATATAAAATGGCAGCGAAGTAGATCACCAAGACCAATTGCGAAAGGTCCTTTTGGTGTTATAGAATAATAAATTGTACACCAACTTTAAGAAGTGTTAGTTTATGACAGCCAAATTTTCCATAGGGATATTGGTTGAGGAAGAGAAGATAAAGGCTATTAGAGAATGGTTAGCACCTCGTACTATTAGTAAAGCTCGGATATTTTGTGAGCTTGCTACATTGCAGCTCAGATTTTTTGAGATTGTGCAACTATTATGGAAGCCATAATAAATTGCCTGAAGAAAGGAAGGTTTGGGCGGGGAGAAGAAGTTGAGATGAGCTTTGCCTTAATCAAAGAGAAGCTATGCACTGCCCTTGTCTTGGCTCTACCCAAATTCCACAAGTTGTTGAAGGTTGAGTGTGATGTTAATAGAGTTGGAGTTAGTGTCATCCATCCCCAAGAAGGTACGCTCATGGTGTTTTTCAGTGAGAACCACAATAAGGCTCGACATCAATGGCCTTCTTAAAATCAAGAGTTCTATGCTTTGTCCGGAGCTATAAAACAGTTGAAGCACTATCTTATCTCTAAGGATTACGTATTATACTCTAATCATCACGCCCTAAGGTAGTTGAATAGTAAGAAACACTTACAGAAAATGCACGCATAGTGGGTAGCCTATCTACAAAAGTTCCCTTTTGTTCGCCATCATATGGCTGACGTTTTGATTAAGGTAGCAGATGCATTAGGCTCGACATTCTTGGTTCTCTTTTTCAAAGAAAGTAGTTTCTCATGTATCAGGTAAAATCTATTCTTTATGGATGAACAATAAAATTAACTTTCAGAAATAGCATCACCGTCACCAACTTGTCCTCTTACCCATCTTAGGGGAAGATGCCAAGGTCAACCGGCCTCTCTATGCCGAAATGACTCTTGGTGCTCCATCTCCTCTTGTAGGAATCAGGATTGACCTTATTCGAACTAAATAGAGCCTAAATGAATAACAAATTGTCTAATAATAAGAGGAAATGACAAATATTTTATGAGTATTGTATACTAACCTTATTCTTGAGTAGTTGGATCTCTTGAAACATGATGTTCATCTGCAAAAATTAAGTGGAACATATATCATTTTAGAACCTCATACTAATAGACTATTAAGAACTCTAAATCAGAGTATAATTGAATTTCATATTGGAGTTGTTAAAAAGAAGAAATCAACATATAAGCCTAGTCGATTATTCTACCCATAGTTATTAAAATCCTGATTCGAAAATTAGAATCTTACGATTCTACAATTCTACAACTGCTGACCGATCTGAATCATAAGTAGAATCTTAATTTTGTAGAATCTTACAATTCATTGATATTACACGAAATTGACGGATAGAATCTTAATACGATTCTACGATTCCACCGATCCGACCTCGATTCTATCAATGTATACAAATAAAAAGTTAAAATGTACAAAAATAAGCGTACATTATAAACGAACTTACTTTATTAGTTTGAAGTACAAATAAAGTTAATTCAGCATTCTATACATTCAAGAAATTTAAATTAAATTTAGTTTTATGTTTTAACCTTAGTATAAAGTTCGATTAGCAATATCTATCTTAAATGCTCACATGATTATTGTAGCATATAATGACATATCTATGTTGCATGATAATATTTTTATCATATTTAATCACATTTCTTAAATATGTCCACATAAGCAAAGGTCTTGTAAATAATTTTTTGAATTATATAACTGATATTAATATAAAAAATAATTATAACATAAATTTAGTAGAATCTTACAGTTCTCGATTCGATTCTACAATTCCGATTTTAAAGCTCCCACCGATTTCTAAGTAGAATCCCAATTTTAACAACCTTGATTCTACCTAATGTCTATTGACTTTAGGATGGAATCCATTTCAAGTTATATGTAGATTTTATATATGCTAACTCCATAAGTCCAAAAGGACCAGTGAAATTTAACATAGACTGTAACAAAAAAATGGTAAAAAGATTCTAAAAATAGTACCTTAGTGGAGCGGATATGATAAATCCATGATTCAAGATGCTTTTCAAGTGCATGCAACTCATCTAATGTCATTGCTCCTTCTCCCCCACTAAACATACACCTGCAAGAATTAGATCCCATTAATTTGTTCAATTCTATCCAACTTAGTAATATAAAAATGGGTTATACAGGAGAAATACTCGAGGAATTGGGTTCGATTTCAATACTAAAATCAAATCTGAACTTCAAATGAGGGAGTAAGGGCGAAAGAGACACTAAAAGGAACCGAGATTTATAGGAAAGACCCTTAAAGTGACAAAAAGACCGTGGGTGGAGGTAGAGAATTTCAGTAGGTCCAAAAGTGGAGGATTATGAGCTCTTCTCTCTTTTTCTGTGTGTTTTCATTCAAATCTCGACATAAGCACTACAAGAATATAAATAGAAAAAAACCATATAGAGACCCTAAGATACATGGGCACGAAGACGCAGCCCGACAAATCGGGTTCGATTGCTCTGCTCCACCACAGACCATTAATTGGAATTTTAGACTAAAATTTTGAGATACAATATAACAAACTGAAAAAAGATTTGGTCAATGAGGTCTTAATCAAATGGTAAAATTATAGCATGACTGAAATCTTAGTTTGCCAATGACAAAGGCAATTTTATATTTTAAGAGTATAAAATTGTTCTTAGACTTTTATTCATTAACTTAAACTTTTGAAATAATTAATTCATTGATAGTTATGATTGATTGCTTGTCTTTTGTGGTTGTTTACTATTGACATGGGCACAGGAGTATAATTAGTTTAATCGAGAAAATATGAATAATTTGTAATTTTTAACTTGGGCAATAAGTTTCATTGTTTTATATTAATTAAGTAATCAAGCGGGATTTTAATTTCAAGTTCGGTGATAGAATTTTCCAGAACTTAGTTCGGTGATTAGCCTAGCCACTTTTAAGCCATTTAATTGGATGATCATATAGAATTCTTTTAGTAGTCGGAAAATGAATCTTTCAAACTTTAAATTGGGTGTTCAACTTGTTTATTTTTAATGACACGAGTGATAAAACCAGGGTCTTTAGTCTGAAATTTCGTAACCTATTGAAAAAAGAACAAGGAAAAAACACTTGATTTATTGATCGACACAGACAGTAAGAAATAGTTTGAGAAGATACATCTCGGCATTGTGATTCGTGTGCATAACTGCAAGACTATATATATATTTTGAAATTAAATTTGATAGTCAGTATCAATAAAAAAGATAATACTATGAAAGTCTAGTTATGAAACTGCGAAGAGAGTTATTATTGTAATAGTAAAAAACATTATTGTTAGAGTAATAATACAAATTACAAATAATAGGAACCTTAAAATTGTCTTAAAAGTTATAATTTTACTTTGATAATAATAATTTATATCACGACAATAATATTAACCGAACAAATTATATGAAATAATAATATTCGTGAGTAAAAAATAATAAATGCTTGTATGATATGATAACAAAGCAGATACCCTTTGAAAAGAGAATCTCTGGCACATCATTTGCACATCACATCATAATTAAAAATGAATGATTATTTTATATTTTTTAAAAGAATATTTCTTGAGATAAAGTTAAAAAAAAAAAAATTTGAATAAGAAGCTTAATGATATATTTATTTTTTTGAACACAAAGAAGCCAAAAGCTTAATGATTCTTGGTTTAAAACTACATTATCTTTTTTTATGTGTACCATTAAGGATGTGAGTTTGATTTAATTTTTTAATAGTTTAAAATTATTTAAAATTTTAAATAATTTTAAGGCTTATGTTTGGTTAATTAAAAATATCGTTCTATATCTTTAGGATAAAATATAGTAATACCCCATAAACTTTGTAATTAATCAAAACACACTCTTTACACTTTTAATTTTAAAAGATAGCCCCTCGGAACTTTACAATTAAGCACAACACACCCCTACACTTTTAATTTTAAAAAATAATCCTTTAAACTTTGTTATTACACGCACCTCAACCCCCGAATTTTGTTATAAAATATTACATACTACTTAAATATTCATAAATTTTAAGACAAAAAAGTATGAAATTAAAAATTTTGAATAAATTATGAAAGATAATTTTTTGGAGAAAGTATGAAAAATATAATAATAATTTTATATTTTATAATTCAATGTTTTTAAAAAAATATTTTTTTCAGTATTTATTTTAAAATTTTTAATTTTGTAAATTTTTTTAGTTTAAAATTTTTAATCTAGTATTATAATTTATTTTTTTTAAAAATTAATATATTTTCTCTTATAATATTTTTTTGAAAATTTTCTAAAAATATTTTATTATTTTCTAAATTTATAATATTTTTAAAATATTAATTGAAATAATTATTTTTTATAAATATTAAAAAATTCTCTTATCTTTTATCTAAAAATATAAAGCTCATACTTTTTATCTAAAAACATAGTTTTCTATCTTTTATATAAAACTAAAATATCTATCAATTTTAATTTGATACAAAGCTCTTAACTTTTGTCTAAAAACATGAATTCTTATATTTTGTTTAAAACTAGAAAATTCCTTATGTTTAATTTGATAATTTTTTATTTTAAATTTATTATTTTTATTTTTATTAAAGTTAAAAAATATTATTATACAACAACAACAACAACAACAAACTCAGTGCCTATAAGAGCTCTCACAAAAGTAGGGCCTGGGGGTAAATGTACGCAGCCTTCCCCCATCAGGGGGGCTACCCTGAAGAGAGGTTGTTTCCGAGGATCCCTAGCCTGAGAAGCTGGTCCGCAGCATAGAGCATGTTAAAAAAATATATATATATTCTACTTTTTAAAATTTTTCTAAATTTTTTTCATAATTTATTTTAAATTTAGATTTATTAATGTCTAAGGAGTGAGTTGTTTTTACTAATAAAGGTCGGAAGTGAGTTGTGTGTAATAACAAAGTTCAGGGGGCTATTTTATGAAATTAAAAGTACGGGGGTGTGTTTTCTGTAATGACAAAGTTTAGGGGGCTATTTTATGAAATAGAAAGTGAAGAAGGGAGTGTGTTGTGTTAATTTGCAAAGTTCAAGGGGCTATTTTTTCAAATAAAAAATATAGAGAGTGTATTATGATTAATTACAAAGTTCAGGGGGTGTTACTATATTTTTTGCCCTTTTTGTGCCACTTAAAAATGAACAGGAAAACATTGGTTTCTAAATAAACCAAAAGCATGCAAAATCGGATCTTGTTTGCAACTTATATAGAAAAATGTTTTGAAAAGCCTTTGTTAGCATTTCATTTTTTGCCCATTTTTGCAGAAAACGTTTTTTAATAGTACCAAAAAACGTTTATTAATACATAATTATGATAACATATATGTGTTGTATTAGTGTTTTTATCGAAAATTTAATGAATTACAATTAAAATTCACCGGATTTTGATCCAAAATACTTTTATAATGCCGAAATCATGTATCTTATTAGCATTTTTCTGCAAAGGAAAATCGAATTCTGATTGAAGATATTTGTATAATGTTGGAATGACGTGGCAATTCAACATTTTCCCAAAAGGAACCCACAATGACCTATTTGATGCTTGGTTGATAAAGTTTTAAACTTGCAGATATTTGATTGATAAACTTTTAAACGTTCGGTATCTCTTTCATATATATTCAAGTCAGAATATTCAGATAATAAAGACTCAAACCTCAAAATATTAAAATGATAAACTCCATCCCTTCTATTTAAATTGTTAAGCATAACTTTTATAACTTGGATTGAATTCCTTGATTTTTTTAGTTCAAAATATTTTTGAGCAATGTTATGCCATTAATTTTGTTTGTAAACTTTGAATGAACTCACAAAATTAAATAATTTAATGAAACGATGCATTTAGTATATGCTGATTTGAAACTTTTAGTATGTTTATATAAAAACATTTTGATGTTTATATGAGCTTTGGGTTTTTTTTGTGTGTTTGTGGTGTCTTCTTGTTCCTCTGGTTGCGTTTGGGTGGTTGGTTTGGTGCTTGTTTTCTGTGGTGGAGGTGTGGGGAGCTTAGCCATTGGTCTTTCTTTGGGTGTCCTTTGCTCGTGTTTGGCCGGGTGTGTTGCTTCTTCTCTCCGTTGTTTTTTTATTCGCTTTGGTGTTTGTTTGTGCCTAGCTTTTGTTTGCGTGTTGCTCTGCTGTGCATTATTCGAGCTGTCCTTTGTTCAGGGTCTTGGTTGTGTTTTTTTGGAGTTCAGGGTGTTTGGGGTTTTCCGTTTTTGGTATTCGGGGGAGTTCGTGGACTTATTGTTCTAACTTTTCTCCATGATCAATAAATTTCCAATTATAAAAAAAAAAACCATTTTGATGTAAAATTTTCATAAAATATTCATCATCAATGCAAAATGAGTCGATAGGACGGAGAAAGTCCATTATGCACCCTAAAACCGTGTCAAATAACCATCTTCTCCAAAGGTTAAGCTGATGGGTGAGGGTGTATGATTGGTTTTATACTCTAACATGCCCCCTCATGCAAATGCCAATTGGACTTGAAGCTTGGATATTGCACAGGCTCACCTCATACCTTGTGCTTAAATTATATTAATTATTAAACTGGGGGCTGTTAGGATTCGAACTCGTGACCTCTTGGTCATAAGACTCTGATATTATGTCAAAAAACTATCTTTCTCAAAAACTTAAGCTAATGGGTAAAGGCGTATGATTGGTTTTATACTCTAACAAATTGAAAAAGAAAAATAAATTCAAAACGAAATGACTTAAGATAGGAACCAACTCAAAGTGGTTTAAAAAACGAAGAGAGACCCAAATGATAGAACTGAGCGAGCTAAGATCCTTTAAAGATAATATAATTCTGTAAATGGCTAAAAAAAATTACTGACGTGAGATAGATATCATATATTGCGACCATGTCTCTAATTTTCGGGGGGAGGGGCAAAACTTACCAGAGTCCTTTCTGAAGCAACTTGATCTCATGCTGCATCATATCAACCTCCTCCATAGAGTCCTAGTTTCAATCAAATTGTTGAAAGTTAATCAAATACAAGAGAAAAATAACATTATTCAACTCTTACTTTTTTTTTTTTTTTTGGGTAATGAGGTACTGGGTTGTTCCAGCCAACCTTGGCCCATAAAAAGGTCCACAATCCCCATGAATAGGTAAGTCATGAGTATTTTCTTAGCAAGAATCGAACTCCTGACTCGTAGGCGATGACCGCATACGTAGGAGATGCCACCAACTAAGACGCCGGCATTGTTTAACTCGCTGCTAAAAAATTTCCTTTGTTTTTATTTGTATGGTTCCATAGCAAAATAATATTATATATAGAATCATTCTAGTTATTTCACTTAATTATTAGTTGTTAATATGCTTAGCACCGCTTTTTTTTTGATAACTAAGAAGAGGAGAAGTCCTATCGGACACAGATAGAAGAAAATCTCTGAAGTGCCGGTTATGTGCAGTTACAGAGTACTATAATAAACGAATACTCTTTATTTAGCTCTCCTCCATCATGAGGGCTTGAATAACCACTATTTGTTAGACTGCTAATAGGCGAACAAATAATACAGAGACTTACTAAATTATTGCTTGAAATCAAAGTGACATTTCAAACTTTTAATTTCATAAAATACACTACTATTATCAATTTATGCAAATTAATTAAAACCCCTATTGCAACTTATAGGGGTGTGCAAAATACGGTTTAAACCGTACATTACGGTTTGGTTTGGTTAATTTGGTTTATAGTTTGAAAAATTATAGTTTGGTTTAAGAAACTTTGGCTATTAGGATTTACAGTTTATGTTTGGTTCAAAACCAAACTTAAACCATAAACTATAAAAATCATAAATTAAAGAATCCAATGATTATTTATACCATCAAAATCATACCAAGTTGCATTAGTGGCAAAATTTATTTGATAACTCGATAAAAATAATTAGGATTATTTACACCAAGGCCTTTGTACTTTTCTGATCTTGTCAACTTAAGCCTTATACTTTTAATTATGTCAATTTAGTCCCTTTATAATTTAGATTATGTCAATTTAGTTATTTGGTCAAATTTAACTTAAGGTAATTATGTAATTTTTAACGACAGAATCATATTAGATGCAAGTAATATTTACTCGTTGATTCAATTTAACCCAATCTGTGACTAAACACTTAAATATTTCATTAATAACTTAACAAAAATTTTAACAGACCCAATGTTACTGCTGAATTTTCCAAAAAACGTTACTACTGAATTTAACAAACTAATTTTATGTGTTATTCGTAGTTTTTGTTTATGTAATATAAACATATATTATACTATTAATTAGGAAAAGAAGTAAAGTTTTTGTATTTTTTTATATTTTTGTAGTTAATGATAATTTTAATATTGATCAAATTATGTTTATATTAGTGTTAATAATAATTTTTATATTATAATGGTTAAAACCATAAACCGGACCGGACCGGACTAGAATTACGGTTTGGTCCAGTTTGGTTTGTGAGATAAAACGGTTTGGTTTTGGCTTAAAAATTTTTTAAACCGTATTTTTATGATTTGATCCGATTTGGTAACCATCAACTGTCGAATCAGACGGTGTGCACCCCTAGCAACTTATTTCTGAATTTACTTCTGTCAAACAACCATAATTATGTACACGTCATGTATTTAGTTTAAATAATGTGCAAGTAATTTTAGTTGTGGACAGAGTTAACAATTTTGTGTTGATTGTTTTTGCGTTAAGTAAAAAAAGGTTTAATTCTCGGTGTGTTAATATATAATAAAATATGGTGTTTTAGGTCCAAATATCTGAAGTTCAATTCGCCTCTGAACCTCCTCCTGATAAATCATTGACTTGACTCGCTCTTGTAGTGTGCGGGTTGCCGCATGGGTCAGAATTTACCGAAGAAACTAGTTTCCTCGTTAGCAAATATATATGTGTTTGTGTGTATGTGTGTGTGTATATATATATATATATATTCAATCAATTTTTCAATTTGGGTACTTTAAGGTTTAATAAAATATTTGTTCATGAGCCCCGAGGCTTTAAAAATTTTTTTGGGAGCACAAAAATAGAAATTTATAAGTCCTTGCTGGAGTTATTCCTTGTGATACACGTGGGTATTTATATTTAAAAAATTATTATTTATGTATTTTCGGATTAGAATTGTTTTGAATTTGTTTGTGTCATATGTTCATAGTTGGGAGATTCATAATTTTCTATATGATTTTTCTTTTAATTTAGATAATAAATGGGTAGGGAATATTTGTTAGGCATTATTTTTTATGCTTATAGTTATTTTTTACTGTGGATAGGAATTTAAACTGTGAGTTTATGAGAAAACTTCTTTTTAAGTTTGGAGATTTTTAGAGCTGAAGAACTTTGCTATAATATATTTGGAGATTCATTACTTAAGAGTCTATTTAATATCATTTTAATTTTATAATTTTTAATTTAATTTACTAAAACTATATTTACAATTTTTTTATTAGTTTGCTCTTGATTTTAATTTATTTCTAATTTGAACGAAAAATGAAAACAAAAAAAATAAAATAATCCTTTTCAAAATTTTAATTTTCAAATTTAAAAAAGTAAATATTAAATATAAAAATTAATATCAAATAGGCTGAAACTACTATTATATGATGTTCCCTACAATAGTAATACATGTTCAAATGAAATTTCTTAATTACAAATTTATAAACTAAAAAATGAATAATTGATGTATTTTCCCGCTTATATAATGAGATCTTGTACTTTGTCACTTTTAAGGCTTTTTTAGACAACTACCCTATTTTCTTAAAAAAAAAAAATTAGCAAAATAACCTATTTTTAAAAATATTTAGCAAAATGACTTAAAATGTCAGAAAAAATAAGGAGCCGTTTGAAACTGTGCCTCTCTATAGGCACCATTTTGAATGGCGCCTGTATACAATTTATTTATGTTTTTTTTCTTAGCAATCCTCTAACCTGATATATAAGATTCGTATCCGTGACCCCATGCAAGATTCCCACCCGTGACACCCTCCTCTAACATCATCCACCTTTATAAATACCACCATTTCACCCATATTTCATATTCATCTCACTTTTATCACTTAGATATCCTAACTTTCAATATATATGATGGAGTATTTTAAGGTTTATAAATTTTCATCACTTGCTTACTCTAAAGTTTTAAAATTTTATCAATTATATATCATTCCATTGAAATTCAATAGATTTTAATTGGAAAATGTTAAAGAGGAAAATTATTCTGACGTTATAAGCATTTTTATTATAGTTTGACATTTTTTTACCAAAAATACGGACATAATAGAAAATTTGACAATATACAAGTAGTGTATATCAAAATTTGATAAACTTTTTGTCATAATTGTTGAACTTTTACCCAAAATATTGACATGATATTTACATATTAGTATAATCATATACTAATTGAACATTTTTTATATAAAATTATTCAGATTCATACAAAAATTCATCAATCCCTATATAAGGTTCATAAGTGATAGAAAATTCAAATCTTGAATATTTTATTATACAATAATAACAACTAATCTAGTGCCTCAAGGGCTCTCGCATAAACGGCATCTGAAAGAGTTGGATATACGCAATTTTATCCTTTTAAGATGTAACCTTATTTCAAATATTTTATTATATATATTAAAATATCATCATTTTCCTAATTAATTAATTAATGACGGTGTAAAGAAGAATAAATGCGTAGTAAGGTAGTGTGAACGGTGAAAAGTAAAGCGAAGCATTTTTTTTATCAACTTTGTAGCATCTGATTCTTCTAATACACGTGTCAGATCCCTGGCACCCCTCAAAAACAACCAAAAAAAAAAAAAAAACTTTGTGAAACACTTTTCTCATTTACTTTTAGTGGACCCGCAATGTCCACCCCATTTGACATTCAAAATACCCTAACGATGGCAATAAAATGAGTAAAATTTATTAATATCAATGTATATTTTATTTAGGGCTTATTTATCAAGTACTAAAGTATTGAATTTTATTAGAATTTCGAAGTTAAGCGTATTTGAGCGAGAGTAGTACCAGAATAGGCGACTTCTTGAAAAATTCTCATGTTGCCCACCTTATAAGGTTGGGAGTCCTTGGGAACAGCCTCTCGGTAGGGTTACAACTTGAAGGGGTGAGGTTGCATACATCCACCCTTCCGAGACCCCGCTTATATGGGAGCCCTTGAGGCATTAGATCTGTTGTTGTTGGTGTATGTTTTATTTAGCGTCACATATTATTAAATTTAAGTTTTTGGAAATTTTGATTTACTGGCATAATTTCAGGTTATATTGACCAATCGATTATGAATGCAAATTTTAATAGTCCAACTATATTAACAAAATTTAAGCGAGCTAAAGGTGTTGATTTAGTGGTTTCTTGTTGTGCTTGGGTTTAGTTGCGGCCTTTGTTTATTCCCTAAGCAAGTTTATGATCGGACTTAAAAAGTATTAGAGTAGTAAAAATTTTTCAGGTTGAGCCAGCTACTAGGTTAGCGATACTTTTTGGTGTCCCATGATAACGACGCGATTATGCTGAATGAATTATGACAGTCGATATAGGTACAAAGATTATTCCATTTAACACCTATGATAGATAACATGACATAGCAGATATAGTCACTCAGTGGGAGCATAAACGAGGACGAATCAGTTGATATTCCTCAGCCTATGAAACTGACAATGAATTTCAATCTTTCAAAAAGAATCAACCCTTTGAGAATCTTAGAGACACGTCATGTCTAAAAAATTTGGAATGCTTTTAAAAGAAACCATGAAACATTCATGTAAATACTCGATAAAAACGCAATTTCATGAATGTCAGGATCGATCCTGCTTGTGAACATACCTGAAGAAGCTGCTTCCCCTTAGCCTCAGATTCAGCTGGAAAATCACTAGTGCACTTCATGTACCTCTCTATAAGCCCTTGCATGGTTCTTGCATATATAAAGCAACCAACTTTAGCACATCACACAAATTTTTTTTTTTAATAATTAACGAGACAAGCTCGGCATAAGCACATCACACGCATGAATATGTATAATATTATAGGACAACTTCAAAATTAGTAACTACAAATAGGGCTAAACTTGTTATTTTACTTAGCGTTCAGCATACAAAGTCATTCTTGTGCTTCCACCTAACAATTTAAATTTTCATGGCATTTTTTACATTTTTATGATATCAGAGTTTCTTAGATCAAGATGTGTCTAATTAAAATCACAACAGTCACTAGTCCTAATACTATTACAATTCATTAAAAGATATGAAATGAGTATATACATTATTTACGCTTCAAACTCAGCATACATCAAGAAGGTATGTCAGAATAGAGATTGTTTGTTGACCTTAGGCTCCGTATGTTTTCATGAAAAATCTTTCCCATCTCAATTATGTTATGTCTTTGCATTCTTTGCATAATTTTCGACTAACAATCACAATGCGAAAAATATTTTCCCTCTATTTAGGGGAAGTTCACTTCCCTTCAATAAAGGGGGAAATTTGGCGATAATCTCAAATTACATGTCCCTCTTCAACTAATCAAGTTGGCAAGACACGAAACTTATACAATTTTGTATGATGAAACTATTCCATACAGTCAGAAAAGAACATTTAAGCCTAAGTTGTCATTTATATGAGGCCCCATATAAATCTAAGAGCACGTATAAGTCTAAGTGATATTTTAATCTAAAACTAATTATCATTGAATATAGTACCTTGATCACTAAGTTTGTACATTGACCTCCTTCCTTTCACAATTTTATACTCGTATATAAAATATCAACAATATACACAAATAGAGTGAGTATGTGTCAAGGCTCCATATTAGAGTTGTAAGAAAAGATTAATATGTAAACCTATGCAAAATTAAGCTTATTGCCAATTAGTTTTAGGATGAAAATGCACTTGGTTAGATACATAGATCTCAAGTATATCAACTTTGTGGATTAGGCCTAAAGGCCTTGTCAGAGTACAAAATCATTGTAGCTTTACTCATTAGTTTAAACTTTTAGAAAAGTTAATTCTTTGATATGATATCAAAGTCCAGTTAACTGAGTCATGAGTTCAATCCCAAATAGCTCTCACTCTAAACATTAATATATTTCAAGCACAAGTCTTGTGTTTTTCTTAGGAGTTGCCCTATTGGATTTTCAGATTTAGTTTTTGTTTTTCTTGTTTTTGGTAGGTGGGCTTGGTGTTTTTGTTTTCCTAGTGTATGGGTCGTTATCTTCTACGTTATGGGTGTTTCTTGTTATTTTTCTTTTTCGCACTTTGTGTGCGTATTCTAGGTCTCTTCGTGACATGCCAGTTTCTGTATCGCGAGTTTTTCTCGCTAATTATCGAAAAAAAAAATTTCAAGCACGAGGTATGAAATGACATGCCAATCATTTACGCTCCAAGTCGAATAGGTATTTGTATGAGGGTGCTTGTTACATTATAAAACATCTTCATCCATCAGTCAAAGTTTTGAAAAAGTTAGTTCCTAGACGGTCCTCGTAAAATTTAAAAACAAGAAACAGAGAGAGAGAGAGTACCCTTTAGTGGCGAGTTCGTAGAGCTTGCCCTGGGAAGAGAAGATAAGCACACCAATCTCAGCATCACATAACACAGACAACTCTTTAGCCTTCTTAAGTAACCCAGCTCGACGCTTGCAAAAGGTCACTTGTCTATGCACCGGATTCTCTATTCTCCTCAGCTGTACCTTCCCACGAGCCATTTTTATTTATTTTTCTCCCAAAAAAAACCCAAAAATAATATAAACTAATTAATTTTAATTACAAAAAAAATAATGAAGCTAACAGGTTTTTGTGTTTGATGTTAAGCGCGTTTTCCGCAAACAACCCTTCCACTAGTTGAAACTAGCTTCAAAGGTTGCTGCTCCCTCCCCTTGCTTGCTTTCCCTGAGAAAAACCCCTTTGGTTCTCCATTTGTGTGCTCTTTAGTGCCTTTTATACCTCCATTTTAATTAATTAGTTTTTTTTTAATTGTTAGGATATTATTTTTTTAAATTTAGATGTTGTCAACATATGGGTAATATTTGATTATGATATGATTTGAGCGATATTTGATTAAGATTTAGATACCTAATGTAATTAAGATAATTTGATTGCGATTATAATTGGGTAAATCAATTATAAAAGGGTTTGAGGGTTGATGGTTAGAGCATAGAAGAATATATACGCAAGATAGACAAAAATTGGTTTTGTAGAGAGGGGGGGGAGGAAATTGTTTGTAAGTTTTTGTGAAGTTGATGTTGAGTTGTTAAGAGGTGTTTTGATTGAGAGTTGTGTGAGATTTTGTAACTTTTTCTATCTAGAGCTACAATGAGGAGGGTTGGTGACTCCCCGTAGTTATATTGTAGAAAAGTTTTGGTGACTTATTGTATAATAGTTACATTGATGATTGTATACAGGGTTTGTGGTTATAATTAGAGACTATAATTCCAAATTTCACAGTGGATGAGGTACCCGTTTGGGTCTCGTGTTTTTTCCCTTTAATTGAGAGAGGATTTACATGTAAATCTTAGTGTTGATTGTTTGGATGTTCTCATTGATTTTACATGTCTGTTTGTGCTTAATATGTCACTTTCCCAACAAAATAAGGGCCCAAAAATGTTAGGAGAGAGGAGTGACACGTTGTGAGCCCAAGATCTCATGCTTAAGGGTGGATAACATAACCAGTATATTATAGTTTATGCCTAATTACTCTTCAATTTAACTAACTATGGCTATTTGATATTATTTTTTGTTTATAGTTAGGGTTTTGAGAAATAACAAAAAAAGAAGATTTCAAAGATGATCCCGGGCTCTTGTTTGACACACTGAGTCCTCATGAAAAGGGGTCCATTTGTGTTTCTTGCACCGAGGGCGTCTCCAATTAGTGTTGGATCCAATTGGACGTAATGCCCAATTGGACCGGAGAAGACGAGGGGTGCTTTTTTTTTTTTACCGAAAAAATGCATCCCTCACTTTCTTCGGTCCAATTGGGAATTACATCCGAAGTTGACGTATATGTGAGAGGGAGTGTTAAGAGTAAGAATTTCATATGTGAGTTAAAATGTGAGAATCCCACATTAGTTACTCCACCTAATGCCAATTGGTTTTAGGATGGGACCCCACTTAGGCTTATAATTAAATCTCATATATGCCAACTCCGTCGGTTGGGCCTAAAAAGGCCCGGTAAACTTTAACATGGTACTAGAGTGGGTGAATGATCTTGGACTCTCGTTTGTCGGCACTTTGTCCTCAGAAAAAGGGGTGCATTTATATTTGGTGCTCTGAGAGCTTCTCCAATATGTTGAATCCGATTGAATCGAAAAAGGTGGGGGATGCTTTTGAAATAGACTCACATGTGAGGGAAATATTGAGGACTCCAAATGTAAGCTTATTTAGTAGAATCTCACATTGGAGTTGTGAGAGCGAATAGATCAATATATAAATGTAATGGATTGCTCCACCTATTGCCAGTTGGTTTTAGGATGAAACCCTACTTGTCTTATATTTGGATCTCATATGTGCCAACTTTATGGGTCATGGCCTAAAAAAGGTCCGGTAAAATTTAACAAAAACGTGAAAAATAATATAAAAGATCTTATATTTAATTTTTCTCAAAAAATAAAAATTATAATTAAATAAAATTATCAAACATGCCTCTAATACATATAGTTAAACTAATAGATAGGAATGCTAAATGTCTCAAATTTATCTATCATATTAGTGTATTGATAACAAATTTGAATTATACTAAAGAATATTGAACTAATTTGTTAGCTTTGTCTAAAGAATAAAATTTTAGCATGTTCCTTCAATATAAATTGAATTTGATGCATTTATTTAAGGGTTATTATGCCAAAGATCTCTGTACCTTGCTCATTGTATCACTTCAGTTCTTGTACTTTTAATTATTTCAATTTAGTCCCTCTACTATTTTAATTGTGTCAATTTAGTCCTTAGAGTAAAATTTATGTTAAGTTATTGATGAAATTCTTAATGATTCGGCTTTGAGTTAAATTAAGTCAATGGGTGAATTAGTAGTGGATTACTTGCATCTAACATGATTGTACCGTTAAAAATTACATCATTATCTTGACTTGAATTCAATAATTAGACTATGACATAATTTAAATAGTAGATGGACTAAATTGACATAATTAAAAGTACAAGGACTAAATTGGGCCAATAAATAAAGTATAGAGGCCTTTAACGCAAATAACGCATTATTTAATAGCGTTGCTGTAAATACATTGGTTAATTTATAATTTGGTTGGCAGGAACCCACTTTCTTACACTATAATGACAAGCTACTTATTAATGATGAAAAAGGAAAAGTTCTTGTAAACTACCATTTGGCCCTTGATGTCTTTATCTAGCGCTCAAAGTTACACCGGTTGTAAACGAGCTGACCGAGCTTGGATCATTAACATTGAGCTCAACTCGGTGATGCAAATCGCCTGTTTGGACTGAAAAGGGAAGGAAGGATTCAACAACCTTCATTGTATTCAACTTACAAAAGCCAAAAAGAATAAGTCAAAACTCAACTTAAAAATCGAGAGAGAAAACTCAAGGGAAAAATAAAATACTCAACTTATTCCACCAAAGGGTCATGACTGTCAAATGGGCTATTTACAAACTTATTTATAGAACTTGTCTTCCACTAGCTCTTTTTTTTGATAATTAGCGAAATAATAGCGATACAAAAACTAGTGTCCCTCGAGGGCGGAATCCGAGATCACACCTAAGTGCATAGAGATTAAGGCAAATACATAACAAAAACCAAAAAAGGGCGAGAGCGACATATGCTCACGTCCAAATTATAGATTTAAATATGCTACAACAAGAAGTACAATCAAACACCAAACAAAACGCCACACCGGAAGGCTTCATCACCAAAGTTGCCTACCAAAAAATGCCTACTAAACATATACCACCAACCACCCCAAAAAGTAATTTAAAGGGTAGCAATACCCATGGAACCCCAACAATCAATCTTTCCCTTGATTATTAAAAAAAAAAAAAAAAATCAATCTTCCCAAAATCTCCCGGTATCCAAACACGAACCCACCCGTACGACAACTTATCCCATTACCCTGAGACGCTTGTCTTGATGAAACAATGTTGCTTAGAACGAACTAGCCCCATAACAGGTAGACTAAGTTAAGTTACCAGGCTTATAAGAACATATTACTTCATAACCTTGGCACCCCTAATACTTTAGGCACATGTCACGATCCTTGACCGTGACCTTGTCCGGGGCTTGTCAAAGATGCATAATTATTAGTATTTTTACTATATTTTTATGTCTTAAGTTTTACCTGGAATATTCTAGAATGCTACTTAAAAATATCTAGGGTAGATGAAAGGTTTTCCCACCTTTTCCCTTGGGAAATCCCACACGTGAGCAATGCTTCTTGTACAAGCATTATGTTAGTTCAATGTATTAGCCTTAAGAAGTAAATGCAAGTAGTTGGAGTCTAGCACTATAAATATGAGGCTTATGTACTTGTAATCAATCATTCAAAAATTATGAAATGAAAAACTCTACTTTTTTCCATCTTAGCCGTCTCTCTCTCTATTTTATCTTCTCATCTAAATTCTATCTATTTCTCTTCTCACCTAAACTCTATTTTATCATCACGAACTTAGGTCCGTGAATATCTCATCACGGACTCGCTGGTTCCTGACAAAGTAGTATCAGAGCTATCTTGCGATTAAGAGGCTTGTTCTATCAAAAAGGTAATTTCCGCTGCTATCAATTTCGATTTAAAAAAAAGGAAAAAAAAAGAAAAATCCACTGCGTCTGAAATTCAAAAAAAAAAAAAGGAAAAAAAGACAAATCCACTGCGTCTGAAGTTCCAAAAAAAAAGAGAGAGGGAGAGAGAGAAATTCTGCTGCGCTACTGATTTAAAAAAAAAAAAAATGTTACAATCAAGCGCTTGAAAATGACCGCAAGTGCTCATGACTCCACGCTCATTGTCAAGGTATGGGACCTTCTCTATCCCATTACCGAAGACGTCCTCTATCGAGTCTTCTCTCCCTTCGGTTGCCTTGAAGAGGTCAAGATCAACTCGACATCCACCCTTAAGGTTGATACTCAAGTAACCTATACCTCAAGGGGGGAAGCTGAAACGGCACGAAGGAGCTGAAACGGAAGGAGCATCTACAACCACTGTTGTACGATGGAAGTTCGATTTCTCTGGAATTTTAGGAAAATCACAATGGGTTTGAACGAGGCACTAGCTAACAGGAACAAAAGGATGGATAAGCCACCCGGGGATGTGAACCATTACTTGGCTTGTTTGGGAACCGGAGTTGTCAAAGTCACTGAGGCTGCGCCTAAGGTGCACGTGAAACCGCAAGTGCTACGCACTGGAGCACATTGGGTGCATTGGGAGACTCACATGGTGGGAATGAATGCACATGTGGTGCGCATGAGTCTACTAGGGAAGCACATGAATGAGCATGAGAGATGTATGTAGCAACAGCGTAGTGGACTGCATCACAAGAAGGTGAAACCGTGTCAAGCCCACCACCTCAAGCCTAAGATCACACGAAGAGACCTACAAAAGATCAAGGTCAAGGTAAAGGTATGAGAACGATTTCCAAGAACGGGGATCGGCACGAAGCACTCGAGCCATATTACATCCTTGAGGACAAGGATGTTTTCAAGGGGAAGAGTTTGTCACTATCCTTGACCGTGACCTTGTCAAGATCCGTGTCTTTGGCGTCTCGGCTGCGGGAGCTGAACCGGCTGAATATTATTAGTTATTGAAATATTATAATTTGTATTCTGTAAGTTATTAGATTATGTTTCCAAGGCTAGTAAAGTAGATGCTTGCAAAGTAAGATAAGCATTTAATGAAGTAAGTGGTAGTTGGTGGTTGGGTTTGGTCGCACCCCAAAGAGCCTCACGGCTCAATTTTCTATTTAAGGGCTTGTATTTGTAAGGTTTGGAATCATCCAATGAAATTATCAATGAAAATTCTATCTTCTCCTCTCTACTAAATTCTCTATCCTTCTCTTCTCAATACTCCTCTTCTTCTCTAAATTCTATCTTTCTCATCTAAACTTTCACTTCTCTTCTCATCTAAGTCTAATTCTAATTTCTTTCTCATCTCATACTCTATTTTTAATTCTCTCACCTAAATTCTATCTATTTCTCTTCGCACCTAAACTCTATTTCACTATCACGAACTAAGGTCCATGAATATCCCGCCACCAACTCTCGGGTTCGTGACAAAGTGGTATCAAAGCTAGGTTTCGATCGGAGGCTCAATCTATCCTTTACGTTTTCATTAATCTCATTTTTGGATTAAAAAAAAAGTCCAAATTTAAAATTTTTTTTTTTATGTTGCGCTCTTACTGATCCAAAACTTATACCCGTGTTACTTTTAAAGAACTTAAAACATCTTTAATAAAGCAAGAGGTTGCCATCAATCACTACCGCGAGCACTCCTCCACTAACTAAAATCGCGCTTTAGTTTCCACAAATACCGGTGTCCAAGGATCCAACCAAGGTCGTGGGATTCCTGGCCAAGGTAATAGGGACTGACATAAGGGATACCATGGTGGTCGACGAGGCCGACTTGGGGAACAGCATCAACATCACCAATCAACTTCGTAGAATCTTTGGCCAAAGTATTTCATCCTTTTGACATTTGGATTTATTACGAAAATTGTTTCTGTATTATTAAATTGTTCGAGAAGGCCAAGTCAAAAACTACGGCCAGAGATGTATGGAAAATAACAATAGTAGTTAAAGTTATTTTTGCTTATGGATATCTAATAGAGGGGTTAATTTTTGTAATAAAAGTTATTTTGGAAAAGTTTTGAGTGAATATATTTAATTTTAGAGTGAGATAAAACTTATTTAGTGGAATTAATGTTTATTAAATGGTAGTCAATTTTTATCATGGGATGATAATCATATTTGACTTATTTCCTTCACAAGCCACAACTTAAGCATCATTCAAAAATAATTAAAGTGAATTCATGAGATAAATTATTTAAGGTTATTTATGTTTTAGTACATCGACGTTTTTAAAAATAATAAAAAGAACTCTGACCTTATTGAATTAATAAAAAAGGCCCCTAAGTTTTTATCATATCAATTAAAAGGCCCCTCTCAAGTGTGATAATGTTATTATCCATCAATAAAGCTGACGTGGTAATTGTTTTTTATTAATACTATAATAAAATGACCTAACGTATACTTCAACTCCCTTATTATTGCTTTATAAGCACAAAATTCGAGATGTTGTGTTATGTAGAAGTTATTTATTTTCGCTTAATTTGTTTCAAAATATGGTTATTAAAGTGCATTTTTTGTCATTTACTATAGCATTAATAAAAAAATTGCTGTCACATCAACTCTGTCGACTAAAAATAATATTATCACGTAAGAGAGAAGCCTTTTTATTAATGCGACAAAAACTTAGTGGCCTTTTTATTAATACGATAAAAATTTAGGGGCCTTTTTAATAATTCGAAAAAGTTAGGGTCATTTTTATTATTTTTAAAAATATTAGGGTACTAAAATATAAATAACCTAATTATTTATATATGAAATAAAAAAAATTTTATGCTGAACAATGTTAGTGACATGAATGTGCATGGGATAAACAAAAACAGAAAAAAAATTTGTGTCATGGGCCGCGTGCCAAGACTTGTGCTGGATAAGGCCCCTTGCATTTTTGTTTTAATTTTTTTCCTAGTTAAATAGTTTTACGAGCCCACATTCCCAATGCTAGAAGGGGTCATTACAAAAAAGACTTTGAGCTATTAAGATATGTTCTTCTAATTTTAGATATTCAAGTCGGAATCAGAATTCGTGCTTTAGATATGTCTAATTAAATATGTGATATTTAATTCGTTTTTTCCTTTATTTCGACTTCTTTTATTCGATATTTTTAGTTTGTCATATTATGAACTTATTAAAGTAAGATATAGATGTAATTAAATAGTTTAATTAGATCAAACTTTAGATTTAAAATTAAGAATTTAAAATAGGTATTCCGCTGCCCCCGTTCTAGGAAAATAATTTTTGAAAAACGTTTGCAACACCTTACTACTTCGAGTACATAGTAATGAATTACTCTATAGTTTCTCGCCCCATTCCATTAGTCTCGTTGCCCGTGGTCACTTAGGCAAACTTTGGAATTGTTGTCTAAGACATCTAGGGTTATTTTTGACCTTTTTTTTTTTTTGTAATTGTAAACGTGTTTCAAGTTCTCTGTTATTACACATTTGTCAGAGTTGTTGTTTTGGGTAAATTGCACCGGTTACTATTTGAACATGCTACATCTTACTACTTCCTCATTATAGCTAATTCATTCTAACATGTGGCAATCTTTGCTTTCATCAACTTTCTGTTATAAATACTGCATTTTTTTATTAACGATTTCACATGTTTTACTTTGTTATATCTGATGCAGCAGAAATTTGAGGTCTTTCAAAATTTTGCAATGTTTAGAACTCTCATTGGAAAGTAACTTTTAGCAAGAAGTAAAATATTCCAAAGTGAAGGGGAACGTGAATTTCAACATCGACCTTGTTGTGTCGTCAATCTGGTATTCACTTCTGTGTCTCTTGTCCTGATACCCCACAACAAATTATGGTAGTAAGATGCAACCATTGGTACATTAATGGAATGGCATGGACGTCACTAATTCATTTTCATTTACCTTATTCATTTTAGACTAGCGTGTCTTGCATTGCTCGTTTTATCATAAATTGTCTAACCACGTCTAACCACTCCAGTTTTATGGAGCCTTTCACCTTTCAAAAAGCATTTCAAATAATACCCCGACTAATAAGGCTTTCACATCTTTGGGTGTGAATGTCACCATAACCTCACTCTATTCCCCTAAAAAATTGGCCACATGTTCCTTTCCATTCCTTTTCATTGGATACAACACATGTTACACAGGCTATTGATGCCCTAATCCCAAAATTGGTCATCTCTACTTCAGTCTTCATGTCCAATTTGATGAAACTTGTTTCCCTAACCTAGAATAGGACAATCTAGAACAAGCGTCACTTGTAGGAACAACCACGTTTGTCCTTTCCCCTCCATGCTATTGTGACCACATCATGGTCCCCGACAACAGAACATCAGGGGCTCGCCCCCACCCGCCGCTGTGAACATACAAACCTCAAACACCCTCCCTTTAGCACAACCTCCTCCATCGCCCACTGATGAAACCAACCCAGACCGGACCGTCATTGATGAGGGACCACCGATGGCCCCACCTTCGCCCTTGGGCCCCGTTGGACCCCTTATTAATGCTCACACCATTCAAACTCGGCTAAAAGATAGTATTCGCAAACTCAAGTACCCACTTTCCCTATCTTCGATCATTATAATCCAAGAACCTACTTGCTATTCAAAGGCTGTTAAAGAATCCCAAGTGAAAAGAAGGTATAACAGACGAGTTTAGTTTAGTCATCCAAAATAATACTTGGGAACCAGTCCCACATGTCCCAATAAAGCCTTGTAAGAAGCACTTGGAAATATAAATTATAATATAAAGTGAATGGTTCAATAGATCAGTTTAAGACCTGGCTTGTTGTCCAAAGCTTTAACCACTATGAGGGTATTGACTTCAAGGAAACTTTTAGCCTTATGGTCAAACTGTCTACCCTCTATTTCATACTCTCACTCGTCATCACTAACACCTCGCCCATCAAGGAGTTAGATGTCAAAATGCCTTCCGACACAATAATCTCAAAAAAGAAGTCTATATGCGACAACCTCGTTGATGCATTCATCCTAAATTTCCCACTCATATGTGTCAGCTACGTATGGCTCTTTATGGTCTAAAGCATGCTCTCGAGCATGGTTTCAACTTTTTAGTACCTTCTTTACAGTCTTGGATTCACGTGTTGAAGGACAATCTCCTCTCTATTCCTTCAACACAAATCCAATGACATTATCTGATTACTACTTTATGGGTGCGTTTGATTAACTTATTTCAACTTATCTTTTTTCACCTTGTCTTTTAGGTCTATATCTTTTGACATTGAAGCATTTGGATGTGCAGTGCAAAAATATTTTTTTACAGAATAAAATGTTCGGATTCAAGTTTAAAACAGAAGCTTATTTATTATATTAACAAAAATGACTTGATAATTTAAATCAAGTAATATAGTAGGTAGGAGAGTCTCATAATAAAAGTTGGTTAAAGTAACTTGGAGACTGGTGAGTGTGGCAAACCATGGACGTAAAAACGGAGGTGGTAACAAGTAAAAATAGGTAATGATGGTGAAGATTTAATGTTAATATAGTCTTTTTAAAATATTTTTCTAAAATAAGATGTGAAAAAAAAATTCAATTTTGCATCTTTTTCTACTTAGTTACAAAACAAAATTTTTTTCTATTTAAGTTATGAAAAGATGTAAAAAGATCTTTTCTGTTAATCAAATACAAATTTTACAGCTTTTTTATATTTTTAAGCTGTCAAATAGTTGAACCAAATACAGCCTATGTCATTCACATTACTTACAGGTACTAAACCTCGCTCCCTTGACACTCTTGTTAATTGATTCTCTACACAATTCGCCATGAAGGACCTAGATCCTCTCCGCTACTTCTTAGGCATAGAGGCTAAACACACAACGACATGCTTATTTCTACCCCAACACAAGTACATCATGGACCTCCTTACTAGAAATTATGCAAAACAAATTAAAATCCTCCACCCTACTTGAACCCAATTATTGTCAAGCGAATGGGACCTTCTAATGGACCCACAAAGCACGGAAGTGCAGTTGGGCCCCTTCCGTACTATGACTTAGCATAGTATTTGCTACCTTGTTAACCTTGTCTCTCATTTTATGCACACCCGGAAGACTAGTCATTGGCGGGTTGTAAAATGCATCCTTCATTATCTCAAAAGCACCCTGATCATGGCTTGTCCATCCGTCCAGGCTCCTGTATCTCTGTGGTGGTTTTTGCTAATTCTTATTAGAATGCCCCGACATACACTGATCCGCGACTTGCTTCGCACTCTTCCTTGGGCCAAATCTTATTTCCTAGCACCAAGTATAAGTGACAATCTCTAAATCTTCCACCAAGCTTGAATACCGTGTTATTACTCAAGCTACTGCCAAAAGTAACTAGGTTCGCTACCTCATGCTTGATCTCGGCCTTCACAACTCCAACCCTATCATGCTCCGCTATAACAATGTTTCTACCTTGTACATTGCCTCACACCTCATCTCTAATGATGGCAACAAACATGTAGATGTTGAGTATTACTATGTATGAAAGAAAGTTGAAACCGGTGACATCCAAGTTTGTTACACTCCAAGAAATTTGTTGACATCTTCACAAAATGGGTTAGCCGTTTATCTCTTCCATTAACACGGGGCCAATCTCCACATTGTACCACCTTGTTCAAATTGTGTGCATCTATTAAAGGACATTGAACGAGATTAGAAGACATTGGATGATCTCACCAAAGTCATGTAGGCTTTCTATGTAGTTCATGCTACGCTCTCACCCCTATAATAAATATAGAGTTAATTTTGTCCTTTAGAGTAGATTAAACTCTCTTCTATTCACAATTTGTGGCCCCTCAAAACAGGCATTTTATGGAGATGGGGGTAGGGTTGCATGCAGTTTACCTTCCCTGGACTCGCCTTGGCGAGAGCCTCTACGAGGCACTATGCTGTTTTATTTCTTGTATAGTGTGTTGGTGTATTTTCAAAATATGTGTTGTATAATACGTATGTATATGTTAAATGTTGTTTATGTATGTATAAGATGTATTTGAGATTGTCCTGATACTTGCTTGAATGTTTAGAACTTGTTAAGGGTGTGTGTCGACACACAATCCTGCAGAACGATGGGGAAACAGCTGTGTGTCGACCCACAGCCCTTTATAGAAGCGCATGGAGGAAGTCTGTGTATCGACAAATAAAAAATATGTGCCGACACACAGATCTACAGTAACCCTGTGTGTCGAACTGTGTGTCGACACACAGCTTCGACACACAGGTGTGTTTTGACGGTTTGTCTGCGTAGTTTTTTCCCTGTTTTGTTGTATCTTTTGTGGCTCTTCTCGTGGGACGTCTCTTTTTCATGTATACATATATATATCTTCCACACTTTGATGAATGAATTAATTGGGTGAAAAACATAAGGGAAAAACAAGATTAAAAGATCTTTGCATTCAAAGTGTTCTTCTTGTTGTGCTCTTGAACAAAAATACCAATCTCTCCACATCTCGATCTTTCTCTCCCTTTACACATTCTCACTTCATTTTGGTTATTGTTGTATCCCCGAGGATATTTCGTATAGCGAAATAAACCTTAAGGAAAGTGATTACGCGGCCTCAACAGCTGAGATCTCTCGGTTACCCGGTTGCAAGTATTTTGATAATTTGTTCTAACAATCTTAAGGTTTATTTTCTGATTTGGGTTATGGCTTCGTCACTAAGGGAAATGACAATAAACTTTGTGAAGTTGGACCGGTTTGGTGGCGGGAACTTCTGCCGATGGCAGAGGAAGATGCACTTTTTCATCACGACGCTGAATGTGGTGCATGTCCTGAATACAACATCTCCATCCCCCGTCTCTAAGGAGGAGGAGACGTTGGCCGAGCAGAGGGCCAGACTGAAGTGGAAGAACGATGACTACATTTGCAGAGGGCATATTCTGAATGGGATGACTGATGCCCTGTTTGACATTTACTCGAACATGCCGACCGCGAAGGAACTGTGGGACGCACTTGAGGCGCGCTATATGGCCGAGGATGCTACAAGCAAAACGTTCCTAGTTAGTCAATTTAAAAATTATAAGATGGTTGATGATCGTCCTGTCATGGAGCAATTCCATGAAATCGAACGAATATTAAATAATTTCAAACAACATAAAATAAACATGGATGATACAATTGTTGTTTCTTCTTTAATTGACAAACTTCCTCCTTCTTGGAAAGATGTTAAGAAAAGTCTTAAACACAAGAAGGAGGATATGTGAATTGAGGAATTGGCTAACCATTTATGTGTTGAGAAAGGTTACAGGGTACAGGATGACAACAAAGACTGCCCTGGTGATGTTGGTAAAATCAACATCACAGAAGAAGGCCAATCGAGCAAGGGACCCAAGAGAACCGGACACTTCCAAAAGAAGAAGAATGACAAGAGGCCAAAAGTGGTCTGTTGGGAGTGTCAGAAGCCCGGTCACTTACGCAAGGACTGTTACCTCCTTAAAAAGAATAAAGACAAGGGGCTTGATCATCGCGCCAAAAATTCGAACGAGAGGTTCGTGACGATGATATCGGAAGTCAATCTAGTCGAGAGTGATAACTCTTGGTGAATTGACTTAGGGGCCACAAGACATGTGTATAAGGACAAGGGATTCTTCACGGCCTTTGAGCCCATGGAGATCGGAACTGAGTTGTTCAAGGGAAATGGGGCGTCGGTACCGGTTAAAGGAAAGGAAAAAGTTGATTTACTTTTCACATCTGGAAAAACCCTTACTTTAACCGATGTATGCTTTGCCCTTGATATTAAGAAGAACCTCGTGTCCGGTGGCCTGTTAAATAGGTTTGGGTTCAAGTTGGTCTTCGAGGCCGACAAGTTTATTTTGTCTAAGGGTGGAGTTTTTGTTGGCAAAGGGTACTTATGTAATGGTATGTTTAAAATGAACATTAATAATAAAATTGGAAGTTCTGTTTATATGCTTAACTCGTCGTTTTTATGGCATCAAAGATTAGGTCATATGAATTTTCATAGATTACATGAAATGGTTAATTCTTTGTTGATTCTTCACATAGATAAAGTTGATGACAAATGCAAAATGTGCATGCTAACTAAGATAACGAAATTACCATTTCCTTCAGTGCAAAGAGAGACTAATCTACTTGACCTAGTGTATAGTGATTTATGTGATTTCAAGCGCACTTCGAGTTTAGGTGGAAAGAATTACTTTGTGACATTTATTGATGACTGTTCGAGATTTTGTTACGTATATCTAATAAGTAACAAAGATGAGTTGCTTGATAGATTTAAAGCATATAAAGCAGAAACTGAATTACACTGTGAGCCCTTCCTCAAACGTCTAAGATCAGGCCGGGGTGGGGAGTACTACGATCCTAATTATTTCGAAACCACATGAATAATACATGAAATAACTGCACCATATATACCACAACAGAATGTCATGGCTGAGAGAAAAAACCAGACTCTAATTGAGATGGTTAATTCCATGTTATCTTATTCCAGTTTGAGCGATGGGTTTTGGGGTGAGGCTATGTTAACAGCCTGTCATATATTGAATAGAGTTCCAAACAAAAGAAATAAAATAATATAAGTTGTGGAACAAACGAGCCCCTAATTTGAATTTTCTGAAAGTGTGGGGGTATAGGGTAGCTGTTAAAGTCCCTGAACCTAAACGGAAAAGTTTTGGTGAAAGAAGCATTGATTGCATCTTTGTGGGTTCTGCGTCTCATAGCAAGGCATATCGGTTCTATGTAGTCGAACCTAATGATTATATCAATGTGAATACGATAATAGAATCGAGAGACGCGATATTTGATGGGAATCGAATTACTTCTATCCCTAGACCGAGGGATTATGTACCGATTGAAAGTGACACTCAAGTGTCAAATGACAATGTTCGTCATGAGAGGGAAGATGTTCCTGAAAGTGCTCTAGAATTCCGTAGGAGTAAGAGAGCGAGGAAAGAAAAATCTTTCAGTTCGGACTTCTACACATATTTGGCAGAAGGTTTGAGGAACGATGTGGACCAAGTGGTTCCATATTGTTGTGTCATGGAAGCTGATCCCATGACGTTTAATGAGGCAATGAGGTCTCATGATGCCTCGTTTTGGAAAGAGGATGTAAATGATGAGACGGATTCCATCTTAGGTAATAATACCTGGATCCTTGTGGACCTTCCACGAGGAAGTAAGCCCATCAGATGTAAATGGATCTTCAGAAAGAAGATGAAAGTCGATGGAACAATCGACAAGTTCAAGGCCCGATTGGTGGCTAAAGGGTTCACCCAAAAGCAAAGGTTGGACTACTTTGACACGTATGCTCCCGTGGCAAGAATATCGACGATAAGGGTATTTATTGCCCTTGCCTCCATTTTTAAATTAGTAATACACCAAATGGATGTCAAAATGGCATTTCTAAATGGTGAGCTAGAGGAGGAAGTGTACATGGAACAACCGGAAGGGTTTGTTGTTCCGGGCCAAGAGAGAAAAGTATGTAAACTCATACGCTCTCTATATGGGCTAAAGCAAGCCCCGAAACAATAGCACCAGAAGTTTGATCAAGTTGTATTCACCAACGGATTCGTTATAAACGAATAGGATAAATGTGTCTATAGCAAGTTTGGTAATGGCAAAGGGGTTATTATATGTTTGTATGTCGAAGACATGCTGATATTCGGTACTGATATGGAACAAGTAGTGAGAACCAAATGGTTTCTCTCTGAAAACTTTGCTATGAAAGACATGGGTAAGGCGGAAGAAATCCTTGGTATAAGGATTGTAAGGAATGGTGATACCGTTTCCTTGACTCAGTCTCACTACATCGAAAAGGTGTTGAAAAAGTTCCATTTCTTTGATTGTGCACCGATATCCATACCAATGGATCCTAGTGTGAAATTGGTATTGAATGGATGTGATCCAGTGGCACTACTGGAGTACGCACGAGCCATTGGCTGTCTTATGTATGCCATGACAAGCATAAGGCCTGATATCGCCTTTGCTGTTGGAAAGCTGAGTAGATATACCAGCAATCCGAGTAAGTTGCACTAGGATGCGGTGCACCGGGTACTGAAGTATCTAAAGAAGATTATGGACTATGGTCTCACTTATGTTGGGTATTCTCCTATTTTGGAGGGGTACACTGATGTAGGTTAGATCTCCGATGTGGAGGATCATGCATCCACAAGTGGATGGGTATTCCTGTTTGGTGGGGGGGGGGGGGGGGGTAGTTTCTTAGGGTTCCAAAAAACAAACTTGCATATCTAATTCTATGATGGCGGCGGAGTTTATAGCTCTCGCTTCTGCGGCTAAAGAAGCCGAGTGGTTAAAGGATCTCTTGTATGAGATACCTTTGTCGCCGAAGCCGATCTCTATCCACTGTGATAGTCAGGCTACGCTTTCTAGAGCGCACAGTGAGGTATATAAGGGGAAGTCCAGACACATTGGTGTAAGACATAGTATGGTGAGACACCTTATTCGGGAAGGTGTTATCACTGTGGACTTCGTGAGGACCAGTCAGAGTCTAGCGGATCCGTTCACTAAAGGCCTGGCTAGAGACCTGGTTCTTAAAACCAGTGAAGGGATGGGATTGAAACGTGTCATACTTAGTCACCCATGATAGGCCCTCAACTCGACGCCTAGTATGACGCTAGGTCTCGGGTTCAATGAGAGAGACTTGTCATCTGTGTGACTGCAAGCACTAAATGAGAATATTTCCATCCCGAGTGTGAAGTGCTTGATACCTGCGTCAGAGATTCTAAAAGGATGAGCAAAAGCTCTTAATAGACCTGGTTCTAGAACTTATTGAATGTTGCGTCGCAGGGACATGATTAATGAGGTCCACCTTAGTGTGTGTTGAAGTTTGGCCATTTCAAAGGGGTGATTTTTGACAAGGGTTTGGCCTTGAAATACTCACGAAGGGTACAGGACACAAGGCCACAAATGTGTCGATCTGGGAGTTGTAGGGTGTGTACGGAGGGTACGCCTTGTGCGTGATTAGATAGTTGGTTAGTCAAATGGGTTGTATGGTTCAAAGCTTGGTCTACCATTTTCGATCCGATTAAATGTATGGTCTTCTCACTAGCTGGGGGTTCAATCATGAGACACCCTCGTTGATGCATAATAAGGCCTCCTTTAACCGAGATATCATTTTGAGATTGGCTATATTTTGAAAATGGTGGGGGATTGTTGGTGTATTTTCAAAATATGTGTTGTATAATACGTATGTATATGTTAAATGTTGTTTATGTATGTATAAGATGTATTTGAGATTGTCCCGATACTTGCTTGAATGTTTAGAGCTTGTTAGGAGTGTGTGTCGACACATGGGCCATGTGTGTCGACACACAATCCTACAGAACGATGGAAAAACAGCTGTGTGTTGACACACATGGCCTGTGAGTCGATACACAGCCCTTTATAGGAGCGCACGGAGGAAGTCTGTGTGTCGAAACACAGATCTACAGTAACTCTGTGTGTCGAACTGTGTGTAGACACACAGCTTCGACACACAGGTTTGTTTTGACGGTTTGTTTGCACGATTTTTTCCCTGTTTCGTTGTATCTTTTGTCGCTCTTCTCTTGGGACGTCTCTTTTTCATGTATACATTTATATATCTTCCATACTTTGATAAATTAATTAATTGGGTGAAAAACGCAAGGGAAAAAAAAGATTAAAAGATCTTTGCATTCAAAGTGTTCTTGTTGTTGTGTTCTTGTACAAAAACACCAATCTCTCCACATCTCGATCTTTCTCTCCCTTTACACATTCTCACTTCATTTTGGTTGTTGTTGTATCCCCGAGGATATTTCGTATAGCGAAATAAACCTTAAGGAAAGTGATTACACGGCCTCAACACCTGAGATCTCTCGGTTACCCGGTTGCAAGTATTTTGCAAGTATTTTGATAATTTGTTCTAACATAGTGTATTAGATTCTCTAGAAATAGAGCTACTCTTATACTCTCTCATTCATTCAGCACAATTCAATTCTTCTCATCTGTCTCCTCTCACACTCATACTTCATTAAAATTCGAACTATTAACAACAAGGGGTGGAATGAGTACGCTACTAAGATGATCCCACTTTTAAGTACTACTATTTTTTTCTCACAATTTGTTCCAATGGTTGGAGTAGCAGTTGGCCGACTCTGAAACACAGATTCAAATCCGACATTTCCCTCCCCCAGGCTTTATCAATGTAAAAAAGAAAAAGTTCCCAAAAGAATTCAAAAAGGCGTAAATTATATAGGGCACACGTTTAGTGCACAAGCTTTCCTCCAATTGGCTTGGTATCCTAGGATTATTGGTGGTTTAGATGCTTCATTGTGGCAGCCAAAGCCTGCTTTGTCCTTGTCAGCTTGCATTAGCTTTTATAAAGAAACTTATTTATATAATAAGATTTGCATATTAACAACTTTTTCTTTTAATGTGAAATATTATATGATATGACATTAAATTTAATTTTTAGAGCATATTTCTACCGGTTATATATTCTTCTTTCCTCAACCTATGGTGATATGTGTTGGAATAATTTTCTAGTATACTCTAGTCTAATCACATTTTAGTACCGTGAAGTTCGGTGTTTTAATTTTTTTATTTATAAACTTTGTGAAATAATGCCTTAGTTTAAATATTCCATACACCATAAAATAGTCAAAATGACAGTATAAAAGGATGTAAAACTTGTCATTATTTGTTAATAAATCCATCATTCGCTCATTATGGCCCTTCTCACATACGAACTATAATGTTGCGACACTAATAACGAAGAAGTGTTGGACGTGAGACCTATTTTACACCATTTCACAAATACATGTAACTTTTGAACTAAAATATTATTTTCAGAGTTTGTAAAATAAAAACTAATACACTAAATTTAATAATATTAATATGTAATTTACCTTGAAATATAATTGGAGTGTACACTAGTGGTACAATACTACAAATCCTACAAGAGTAATAGGATCTATCAGAAAGACTAAAGCATATACAACCATTGTAAAGTGATTAGGTATTGTATGCAAAGCACATATTTACATGAAAAAGTCATGCACTAACGAAATGTATAATATTGTCCTAAAAAAATATAATCTGATATGAAATAGACCAAACTTTTTAAATAAAAAGGGCTAAATGTGCTACCTCCATGTGGATATATTAAATAAAAAAGGGATAAATAATTAATCTTATCTGACAATCAGCTGAAGAGGTAAGGATTAATAAAAGTTATAGTAGAAGTATGCATAAGATTGTCCAAACGTTTTTAACTTTTGTCCTTCCCTCCAAAACTGGGAGTTAAATAAAATAAGAATAACGGGGTAAATCTTAGTTCCTCGATGTCATTAGGGAAGAAGAAGAGATTGACATGAGGGTAGTGGGTTTTTTTTGGAAATTGACTAACTAGTCTACGAAATTCAAGCTTTAAAACAGATAAATGAAACTCGAGAGAAACCAACCAAATTAAGAAGAGTATACTCGAGACTTCACCAAGTTAGATCGCTAGCTAGGATTAATCTTGAGCTTGAATAGGAAAATCTCGAGAACGTACAAACCATTGTTGAATCTAAATAGTACAACTCTTGAACCGGAAAATATCGATGACAAGCACTGACGAACAACAAGCTTAATTGAGCAGAGAAAAACAAGGGACTAAAAGTAAGAGGTCAAATTGAATTGTTGTCGCGCCCTAGAGTTCGCTACTTCTCTAAGTTGCTTATTCTCCCAGCTGCTACAAATTTTCCAATAGACAGTCTAACTTTTAGGATTAAAATGCCTCTCACTACTGAAGTGTACTACTAAATGGAGGGCTAGAATATATCCCAATTCACTCAGTAGAAGAATTGCGAGAGACAAGTAGATGCAATATAAAAGTAGAGGGAAGAATGATTTTTTTTGGAAAAGTTTCAGTCCATACCTCAGAGACACCCATTTATAGGTGATGAATGCACTTGCTTGAGCAATTGTTAGTCAAGAAAATGACGAGAAATCTAGTTACAATAAGAACGTAGTGGGAGGATATGAAGGAGCGAAGAATCTGGATTTGTAAGAAAGAAATTTCCAACTATGCAAAATAACTAATGAAACAAATTGTGGTGGTGCAAGTGACAAGGTGTAAGTAATTGAGGGTTGCGAGGAGGCGATTCTAAAGATATCAGTTCCATGAAAAAGGGCTTCAAACACGTCCTATATGTTCTTTGGCTGGTGTATTCTTGAGTTGGATGTTCTTTTAGTATTTGAATTTTTTAAAGTGTGATTGTGAGTGTTTCAACATACAATTAGTGTTTAAATAAGTTCTTACACGTTTTATTGGATGACGGCGTGCCACCATCAAAGGGAACCAATAGACATATCTGCTGGTTACATCTAACACGGTGTATCGAGTTGGAAATAGTCATCAATGTAGATCCTCATTCCTTTTCCTACATACTCATATTCTATATGTTCTTGGCTTCGATCTTTTGAATGTGTGAGTTCCAAAGACTATTATGGCTTGTTGATCCCACTTATTTTGACACTAAGGATGAAATTTTAAGAGTAAAAGTAGGTCTCTCAAAATATTTTATCCAAGAAGAGAACATGTTAGTGATTCTTTGATGGCATGACATCCTTAACCAACATTTATAACATCTACTATTTTAAACAAATTTATAAACATGAGACAGAAAGAGAACCAAAAGGAACTCTTTGGCAAACGTAAATCAACGGTAAAGCAGTTGGAGCTTGGATTGACAAATGGCATATCGAAAACTTTATCTTTTGAAGTCAAAGCACGCTCAATTATTCAAGTCATTGATCAATAAAGAGAAAATTTAATAATCTTTGTTATGCGATGAATTTTTGTTTACCAAGGCCAATAAAGACCCTTAGCAATAGAAGTGGTTGTTTGGGACTCAATTTATTATATTGCCAGTATCTTTTTACTGCAAATCACAAGTCAAAATTAGAGTAATATAAATATATGTTTGATACACTATATATTCAATTATATACATTATTCAAATATTAGTTAGTACTATTGTATAAAGTGTATTATTCAATGTGTGCTTGTGGCAGTCTGAACATCTCGGTTACTAGAAAAAGGACCTATATGTCTAAACATACTTTGGATGACTAAAATGTCTAGAGCGAGCCTATTTTTAACATTCAATTTGTGACATTATTGCAAGGGTAAAGATTCGATGCATTTATTTTTAACAAATGCACTATGTATTATGTCATAACAAGAAGCTATTTGTTAGAGGATAAAATTATATATGAGCCTTCACACATAAGCTTAAACTCTTGGGAAAGTTGCTTTCTTAACATAGTATCAAAGTCTTGTTGACCAATGAGTCATGAGTTCAATTCCCAATATCCTTCACTCTTAATACTAACATAGTTTAAGCACAATGTATGAGGATGGCTTGTGCAATATCTATGGGAAAAACCCAACAAGCATTCGCTTGAGGAGGCATGCTAGAGTATGAAATGATTTCTAAGTTTTCATCTACCAGTTTAAACTTTTGAAAAAGTTGGTTATTTGACACTATTAAACCATACATATAAATAGTTGCTTAATATGACAAAACTTACGTTGCATATGTTTTAACAAAATACAATGGTTCCTAATCTTTATTGTAAGCCTTTTTGGGATGCATTTGATTCATCTTATTTTAACTTATTTTTTATCAGCTCGTTTGTTTCAATAAAATTTGTTTATTTAAAATCTATATATTTTTATAGTGAACGATTTAGTTGGTGCAGTATAGAAAGTCCTTTTTGAGGCCATATCGAAGAAGGAGAGATTCAAGTGCTTGGGGTCCATGATACAGCACAACGGCGAAGTGGACGAGGATGTCAGCAACCGGATTAAAGCGGGATGGCATAAGTGGAGGACAGGCCCCGCGGTACTTTGTGATAGAAAGTACCCCCTCAAGCTAAAAGGAAGATACTATAAGACGGTTGTGAGGCCAGCCATGACGTATGGGGCGGAGTGCAGGGCGATGAAACAACAGCACACACAGAAGATGAAGGTGGCGGAGATGCGAATGCTGAGGTGGATGTGCGGATACACAAGAAATGAAAGGATCAGAAACGTCATCATAAGAGGCAAATTGGGCGTAGCCTCCATTGAAGATAAGTTGAGGGAGCAATGTCTGAGGTGGTTCAGACATGTCAGAAGGACACCGGACAATGCTCCAGTCAAGAGATGTGAACAGCCCCTTACTACACTAGGCAGAAGAGGCAGAGGCAGGCCAAAGAAGATATGGCTTGAGACGATCCGACAAGACCTCACTCACCTAAACCTTCGGGAGGAGATGGCCTTAGATAGGGCCCAATGAAGGGCTAGCATAGGGGTATTAGATGCTCCGGTTGGAGTAGGATAGTCCATCTTACTAGTGTTAGGTCCTCTTGGGGCACGTAGGCTGTGTTATGGCTCTCATGAGCTGATACTTGCTACTTGCCTACTTATCTTTTTCTCTACCTCGATATCTATCCCTATCTCTCTCTCTCTCTCTCTCTCTTTTCCTACCTCTTCTATCTCTATCTCTATACTCCTTCCCTATCCGTATCTTTGTCTTCATCTATTCTGTTGATCTGTGCCTGATGTGGCATGCTTTGTGTCTGTTGTTTTGCTTGCCGTGTGTTTTGCCTTACTCATGCATTTGATTCTTCTCCTATTGCCAGGTCTTTGGCTCATTGCAGCGGATCAGCTTTTCAGGCGGGGGGTCAGCGGAAACAGCCTCCCTTCAGGGTAGCCCCCTGAAGGGGGAAGGTTGCGTACATCTACCCTCCCATACGCTGCTTTTGCGGGAGCCCTTGGAGGCACTGGGTTTGTTGTTGTTGTAAAAAGTCCTTTTTACATAATAAAGTATTTGGATACAAGTTTAAAAATAATTTATATATGATAATCACAAAAAATGACTTAATAATGTAAATAAACTAATAATATTAGTAAGAAAAAAATCCTGATAATTGTTGGTCATGATAGTGGAGGGCGGTGAGTATAGCAATCCATGGGGGATAAAGAGATGGCCGTGAGCGCAGGTGCTGATAAGAAGTAAAAGTAAATCATAATGGTGAAGATTTAAAATTAATATAGTCTTTTTAAAATATGTTTATGAAAAAGTCATGAAAAAGATTCAATTCTTCATTTTTGCTGCTTAGTTTAAAACAACGTTTTCATATTTCTATTTAAACAATAAAAAAGATGTAAAAGATTTTTCCTTTTAATAAAACACAAACCTTACAGTTAACTAAAACTCCTTTATAATTTTAAACGGATAAAAAGTTGAATCAAATGTAGCCAAGTTTTGTCCCATCCCTCAAAAGTTGATTTATTAGGATTGGATTCTTTTGGTATCCTATTATTAAGTACTCATTCAGTGGCTATGCAGGATACCAGGGGTCATAATTATATTATGTTTTTCATTTATTTGAGAGACATACATTCTTATTAAATTATATATATATATATATATATATATATATTATAATATGTCTTTTATTAAGATTTAGCAACGTTTGCGCTAGTTTGGACATGTTAGAAGGAGACCGACCACACTGCCACCGTCAGGAGATGCGAATAACTCCATATTACGATTGGGAGGAGAGGGAGAAGCAGACCAAAAAAAGAGATGAATGGAGACAATCCAAAACAACCTCACCCACCTAAACTTACATGAGAAGATGACCTTAGATAGAGCTCAGTGTAGGGTTGGCATAGGGGTGGCTGATGTGACGGTTTAGAAATGAGGAGCAAATTTTAGCTTGCACTAGTGCCCCTAGGCTTATATATCTGCCTGTGTGATTCACTTGATATATCTTGGAGTTGTTTTATGGCCCATTGCTGCTCCATGCTTCTTGCTCTATGCTTTCTTTATGATAGATTGCTGCTTCATGCTCTTTGCTCTATGCTTGTATGCTCCATGCTTTTTTTATGGCCTATTGATATATCTTGAGACACTGGGTTGGTTGTTATTGTTGTTATGTCTTTTATTAAGATTTATTTCTTACAAACACATTGGATTAAACATAAATTAAAATTAATTAGTTATCAAATACAACACAAATATTTAATAAATTAACTTTAAAATATCATGTGGATCATAATCATTCTCACGCTGTAACCTAGGATTAAGTACTCATTTTGTGGTTATGAAAGGTTGTGGGTGGGGGCAAGAGCAGTCTAGTCAGCTTCCATTAATTTTGTACCAAAGAGAGGCCATTTCTAATGAATAAATAAAAAGAATTACATTTTAAATAAAAAGCTATACCAGCTATTTAATATATCTATTATTCATATAGTAACGTAGATATATGAATATTAGAGATAAGGAGGGAAGGTTTATTTCGGCGGGAATAAGGCGACTATATAAATTGCAGATGTGGTAATAGCGAGAGATGATTTTCTTAGAGTAGTTGCTTGAAATAACACTAGCAAAAAATAACCTTATTAAAAATGACATTTTTTAAAATTAATTCTCCAATTGACATGCAATATCAATTTTTATTTATTTTTTTTGTTGATATAGGGGGAAGTATCCAAATAAAGTTAGGGACTAACAACTTTTTTTTTTTTTTTTTAACAGTATTATTCATTAAAGAAGGTTTTTATGTTATTATCTCGAGTAGGAGTAGTGGTCGTCACCTCTTAATTATCGAAACAAGGAGCAGTGGTCATCATGATCATTGTCTTTCTAATAAGAATAATGAAATATTCTCTTATTTGGATATTTATTTATATTTAACCCTAGTAAATTTTCGAAAATAATAACGTGCTTTATGCACAATTAATTTTTTTTATTTTGTATTAACTTAAAGATATTAATTCATGTTTTAAGTTTTACAAACAAACGAAAATAATTCAAGAGTTCTAATAATGATTAAAAGTGTAAACTTATGTAAAAATAACATATTTTAAATAATTTTATGTAATTTAATTTATTGTAACATATATATATATATAAAACGATACTTATGAGAGGATGAAAGTGTGAGAAGGGCAAATCTTAACCGTCCATTACAACAAATAATTAAGATTGACCTCCTATGAGGGGGAAAAAAAAAATTTCCCTATCGTCGGCCATCATCCATTACGCCTCCTCTTCACTCCCTCCCCTCAACTCTTCCTTTCTCTCTCTCTTAACCCGCCTCCACCGCCCTCCGCCGCTGCTACTGTCGGCCATCGTTGACCCCCGCTACCACTACTTGCCACCGCCGCCTATCACCCCCCTTCCTTTTCCTCTCTCTTCCAATGCCCCTCTCTCCCCCATAACCATTCACCCCTAATGCCTGCCACCGCCGTCCCCCGTCTGCCGCCCCTCCTTTTCTCACTCTTCCAGTATGCCTTTCTCGGGCCTAATTGAAGCCCGAGCTCGGGCACAATATACAAGACCTTCCACTCAAACCTGGGTATATAACTTAGAAATAATTCCCCATGTTTTCAATTTTGTCACAATGACTATGAATGCATTGGCTACACAAAACTAAAATATTGAGCTGGAAAGAGTCTAGATCACACCATACCGCGGCCTGGCCCAATAAGGTGCACGCCCGTGTGGTCCACCGGTTGGCTATAGGCCCACAAGATTTACAAAGTCCAATATAAAGAGAATATGTATAAAGATAATTTTCTGACCATTACACTTATTTTGCTAACGAGGAATCTAGCTACCTGGTAAATCCTGGCCCATGTGGCGCCTCATAGACCATAAGAGCAAGTTAAGTCGAGGATTCCTCAGGGAGAGGTTGGGGGGTGGGGGGGAGGGGGGTCGAACTCTTGACCTTTTTGCCTAAAGCAATATTCTATCCACTCACTTGCTTCCTACTACTAATGCAAGGTCCTGATGGGTACCATTAAACTTTTTATATTTGATAACCTTCAACAAAGTTTAAGCACATCAGGAGCACAAACTTTTATTTATAAAAAGTAAGCAATGTATTTAAATGTCATTCAAGGAAAACAATGTATATGAAAATGATGCAGCGTGTAGTAGAAGATTTTAGGGGAACTAGAAGGCTCAACGACCTTCTCTTTAATTTTATTAATTCACTATTAAAACAAAGAGAAAAATAAACGCCCAGTTCTCACAACCCAAGAAAAGAGACTCAAAATAACTCATGAAATAATTCTAAAACTGAATGAGTAAACAACTTAATTCCTCCTATATTTATAGAGGAGCTAATTGGAACTAAATTAAACTCTAAGAGATAAATAAAAATACTAAGAGATAAATATAAACATAAAAAGATAAATATAAAATCTGAATCCTAATCTAAGTAGGATTCGGAGATGTTGCCACCACGTCCCTGGTATGCCGCCAACCCCCATGCCACCAACTCAGTGCTAGTTGCGTCAGACTTGGTTAGTTATCAGCTGTGCCTCCATACCTGCTACTAGTACCCACCAACTTGTATCCGTCAAGGGACTAGCCAAGCTCAAGCATGGGCTGCGTCATCCTCTCCGGGTTGGAGAGAATTCGCCCTCAAATTCACCAAGGAATCTTCTTGGATATCCTTGCTAAGTAGAATTGCCTCACCCCATCCGCCAATCTCTCTGAGCTCCCATCCGCCATGCTTCTCCTAGTGCGGGTTTTTGTTTTCTTCTACCAATAGTTGGGTTGCAGTATGTCCCGCCAAGGTGGGGACGGCATCATCCTCTCCAGATTGGAAAGAATACATCCACGAATTTGATACCTGATCGCTTGAGCCATTCTTGCCAATGAACTGGAGATTCCAAATCCCACAATGACGATCTTGCCGCCATCGTTCTCCTACCATGTTTCATGCCTCTTTGGTGGCAAAGGTGCCGTGAACCCCTGAAGCCCTGAATCCTGACACGTCTCAGGGCTTATTTGGTGTTGGAGTCTTCTTGGTAAATCTCCTCCCAGTACCTGACTTGCGCACTGTGAATTTTCCCCTTCAGCCAATGCGGCTCTCGGTGCCTTTTCTGACTCCTTTAACGGTATGGTTTTTCTTAGGCCAATGCGGCTCTCAGTGCCTTTTCTGACTCCTTTAACGGTATGGTTGTGTCCTCATTCCTGCCGACATCTTGGCTAGTAAGGTTCTAACCGGTGGCTTCTAATCCTTGCCTTCCTCTGGTCGTGGCGCTTCATCCTTCTTAGGCAATAGGACTAACCTTGTGCCTCCAAACATGAAGCTATAAGTGTTTCGTCATCCGTCATGGATGGCGCCTCTATCAAATTGCCATGGTCGTCCCAAAAGCAGATGACAAGCATCCATGGCTACCACGTCACACCACACCTCATCCCGGTATTTTGACCCAATGAAACAACGAACTAGGCATTGTTTTGAGATGGATACCTGGTTTCTTTTCTTGAGGCTAGACAACTTATATGGGTCCATATGATCCTGTATCTTCAACCCATGCTTTTGCATGTCTTCCTCGGAGATAAAACTCTCGTAACTTTCTAAATTGACCACTAGGTGGCATATCCTTTCGCCAACAGTGCACGTCATCTGGAAGATGTTACTCCTTAGCCAATCATCTCCCTCCTCTTCCTTTGGCACGAAGCATACTCGCCTCACCATAAGTAAATGGCTCACATCGCCTGCAACTGCTTCCTTATCTTGTGGCGCCAACTCATCTCTAGCCTCTTCCTCAATAGCCCCGCCATCTTCTCCATGGAGTCCCTCAATGTAAAGACCCTTGCCCGATCTGTCACCCTTATGACACTCAGCAACACAGTGTCCCATCTCTCTACACTTGAAGCAATGGGTTCTAGAGCTACCCGCCAAGTCCTTCCCAAGGTTAGCGGTGACCCGCTTCCCTTGAGTATCCGCGTCAGTTTGTCGTGCTTGGTCACGCCCACTAACCAGGGTGTTCCCAATGCCTCCAACTTGACGTCGCCTCTGTTGCTTCTCGAAGTTCACTGCCGTTTAACTTGCTTCCGAGTCCGAAAAGATGTCGAACATGTTCAACACCTCCTGTATCGACTCCTTCAACCCGCCAATATATCGATCCGCCAGCTGCTCCCTTGATTCCGCCAAGTCATTCCTGGTGACTAAGGCATCGAATTCTGCCGTGTACTCCTTCACGGTACAAAAACCTTGTCGTAAGCTAAGAAGGAGTTGGTATATGATCTTGGCGTGATTGTGAGGTAGGAAGACACCTTTCATGTGCTTTTTCATCTTCTCCCATGTCTTTAACTTTTGCCTTGCCTTGTTGCAGCCGTGAATGCTTCAACTGCTGCCACCAGGCGACTGCCCTTCGTTGAAGCTGGGTTGCGACTAATGGCGCCTATTTCCTCTCCGGACCTCCTTGAACTCAAGGACTTCCTCCACTGTCGCCAACCAATCATAGAACTCCTCCGGGCATCCTCCTTCATTAAACTCTGGTATTTCAATCTGGAGACCGGATTCCCACCTCCGATCATCAACATTAGCGTAGGGGGTATTAGGCCGATGCCACCTTCGCCTAGGATCTAGTAGCTCCTCGTCCAGGAACGGATTTTGGAAGCTCTCGTTTGTCTCCTCTCCTATAGCACCCGATGGTAATGGGCGTTGGGGCTGGGTTCCTGGGGCAAGATAGGGATTTTCCCCCAGTTGAATCAAGCAACGCTTGATTCGCTGGAATTTCTCCTCCAAGTCCTCAAACTCCCTCACGGCTTGCCTTTAGAAGTCTCGCTTGTAAACATCCTCAATAGCGGCGTTCCTCTGTAGCCCACGGGCCATCTTAGAAACTGTTTTAAGCTCTGATACCAACTGATGCAGTGTGTATTAGAAGATTTTAGGGGAACGGGAAGGTTCAACGGCCTTTCCTTTAATTTTATTAATTCACTAATAAAAAAAAGAGGAAAATAAACGCTCAGTTCTCATAACCCAAGAAAAAAGACTCAAAATAACTCATAAAATAATTCTAAAATTCGATGATTAAACAACCTAATTCTTGCTATATTTATAGAGGAATTAATTGGTTCTAAATAAAACTCTAAGAGATAAATAAGAATACTAAGAGATAAATATAAACATTAAAGATAAATATAAAATCTGAAATTTAAACTAATCTTAATCAAAGTAGGATTCAGAGATGTTGCTGCCGCGTCCTTGGTATGCCGCCAACTCAGTGTTGGCTGAGTCAGACTTGGATACTTATCATCTATGCCTTTGTACCTACTACTGGTACCCACCAACTTGTATCCGCCAAGGGACCCACCAAGCTCAAGCACAAGCTGCATCAAAAAACTTTTATTAAAGTAAGCAATTTATTTAAATGTCATTCAAGGAAAACAATGTTGCAAATATAAGTAAAACATTGTTTATTCTTGATGATTTATTCCAATCCACTACACGGAAAGATGAAAAGAATTTGCATTGTGAACTAAGAATTTTTTTCCCTATGGTGTAAATAGCTAAATAAATAGTTTAAAAGTATGTGAAAATTATATAGTATCGAGTTTGTTTCTGAATGATAATAAAAAAGAATCAAAGAATAATTGACAAAACAAACACAAATTATTACTTGAAAATATCGAAGATGCATCATATTTATTGATGGAAGAATCCCTTACAACCAGGTAATCAAGAGATCTCAGGCGTCAAGGCTGTGTAATCACTTTCCTTAAGACTTATTTCGACGTAGTGAAATAGTCTCAGAGATACAACAACAACCAAATAAATGATGTGATAGTGTGTGTAAGAAGAAAAAAGAAGAAATATTGAATGAGAATGAACTTTGAAAACACTTTCATAATTCTTTCATGAACTTTTTTCATGTGTACTTCATCAATCAATATGAAGGCCTTTTTATAGTAAAAGCAATGTCCAAAATGTCCCAAAGTATATCCAAAACAAACGCCAAAAACAGAATTAACAGGGCAAAGTAACGATCAAAATCGCCCTTTATGTCGAAGCTGTGTATCGACACATAGGGTTGTGTGTTGACACACAGACCCAGTGTGTCGACACACACACCTTCACACAACTTATTGTAAAGCTATGTGTTGAAGTGAATGTCAACACTTGCTTCAACAAACAGGGTACTGTAAGATTGCATGTAGAAGTGAGTGACGACACGCACTTCAATACACGTGGTTCTGTAAGATCTGTGTGTCAACACTCAGACCCCAAAGAGCGTTTCTACAGGACTGTGTGTCGACACATTCAACACATATGTCAACACACACCATACTTAAACCAAAACCATTTAAAACAAGTATGAAATACTTCTCAAACATTTCGTTAAGTACTTTAATTTTGAAAATACATCAACATTCCCCCACCATTTTCAAAATACAATCATTCTCATGTTACATGATCTCAAAATAATAGGAAGCCTTTTATGCATCAATGAGAGTGTCTTTCGATTGAACGTCACCTAGTGAAGACACGTTACAATTAATCAGAACGAAAATAGTGGACTAAGCTTTAAACCATACATTCCATTTGACTAACAAAATACATCTCCACAAACAAAACTAACTTCCTACACACATTCTCATCTCCCAGATCGACACATTTGTGGCCTTGTATCCTATATCCTTCATGAATGTTTCAGAGCCAAACCTTTGTCATTAAATCACTCTTTTGAAGCGGCTAAACTTCACACTCACTTAGGTGGACCCCATTGATCATGTCCCTACAACATGACATTCAATAATAATATAGACTCGGGTCCACTAAGAGCATAAGCTCATTCTCTTTATTCCTCTGTCACAGGTTACCAAGAACTTCACACACGGTATGAAAATTTCTCTTTTAGTGCTTGCAGTCACATGGATGACAGAACTCTCTCATTAAACCTAAGACCTTGCGTTGTACCAAGCGTCGAGTTGTTGGTCCATCTTGAGCGACTCATATATACCGGTTTCAGACCCATCCCTTCATTTGTTTTCAAAACCAAGTCTCTAGCTAGCCTTTTGTAAATGGATCCGCTAGATTTTGACTTGTTCTCACAAAGTCCACAGTGATGACCCCTTCTCGAATAAGTTGTCTCATTATACTATGTCTCACACCAATGTGTCTGCACTTTCCGCTATACACCTCACTATACGCCTTTGAAAGCGTAGCCTGACTATCTCAATAGATAGAGATAGGTGAGATTGGCTTAGGCCACAAAGGAATTTCATACAAGAGATCCTTTAACCACTCTGCTTCTTTTGCCCCAAACGCAAGAGCTATAAACTCCACTGCCATAGTGGAATCTAAAATACAAGTCTATTTCTTGGAACCTCAAAAAACTGCACCCCCACCAAGCAGGAAAATCCACCCATTTATGGATGCATAATCTTTCACATAGGAGATCCAGCCAACATCAGAGTATCCTTTCAAAATGGGAGGATACCCTTGGGAAGAAATACCATAGTCCATGATTTTCTTGAGATATTTTAGTACTCTACAGATTGCATGCCAATGTAATTTGCTCGGATTGCTGGTATATTAGCTTTCCAACAACAAAGGCTATATCGGGCCTTGTGCTAGCCATGGCGTACATAAGACGTCCTATGACTTTGGCATACTCCAGTTGTGACACTGAAGTTCCATCTTCGGTACAAGTTTCACATTTGGATCCATCGGAATAGACATAGGTGCACAGGCACCAAAGTTGAATCTATTCAACACCTTTTATATGTAGTAAGATTGTGTCAAAGATAGTGTGTCACCACTCCTTATTATTCTTATACTAAGAGTAACCTCAGCCTCACTCTTGTCTTTCATGTCCAAGTTCCTCGAGAGGAATTATTTAGCTTTCTCCACTTGTTCCAAATCAGTACCAAAAATCAACATGTCATCGACATACAAACAAATAATGACTCCTTTGCTATTTTTGAACTTGCTATAGACACACTTGTTCAATTCATTGATTATGAATATGATGTTTAGAACAACTTGGTCAAGCTTTTGGTGCCACTGTTTAGGGGCTTGTTTTAGCCCATACAGATATCGTATGAGTTTACATACTTTCCTCTCTTAGCCCAGAACAACAAACCCTTCTGGTTGATCCATGTACACCTCTTCTTCCAGCTCACTGTTTAAGAATGCCGTTTTCATATCTATTTGGTGAATTGTTGGCTTGTAAATAGAGGCAAGAGCTATTAGCACTCTTATCGTCGATATCCTTGCCACCGGGGCATACGTATCAAAGTAGTCTATATCATGTTATTGGAAAAATCCTTTAGCCACCAAATGGGCTTTGAACCTGTCAATAGCTCCATCGATTTTCATCTTCTTCTTGAAGATCCACTTACACCCCATAGGCTTGTTTCCTCATGGGAGATCCACTAAAATCCAGGTATTGTTACCCATGAGGGAGTCCATCTCATCATTTACCACCTCTCTCCAAAAGGAGAGATCATGAGACTTTATAGCCTCATCAAAAGTCATAGGATCCGATTCTATAACACAACAATATGGAGATAAATCGTTCACATTGTCTCTAGTACCTTCTACCAAAAATGTGTAAAAGTTCGGTCCAAAAGATTTCTCTTTCCTAGCTCGTTTACTCCTTCGGAGTTCTAGAGCGTTATCGAGGATTTCTTCCCTCTCATGATGGTCTCCATAATATGACATAGGGATGCCATTTTCAACCAATACGTTGTCCCTCGGTCTAGAAATAGAGGAAAACCGATTTTCATCAAAAATAGCATCTCTTGATTCTATTATATTGTTAACATTGATGTAGTCGTTTGATTCAATCACATAGAATCGATAGGCTTTACTATGAGCCACATAACCAACGAATATACTATCAATGCCTCTCTCTCCTAACCCTTTTCCTTTTAGGTTATAGGACTTTAGCAACTGTCCTACACCCCCCAAATTCTAAAATAATTCAAGTTCGGAGCTCCTTTGTTTTAATGTTCATACGGGGTTATTTCACTTTTCTTATTAGGGACACGATTCAAGATATAACAGGCCGTAAGCATGACCTTACCCCAAAAACCATCACCGAGTTCGGAATAAGACAACATGTCATTTTTTTTATTATTATTTTTTTTATTTCTTTTAATATGGTAAAGCCTTGGGGGAGGAAGAGGAGATAAACCCCTTAAATTCCTCACATGGAGGACACCACTTTTGAGCTTTGTGAGATTCGATCCCGGGTCACCACTTTGGCACCCAACGATCATGATCTCTCGGCTATGTCCTTAAGGGACAGACAACATGTCATTTACCATCTTGGTTAAAAGCCAAAACTGATGCAAACTAAACTCTGGCCTTTTAGAAGGAAGAACTCGTGTTGTTCTACGTCTCTAGGGCCATCAAATCTTCCTGCCCATCAAATAATTTACTCAATAAGTGAAGTGGCCCGTTCACCCAGGCTCGAAACCCAATCTACATCACTTTCTTTTCCAATTTGTTTTTCAAATTATACTGATGAAACAACGGTAAAATATTTATTGCATATTGATCTTTAAATTTGACGCTCTTTTAAAATTCTTACATTATTAACTTGCTTCCATTATTCAATTTGTTCAGAAATTAGAAATTGGATTTTGGGAATGATTTTTTGTGTTTCTTAGTTTGCTAGTTTCCTTTTAATCAAAATTAGAAAGAATTAAAGCCAAAAAACTAAAAAAATTCCCAGTATAATTTTTGGTTTCCAAACAATGCGAAAGTACAAATGGAAAATAGTAGAAACAATTCATTTTGGATTTTTTTTTACAAAAAAAAAAAAAAAAAAAAAAACTAATAATAATGAATAAAAAATAAAATATGCTATGAAAAGTTGTCATTTTTTTACTTCATAACCACAAGTTTTTAATTTTTCAAAAATACCTTTAGAAGCATAAAATTTTTCAATTAACCTTTTGAATCACACTTTAAGTATTTGTTATCTACTAGCTACTTTTATTTAGGTTTTAGAGTATGCTTTAAGTATGACTTAAATTATCTAAGGTGACAAAACGTTTTCCAACCCTCCCCTACCAAGGCCCGAATCCCATCTCTTTTAAACCCCCTTGAGATCAAACCTAGTTCGGGGAGGAGTATATGAATGCATTGCTAGCTTTATTAGTTTTAACTCTTGTTTTACATAGACTCAAAAAATAAAAAAAGAGGTGATCTAAAATTCACATGTAAGTCACGTAATACATAACAAATAATTAGTAACTCCTACACTTTTGGAAATTATTTTCTGAAAAATTAAAAAGTTACAGTAATTAAATGAAAGATGATAGCATACATACATACATATATATATATATATATATATATATATATATATATATATATATATATATAAACGTTCATTTTTTAATGAATAATAGACTTTTTTAGCAAAATAGCACCTTTTTGAAAAAATTAGCAATTTGACAATTGGAAAACATTTAGCAAATGTTGATTTATCATTGTACATCGTTTCAAACCTCGTACAAGAGGTTCCCAATTGTTGCACGGCCCTTAAAAGGGTGTGCACTATTGCACTCCCTTTCAAAAGTCATGCAACATGCACTCCATTTATTTTTTTTTAAATATTATATCTTTAAAATTAAAAAAAATTTAATAAAATAATTTTATAATTTTATAATTTGAATCATTAAATACATATATATTTTAAATTAAAAGATATATATATATATATATATATATATATATATATATATATATATTATTATTATTATTATTATTATTATTTGAACTATTAATAAGAAAGAGTGACACATTTAGGGTAATACCTTAAAGGGAAAAAGCTACGTACATCCACCTCCCAGATCCTGCTTATGAAATAATTTTTTTTAGTTTTTGAGTTACATGTATCTAATAAAATAGCTCAAATAATAATATATAAATGCGTAAACTCATGATTTTTTTATTGAAAATATCATCATCTCCTCATTTATATATTCCTAATTAATAGTATTATAATATTATAGTTCTTGTATGATAACAACAGTCCCAGTGCCACAAGGGCTCTGGCATAAGCAGGGCCTGGGGTATTGGAGTATTCTCTAGTATATTCCTTAACTTAGAGTTTCATCATGCTTTTACCATTGTATCTCTTGACTTGTATAAAGTCTAAGGGTATTTTAGTCACTGATGTATTTGTGTTTGGCCTATATAAAGGCCTCTATTGCATCACTTTCATTCATCCAATTCACATAGAGAATTCATCTACATTCATATAGGGGTGGATGTATGCAGCATTCCCCCTTTAGGATGTTACCCTGAATGTGTCCTTCATTTTATAATATATATGTCACCATCTTCTTATTTAAATATGTCCCTCATTTATATCTTCCTTATTAATAGTTCAAATAATAATATAAATATATCTTTTAATTTAAAAGGTATATGTATTTAGTGATTCAAATTATAAAATAAAAAATTAAAATAATTTAAATTAAAAAGATATTTTATTAATTTTTTTTTAATTTCAAAGATATAATACTTTAAAAAAAAAATAAAAAAAATAAATGGGGGTGCATGTAGAGGTGGCCACGGGCCAAGCTGGGTTGGGTCAGGGCCCAGGTGTCATGAATACTATGAGGGATAAGTACTCAAGATAGTTAGAATGTGTTGGATTGTATTAGCCTTGTAATTGCACCATTGTAATAGGATATGTAGCGAACTTAAGTAGTTGTTAATTGAGTTTGTTAGTTAGTTAGGTTGGTTAGATGAGCTTAGATATTATCTTAGTTAGTAACCACCTCTTACTTAGCTAGTATAAGTAGCTTGATCAATCATTTGTAATGGGCATTCAAGGACAATATACAATTTCAAATCTCCTTACTTCCTTCTATTCTCTTGACTCTCCCTGTAATTCTCTTCTCTTTCTCATCTCTGTCTAATTCTTTCCCAACTTTTTTTTTGATAAGGTCAGTGTTCTATATCAAAAAATCGCACTGATGTACATCCATACATAAGTACGAGGGGCATACCCCAAGCTGGCCGAAGCCTACAAGCAATCCGAAAGAAAGCAACAAGCGAAAGCAACAAAAAGTTAATACAAAGAAACATCAAAAGAAATTCCTAAGTACAAACTCTACACAAAGGAAAACAAAGCGAATGAACGCCAACTGGAATCAGGATTTCTTCTTGCCCTTGGATTTCTTGTTCTTCGCTGCAGGTTGCGTATGCTTCCTTAGCTTCAAACAACTAGTCTGAGGCAAAACCGCTGAATTCACAACATGCAAAGCAGAAGTCACAGTGTCCATAGAAACGATCACCAGACCTAAAGGGGATATGGATGGTACTTGTGGTCCATTATTATAGACCGAGCTTCCCTCAACAAATCCAGCACCCACCCGAACCATCAAAACTTCTCCAGACAAGCCGAATCTACGAGGCCCAAGCGAGGAACGAGCCCCCTAGCCCAAGATCGGCCAGGAGGAAAGATGGGAGACCCGTGAGGGCCCGAATCCATCAGGCCCAACACGGGCCCAGTGCAAAGCCAGAGGGCCGGTATTAGACCGGCCCCAAAGGAAAGAGAGGCCCGGTAAAGTAATTTTTTTTTATATTTTATTTGAACCCCCATTAACATGAGAGTTAAGTGGGTCATGGCCTGTGACGATCCATTCCAAGGCCCAGCAATAGCTCATCCTAGGTGTAGCCCATCACTACCCGTAACCCAACCACCAAGGTGGGCCATTAGTGACAAGCCCAAGGAAAGAAGAGTACTTGCAACCAAAACCTGGGCCCGAAAGCCCACTCCCATCAGGCCCGGACGCCCCACAACGTGGTCCCATCAACAAGCCCAATACAGCACAAACCCTAACACTCCCACAAACCCTAGCTGCCACTAGCCGTCACCCTTAGCAGCCCCCGCCTGCCCTAGCTGCCGGTAGCAACCGGCCACCAAGGAAGAGGGAGGAGAGAGAACGCGACAGCAAGCCATCAATGAGCAAGAAAATAGGGAGACACCGACCATCCTCATCAACGAACAACATCATGCCCGGAGAAGTCGACCGGAGAAACTCAAAGCAAAGAGAATTTGATTATGTTGACTCTCGCCGGAAACCACAACGCAACCACCCAAGAGTCACCAATGAATCAAACAAACAACAAAAAAGGCAAGTGTTTGAGTTGAGGAAGGTATCCCAACAACCCAAATCTTAACCAAATAAATGAGGGAAATTAGGGTTTTGGGCACACAAGCACCGTGCGCTGCCACCACCCTCTACTGGCCAACAAACCAGCCAAGGGGACCCCAACCAACCGGGAAACACCACAGGAGGAGGACGAGAAACTTGCGAGCACGAAGTTCGAGATCTGGAGTGAGAGAGAAGCACGGGCCAAAAAATCGCCAAGAGAGAGAAAGTGAACCGTGCGCTACCGCCACGCCACCAGGCACGACTGGACCACCACCAAAAGGACAAGAAGGGAGAGGCGAACCACCAGGGACCGGTCACGAGTGATGGGCTTGCCGGAGAAAGCCATGAACGACCTACGTTGCTTCGCCGCTACCCGAAAACCCTAGCACCCTCTCTCACGCTTTTCACCCTCTTACGGTCACTGGAGAGACTGGCGGGCACCACCACCAGGAAGTGGAGGAGCAGGCGAACACACCGCCACCAACCCCAACCCCGTACCTGCACTCACACGCCGCCACGCGCCTGCCCTAGCCCACGGCAAAAAATTGCCCAAAAATTGCCCCCCACCGCTGTAGTGTGTTTTCTAGCAAGCAACAGGGAAGTAAAGTATTATAACTTATTAAAAAAATACAATTATAGTATTATAACTTATCTCTTCTTAGTCATGATCCAAGATCCATCTCGGATCATGACACCAGGCTAGCGGGTCCAGGCCCGAACCGGGCCGAGCCTGGCCTGGTTTTTGAACGGGCCCAGGCCAGGCCTTGGTTTTGCCTAGGCCCAGCAAGCACAGCACGGCCCGGCCCGGGCCTGGATGGTCTCCACCTTTTTTTGAAAGATATATAGAATTAAAGTATTATAACTTATTAAAAAAATATAATTATAATAATATAAATACAAAATAAACCATAAAATTAGTTAAAATGTCCAAATAATCCCTTCAATTGCCATAATATAACGATATTATACTTATCAATAGGCGGGCCTAGGCTAGGCCCGAATCAGGCCCAGGCCCGGGTGGGTTGGGCCCGGCCCAAACGGGGTGGGCCTGGTCAAGTTTTGGGCCGACCCGGCCCACTTGCACGCCCTTTCAAAGGTAGTGCAACAATTGGGAACCTCTTGTACAAGGTTTGAAACAGCGTATAACGATAAATAAACAGTAAAGTGTGTCATTTTATAAAATATTTTTTCAATTATGCTAAATTGTTAAATTTTTTTTTTAAATATACTATTTTGCTAAAAAAACCTCCGAATCATGTGGGCCAACAGAGTGAGGATGGCCCGCCCTTTTCGCATGAAAGCAAGAGTCATGTCAAATCATGATCCAATCTTTGAAATTAATTAACAAAATGAATTAACACCTCAAAAGTAAGAATCTTGTTGATCACTGGCTCCAATGTTCATTTTATATTTGTTTTTAATTTCTTTTTCGTATAAAGCATGACATTCCATATCATTAACTATAATATAATTGTACAAAGCATGTATTCCATATCCTTAACTATAATATAATTCATCTCCTTGATATTAAAGTTGTCCTAATCCTCAGAAAATAAAAAAAAAAATTTGTAATTTGGAACTTTTGTTTTGTGTGGTTACAAAAAAAAAATAAAAAAAACAAAAAAAAAAGAAATACAGATTTGAAAAGTAACATATGAATTAGATGACAAGCAATAATGTGGAATAGTGCGAGTTTCGTGAAGAACGATTGTGAGTCAAAAGGTAAAAGTTAATAATTCTACGAAGGACATGGCTTTTTGTTGATTTATTTGATTTTCTAGTCAGATATGTAATTTCAGATGGATAGAATATATATTTTTTACTGATTAAAAAAAAAAAGATGCTTTTTCAATTAGCCTATATTATTGTGCATGACAAATAGAGGCATCTTTATGGTTTGAAGTAAGTAAAGGATGAACTTATGAGATAATAGACAAAAACAAGAAACTGACAACCATTTAACAACCTGAATGCATATTAAGGAATACAAGGTCATGTGATTCGAGAAGCAAATAATAGACATAAAAGTTACATTATGTTTATAAATTTATTACATATTTGAAAAGAATGTGTTTTAAATGAAAGTCACTATTGAGCTATATCCTATTTAGTGAAAGTCAACAATTACATACATGTACAAACCAGCTCAAATAACCAAAAGTAGAGCAAGGTTATCAAAATGAAGGTCCATGACTTGTTCAAGCTAAGTCTTAAGTCAAAGACTTTTATGCCATGCCCAATCAATGGGTTCCAAGTCAAGTCTAAAACTCGAGGATTATTGCTATAGACTGAAGCACAAACTCGAGCTTGAAAGAGTAATACCATTCAAGACTAGATCCATGGGTTCCTTGGGCCTTATATAAGCCTAAACCTTATGTTTTTGGGCCAAGCCTATGAGCCCCACTAGAAGGATGTCTAGAAACTTTCTTCAAATTTCTCTATAAAACAAGCCAAGAATTTGGGAGGTCAACTCGCCAAGTGACTTGTCGATTAGATGAATTGGTGAGTAAATGAGTTGACATGAACAAAGATAGAGGCCAAGAGGAAGCATGCTTCAAGAAGCACAGAGAGGTGCTTAACTTTGTATTTTGTCTTAGATATACTACAAGGAAATGTGGCTATTCTCGGCGCTTATTTTTGCAATTCTCGTCGCAAAAAAGCATCGAGAATTTTATTATCGACACTTAGGAAAACTGCCGAAAAAGCAAACGCGGACTCAATTCTTTTATGTGCCGAGAGGGTCAATGATTTTATGCGCCGAGGGTCTCAACGCATTTATGCGCCGAGATTTTTCAACTTTTTTAAATGCCCAGATTTCTCTTCTCAGCAGGAGCATTTTACAGACAGCCTCTTATGTGTTGTCAATTTATTTGTGCATATTTTCCATATATATATATATATATATATATATATATATAATTACTTAATAAAAAAATATCATCTGCTATGATAAATTTTTCATAAGACTCCAAATTCGACAATCAAAATATCACAACATTGTCAATATATCTTGATAGTTCAATACAAAATTGAGATTTTTTCCCTTCCAAATATCAACATAATTGTAAGCCATAATAAAACCAATTTTCTAATCTAATATCGACCAAAATGAAAAAAAAAAAATACAATGCTAACTTAGTCAAGTACATTCATCACAAATATATTAATCAACCGAGTGAGCTTGGCGTGCTTGGAGATGCAGAAAAATTTGAGGGTTCACGATCACTTGATCCCGATTCATCTCTAACCTGCATAGACAACACAATAATAACATTACTTATGTACAAAACATTAATCCACCAGTTTACTATTACATAAATTAATAACAATGAGCACATTCATTGTGTATTCTCAATTTGCAATTAAGAGGTGAAATGGTAATATGTTTTCAAACATCATCAATTTCATTATTTATAAAGGATTAGAAAGGCAATTATTTACATTATAGTACAAACAAATACAAATTAAATAGATTATCTTACCAGATCAAAATAACACAATAGGCAATCATTTCATTTGATGCTTGACCAGATCAAACAACATCATAGATGGGTATGAGCCGGTTATTAAGTGTTCTCATCTGCTGCTTTACATTGGCCAATTCTATTTTCATATTTTGCACTTCAACATGATCATTGGTACAGTCGAGTCCCCTTTTCTTTAGTTCACCCCTTACTCTGTATACATCACTCCTCTTCACGCCAAATCCATAGCCTACTGTTCAATAGCCCGGATTTTCTTGTTCATACATTAGTTCGGTAAATACTTCCTCCTCGATTTTTGAACGAGGTCTGGAAGAAGTTGCAACTCGAGCCTAGACTATTTCATTAGCAGTGTCCTACAAAGAAGAGAAAAAGGCATTAAATACATTTAAATTAAAAGAAATGTGAGATAATAATAAAACCTACCATAAATTCTTGAGAAACAGTGTTCTCTAAAAAGCCACCACTTTTCCTGATATGTGTTTCCTTGTAAAACTCTATACTGGTGGGCTTCCTCCCTTTGTCATTTTCCTACAATCAATATGTCAACATAAGCCTTAACTAATTGATAGGTAGATAGCAATAATACACTAAACATATACTAAAATCCTTACAAAACTCACTTTTATTAGCATGACTTGTTGAACCAGTCATGTGAAACTGATTCTGCTTGCCACGAGCTTCTTTACCACATTTACTCTTCTCCTGACATTGGAAATCAACATCAATCCAAGAAAAACTTTACATTCATAACAAACCACTTGATGAGATGCATTGCCAATCAAAAATTACTTAAAAAGAAATTATTTTACCTTGCCTTGTGGAGAAAACCAATAATGTACCAAAGTTATCCATTGGTCACGATTAACTCCTTGTGGCACTATAGCAATAACTTCAGCTTCATTTTTGTTCCCTTGGCGATATATTGCTTTCAAACTAGTCTTATAGCCCCTCCACATTTTACCAAGATGCTGTAGTATTGATTTATCAATCAATACATCATTGGGCATTAAAAATTTTCCCTAAAACATAAAATCCAACAATAATATCACAAAAAGGTAAGGGAATAGTAAGAAGGCACAAAGCAGTAGTTGTACTAGTAAGAGAGCCACCACATTTCAGTGCTATATCCCGCTCTAGCAGGTACTTACTGTAACCTAAACAATACATTTTATACATTCAATTTAACTATAACCCAAAGACATTTTATATGTGACAAACCAAACATTCACCCACTACAGCAGCTACTTACTACTTAGACCAAGTAAAATTCATTTTACATAACACTTTGATAGCTTGTACTGCGTAGGAAAAACACTTGAAGAGAGATCACATAATATATGCTACTGCCAATCAGGATAGAATAGATTCAAGAAAAACATAAAAGAGAGAGAAAATAATAACAAGAGTAACCAACCAACATAAATAATACTTACTCGAATAACCTCAATAGCTTCTGCTTTGTATTGGTCATTCATCGTACTCCAATCTTTTACTCCGAGTGGAAAAAATCGTCCTGTTTTTGCAACCTTTCCAATAAACTTGACCAACAAATCGCCACCCTTTCTAATTGGTTGGCGTAGGTCAATGAACCGCACAATAACTCTTATGCCTTCAGGAAGATGCCATAATTCCTTAACCGGTATCGTCCTTAAGGTACTTAAGTTACCTTTGCCATCTATTAATCATTAAGATATACCATTACTTTTCTAATCGATTGAAAAATTATTACCATAATTAATGCTATTCACATGTAAATTTAATGCTATAAAATTGAAAACGTTTACCGATAAGTTGAAGTTGCTCCCTATCATCAAATAGCACGTTAGTAGACCAAACACGAACTTCCCTCACCGGTCCCTCTTCTTGAGATGTTGACGGTCTTGGCCAATTGTCATCACCTCCTTGATGTTCCGGTGTTGCTGTTGAAGACCGCACTGATTGGCTACTTCTAAAATTCAACCTCCTCATCGTAAATCCACGCTTTTCCAAAAACAAAAGAATACATAAATGTATAATAGAACTTATAAAAATAAAATGAGAAGCAAATATGTTATATAAATAACAAATAATCAATAATGACAAACCAGCATATTTATAACGTAACTTTGACTCCGCCGTACAAAATCTTGTAAAAAAGAAAACTAACATACATGGACAAAATGAAACAACCCATAACATTATTTCACAACTCTAAAAAACAAAGATCAAATCTCGCCTAGATCATACAAGTCCCTAGGTTTAGTCTTAATGACATGATACCATCCCTTTTGCATCTCATCTTGAACATAGAAAACTTGCTTTGCTTGAGATGAGATGACAAATGGATCATCTTTCAACAATCGACCTGTATGCATCAGCTTAGAAAAGTGCACACAAGCACCATCATTTCTAAATGTTCTGAAGCCCCTATTTATATCTACCCAATCACAACGAAAAATGACAACTTTATAACTCCCATAATAGTCTAGTTCATATAGGTCTGTCAATTTGCCATAGTAAACTTATCCATCAGCTACAACCATGACCCCAGAATTTTGTGTCCTCATATAGCGTTTACGATTTTCTGTGTGAAACTTGTATCCATTGAGGACAAAGCCCTTCATTCTTTTAGCATACTGATTTAGCCCACCAGCGAAAGCTTTTCTCAATCGGCCTTCTTCGGTAGTTGCATCAATTTTGTGCACCTTAATAGAATAAAAGGTAATATCAAAAATAATGGTGAATATATAATATCAACTTTAACATAGAATAAAAGATACTAACCTGGTTTTGAAGCCACTCAGAAAACTCTTCAACAATCCACTGGTTTTCTAATGTTGCATTAGATCTACCTCTATGGGGATATGCTCGTCGTTTTTCACTTAAAAATTCACCATAATAAGGAAATTATTAGTAGGTTGAACAAAAATAGTTAATATTGACAAAGTTGCTTCTATTAACACTTACTCACGAAGTTCCTTGATTTCATCTAGCTGAAGTAGCACATAACGATGCGCTTGTTCCTTACTTCTGATATCAAGGCGAACAATTTTCTCTTTTTCAGTTGCTCGACCCCCAGAGTTTAACAAATATTTACCCATACTTGGAATATTATCATCATTTCTTTTAGGTCTATTAAAAATGGTCCTGGCACCTTCTAAGTATCTAGAACAAAATGTAATAGTCTCCTCCAAGATGTAGCCTTCAGCAATGGACCCTTCTGGCCGTGCCTGGTTACTTACGTATGCTTTCAAATGGGACAAATACCTTTATTACTTAAAGTATAAATAACATGTGAGATCAATTATTGGATGCCAAATATGAGAGATAAAAGTAAATGAAGCATTATCGGCTAACCTTTCAATCGGATACATCCATCTATAGTGAACAGGCCCACCAAGCTTAGCCTCCTCTACTAAATAAATTAGTAGATGAACCATGACTGTGAAAAATGTAGGTAAAAATTCCACCTCCATCTCACAAAGTGTAATAATAATGTTCGATTGTTGAAGATCGAGCATATTTGGGTCGAGGGTCGTAGAACACAAGTATTTGAAACAGGAAGACAAGTCTGAAAGCAACTCAATGACTTGTGTGGCATTGGATGCTCGTAAAGCTACAGGAAGAATATCTTGCATAAGAACATGATTGTCATGACTCTTAAGGTTTAAGAGTGTTTTTTGTTTCAACTTCACACATCTAGAGATGTTAGATTCATATCCATCTGGGGCCCTAAGTTTTTGTAGAACTCTTAGAAACCGTTCTTTATCATTTGAAGACATATAGTAAGAAGCTGGAGGCATATACGGATCTCTATTAGTACGAGGTTGTAGCCAAAGATGTAGCTTTATGTTCTTTTCTTCAAGGGCCCTTCTTGCCTTTTCATCATCTCTAGTCTTTCTCTCCATATATAATAGCGTCCCTAGAACATTATCACACACATTTTTCTCTATGTGCATGACATCTAGATTATGTCGAAGGAGATTGTACTCCCAATATGGCAAGTCAAAAAATATGCTTTTTTTCTTCCAAAGCACTTTCTCATTGTCCACTCTTTCTATTGAACTGTCTATGTGGTGCCTTTCTCTTTTCTTCTTACTAGTCTTTTGGGTTTTTCCATACTTGTAATGAACTTGTTCTTGTGCTTTCAAGATATCAGTCCTTGATGCCGGAGTAGGAGCACAAGCATACTTCATTGTCCCATTAAACAATTGACTCTGAGATCGAAAAGGGTGATTATTAGGTAACCATTTACGGCGTCCATTATAGCAAATCTTGCCCCCAAACTTATAAGAATGTGTATGTTCAGTGCAATAAGGACAAGCTGTGTAGCCCTTTGTACTCCAACCAGACAACATAGCATATGCAGGAAAGTCATTGACAGTCCACATTATAGCCCCTTGCATCTTAAAGTTTTGTCCACTATAGGCATTATATGCATCAATACCTTCCCATAACAATTTCAACTCATGCAACAATGGTTGTAGGTACACATCAATGTCAAGTCCAGGGCCCGATTTCCCAGGAATAATCGAAGAAAGAATGAATGACGATTGCTTCATAAATAGCCATGAGGGCAAGTTGTATGGGATCAACACCACTGGCCATGTACTATAAGTAGTATTCATAAGACGGCACGGATTGAAGCCGTCACTAGCATGACCAAGCCTAACACTACGAGGATCTGAAGAAAACTCCGGATACCGAGCATCAAATGCCCTCCAAGCTAAGCCATTTGTAGGATGCCTTAATTTCCCATCCTTCAAACGGTCTATCTCATGACATCTCATATCTTCGGCTATTTTAGATGACATGTATAATCTTTTGAGCCTTGAAATTAAAGAAAAACACCGCATCACCTTAGCGGGCTCTCCTTTCTTGGTTGACATAGTTTCATCACTACAGATGTCATCTTCCTTACCCTTAACTGTCTTCCATCTTGAGGTACCGCATGTATGACAACTCTCTTTTTCAGACATTTCACCCCAATACAACATACAATTATTTGGACAAGCATGAATCTTTTCATATCCAAGACCCAACTCATTGATCATTTTCTGAGCTTCATAATAAGATGATGGAAATACCATAATTTGGGAAAATGCATCAACAAGCAGTCTTAGCAACATCATGAAGGACTCAGCAGACCAACTATGCATATATTTCAAGTGAAACAAGCGCAAAAGAAATGACAATTTGGAGAATGCACTACAGCCTGGATATAGTTCTTCATTAGAAACTTTCAATATCTTCTTATACGTGGCTTTCTCCTCGGGAGATTGGTTGGGTTGTTCAAGGGGAACTTGGTCCGACCAATCATGTTCAACAGACAAATGGGGTTGACTTGTGGAGGGAGGAATATCAACTCCGATACTTTCTCGTAGTAATCCACCAATATCATCTCGACCTATGGCCCTTCCCTCATTATTATTGGTAGATGTTTGACTATTGCATCTCGATTGTTGAACAATATCTTCTTTTCCATGAAAAATTCATTTCTTATACTTTGGCCAAAAACCCTTAAAAAGGATATGATATTCCACTTCTTCTAATGAGAACCATTTGGCTACTTTGCATTTATTACATAGACATCGAGTTTTTCCTTCTATAAGATTTTCTTTAGTCAACTTAATGAATTCAATGACACCATCAATATAAGCTTGACTAATCCTTGGTTGCGTGATCCAACTCGTATCCATATCTCTAAATATTAAGTAGTGCAACCAAATTACCTAAAAGTTGAAAAAAGTTTTAGTTCATAAGACAAATATTTAATCAACCAATCAAAACATATACAAATACAAAAACAAATAATTAATGGGACTTAGAAGAAGTTAGAAATTAAAGTGAGATACATGAATTCCTTATAATTAATTTTAATCCTCTAATGTGAAGGTCTCATCTAAACAAGGGATATAGCAACAAAGTTTTATTTTTCCAAATTCAATAAGTGATGAGAAACAAGGAGAAAATTCCACAAATTCCACTCAAGCAATAAGAAATCCATCACTTTCATTTAAATAATTCTTTGATTTATAATGTCCCAAATTTTGGCTCAGACCCTAAGCATTCCTTATCAGCACATTTGATAGGGCATTTTTGACTTCATCAGCATTAATCTTTATACTCTAATACTCATAGAACTTATTCTAAAACAGCTAATAATATCTTAAAACTACCTCAATCAAAGAAATCCAATAAATTCTATATAAAGCATAATAACAAACTAAAATTACAATCAAATGACTTGACTTTCATAGTATAAAATTATTACAAAACTATAATACAACCATTTCAACCAACTCAAATGATATAACACTTGTAGAAGAATAAGTAGTCTAGCAAAAATAAGAACCGAAATTAGGGCAAAGACATCACTTACAACGACAAAGCAAGAGCAACGACTAAAGAGGCGGAGGACAGCAGTGAGAGGCGTGAAATTAGTGAAACAACGATTAAATGGTGGAGAAACGGCAGCTTGATGAAGAGGCGGTGCAAAATCAGATGTCTGAACAGCGAAATCGGCTATTAAGTATGCAAAATCTGATAAAAAGGCAGAGAAACGAGCGAAATCTGATGGTGAGACAGTGAGAGGCGAGCGGTTGAGGCGACTGGGTTAGGGTTTGTGGGCGAAATATGATGGTGAGACAGTGAGAGGCGAGCGTTGGAGGCAACTGGGTTAGGGTTATACACAAATATTTCTTTAGTTTTCTTCTAGAAGCTAGAGTCCTGGAAGAGTCAAATTGCTCCCGAGCTTTTAGATTTAAAGGAGTTTGTAATCTGACAAGGATTATGAGTTATTTTGGGTTAGGAAGGCAGCCTATAAATAGGCCCTTAGTTATTTTGTTGGTTTTTTTTTTCCCGTTGTTTTCAATTGAATAGTTTATCAATATCTTTTTCTCTTGTGTGAGACTCGAGATTGAATTTATTTTTTTGTTTGTTCTTCTTAACTTTGGCTACTTGAATTAAAGGAAAGTCATTAAATCATTCCTCCCCCTTGAATACAAAAGGCGATTTGCATCATGCCCTGAGGGAGACCAATGTACGCGCTTGTTGGAGAAGTCTATGAAAGGTATGCAGCTCACTAGACAAGGAGGAGATTCGAGGAATTAAAGGCTAGATTCCTTAGCAGAGATTGGCAATGGAGCAACTACATGATGTGACTCACCGAACAGGAAAGCCTTAACATCCAAAGGGCTAGGGCAAATTGGAAGGCACAAAGGATAGCTTCAACTATCCCTTCAACAAAGTTGGTACCTTGGGGTGAAACTACAGGAGCAAGAGGCTGACCTCAAACTATCCAAGGCCGAAGGTTGTTAGAGGAATCCATAGATTAGTTGATATCAGTCAAGGAGGCACTTGATTTTAAGGGGGTTTTTGGGCTCAAATGGGCTCCTTAGTGGTGACTAGGCTCAAAGGGAGGCCTACCACTAGAGGTGGCCATGGGCCGGTTCGGGCCGGGCTCGGCTCTACCCCACTTTCAATTTTTTTTTAATATCATGAAAATTGGACATAAAAATAACACTAGTGGGATTCGAACCTCATACCTCTAACATATAAGCCTTACCAATTACCATGTGACCTTCAATTTTTTTTTTTAATTGGATAAACAAACTATGTAAGGCATACCCATACCTAATACAACTGCCTCTGTAATTAATTTAATATTTTTTATAAACATATATATCTCAAAATATTTTTTATAAACAAACTATATAAGGCTCGGATGGTCACCCCCTTTTTTTGAGATACATATAATTTAATATTTTATTTACCCTAATATATTACAAAAAGGTAGTAGCTCATATGGTGGTTGCCTTGCCTAACACGTGGGAGGTTGGACGTTTGAATCCTCCCACCCTCAAAACATTTTCACCATTATTTTGGGGGATTTTTACCCCCCAAACAGGCCGTTTTTTCTGGCCTCCCCGCTCTTGGGGGGCCCGGAGCCTGGCCTGCTAAAATAATGGGCTGGTCCGGCCCACTAGCCACCTCTACCTACCACCTACCAGTTGCAACATAAGCATTCGAGATTGAGGCAAGAGAATGACACTTAGGAAACGAAGAAGAGCATATGCGTAGTGCCTTATGGACCTATAGTTACGCCATGCTTATGTATCAAATATTAGAGTGTCCTCTAGAATATTCCTGGCCTAGGGTTTTACACTCTTTAATCATTGTACCCCTTGAGCTATGATATACTCCAAGGGCAAGGCCGTAAATCACCTATATAAAGGCACCCACGTACTCCTTTCTTATTCATTCAATTATATATTTACTTTACATTCATATGGTATAAGGGAGCTGTCATGTGCATGGATGCCCATGACCTATCTTGGATGCGCATGGATGAGCACTAGTGACAACGTCAAGGTCCGTGCCCTAGGTCTGTACCAGCACAATGTTACGATAGTGTCAGGACCATGTCAAGGACCGTGCCCAGTGCGCCTCAGGTGCTTGTCAAGACAGTGTCAGGATCCATGCCAAAGCAGTGTTAAGGCCCATGCCAGACAATGCCCAAGGACCGTGTGATGGAAGGCCTGGATTGTGCTCCAGCACGTGCCTAGACAGTGTCAAGGACCGACCCAGGCACGCCCAGATCTCAGGCCGCGCCCAACGCGGGCCTCGTTCTAGCAGGTACCTGCTCCTTGCCAACTGTCCAGCTAGTACAAGGACAGCCGTATCCACCAGCTCATCAATAGTACCGTCCTTGTTTTGGCATTTTCTATTGTAATTATCCCTTATTTTTGTATTTTAGTAAAGTAGGATATATTTTCAGATTTAGGTGGCATTCTAGATATTTTAGAAGGTTCTAGAATTTTTCATTGTTTCTCTATAAATAGAAGGCTTAGGTTATGTAATCAATCAATCAAAAATACGAAATGAAAATCATCTTTTCTCTCTTCTCTCTTCTCTCTCCTCAACCGATTCTTCTTCTTCCTTTTCTCATCTAAAATTCTAACTTCTCTTCTTTTCTCATCTTCTTCTTCTTCTTCCTCAACTAAACCCTAAATTCTATTTCTCATCTAAAATCTATATATTTCTCCTCTCATCCCATACTCTATTTCAACCTTATCTATCTTTTTGGGTCACCACTGTGACCCGTGCATTGTCACAACCCCGAGGTTGTGACATTTGGTATTAGAGCCTTCTTCTGATCAAGAAGTTGGCATATACAAAAAAAAAAAATTCCATTGCATTTACAACCTTCTTGAGACTAAAAGGTCTCAATACCGTATCAAAAAAAAAAAAGTACCTGGCAACAAACCCATCATTTGAGCAAAGTGAAATCCATTGCCAAGACTTCAAGAACTCTACATTTTTGGTAAAGATTTCTTGTGTTCTTTACCCAATCAATGAGAATGTATTGCAGCAGGTCTTTTCTCCATGGGGTACTCTTGAGGAAATCAAAATAACATCCTCATCGAGGTTAGAGGTTGAAGTGCAAGTCCGATTTTCATCAAGGGCTGATGCAATTTCGGCCTTTTCTTTGCATGGAGAACCCATAAACTTCGATTGTTGCTATGTGGACGTTTAGTTTCTTAACCTCGAGCCTCAAGAATTTAACATGACCAAACCCATGGAAGGGCCAAAGTGTTCGGTTGATGCACTAACCGAGGAGCAAAAGGAATTGAAGTCTTCCCTTAAGGCCATAAGCAAACTCTCGCACCACCTTGAAGAAAGGTACAACCGACAACCACAACCTCAGGATGGGTGTTGTGATGCTACGAAAAAATCGGTGGAACCTTTGGAACCTCAAGAACACCTAGACAACCGAGAAAGGAGGCTAGAACAACCAAGACAACCTAAAGAATGGAATTTTGATGTTGTGGTGAAATCAAGGGTGTCAACGCATGACGAGGAGACACATGAATCAGGGCCAGAGGAACTAACGATAGCAATGGCACCTCAAGAATCCCATACAGGTACCCTGACTTGCGTAGCGCAGCAATTAGGCAAGAGTGAGCAAGACACACCGAGGGAGGTTGATGTCAAGGATCCGGGAGCTGCGAAGGAGAAGGTTGAATTGCGGCAAAGAAGAGAGTTGTGCAGTCGGGCCAAGAAAAAGAAGAAAACTACGCAGCACAAGCATGGTGGCATCCAAGGACATGATGATATCAGGCTGCAGAAACTAGCGCACCAAGAGCACCATGGTCCACAGGAAAGAACGGCTGCTCATGAATTCAGCAGAAAGGCCAAGGCAGAGATAAGGGGACACTTTCCAAGAACCGGGATTAGAACTAGAAGCTTCCAAGGCCCAGGTCACCCATCTTGGATGATGATCTCCAGGGACAAGGATTATCCTTTTGACCCGGAGATAAATGATAAAGGTGTCAAGGGGGTAAGCAAACGGAAGGGAAATGAAGGCTGGAGGATGCACCACCATCTCATCCTTGAGGACAAGGATGACTCCAAGGGAAAGGGAATGTCATGTGCATGGATGCCCATGACCTATCTTGGATGCGCATGCATGAGCACTAGTGACAACATCATAACAAGGTCAAGGTTCGTGCCCCAGGTCCGTACTAGTGCAGTGTCAAGACAGTGTCAAGACCATGTCAAGGACCGTGCTCAGTGCACCTCAGGTGCTTGTCAAGAAAGTGTCAGGATCTATGCCAAAGCGGTGTCAAGGCCCATGCCAGACAGTGCCTAAGGGCCGTGTGATGGAAGGCTTGGATCGTGCCCCAGCAGGTGCCCATACAGTGTCACGACAGTGTCAACGACCGGCCTAGGCAGCGCCCAGATCCCAGGCCGCGCCCAGTGTGGGCCTCGTTCCAGCAGCTGCCAGCTCCTTCCTAGCTATCTAGCAAGTACAAGGACAGCCCTATCCGCCAGCTCATCAATAGTACCGTCCTTGTTTTGGCATTTTCTATTGTAATTATCCCTTATTTTTGTATTTTAGTAATTTAGGATATATTTTTAGATTTAGGAGGCATTTTAGACATTTTGGAAGGTTCTAGAATTTTTTCTTATTTCTCTATAAATAGAAGGCTTAGGTTATGTAATCAATCAATCAAAAATATGAAATGAAAATCATCTTTTCTCTCTTCTCTCGCCTCAACCGATTCTTCTTCTTCCTTTTCTTATCTAAATCTCTAACTTCTTTTCTTTTCTCATCTTCTTCTTCTTTTTCCCCAACTAAACCCAAATTCTATTTCTCATCTAAAATCTATCTATTTCTTCTCTAATCCCATACTCTATTTTAACCTTATCTATCTTTTTGGGTCACCATCGTGACCCTTGCATTGTCACAACCCCGAGGTTGTGACAAGAGCTCTCTCTGATTTAATTCTCTTTGTTCCTTTATTTCCGTTGTCATTATTTTAGTTTCTCTTCGTATTGTGTTGAATTCTCTAATTTTTTCTTAATTAGTTTCATTTTAAGCACTGGTACCTAACCCAAGTTGATCCTATGCAAGTGCTCTCTTTCCCTCCCCCTCCCTTAATACTGGTGACCTTCAACTCCAGCCAGCCGCGTCGGTTCCGATGCACCACCCGGCTCCCTTGGCAACGCCCCACCAAGGGTTATGGCTGACTGCCTAAATGTTAGTCCCATCACCTCCGGTGCTGTACTTCTTCAGTCGATCGTTGCCGGTGTCGCCATCTCTGGTATTCCACCAGTAATTGGGAGGCCCATAATGAACCCAGCACTTAAGTTGGGCATTCCCTTTCCTCCTCTCTCCCCCCTATTTTCTCTCTCCTCGACTGGTCTCGGGTTCACCAAACCAACTATCACTGGTGGCTAGATTGGCACTGGTAGCAGCGGCGCTTTGCGGGCCCCCCCCCCCCGCCAATCAGTGCTCCGTAACCCGCCCCGGTGGTTGCGTCTCCCCTACCCCCCCACTCAAACTAGTACATCAAACTCTAATTTTATGAAGCCTACCTATATAATCACCCCTCTTTCCTAATCTTAGTTTCCCTCTCTAACATCACAAGTATTGTTAGAATAAAACTAGAAACAACAACGGATTTACCCCCTCCCCCTGGACGTGATCAATTTAATATGTTGTGACTAGCTTACCAATTACTACAGTTTATTGATGGTACCTATCCCTATCCACCTGCCCAAATTACACATCCAAATAGATCAACCAATTATAATCCTGGTTACATAACATGGCTCCACATGAATCAAAGTCTTTGATCCCGCATTGCTGCTATCTCTGTCGTTGTTCAACAAACAATATAATACGCCATCTTGCCTCAAAAACCATGTGGGATGCCCTGGCTAAGCACTTTTGGGACCACTCCTTGGCTAAGGAGTTCGATCTCCGAACCTAACTCATTAATCACCGTAAAGATGGAAAAATAATAGATGTTTGAACTAAAATCTATCGCGGACAACTTATCTGCCATTGATTCACCTGTTTCAAATAGAGAATTCCAACACTTTGCTCCTTATGGCTTACCCCTTGAATATGCCGCTTAACATACTTATGAAGAATTAAAAACTGCTTGACTAAATGAAGAAGCTGCTTTAAATCAATACTCTAGGCGAGTAAATCTAGACCAAAGTCACGCTTTAGTTGCAACAGGTGTGGTGGCCGCAATGGCCCACTAGGTCACCCATACCCGAAGGACTAGAAATACCCAAGTGAGACTCCCCACCACAATAACCCTGTCTCGGTGTGACCTACAATTGGACCTCCCTTTAACTCTAGTGTAGGTGTGCTCGAACCTGAACCTCAGGTTTGCCAGATATGCTCCCAAATTGGCTGTGCCGATATTTGTTGGCCACATTGATTTGACAACATTTCTTTCCCTGATCCCTCTCAATCTCTTGCTGCCATGACTATTGAAGAACTGCGCGATTACAATTTGTATCCTGACTCGGGTGCTTCCAATCATATGACGCCAAATCTAGATATTCTCAATAAGCTTCTTCCTTACTCTGGTCATAAAGTTCTTGTTGGCAATGGAGCATTATTGCTTGTGACAAATGTTGGCTCTACCATCCCCACAAGTAAATCTCCATTAAAACTACCCAATGTCGTGCCTGTTCCTAATCTCACACGTAACTTGCTATCCATCAAGAAACTGTATCAGGATAATAACTGTAGGGTTAAATTTGACTCTAACCTTTCTGCGTCAAGGACAAGGATACAAAGACACCACTTCTACAAGTATCTAGTAATGATCCTCTCTATAGTTATGTTGGCCTCGTAGCACGGACCAAAAATAGTGAAATGTGGCATAAAACACTATGACATCAAGGTAGCACGGTTCTTGATACTTTATGTATGACACAATTTTTCTCGGTTGTTAAATTTTCAAACAAATTTTCTTCTTATTTTTTAGGAAAATCTGGAAAACTTCCTTTTGAGTGTGTAATTCATACCACTATTACGCCTCTTCCATTAATACATTCACATGTATGGCAATCAATCATTTCTTCTAATTCAGCAAATAAATACTATGTTTTATTCATTGACAATTTTTCAAGATTCACCATGGCTCTATCCTATGCAGCGCAAATCAAAAGTTTTCGAAATCTTCACTAGTTTTAAAACCCTTGTAGAAAATCAATTTAATATAAAAATTAAGATTTTCCAAAGTGATGGTGGGGTGAGTTTGACCACCGGCGCATGAATGCCTTACGCCGGCGTGTTGGAATTCACTTCCGCCTATCATGCTCTGATACCTCAGAACAAAATGGGGTGGCAGAGCGCAAGCATTAACATCTATATGAAATGGCACGGACACTCTAATTTCATTCAAAACTTCCTTACAAATTATGGGATGACGCTTTTTGTACTGCATCTTTTACTATAAACCGTCTCTCGACTCCAACACTTTCAAATGTCTTACCCTTTCAAAAACTCTTCAAAACCAATCCTAAATCATTTTCATGTCTTTGGGGGTGCATATTATCCAAACTTCACATCTTGTGCCGCTCCTAACTTGCCCCTCGCTTCACAAAATGCATTTTTTTAGGCTATGGCGCGCGTTATAAATGACACAAATGCTTTGATTTTAAAAATAAACGAATGTATATAAGTTGCCATGTAGTTTTTGATGAATCCCGATTTCCATATAGTGAACTAATTTCTTCAAATATGTCTATCTCTAAACCACAACTCCCTACCCCGTTATAGTTCATGCTCACCCACATCCCCTTAGACTGGCCGTCAACCCTGGCATTACCCGGCTGTCACAGCTAGTGACCGCCAAAACCCACCCGACCTACTTGTCATTGATGATGCTGGTGTTCCACCGGAACCATAGCCCACTCCCTTGTCTCCCCTGGTCATGCTGACAGCCCAAACCCCCTCCCTGGGACCAACCAAATGCAACCCATACCTGGAACCCCAGCCCTCGATTGAGCGTCCTCCACCCTCAGTTCATGCCAAAACCCTGTCCAGCCCTCCACCGAACCCCAATCAGGACCCCCACTTGGCCGTAGTCCAATCCATGACTCACCCAAAATTGGATTGGACTCTGTCCCATATCCAACCTGAGTCATGACCAACAGGAACCAATCTAAACACCCATTAACATCAACAAGTAAAAGCAAGATACACCAAACCAAAGCAAAAAATGGGCAAAACATAATAATTAACATGGCTAAAGCAAGAACACAACAAGTTCATGCACAATACAATTCAACTTGCAAAAATGGGTAACAAAATGCACAAATCAAGTGCAAGGATTAACTAAACAATGCATTAACATGTCAAAGTTGATGTAAACTCTGAATTTAGGTGGGACTAAGCAAGAGCAGCGAGAACAGAGAAAATGCACCAAGCTCAACTAATCCATTTCAACTTGCAATTTTGGGTGGCAAAATGGACAACTAACACAAAAGAACTTCTTGAACACTTCATTAACATGTTCAAGTTGATGTTAAAGCTGATTTTGGGCAATTTAAATCATTAAAAAATTGCAAAAAATTGAGTTGAACAGCCATTGTAAAATCTGGGCTGCAAGGGTGCAGGTGGTTGTGCAATCAACTTCAACTTGCATTTTGGGAGCAAAAACTCAATGCTTTTTACCCAAGTTCATTTTACACACATACTTTAACATGTCTTAACTCATATTTTGCAAGTTTTGGATGGTGAAATTCAGAAAAAATGAAAAAAATGGATGACCAAGTAATACTACTGTAGCTGCAGAAAATTGACAGATTTTGCACAACTTGCTTACTTTCTCCACTTTGGGCGGCTATATTATGCAATATTTTAGCTCAATTCATTGTATACACCTTATACAACATGCATATGATGCTTTTGTGCAGGTTTTGGGTGGCGGAATTCAGAAAAAAAAAAAAAAAAGAATAAAAAATGGATGAACAAAGTATAGCTTCAGCAGCAGCCGCAACATTCAGCTAATGAGGATGAAGTTTGATATTTTTTTGCAAATTGTTTTTATCCTAACTCAACTACTATAAATAGGGGATGGTGTGGGGGTGTTTAAGCATCAGATTTCAAAACAAAAATCACAAGAGTGAGAAAAAAGAGAAAAAACGTAAGAAAGAGGAAAGAAGAAGGAAGGAAGAAAGTCTGGTTTGTAATTTTGTATTTTTAGTTCTTTCTATCCTTTTTTCTTTCCTAAGTTCATGAATTTTGTGTTTATAATGTTTAGTATTAAGTTTACCATGGACTAATTTGTTATTCTAAGGCTGCGATGTAGCCTAAGGTGTAATATACGCTTATTTCTAATTCAAAGTATTCAATGTTTATGTTATTGTGCTTTCTTCCCGATTTTTAAATGTTTGATCACCATTTAAAGCCTATAATGATTCAAAATGAGTCTGAGAGAAGATTTATGGTGATTGCTGAGGTGATAAGCAACACAAATTGGGCGAATGCTCGAGAGAAATTAATGCGATTTGTGTGGTTTTCAAAAAAAAAAAAAAATCATAGTGCTTTAAAAGCTCTATTCTTATTTAAATTCATGCACGAGAGTGATGGGTTAATATGTTAAAGAGTATGCTAAATGTTGCTCGAGAGAGAATATTTAGTAAATTAGGATTTTCAACCATCAACACACAGTAACAACTTGAATATCGAGAATAGAAAAGGCATATTGATGCGACTAAGGTGAAATCGGATGCCTTAGACTTTATAAACTGATAAAAACCAACAAAAAATTAGCATATTCTAATCTTGTTTTAACTGTTATTTCTTTTTATTTTATTTTACTTTATTTCATATCAAAATCCTAAATTTTTCGGTCTTTCAAATAGTATTAAGGCTACTAATTTTGGTATTCACTCAATACAATCCTCATAGAAATGATACTCTACTCACTTTTATATTACTTGGTACAAGTAGTGCACTTGCTAATGTATACGCAAAGTTTGCATCACAAACTAAAATTCAAAGGATTTCATCTTTAGGGCTAGAAAAATCCTTTAACTTCAAAATTGCAAGCCAAAGCAAACCATAAATCGGCCAAGATAGAAGCCCTAATTCATAAAGGCTAAACTTTCAAGAAATCATCAACACTTACCATTTGAAACACAGTAAGAAAAAGAAAAACCTAAATCAAAGGTCATAGGATGAATACAAATACACGAAATCTAAACAATACATACCTAAACCTCATCTTCAATCTGAATCACATCCACACAATCCGAACCAAAAAAGCCAGAAAATTACAAAGGAAATGAAGAAATACCTCAGAAAAGAAAAGTTCGAGAGTTTTGAGAGAGAGAATAATTGAAGGACAGAGACAAAGAATGCACGAAAAGGAGATGAAAGTAGGGTCCCAGTTATAATACTTAAAGTAAAACAAAAAACACTAAAGACATGGTAAAAAGGGATGAAAATGACAATAGGTGAAAAAGCGAAGATGAAAAATGGTATGTATACCACTAGCTGAGAAGGGCTGAAAAATAAGTACTAGGCAGGAGTTGAAAAAGTTATTACTAAGCAAGAGCCGAAAAGGTTAAAACAGTTATTACTGGGCAGGAGTCGGAAAGGTTATAATTGTACAAGTAAGAAAAGTTATTACCGGGCAGGAGTAGGAAAGGTTATTATTGAACAAGTTAGAAAATTTATTATTAAGCAGGAGTCAGAAAGGTTAGAAAAGTTATTATCGGGCAGGAGTCGGAAAGGTTATTATTGAACAAGTTAGAAAAGTTATAACTGAGCAGGAGTCGGAAAGGTTATTATTGAACAAATTAGAAAAGTTATTACTGGGCAGGAGTCGGAAAGGTTATTATCGAACAAGTTAGAAAAGTAACTACTGAGAAATAGTCGGAAAAATTATTACTAAGCAGGAGTCAGAAATGTTATCATTAAACAAGTTGGAAAAGTTACTACTGAGCAAGTGTTGGAAAGGTTATTACTAGACAAAAGTCGGAAAGGTTACCACTAGGCTGTAATCGAAAAAGCCATTGTAGAACAGGGGACTGTAATAAAAAAAGCCATTACTAAACAGGGGCTTATAATTAAAAAATCAATTACCGAACAGGGGGCTGTAATAAAAAATGCCATTACTAAATAGGGGGCTGTAATAGAAAAAGCCATTACCAAACAGGGGGCTGTAATCGAAAAAGCCTTTACCAAACAGGGGGTTGTAATAAAAAAAGCCATTACCAAACAGGGGGCTGTAATAAAAAAAAACCATTACCAACAGGGGGCTGTAATCGAAAACGCCATTATTGAACAGGGGGTTGTAATCGATAAAGCCATTACCGAACAGGGTGATGTCACTGAAACAAAAGCTATAAAAGCAAGAAATGGCACGCAAAATAGTTATCACCAAATGAAACGACTACTACTCAGCAAAAGCTAGAGTCTAACAAGGATTATTACAAAACGATAGTTTACATTATAGCACTAGCAAAACTCACAGTAATGATCCCAACACACATCTAACTTTACATTAGTTTTAGGGAATACTACTAAAAAAGCATACAAAAAGTACAACCCTACACCTAAAAGTAACTTGATACTACGGCAGGTGATCATAAAGCAACCCGAGAGAAATCATAGGAGCACCACAAGGATGGAAAGAACTCCAATATGCCTGAAGCCAAGCCCATTCGCCATAACCATGTCGGGATATCACGCTCAACTTTCGGTGCTCTAGACCTGTGAAATGATAACAGTAAACCTTGAATTCCGTAGAAAACACCAAGCGATGACCGATCACCAACAACCCCATATTTCCGATACTCCAATGTTCTTCCAGGCGCAATATGTTGAAGTAGAGGTTACGGAGTACAAACCAAGAATTAAGATTTTCCGTATCTTCTAAAACCCATAATATCATAGCTGAACCATGTAGCCCGGCTAAGCAAAGATGGCCCTCATAACAAAAAGTACCTAAATATAAGCAACACGCAACTTCATCTCAGACACGAGGTGGAAGGAACACAAAATAGTTAGAGTCATCTGCCATATCCCACGCCACCAAGTAGGGATAAAAATAGAGACTGTTGGGAGAAAACGCTTCACTATGATCCGAAAGAAGATATAGAACATTACCACAAAGTACCCACTTCTCAAAAACTACCGGGCTACCTCCAGTATATATAAGAGTTCAATACCTCCACCCACCGTGATCAAAACGTTACACCGAATATTAGTCCAGCTGAGGCCACTCTTCTGCTCTAAAAACAACGTCCATATTAAAAATAAAGAAAAGTATATGTTAGTTAAGTGGGTATAACTAGGCATCATCAACACAAGCAAAAATTATCTTCAAAGATGAGACAAGGAAGCGAAACTCGTCGGGGAGCAAAATAGGTAAAAAGGTTCGGGTAACTAGGTTACACACCTCCAAGACCGAAGACCCAAAAAGGAACGTCCCAGCATAAAGCCAAACTATTGCTCACGTTCACTAACTATTTATCGTACAACAAAAACACCAAAGGCTCAACAGGGGCATAGGGAGAAGAACAAGAACCATCTGAAGTACATGTCTCCACATAACGTCCATAAGGAGGCCAATGTCGGTTTTGAATAAAAACGTCATCAGCCGGACTTTTAAAATAGGCTAAAGCCTACTACTTCACAAAATCCTCAGGAAGAAAAAGACCACTTAGGCGATGAGATACGAGGCGAAACCGACACAAAATCTTAGCAGAAAGCCAAGAAAAGACAAGCAGGAGAAGATTTTGGGTAAAATTGCCATAAGAATAAGGCAAAAAGTGAAGTAGAGAAGTAAAGACGTATAAAATGAAGAACGCTAATAAACCAGTAGAAAAGCAGAAGGGAAAAAAAGCAAGTAGTAAAAAGCACAAGTAGAATAACTAAGATAAGGCGAAGCAAGTTATATATACACTTTCCAAGCAAAGTGGGGGGCTATTATGTTATACCCCCCCCCCCCCCCCCCGGTGGGGAAGCTAGAGAAAGAGGCGTGCTAGAGAAAGGCTAGCTTGAAAGAGGCGAGCTTGAGAAATGGGCGTGCTAGAAAAAGGCTAGCTAGAGAAAGGGGCATGCTAGAGAAAGGCTAGCTAGAAAGAGGCAAGCTAGAGAAGGCTAGCTAGAAAGAGGCAAGCTAGAGGAAGGCTAGCTAGAAAGGGGCGTGCTAGATAGATGCTAGCTAGACATCGGCAAGCTAGAAAGAGGCTAGCTAGAGAAGAGCAGGCTGGACGCCAGCAAGCTAGAAAAGGGCCTCCAAAAGCAGACAGCCACGGGCCTATAAATACCCAATGCAACGAGTAGAAAAGGTAGGGGAGTAACACCAAAGAGAAATGGGAAGCTCGGTGGTTTCTTTCACCTCCAAAAGCTTGAGTTCGGTTTACCCTTACGACCCTACCCCACACCAAATTCCACCACGACACATAAACATAGTGGTCAAATTTGTCGAAAACGACTATTGATATTGATTGATAGTGGTAGCACCCATAGTTTTTTGGATCCAAAGATTGTTAAATTAGTGAGTCATGAGCTAATCAAGACAAGCCAATTAGCTGTAATAGTGGCTGATGGAAATTCAATGCTAACACAAACTAAATGCAAGCAGTTCAGATGGGAAATACGAGGACATCAGTTTGAATATGACTTCAGGGTGCTGAGACTTGGAGGTTGAGATATGGTCCTTGGTGTTGATTGGATAAAGACAATCAGTCCCCTTGTTTTGCCCATCTGTCAATGTCTTTTGAGAAGAATGGCACATCAATCGAGCTGCAAGGCATAGTTGAATAAGGTTAATTGCAGTGGATGAGTGGCAAGAAGTTAGAAGGAGTGATCAAGAAAAGTGCTTATCATTGGATTGAACAATTGTTTTCTCTTAGTGCCGAGCCTTTGGAAGCTAAGGTGAATTCTATCCCTTCTATTCACAGGTTAATGCATGATTTTAAGGACCTATTTTAGCAACCAACTACTCTTCCACCAAAAAGAACCTTAGACCACGCTGTACCACTTAAAGCTAACTCTAATCCAATCAATCTAAGGACATACAAATACCCCCATTCGCAAAAGAATCAGATTGAGAAACAAGTGGAGGAGCTTTTGAAAACCAACTTTGTTAGGCATAGCCAGAGCCCTTTTGCTTCCCCCGTCATCCTAGTCAAAAAGAAAAATGGAACTTCAAGAATGTGCATCGATTATAGACAACTAAATTCCCTTACAATCAAAGATAAATTCCCTATTGCAATAATTCATGATCTTCTAGATGAACTCCACGGATCCCAATATTTTTCCAAACTTGACTTAAGTCAAGGATATTATCAAATTCGAGTCATAGAACAAGACATACCCAAAGCTACCTTCCGAACCCATCATGGACCCTAGGAATTCTTGGTTATGCCATTCAGTTTATCAAATGCTCCTACCACATTTCAAGCATTAATGAATTTTATCTTTAAACCATTCTTGAGGAAGTTTGTCCTTGTGTTCTTTGATGATATACTAGTATATAGCCCTTCTTTGGATTCTCGTGTGTCCCATCTCTGCCAAGTCTTCAAAACAATGCATAAACATAAGCTTTTTGCTAAACTCTCTAAATGTTCCTTTGTTCAAACTCAAGTAGAGTACTTAGGTCATGTTATTTCTTGTAATGGGATAGCAACCGATGCATCCAAGGTTCAAACTTTGAGACAGTGGCCGATTTCTACATCTAATTGAGAGGTTTCTTGGGTCTCACAGAATATTACAGGAAGTTTATTTATGGTTATGGTGTCATTCATAAGCCTCTAGCTGACGTTCTTAAGGAGGATGCTTTTGTATAGTTTAATTCAGCTCAAGAAGCTTTTGAAAACTTGAAAACAGCCATGTGTTTAGCCCTAGTTTTAACAATACCAAATTTTAGTGCACCCTTCATAATAGGGATAGGCGCTTGTAGCAAGGATGTGGGTGCTATTTTATCTCAGAAGGGAAGGCTTGTGGCATCCCTTAGTCAGTCACTCAGCCCCAAGCACTTGGGTTTATCTATCTATGAGAAGGAGTATTTGGCTATTCTCGTGGTAGTGCAAAAATGGAGACATTATCTTAAAGGCCATCATTTCATAATTAGGACAGATCACCAAAGTCTGAAGTATTGTTTGAAGCAAAAGAGTGCAAGGAAAAGGGCTTATGAAGATGTTAAGGTTGGACTACTCAATTGAGTACTACAAAAGGCAAGGAAAATCTTATAGTGGATGCCTTATCAAATAGACAAGAGGAGGTTGAATCGGCTTCTTGTCATGCTATTTCAATAGTTTTACCTTCTTGGATGGAGGAAGTTTATAAGTCTTATGAAGGGGATGGCTTTGCTCAAGAATGCATCACCGCTTTCAGCATCAAAGGCTCTTCCACTACTGCATCTAATATGTCTATGATCGATGGAATTATGAGAGTTAAAAGAAGAGTTTACATTGGTTCTGAGACAGACTTAAGGAAACAAGTCATTTTGGCTCTCCATGCCTCAGATTGTTGTGGACATTCAGGGATTGAAGGGACTTATCAAAGGCTCAAGCAGTACTTTTAGTGGAAGGGTATGAAGAAGGACGTTATGGAGTGCATTCAAGCTTGTGATGTGTGTTAACACACTAAGAGTGACCATGTGTCATATCAAGGGTTACTTCAACCTCTACCTATTCCAAATAAAGCTTGGCAACGCATTAGCATGGACTTTATAGAGGGGTTACCTAAGTCCGAAGGAAAGGAGATCATTTGGGTTGCGGTGGATCGCTTTACTAAGTTTGGTAACTTTATTGCACTCAATCACCCTATTACTGTAGAACGCCTTGCTAAATTGTTCTTGGACAACATCTATAAACTTCATGGCTTGCCTCAGTCAATCATTTCAGACCGTTACAGGTTGTTCACAAGCATTTTTTGGCATTAATTGTTCCTGTTATTAGGCTCCTCGCTTGCCTTAATTGAATCATCACGTGGAACAATACTTGCATGGTGTGACATTTAATCATCCCAAATGCTAGAATAGGTGGTTATCTTTAGTTGAATTTTGATACAATATGCATGCTCATTCTTCCTTGGGTACAACCCCCTTCAAGGCCTTCTATGGCTATGATCCACCTTTTCCTATTGTCTCACAAGGCAGTGAATCTTCTATAATGGAGGTGAATGACTTACTACAACAGAGGAAACAGCTGATACAGTAGCTTAAAGACAATCTGTAAATGGCTCAGTCGAGAATGAAATTCTTTGCTAATGAGAAGAGGTTTGGTCGGTCCTTCCAAATTGGTGATCTTGTGTACTTAAAACTCCGGCCTTATAGGCAATCTTTTGTGGCCTTATAGGCAATCTTTTGTGGCCATTCGCAAGAATTTCAAGCTATGTGCTCGCTATTTGAGCCCTTACAAGGTGTTAGAAAAGATGGGTGTAGTTGCTTATAGGCTGGAATTACCTCTAGAAGCTTCGGTTCATCCGGTGTTTCATGTTTCATTCTTGAAGAAACATGTTGTTGCAGGTACGGTTTGCTCTTCTACACCTCATGCGGCCTCTTCCAATGGCATCCTTCTCCAAGAAAATTTGGTTATCTTGGATTCATGCACAATTCAGCAACAAGGCAAGCAGATTCAACAAGTGTTGATCCATTGGTATAACCTTAGAAAGGAAGATGCAACTTAGGAATATTTAAGATTCATTAAGTGCCAATTTTCTACCTTTCATTCTTGAGACAAGAATGTTTTCAAAGGGGTGAGTATTGTTGTGAATTGTATTCATTGGTTAAGTAGTTCCTTCATTTGCATTTGTTCAATTCTTCTTGTTTAGCCGTGTAATGCTTTTGGCAGAAATGTTAGTTGGGCTTAGTTAGTGAGCTAGTTAGTGAGTTAGATATTTTGATTGTTAGATATTTTTGTTTGCCACCTTATGTATCAAGGATTATAAGTAGCTTGGATCTATGTTGTAATAGGTATTCGAGAAATAGAACAAATATCTTCTCTTCTCATCTCAATTCTCTCTTTTCTCTCATCCCATAGTCTAAAACCCTAGGTTATGATCTAAGATCATAACATAGGCTAACCTAAACTCATACCCTAAACTAACTTTGATCGATTGACAACTTTAATTTGTGATCCAATTTAATTTCTTTTAGTTTAATATTAATTCAACCTTCAACTAAAACATCAATTTTAACTTCTCGATAATCATTGAATTTAACTATATACTGATTCCTTGTGGATACGACACCAGTATACTCACCACAGCTATGACTTACAAGTATGCTTGCAAGCACATGATTTTACACATTCTTCAAACCACATTAGTAATCAATGCTATTAGATGTTGATAACTAAATTTGACCCATTTGGAGTTAAAACTAAATTGTCCCTGAGTTCCCTTTTCAAGCCTCAATAGTACACTGGTTAAAAATATTTATAAAGAATTCATGAGATGAATAAATATATTTTGCTAAACAAAACTCATAAAATGAATTTATACATGTAATAATGTATAAAATAAAAAAGAAAATTTCAAAAACCAGGGCCGGATCTGTGGCTGCTGCGCAACCAATAGGCATGTGATGTCCGCGCGTGCAGGGCCCTACATCACCAATCCGCATGTTTCACGGATAGCCAGGAACTGCCACGTGGTAGTTTCCTATTGTAGCAATCTACGTTCTTTCTCTAAACCCAATAAGAAGCTAACACATGGTGTTGCAAGCTGGCAGAAAGAATTCTCGTTTTGGGGCTTAACGTCGTCGTTTCGGTTGAACAAAAAACTGGCTTTCTCTATTTTTTAAACCAATCCCACATCAACCAAAAAATACGTCTCCAATCGATTATAAATAAGGGTCTTGAAAGTTCAGTTTAGTATCCTAAAATTTTTCAAAAATTTTATTTTAACAAATTATTAAAAAATAATTTTTTCCTTAAGTAAATATTTTTTGAAACCCACACTCTAGGTGGACAAGAAGTCATTGCAAAGAAGGTCGCATAGTCTCAGTATTCCTCCCAGGAAAAATTTGCGGTCTACATTACAAGTATTCCTTATTCCTTTCTTTTAAGCTTTCCTTTAATTTTCACATTTCTATTCATGCTTAAATTTATTGTTTATTATGTTTTTATATTGTTTATTATGCTTTGATATTCTATGTTACTATGAATATTTATTAGTTTAGAGGTCCTTAGATTTAGAATTATGAATTTTAAATTTGTTTTGTTGCACATCTCTTGTCAATTTTATGGAATTATTTTTGAAATATTTCACAAAAACTATAACTCGACTTGATATCAGTTATGCAGTACATGTATTAAGTCAATTTGTGCATGATCCAAGAGAGCTCCATCTTGGGGCAAGCGCAACTAGGGAATTGGCATGGATGCATCAGCTACTTCTTGATCTTGTAGTTCCCATTGTTCAACTGGCATTATTGTTTTGTAATCAGACAGCCTTTCATATAGCTTCTAATCTAGTTTTTCATGAACGGATGAAGCATATTTAAATTGACTGCTTTTTCATTCGTGAATAACTTTTGTCTAAGGAAATTACAACTTCCTTTGTTCGTTCTATAAGCCAAGTAGCTGACATTCTCACCAAAGCTTTTGGAGTTCCTTCATTTTCTCTTCTCCTTCCCAAGTTAGGCGTCGTTAATTTTGCATGCTCTAACTTGAGTGAGAGTGTTTAAGCGTTGTTAATTTTGCATACTCTAACTTCAGTGAGAGTGTTTAAGTACTTTATCTTTTGTATTTTATGTCATATTGTATTTTATAATTAATGGTAGAGTAACTAGAGATTAATTATAGGAATCGATGTAATGCATTTAGTATAGGCCTGAATGTGGCCATTTATCTCCTCTTCCCCTCTCACGATTAATGGTGATTTATTTTGTATTTACTAGTTCTTTAGCATCCTAGGCTGGCTACTATAATCATGAATTTTCAGACTTGTATTATAAATTGATTTGCCTGTTAATAAGAAATATTATCAAATTTCCATTCCATTTAGTTTGTTCCATGGTATCATGGCATGTTGATGATTTCAGGCTTTTTTTTGTGACACACTACATCCTCAAAAAGAAGGGTGCATTTATGAATTTGTTGCGCTAATGGCCTCTCTAGTGAATGTTGGTACCAACTAGATCAGAGATGGTAAGGGATGCATTTAAAGTAGCCTCACTATTATCATTCTAGATTCATTGAGTTGTTAAAGAACATCAAAATGCTGCGTTTTACTGGTTTGATAGCCGTAGGAGTTTAAATGATTGTTTTTGTGCCAAAGTTGGTTTGTTAGGTAATAAGGCAGTTAAGCTTGTGTGTAGATGCTTTGTACTTCTTGATATTTTTCTTTTATTGCTCAGGTTCATTCCAGTTTGTATATAGAGTAATTTATCTTGTATTTTAGAAGGTATTGAATAGAAATTGATCTCTTTTTCTTCTCAAGCCTAACTTCTCTCTAATTTCTCATCTCTTTCACTTCTTCCTCATCTCATACTCTTTAATTCCTAAGTTATGATTCAAGATTGATCTTGAATCATAACAATTGGTAGCATAGCTTGTATTTTCTGCCGATTGATCTTGATTTGGTTGATTGGAGCCAGCTAGACGCAAGCAGAGTGTACCAATGGCTGGTGGAGTTACAAATAGTGCAAATGCAGCTGCAAATACTGCTGCGAATGCTACTTATGATGTTGTTGCTGGTGCAAATGCTGGAGCAAGTGCTGAAGTCAATAAATTTGAACAATTAAGGCTTCAAATTGAGGAGATGTTTGTTAAAATACAACAATTGCAAGATTAGAAGCTTGCTCAAAGGGTAGATCAGCATTCTCAGCAAATTGAAGTAAAAATCCAAGGATTGCAGCAGCAGATCATAAGACAGGATTTGCCTTCAGGGGCTGGAGTTTGGTTAGTAGCCAGTCAGCACAATCGTCCTCCAAAGGTTATGAAACCTTAGATTTTAGGAGCAGCTATTGGCAAATTTGATCTTCCTCCAAGTCTGATGCAACCGCAGACTTTAGCAGCAAGTGAAAATGGCACAGTTAGTGGTAAAGGAGCTGGATTTAGGCAGCCTAGAGTTGAAATTGAACCATTTGATGGTAAGCAACCTCAATCTCGGAGAAGAATATGTGAGAGGTGCTTCCATTTCTATCACATAAGTGAGGCTGAGAAGATAGAGTTAGCTGCTGTTTACCTCCATGGAGATCAGAAGGTATGGTTCTATAGCCATAATTGCAGTAATACCTCATTATCTTAGTCTGAATTTGTGGAAGAGCTATGTGAAAGATACGGTGATGAAGATCCTAGTGATATTGTGGATAACTTCAACAAGGTGGTGCAAACCACATCAATAAGAGAGTGTATGACAAGGTTTGAGAATTTGAGAGCAAGGATGATTTCTGTTAATCCTAGTGCGAGTGAAGCCTATTATGTCATGAGTTTTATCAGTGGCTTAAAGCCAAAAATTCAGAATCTTGTCAAAGCATTGAGTCCTAGGACACTATCTAAAGCATATGCAACGGCCAAGTTGTTTGAGTCTACTGTGTTGGCAGTATTTGATTGCCAGAGAAGCAGAAGTAACCAAGGCACTTATCTGTAGTAGAATGCACCTACAAGGTCTAAGACTTTGAGTGTGGAAGAAAAGAAGGCTCAAAGATTGTGTTTCAAATGTAATCAACAATACTTCTTTGGACACAAGTGTAATCCCAAGCTCCTTACGTTAGCTAGTGGAGCAGAGGCAAAGGAGGATTCTGAAGAGGAAGCAATGGAAGCTGGATTGATTGACCAAGAAGAAGAATTATAGGAGGAATTTATGGATGATAAAATGGAAATCTTTGTGAAGCCTTTAACTGGGAATGGATCTCACAATACTATAAGGATCAAGGGAAAGGGAAGACGCAAACCTATTCTAATTTTGATAGATAGTGGCAGTACTCACATCTTTGTTGATCCTAAGGTTGTGAGGAAGGTGGGACACGAAGTGATCAAAACAAGTCCCTTAGCTGTGACCGTGGCTAATGAAAATTCTATACTCATTCAAACCAAATGCCAAGGATTCAGTTGGCAAATGCAGAATCATAAAATTGTGTATGACTTCAGGATTCTATAATTGGGAGGCTGTGACATGGCTCTCGGTGTTGATTGGATGAAGACTTTCAGCCCACTCATCTTTGATTTCCTTCAGTTGTCTGTTTCTTTTTAGATGTAAGGAACTACTGTCAGGTTGCAAGGGATTATGGAGTAGGCTCAGTTGTAATTGATGATTGGCAAGAGGCTGAAAGGAATGATAAAGAAGGGAACCTACCAGTGGATAGGGAAATTGTTTTCTATAGCACATTCTGAGGTTGAGGTACATCCACATCCAGAAATTGGCACATTGATTGAAGAATATAAAGACTTATTCGAGCAGCCAGCATCTTTACCTCCCAAGAGAACTTTAGATCATGCAATACCGTTGAAATCTAATTTAGATCCAGTGAACTTGAGGCCATACAAATATCCTCACTCACAAAAGTCTGAGATAGAAAAGCAAGTTGAGGAGCTGCTGAAGACTTATTTCATTCGACAGAGCCACAACCCTTTTGCCTTTCCAGTTATATTAGTTAAGAAGAAGGATGGAATGGCTAGAATGTGCATTGCTTACAAGCAGCTAAATTCACTTATTGTTAAGGACAAGTTTGCCATCCCAATTATTGATGATCTTTTGGATGAACTTCATAGTTCACACTTCTTCTCTAAGCTAAATCTACGACTGGGATATTATCAAACCAGAGTTTTGGAGCAAGACATATATAAGACCGCCTTCAAAACTCACCATGGGCATTATAAGTTTTTTGTGATGCCATTTGGTTTGACAAATGCCCCAGCTACATTTCAGGCTTTGATGAACGATGTGTTTAAGGTATTCTTGAGGAAATTTGTACTAGTTTTCTTTCATGACATTCTAATTTGCAGTGCAACATTTGAGGATCATATGGCTCATATGAGGCAAGTATTTAGTGTTATGCGCAGTCATAAGCTTTATGCTAAGCTATCTAAATGCTCCTTTGCTCATTCACAGGTGGAGTATCTAGGCCATATCATCTCCTATGAAGGAGTATCCACGGATCCTTTGAAAGTTCAAGCTATGAGGGAGTGGCTAACACCTATTACATTGAAGTGATTGAGGGGATTTTTGGGCTTGACTAGATATTATAGAAAGTTTGTAGCTGGATATGGAGTAATTGCCAAACCATTAACTGATCTCTTGAAGAAAGATGCTTTTAAGTGGTTTGAAGCAGCTCAAGAAGCCTTTAAAGCCTTGAAAGCGGCAATGTGTGCATCGCTAGTGTTTGGCTATGCCTGATTTCATTGACGATTTTGTGTTGAAAACTGATGCTTGTGGTGAAGGAATTAGAGTAGTCTTATCTTAGAAAGGGAGACGAGTGGCTTATCTTAGTCAGACCTTAAGTTCAAAGCACTTGCAGTTTTCTATATATGGAAAAGAGTATCTTGCTATCCTCTTGGCAGTCAAGAAATGGAAACATTATTTGGAAGGCCATCATTTTATCATCAGAACTAACTACAAAAGCTAAATATTTGCTAGAGTAAAAGATTGCAACAAGAGTCCAACACAAAGGCGTAATGAAGATGCTTGGTCTAGACTATTCAATATAATACTTAAGGGAAAGGAGAACCTTATTGCTGATGCTTTATCTTGCAGGTTAAAGAGGCTGAATCTAGTTTTTGTGGAGCTGTGTCAGTTGTATTACCAGCTTGGATGGAAGAAGTCTACAGATCTTATGAAGAGGATAGCTTTGCTCAAGAATGTATAATAGCTTTTAGTATCAGCAAGGCCTCCCCTGCTACATCATACACTAATATTTCTGTGACAAAGGGGATCATCAAATTGAAAGGGAAGTTGTATATAGGATCATCCACTAATTTGAGGAGACATATCATTAAAGCTTCTCATGACTTAGCTTGGGGAGGGCATTCTAACATAGAAGGAACTTATCAAAGGTTCAAGAGTTATTTCAACTGGACTAGTATGAGAAAGGATGTGATGGAATTTGTTCAATCATGTGAAGCATGTCAGCAGATAGAACCTGATGGCAAGAATTATCAAGGCTGCTCCAGCATCTTCCAATCCTTGATTGTGCGTGGCAACATATTAGCATGGACTTCATTGAAAGGTTGCCTAAATCTGAGAGTAAGGAAGTTATATGGGTGGTTGTGGATTGTTTCACCAAATTCAGTCACTCTTTTACTTTGGCACATCCAAATTACAGCAGAAAAACTTGCCAAGGTCTTCGTAGATAGCATTTATAGGCTTCATGGGCTACCACATTCCATAATTTCTGATCGTGACAGGCTCTTTACAAGCCACTTTTGGCGTGAATTGTTCCTTTTCTTGGGTACTACCTTGGATTTGAGTTCTTCTTATCATCCCTAGACTAATGGACAAACAAAAATAGTTAATCAGTGCATTGAACAATACTTGAGGTGTATGACCTTGTGTCATCCTAAGGAATGGGGTAAATGGTTGTCTTTGGTAGAGTACTGGTACAAAACGCATGCCCATTCATCTCTAGGCACTACTCCCTTCAAGGCATTATATGGATATTATCCTCCTTCTCCCTTAGTATTGCAAAGGATCACCACTTTAGTATTGGATGTATCTGATCTATTGCTCTAGAGAAGACAATTAGTGCAGCTTCTCAAAGATAATCTACAAATGGCTTAGGCAAGAATGAAGTACTATGCTGACGGGAAGCGTTCAAACAAGGCTTTTAAAGTTGGAGATCTGGTGTATTTGAAGCTACAACCCTATAAGCAATCCACAGTTGCAGTGCATAAGAATGTAAAACACAGTGCTCAATATTTTTGCCCTTACAAGATATTTGAGAAGCTGGAAAAGGTTGCTTATAAATTGGAGCTACCAGCTAATTCATATGTTCATCCATTGTTTCATGAGTCCCTTTTGAAGAAATATGTGGAAAAAGGGAAGTCTTGTTCTTCTAACCGTACGAAAACTAGTTCTAGGGAGCTCTTTTGCAGGTTCCTGCTGCAATTTTCAACTCTCGGGTGATTCAGCATTCAGGGAAGCAGGTTGAAGAAGTTTTGGTGCTATGGAGTAATTTGGTTGAAGAAGATTCAACTTGGGAGGGGTTGAAGTTCCTACAAAGCCAACGCCTTCTTTTCATTCTTGAAACAAGAATGTTTTCAAGGGGAAGCATTGATATGATTCCAGATTCATTGAGCTGTTAAAGAACATCAAAATGCTGCGTTTTACTAAGTTTAATTTATTGTTTTTGCGCCAAAGTTGGTTTGTTAGGCAATAAGGCGGTTAACCTTGTGTCTAAATGCTTTGTACTTCTTAATATTTTTCTCTTATTGCTCCACTTGATTCCAATTTGTATAAAGAGCAATTTATCTTGTATTTTGGCAAGTATTGAATAGAAATTGATCTCTTCTTCTTCTCAACCCTAACTTCTCTTTAATTTCTCATCTCTTTCACTTCTTTCTCATCTTATACTCTTTAATCCCTAGGTTATGATTCAAGATTTATCTTGAATCATAACACTCACATGTGAAAGGGATTGTTAAGAACTCCACGTGTAACTCTAGTAAAATCCCATATTGAAGTTGTTGGAGAAAAGAGAACAATATATAAGTTTAGTGGGTTACTTCATCTCATGCCATTTGGTTTTTCAATGGATCCCGCTTGGGCTTATATGTGGATTTCATATATATCAACTTTGTTGGTCGAGCCTAAGGGTCCGAGGTACTTCAATAGTTAGCAAAAAGATTTTCTTATAGAATCGAGTGTTTGTTTCCATATTTGAAAAAAAATTTATCTATTGTAATGATTACAGAAGGAACTTAACAATACAAATCAACTAATAGAGGTAGTTGGTGTGGGAAGTCCACAGGGACAATCATGGCAGCGTGCGCCAAGCAACATGGTGTTGGAATTGGTATGCTGGAAAACCCAATTAGTTAGTTTTAACTATTAAATAAAAAGTTATTTTATTTAGTTATTGTCTGATTATGTTTTACAAGTCAAACATGCGTGTAATTGTTTTCTAAAGTGTTCCATGAGATGAACATAGTCCAAGATGATATGTCATGTTTGGTTTAAGTGATCAATGAGATTAAACCACGAATAGACTGAGGTCAAGCTAGAAATATATTGTCAAAGCAAGTTCATAGTTGGTGATAAGTTTGAACAACTGGTCTAACAAGACTATAATGTGATACTTTTGATGATTTGTCTTGTTCAAGTAGAGAGGATCCAAGAGAATTATATTGGTGTTGTCTATAAGATTGGAACACTGAGTAGGACCACCACAATTATTTTTTTCTTAATTTCTTTTGGAAATAATTAATTCTATAAGATAATAACTCCAAATCCAAGAAATAGTCTGAACTTGTGCATGGATGGTTCATTTCTTTGATGTGTTAAAAGGATTAGTCAAAGTCCGTTGACTTGAATCTTACATGCTTTGGGTAAAGGCATGAACTATAGCAGGAGCAGTTATTTTACTTGAAATCTATAGTCTCTAAAGAGATAAATTGTTAGGAATAGTATCCTTAAATTCAGATTTATTCAGTTAATATGATTTTATTAAAGAATATAATTAAAGTTCCAGTCATTTCCATGTTAAATTTGTATAAGTGAGCATTTATACTGTATGTGATTTTCTTCTTGGTAACATCCATGAGATGGGTATAGTCCTCATACAACAATTACATATTTGCTCTAAGTGGTTTCTAAGATTAACCCACATATAGACTTAGAACAAATAGTATGGATTGATGTTTGAAAGACTCGTAGTCAAAGACAAGTTTGGATCACTTGTATGCTAAGACTATAACGTGAGACTTTAGATGACTTGTCTTGGTCATGTGGATGGTGATCCAAAAGTGTTATGTTGGTGTGTTTACTAGAATCGCACACTGAGTTGGATGCTTGTTTCTAAACTACTATCGAAGATGAGTGATTCATTTTGTAATGTTTGAGTGACAACTCTAAATTTTTAAAGTATTTTAGACTTGTGCATTGAGCGTTAGTTACTTTGGTGTACCATAAATAAGGTGTAAATGTATGACTGAATTCTCACGCAAATTGGGTAGTGGCGTGAAGTGTGACAAGGATTAGATATTCAATATGGAATCTACAATCTCTTACGAGGTACAGATGTTTCCTTAGTTGATTCGCAAATATTTGAATAGTTCAGAATCTTTGACCAAAGTATTCCAAGTGTTTAACATTTGGAATTTATACTATGAATATATTCGAGTATAAAATAAATTATTCAGTAAAAGGCGAGTCGGTAATTAATGAAAAAGCTGTGAGAAGAATAATAGTAGCAGTTATATTTATCCTTTTTCATGGATATCTAGCGGAGGGGTTGTTTTCATCAATACAGTCTATTAGAAAAATATCGAATAAATAGTTTAAGTCTAGAATGCAATGAGATATATTAGTGGAATTAAGTCTCATTAAATGATAATTAAATTGTATCATGAGATAATTAATTTATCCCATTTGAAGCTAGACTTAGATTGTCCCTGAGGTCCCTGCGCAAGCCTCTATATTTATTGCTATCAAAAAAATATTAAATAATTCCTGAGATAATTTATTTATTCATGAGATGAGTAAATTTAATTTTGCCAAATATTGTTCATGAGATGAATAAAAGTTAAAAATTAAAAATAAATAATTTTTAAAATTAAAATTCTTAAGATGAATTTTTACACGTGGAAAACAATGCACAAAAAAAAAAAAAAAAAAAAAAAACCGCGCACAAGTCTGAGGATCTGTATATACTCGGATCAGTCGCGCTCTGGAGCAGCTGGGGGGGCATAGACCAATCACCGCATGCCACAAGCAATTAACACGTTGCTTTATACTCAAGGGAAACGCGTCGTTTTGATTTTTTATGCACTAAACGCTGCTATTTGTTATTTGAACTGCAAATCCCACATCAAAAAATTAGCCTCTTTTCGCTCCGGTGTAATACTATAAATAGAGATACTTATTCCAATGGTTTGACGTTCAATTTAGAATTATAAAAAAGGGTTTTTGAAAGTAATGACTTTCAGAGACCTAGTGGGAGAGAAAATTTTCTCTTGAAATTTTTTTTTCCTCAAGTTTAATATTTTTTGGAGCTCACCCTCTAGGCAGTTCGAGGTCATTGCATAGAAGACTGCAGAGTCTCGATTTCCTCTGTTTTCTCGGGCTTCTTGGAGATAATTATTATTCATCCGGGTTTTCTTATTTTGGACCAATTTCTGGTATGTTCTTCTCTTCTTCTCCTTTAAGCTTTTCGCTTTTCTATTTATTTACAGCTTTTCTTATTATGCTTGTTGTAAGATCATGTTATTGTTATGAATTTATTAGAGTAGAGGCCTGTAGACTTAAATTAGGAATTTAAATCTATAGATTTAAAATTAGAAATTTTAAATCAACCTTAAGTTTAAAATTAAGAATATTAAACCCTTATGTTGTGTTAATTTAATTAAATTAGGGAAGCTTTTTGAAATCCAACCCAACAACTGGTATCGGCGCAAAGGTATCTATAAAGATAACCCTATTCCATGGAACTTTCACGCGTGCGGTGTCACGAAGAGTGACTCTCCGACTGAGGATTTAGGTAGCGAGAAGAGTCTCCTACACTGAGTGCTCTTATAAGTGCACTTTGTTGTGACCACATTTGAGAACTGTGAACCCAACAATTGGCATCCGAGTTAGATTAATTATTAACTAGGTTAGTTATTTCCAATAATTGATAATAGTGTCAGCCTCTGATTACATTCATAATATAAATGAATAGGTATAATAAGATTGAAATAAATAGATTTGTGATTTAATAAAATAGAGATTTCATTAAGAAGAAAAATTAGTATAATTTGACATTGATTATAGTATATGCTTCGATTTAAATTGTTTAAATCGATCATGAATTTATAGTTAATTCAGAAGATAGTTTAAAGTAATGATTTAAATTGTTTAAATTGTTAAATAACTAATAGTTCATCAGATAGTTTAAGGTAACGATTTAAATTATTTAAATCGTTAATAAATTATTTGTTAATTCGGATTTGTCAATTCATGAAATTACATTCATATTATACGTATGATGAGATTGTGCATATTTAATCATAATTTTTGAAAAGTGATCTAATGTGATTAGATTCAATTATTTTTTACAAAACTAAGTTGATCTAATGACATAAGATTCAACTATTTTTACAAAATTGAATAAAATTGATCTAATAAGATTAGATACTTAAAATTAAATATTTTAATTAAAAAGAAATAAATATGTCAACAGATGTTGACGTCAGCATCGTCAACAATATAAAAATTAAAATAATAATAATAATACGAATAATAATAATAATAATAATAATAAATTTTTAGGACATGTTGATGTCAGTGCCTGCTTATATAGTAATTAAAAATTAATTTTTATTAATTAATTTAATTTTATAATGAGATTCTAAAATAAGGTTATGGGATACTCTAAATTATAAAGTTGGTACTATTTTAAATAAAAATTAACTAATTGATTTTATTGGTCAATTTTAGAATGAGATTCTAAAATAAGATTATGAGATAATCTAAATTATAAGTTAATACTATTTTAAATAAAAATTAATTAATTGATTTTATTGGTTAATTTTAGAATGAGATTCTAAAGTAAATTATGGGATAATCTATATTGAAAAGCAATAATATTTCTCAAATAAAATAACAAAAAATAGTTAATTAAGTTTCTTTATTTTAGAATTACATTCTAAAGGGGATTATGTAATAATCCAAGTTATAAATGTAAGTTAATTAAAAATCACTAGTTTTTAAAAATCACATGGGAGCAAGGTTTCAATTGTTGTAACATCCTGGTCCCCATTACGGTCTAGCAGTATAGTAGATCAATAAAGCTCCCTGCGGAGGATGTCAGTTTGCAGATTACAGGGTTAGAATTCTATTGGGATAAACTGAAGTGCAAAGAAGCGATGCGACCATGCTGCCTTGGAGTATTTCGTGTATTTGTATGGAGGTTTAGGTAATGGTTTACCCGTGATGCATTAGCCTCCCCAAGGAGCTCTATTGTATTATGTTATAGACTAAGGTAAAGTGGTAAGTTAATCATGTTAGTAAGGGTTACAAGAAAACATGTTAATTGAGAATAGTTCTTACCCAAACTAGCTTCGTGCGACCACGCCGACGGGGAGTAAGGAGTGGTGTGTTTGGGTCATCAATGTATGCATGATAGTATAGTTTGGTGGATGTCTAACTTATTGTGTAGGCTAATACAAAAGAATAGATATCACTACATTATACATGACTCTTGTTAGACAGTTACATGAATGTTTGCAATTACAGTATTTTGAAATGGATACGACTGGTGAACTTCACTTGTAATGCATAATGTACTCATTGGACCAAATTACTTAAACTGGAGAACTAGCTGGACTTAGTTGTTTTCAACAAGGAACCTACTGGAAAGAAAGGAAAAGGGAAGGTTGCTAATGTAGCAACTAAGTCCATAAGGAAGTCGGGAAAAAGAAAAGTGCTTCTTTTGCAAGAATAACTATGCCACTGGAAAAGGTGATTGCATTAAGAACTTAGCTACACTTCCTGCAAAGACTGCTAAGCCATCCGGTGAAGGTATGTTGATATCTCACTTAGTTAAGCCATATATAGTTGAGAGTCCCCCAGTTTCAGGTGTGACGACTCAAGTTCAACCGACCATATCCGTAATATATTACAGGGTCTTAAGCTAATCAAGAGGCTATATGATGGAGGCTAAACTTGATGGTTAGCGACAGTACAAGAGTAGTGGTCTTGGGAGTAGGAGATGTTAGTTTAGTATTTAGTGGTAGAATTTTAATTTTAAAAGATTACTTATTTGTACCTTCACTGCACTGAAACTGATTTCTATATCTAGTTTTAATGGATAATGGTTATTCAATTAATTTTATTTTTGAACATGTCATTACAAGAAATAAATCATTTATTTGCTAAGGTACATGTATAAATGGTTTATTCATGTTATTTTCTTATCAAAAATCTAGTATTTGTTTAAATGAGTCTAACACAAGCTCACTTGTTCAATCTCCTAAAAGAAAAAAGCCTAAAAGGGATAATGCCTACACATGGCACTAACATCTAGTCACATTAGTTCAAATAGGGTCTAAAGACTAGTCAAAGATGGACTGATAGAGGCTTTGGACATAAAATCATTACCAGTCTACAAATCCTACATAAAAGGAATGATGACCAAGTTTGTCTTTAAGAGTAAAGCCAACAGGGTTGGTGACTTGCTTGAGCTGGTTCACACATATGTATGTGCACCAATGAATGTTCGGGTAAGAGGTGGGTATGAGTACTTCATCAAATTTACTAATGATTACTTAAGGTATAGATATGTTTACCTAATGAGACATTAGTCGGACTCTTTTAAAAAGTTCAAAGAGTACAAAGCTGAAGTTGAAAAGCAATTAGGTAAACAAGTTAAGTCACCTCGATCAGATCAAGGTGGTGAATATTTTTCGGGTGAGTTTCTAGATTTTCTAATTGCAAATGGGATAAGATCTCAGTTTTCGGCTCTGGGTACACCGTTGTAGAATAGTGCTGCAGAAAGAAAGAATAAGACATCGTTAGACATGGTAAAGGTCCATGATGAATCATGCTACTTTACTAAACTCTTTTTGGGTTTATCCCAAAGGAACAAGGATGGTCTTTTCTATAGTTCTTTTGAACAAAAATTTTTAGCAAATGAAAGTGCGAAATTTTTAAAGGAGGATTTGGTAGTTGACTACAAAAGCAAAAACAGAGCAGTGTTAGATGAGTTAAAAGAAAATGACACTAATTTTGAATAATTAAACATGACTCGACATACAGTGGATGCATTAGATGCATCTAGTGTTAAGGTTGAGAATATTTTAAGTACACGAGAACCTAGGTGTAGTGGGAGGATTGTCAGGGCACTTGACAGGTTCATGGCGAGAGCCTTAATGGTTGACTGTGACATTGAATCTGATCCTCTTATCTACAATGAGGAAATTAAAGACAAGAATGCTGACCAATAGATCTTAGCAATGAAACCTGAGATAGGATTTATGTATTTTAATCAGGTCTGGAATCTTGTAGAGGCCCGTGTTGGCATTAAGCCCATTGGATGTGAATAGGTTTATAAGAGGACAGGAAGAGTGGATGGGAAGATAGAGACCTTCAGGGCACGACTGGTTGCTAAGGGTTTTACCCAAAAGGAAGGAACCCATTATGATCAGACCTTCTCACCAGTAGCCATACTAAAGTCCATAAGAATACTCATATCCATTGCAGCTCATTATGAGATCTGGCAAATGAAAGTCAAAATAGTCTTTTTGAAAGGTCATCTTGAAGAAGACATTTATATAGTGCAACTAGACAGTTTCATTGGCAAAAATCAAGAGCATATGGTATGCAAACTGAAGAAGTCCATATATCGACTGAAGCAAGCATCATGGTCATGGAATATTAGATTTAATGAAGCAATTAAGGGCCTGTTTAAGATTGCTTATTTCAGGTAAAAAAGAGCTTTTTTTCTGAAAAAACCACTTTTCTGATATTAGAGGGTGTTCGGCAATCGAGAAAAAGTGTTTTTTATTAAAAGCAAAAGCTGTTTCTCTGCTCATAAGAAAAAGCAAAAATTTGGTACTTATTTTTTTAAGCAGAAGCAGAAGTAAAATCTAAATACTTGAGAAAGTTTATTTTAGGTACCCTAAAATTTATTAATATATTTGAAAAATATTTTATATTTTTTACAAATAGTTTATATATTTTTAATAATATATTAAATATAAACAAATATTGTAACAATTAATAATATAATTATGATATTTAGAAAATATTTTAAATATTTGAAAAAATATTTTAAATATATGAAAATATTTTAATTTTCTTAAAAAATTAATATTCTAAAATATTGAGAAAATATATTATAAATGTAAAAAATATTTTAAAATTTTAAGAAATATTTATATATTTAGAAAATATTTTAAATAATAAAAAATATATTAAATATTTAGAATGCCTATGGGTGATTTTGTCAACTATAAAAGATTTCTATTAGCATCCTTTCTGGTACTTTTATATAAAAAAGCACTTTTTTATTATTGGCCAAACACTCACAATAATACTATAAGCACTTCTTTACTGGTTGGCCAAACACAAACTGCTTATTTGAAATAGCATTTTTTAACAAAAGTGCTTTTACAAAACGTGCTTTTGAAAAAAATAATTTTTCCACAACAATCCCAAATAGGCCCTAAGTCTTATGGTTTTGAGCAATTGGTTGACGAACCAAGCATTTACAAACAACGTCAAGAGAAAGTAGTGACTTTTTTAAAATTGTATGTCTGCAATATACTACTCATTGGAATGATGTAGGGGTGTATCAGCTGTAAAGATTTGGTTCACTAGTTCCAGTTGGCTATACGGATTCAAACTTCCAGTTAGACAGAGACGCCAGACGTTCGACATCGGGGCATGTCTTTACACTAGGAGTAGGAGCCATTAGTGGGAAGAATGTCAAGCAGTATTATATCAATGACTTCACCATAAAGGCTAAATACGTTGTAGCTTCAAAAGCTGCACAGATGGCGTGTTGGTTCAGATAGAATAATTGACCTTGTAGATTTTTGGGTCATACACAAAAGAGATGGGTATAAAGCTTGTCATAAATTGGATTTAGAACAAGTAGGAGATTGTTATAAATAGTGTACTAAAATTCAGATTTATTATGTTAATATTATGTTATTAAAGAATAAAATTGAAGTTCCAGTCACTTCCTTATTAAATTTGTGTAAGCTAGCATTTATACTACATGTAATTTTCTTTTTGGTAACATCAATGAGATGGGTATAGTTCTTAAAATATAATTTACATATTTGTTCTAAGTGGTTTATGATATTAAACCACAAATAAACTTGGAACAAATAGTATAGATTGTTGTTTGAAAGACTTGTAGTTAAAGATAAGTTTGGGCTACTTGTATGCTAAGACTATAACGTGACACTAGAGATGACCTGTCTTGAACATGTGGATGGTGATCCAAAAGTGTTATGTTGGTGTGTTTAATAAGATTAGCACATTGAGTTGGACCAAGTGAGTTGCTTGTTTCTAGACTACTATCACAGATGAGTGATTCATGTTGTACTATTTGAGCAACGATTCTAAATCCTGAGAGTATTCTGGACTTGAGCATAGAGTGTTAGTTACTTTGGTGTACTATAAGTAAGGTCTAAACATATGACTGAATTCCCATTTACACTGGGTAGCGGCGTGTAGTGTGACAAGAATTGGTTATTGAATATGGAATCTACAATCTTTTATGAGATACAGATGTCCCCTTAATTGATTTGCAAATATATGAATAGTTTGGAATCTTTGGCCAAAGTATTCCAAGTGTTTGACATTTTAAATTTATACTATGAATATATTCGAGTATAAATGAATCATTTAGCAAAGGCTGACTCGGTAACTAATAGAGAAGCAATGAGTAGGATAATGGGAGTAGTTGTATTTGTCTTTTGTCATGGATATCCAGTGGAATGATTATTGTCATCAATACAGTCTACTAGAAAAATATCGAATAAATGGATTAAGTCTAGAGTGCAGTGAGATTTATTTAGTGGAATAAAGTCTCATTAAATGGTAATTAAATTATATAATGAGATGATTAATTAAGTCTATTTGGAGGTAGATTTAAATTGTCCTTGAGGTCGCTGCGCAAGCCTCTGTATTTATTGCCATCGAAAAATATTAAAGATTTCCTAAGATGAATTATTTCTTCATGAGATGAATAAATTTAATTTTACCAAATATTATTCATGAGATGACTAAAAGTTAAAAATTATAAAAAAAAAAATTTTTAAATTAAAATTTAGAAGATGATTTTTTACATTTGGAAATCAAAGCAAACCAAAAAACAAAATACCCCGCACAGGTCTGAGGATCCGTGTATACACGGATCAACCACCCACATGTTGCGCGCTGGAGCAGGTGGTGAGGATACATGCCTTTGGACACGAACCAATCACCGCGTGCCACGTGGCACGCAGTGACACGCCAATAAGCATGCTGCTTTGTACTCAAGGGAAACACGTAGCTTTGATTTTTTTTTTTTTTTTTAATGTACTAAACGCTGCGTTTTGTTATTTCACCTGTTATCACATCAAAAAATCAGGCAATTTTTGCTCCGGTATACTACTATAAATAAAGGTATCTATTCCAATGGTTTGACATTCAATTTAGAATTATAAAAATAGGTTTCTGAAATATTGACTTTCGGAGACTTGGTGGCAGAGAAATTTTTCTCTTCAAATTTTTTTTCCTCAAGTTTAATATTTTCGGAGCCCACCCTCAGGGCAGTTCGAGGTCACTGTGTAGAAGATGGCAGGGTCTTTATTTCCTATGTTTTCTCGGGCTTCTAAGAGATAATTATTATTCATTCGGGTTTTCTTATTTTGGAGCAATTTCAGGTATGTTCTTCTTTCCTTCTCCTTCAAATTTTTTGCTTTTCTATTTATTTATAGCTTTTCTTATCATTCATGTTATTATTTTCATGTTATTGCTATGGACAAATTAGAGTAGAGACCTGTAGATTTAATTTAAGAATTTAAATTTATAGATTTAAAATAAGGAATTTTAAATCAACCTTAAGTTTAAAATTAATTTTAAACCCTTCCGCTGTGTTAATTTAATTAAATTAGGGAAGATTTTTGAAATCCAACCCCACAACTGGTATATTAGCAAAGGGATCTATAGAGACAACCCTATTCCTGGGAACTCTTGCGCATGAGGTGTCAAGAAGCATGACTCTTCAATAGGGGGCTTAGGTAGCGAGAAGAGTCTCCTACGCTGAGTGCTTTAATAGGTGCACTTTGTTGGGACCACAGTTGAGAGCTGTGAACCCAACAATTGGCATCAAAGTTAGATTAATTATTAACTAGGTTAGTTATTTCCAACATAAAGATGTCCCCTTAGTTGATTCGGAAGCATACAAACAAATTCGAGAATCTTTGGCCAAAATCTTCCATATGTTTGACATTTGGAATTAATAAGAAAATTGTTTATGTATTATTAAATTGTTCAAGAAGGGCGAGTCAGGAACTACGGCGAGAGAGGTGAAAAACGTAAAGATAGTTATTAAAGTTACTTTTGCTCATGGATATCTAATAGGGGGGTTAATAGTTATAATAAAAATTATTTGAGAAATTCTTGATTGAATATATATATATATATATAATTCTAGAGTGTAGTAAACTTATTTATGGAATTAAGTTTTACAACACGGTAACCAATTATTATTATGAGATAATAATCAGATTTGACCTATTTGGAGCTAGAGTTAGATTGTCACTGAGGCCCCTTCACAAGCCTCAACTAGCATCATTTGAAAATATTTAAAAGTGAATTCATGAGATAAATAAATTTTATTCTAAACAAACATTCATGAGAGGAATATATAGTACGAAAAATTGTATAGTGTTTCAAACGAAACAAAAGAAGGGGTGGGGCCATTAAGGAAACCACCCCGACCCTACGTGTGTGTTGTAAGCGTGGGGATTCAGGTGTGTGTGAATCCACCCAGAACCCAAATAAAAAAAATAAAAAAAAACTATATCGCTGACATCACCATGAAATCAATGATGAGGGTGTTCAATGTGAGATGTACACAACAACAATCCTGAAATTGTTTTAGGGGTTCTCTAAATTATTATTGAGCATAAGTTTTCCAAAAATTATTTTTTGAAAGGATTAAAGGAAAAACTTTTGTTCCAAATTTTTTCCTAAATTAAAAATTTTTGGGAGCCCACACTCCTGATGCTAGAAAAGGTCATTGCGAAGAAGAACTTGAGGTATCAAGAAACCTTCTTATAATTTAAGTTCTTTAAGTCAGGGTTGGGATTCGCACTTCAGGTATGTTTAATTAAATATGTGATATTTAATTTATTTTTCCTTTATTTCATTTATTCTACATACCATGTTTGTATTTGTTTTGTTTGATTTTTTTTTATTTGTCATATTAAGAACCTATCAGAGTAAGATTTAGACCTAATTAAATAGTTTAATTAGATTAGAGGTTTATATTTAGAATTAAGATTTTTAAATTGGTATTCTGTTGTGTCAGGTTGAGTCAAATTAGGAAAAAAATTTTGAAATATGTTCCCAACATGATGATGGATGTTAGAAAGCCTAAATAGTGACTGGGTGGTGCATGTGATCAAGCTATGGTGATCAAAGGTGAGTGAGCGCTGTTGCTAGAGGTGGACTATCATGGGGACAAGCCATAGTGGTGGGCAATGGAGGTAGACCATGGTAGTGAGATGAAATCAAGGGAATGGCAAATGAAGGAGGTGATGGGCCATAGTGATTGGTAATGGGAATGCATCATGATGGTGGCAAGTAATCATGTTCAATGATGTTGATAGATGGAGGTGATCATGACGAGGAGGTGGTGAATAATCATAATAGTGACCAGTTATAATAATGGATGATGAGTATAACAGGCCATAGTAATGGATACATGTGGTGATGGGAGTGAAATTGGATATTAGTGGTGAAGATTTAAGGCTAACATGGTCTTTTTATAACATATTTTATATTAAGATGTGAAAACAATATGGTCTTACATCTTTTTTCTATTTAATTATAAAACAATCTTTTTAGTTTTCTATGTAAACATTCATTCTTCTATTTAAGCTGTCAAAAAACTTAACAAACACAGCCCCATAAATTTGAAGATGCTTGAAGAGTGGAGGAAGAGCACTCAGTTACTGATATATAAAAACAAAGGTGGCATTCATAGTTGTGCCAACAATAGAGGTATCAAACTCATGATCATCGAAAGAAGGCTACAGCAACAAACAGGTGTCTCAAAGAATCAATTTGGATTTATGTCAAGTACATCCACAATGGAAGCAATCCATCTCCTTAGGCATACTATAGAATATTACAAAGATACAGAAAAGGATCTGCACATGGTTTTTATTGATTTGGAAAAGATGCATACTAGAATGCTAAGAGAGGTGCCATGGAGGGTTTTGGAGAAGAAGGGCATCTCCATATCATATATTCGAGTCATTAAAGATGTGTATGAAGGCGCATGGGCTGATGTTCATATAGCGGAAGGGGAAATCAATGCTTTCCCGATTATAGTTGGGTTGCATCAAGGATCAGCCTTGAGCCCTGCCGTGTTTATTTTGGTTATGGACAAACTCACTAGGCATATTCAATAAAAGGTACCTTGGTCTATGAATTTTTCAAATGATGTAGTCCTAGCGAGCGAGTCAAGACAAGGGGTGAACAATAAACTGGAACATTGGAGAAGTGTCTTGGAATCAAAAGACTTACGACTTAATAGATTAGAAACTGAGTATATGGAATTTTTGTACCACAACCAACCCGATCATAGAGGACATGATGATTGGATCAAAATGCATACTGAAAAAGATTGGTTTAGATATTTTGGCTCAATGGTGCAACAAGATAGCGGAGTTGGCGAAAATTTCAACTACTAGATTGAAGTGGGATAGCATAAGTGGAAGATGACTTCAGCGACAATATGCGATAGAAAGTTTCCTCTCAAGTTGAAGAGAAAATATTATAAGAATGTAGTGAGACCTGCTATGTTATACAGTGCCAAATGTTCGCCGGTTAAACGGTACCACACATAGAAGTTCAAGGCGGCAGAGATGAGGATATTATGGTGGATGTGTGGACGTATTAGAAGCGACTGGATCAGAAATGATATTGTAAGAACTAAATTAGGTGTGGCTTGGGATGGCAACGGCGCAGGGCGGGGACGGGGGCTGCCTCCTCCATACCCGTACTCGCCACCAAAATCTTATACCCGCACTTGCCCCATTACCCTCCACACTCGCCCCGACAGGTACAAACCCATTCCCATACCCGCCCCATTCCCCGCGGATATCCAATGGGTATCCATTACCCGCCCCCTACCCTCCCTAATGTGCGTAAAAACGATTATCTATACCCATTCATATTAGTTGTTTAATACTATTTTTAAAAACCAAATATATTTTTTTATAACGTTAACAAACAATTTGGGTTATTGAAATTAAACACGTATTTTTTAATTTGATGGTTAACTATATACAAAATGAAGCGGGTACGATGGGGCGGGGCGGCTACAAAACTATACTGTTAGCTTCCAGTTCGAAATTAGAAGTCTAACCTTGTAGAAGAAAGAGTTGAGATGAGAAGAGAAGTGAAAGGGGATGAGAAATAGAGAAGGAGATGAGAAAAGAGAGAGAAATTCCAAAAGGAATTCTAATTTTTATTGATTGAATGATGAATTACAAACTCAGGACCCTATTTATACACAATCGAGTACATTGCATCAAAACAATTCCAAGCTAACCAAACTAACAGCTTTTCCCGCCTAATTTCTGCATTAGCCCCCACATTTGACCCGGTTTGACCTTATAACAACATTTGGCGCCAAAATCTACCCCAACCGACTTTTAAAATCAAACAACCCAACAATGAGACACTAGCCAACGATTACAACCAGAAATTACAATTAAAATTCATCAATTCATAACATTCCCTCTCTCTTGAGAAGCTTCTTGTCCTCAAGAAGTAAAATGTGGGAATTGGCTCTTCAAGAAATTGCAATTTTTCCAAGTCATAAAGTTCTTGTTCAAGTTGGTCCAAGTCACCAACACCTCCTGCGCAGCACCTTTATCCCTCTGCAGCGTCCTACGAGGCAAAACAGCAGCAGGTTGCAGCAACAACATGCCATTAGACTTACCCAAAAAAAAAAAAAAAAAACCATGCCATTAGACTTTGCATCAGGTGGATTTCGAGTAGCTGCAGCACCTTTCTTGACCTGCTTTTTAAGTACGGAAACATGGAACACCAGGTGAATGTATGAATGCGAAGGTAAGTCAAGCTTATATGCAACATTGCCAACTTTCTCCAAGATTTTGTATGGGCCAAAGAAACGAGCACTTAGCTTGACATTTTGCCTGACAGCCAAAAAAGACTGTCTATACAGTTGTAATTTAAGGTAGACCATGTCTCCCACTTCATAGTTTTTGTCTACCCTCTTTTTGTCGGCATAAAATTTCATTCGTGCCCGAGCTTGTTGGAGATTATCCTTAAGCACCTGCAACATTTGCTACCTCTGCCGTACCAGATCAGCTGCTGCAAAATCAGATCCTCCCCGGTTGTTGCAGCAACATTGGTGTGGGAGGAGGGCAGCCATACAAGGCTTGGAAAGGTGAAGTGCCAATTGAAGTATGGAAGTGAGTATTGAACCAATACTCCGCCAAAGAAAGCCAATGATTCCACTCCTTAGGCCGTAAGAACACCATACTCCGAAGGTATTGTTCTACACATTGGTTGACTCATTCGGTTTGGCCATCCATTTGAGGATGATAAGAGGAACTAAGTGCCAATGTGGTTCCCATCAATTTGAACCACTCCCTCCAAAACGTGCTTGTGAAAATCTTGTCACGATCCGACACAATGGATTGAGGCAATCCATGTAATTTATAAATGTTGTCAAGGAAGACCCTTGCTAATTTCTCAGCAGTAACAGGACGGGCAAGAGCGATGAAACGGCTATATTTGGTGAAATGATCCACCACCACCCATATGACGTCCTTGCCTTCAGACCTCAGCAACCCCTCAATGAAATCCATGCTAATGTTAATCCATGCTCCATCCGGAATAGGAAGAGGTTGAAGAAGTCCTTTGTAGCGATGATCACCCAACTTGGTTTGTTGACACACTTCACAAGTCTTCACATACTCACTTACTTCTTTTTTCATGCTTGGCCAACTAAAGTAAGCCTTAACTCTTTGATAAGTTCCTTCTAAACCGGCAAGACCCCCCCAAGCAGCATCATGTGAGGCTCGTATGATTTGATGCCTCAATTCAGTAGCTGAACCAATGTAAAGCTTACCACAGATTCTGATCAGCCCTCTCCGCACCGATATATCAGCATCTTGAAGGCTTTTTTCTACACCATTCACAAGCGCAGAAGTAACACAATCTTGGGCAAAAGAATCACCCTCATATGTCTTGTAAATTTCTTCCATCCATGAAGGAACCACCACGGATAACGCACTGCAATGTCCCCTGCCAGCATCTTCAAATTTCCCGGACAAAGCATCGGTAGCCACATTCTCCTTGCCTCTCCTATACTCAATGTCATAATCAAGGCCAAGCATCTTCATAAGGCCTTTCTTTTGAATTCTTGTCACAATCTTTTGCTCAAGGAGAAGCTTGAGGCTTTGGTGATCCGTTCAAATGATGAACTTGTGACCCTCCAAATAATGCCTCCATTTTTCCACGGCTAAGAGAATTGGTAGATATTCTTTCTCATAGGTCGACATAGCTTGATGCTTAGGACTAAGAGCTTGACTCAAGTAAGCAATAGGCCTTCCATGTTGACAAAGAACAGCCCCAATACCAGTACCACTTTCATCGGTCTCCAAAACAAAGCTCTCGGTAAAGTTTGGCATTGCCAAAACTGGTGCAGCACAAATAGCGGATTTAAGAGCTTCAAATGCAGCCTGAGACTTCTCATTCCATGTAAATGCATCCTTCTTCAAGAGTTCTGTTAAAGGTTTGGCAATAGAACCATAACCCTTAATGAATTTCCTATAATACCCGGTCAATCCTAAAAAACCTCTCAATTGCTTCAAGGTGATCAGAATTGGCCAATCTTTCATCGCTTGGATCTTAGTAGGATCGGTGGAAACTCCCTCTTGTGAGATAACATGACCCAAATACTCAAGCTTGGCTTGAGCAAACGAACACTTGGACAACTTCGCAAAGAACTTGTGTTGCCGCATCACTACAAAAATTTGTTTAAGGTGAGTGAGGTGAGCTTCATAAGTGGAGCTGTAAATCAGTATGTCATCAAAGAAAACGAGCACTGATCTCCTCAGAAAAAGTTTGAAAACATTATTCATGGCCGCTTGAAAAGTGGCCAGAGCATTTGTTAGGCCGAAAGGCATAACAACAAACTCGAAATGCCCATGATGTGTCTGAAAAGCAGTCTTGTAGATATCCGGCTCAAGAACTCTGATTTGATGATAACCTTGCCTCAAATCAAGCTTAGAGAAGTAGCATGCTCCATGTAACTCGTCAAGCAAATCATCAATAACGGGAATGGGAAACTTATCCTTCACTATCAAGGCATTTAACCGCCGATAGTCGATGCACATTCTAGCCGAACCATCTTTCTTCTTTGCAAGGATCACAAGAGAAGCAAAAGGACTATGGCTTGGTCTAATGAAACTCATGTGAAGAAGCTCCTCAACTTGCCTCTCAATTTCTGTCTTTTGGCCATGAGCATACCGATATGGCCTGATCTTGACCGGATCAGCATTTGCACGCAAGGGAATGGCATGGTCCACCCTTCTTTGAGGAGGAAGACTCTTAGGTTGCTCAAAAATGTCCTCAAATTCTTCCACTAAGGTCTAAACTTTTGGTCGAATATCCTACTGCAACTCTACCGCAGATACCATGAACAAATGCCCAATCCATTGTATTGCCTTCTTCTTGATCCCATCTTGCACACGTTTACCATCAATCAACTTGAGCTGAGCTTCCTCTGATATGCCTTGCAAGGATACTTTGGTGCCATGAACTTCAAAAGCCATGGTCATTTTATCAAAATCAAACACAACCGGGTTGAAGGTTCTCATCCAATCCACCCCGAGCACCATATCGCAACCTCCCAAGGGAAGAACTCGAAAATCAAAGGTGAATTGATGATCTTGCATAGACCTTGGGAATGCTAGGCACTTGTTTTGAGTCGTTAAGGAGTTGCCATCAGCCACCATCACCGCCAAGGGGTGAGTCTTTGTCACCACATGCTTGACCTTCTTAATCAACTTTGGATCAACGAAACTATGTGTACTCCCACTATCAATAAGGACAATGATGGAGTGTTTTCTAGCCCTGCCTCTGATTTTGATGGTATTATGAGCTCCACTACCGGTCAAAGTCTTCATTGATATCTCCACTTCATCATCACTCAATTCTTCTGGCGAAGTAAAGCCTGCACTGTCAATGTCTGCATCAGAATTGTCACTGCTTGAATCAGCATCAGCACGGGACCCCCTTGCATACATTAGTGCTTGAGATTTGCACCTATGACTAGGCTGATATAGTTGATTACAACAAAAGCATAACTTCAATGAACTCTTGTCAACTGCTCACTTAAAACCAGAACCAGAACTAGTTCTCTGCTGTGGCCTGAACTTGCTGTCGTGCTGCTTATTCTTATCACTTGGTTGAACTTGAGTAGCTTCAATCAATTTTGCCTTATTGTAAGCACTTGACAAAGTCTTAGGACCAATGGCTTTCACCATATTCTTGATCCTTGGCTTCAATCCACTTACAAAGCATGAAACATAATAAGATTCAGCATCCTCAGGAGCTATGGACAAAGCTGACAGCAAGTTAGCTCTTAAGTTCTCAAATCTGATCATATACCCTCTCACGGTTGAAGTTTGGGACAACTTGTTAAAGCTATCCACAACATCTGTTGATTCACTCTCTCCATAACGTTCACACATTTCTTCTACGAATTGGCCCCAAGAAAGATTCAGTTTGCTCTTCAACAAACTATAATACCAAACCTCATGATCACCATGTAAATGAACTGCAGCCAACTGGAGCTTTTCCTCATCAGGTATGTTGTTATACAGAAAATACCGATCACATCTCCTTGGCCACGATTCGGGTTGTCTACCATCAAAAGGATCTATTTCTACTCTTGGCTGCCTGTAATTACCACTCCTAACACCAGATGTGTTGTCATTACTCACTGATCTATGCTGGAAATGCCGATCAGGTGGTCTATCAAGATGGTCGAACTCATCAATTTCAACTCTGTGATGCAAAACAGAATTTTGTGCCCTGACATTGTGATCTACATTCAAGGCATTTGATCTCCAATGTACTTGTCCTGAGGCACGATCCTGATTATCTACATCAATTTCAGGTTGCAAAGGTTGATTCTCAGCTGATCTGATGTGAATTGAAGGTCCTACATCAGGTTGCAATATCGGAGTCATTCCTCGAGTCATGCACACTTCTTCGATTCTGTCTGCCTTACTTTGCTGCTGATCTGCTTCAACCGAATGAAAGATCTGTCTCACAAGCTTCAAGATTGCATTAACACTTGATTCTCCTTGCTTATTAACCTGATGTTGCAATTTTACAATCTTCTCTTCAATTTGTTGCAACCGATTTTCCTTATTCGTTTCCTTTTCCATAAACTGTTGCTGCATCCTTATCAACTGCTGAATGCTATCAATCTGCTGCTAAATATTGACATTTTGCTGCTTAAACTCGACATATTACTGATCGAACTTAGCATTTAGCTGCTCGAACTTGTCATATAGATCCCGGTGGTGATCAATTGTTGCATCTGCACCAGGACCTGCAACCGCAGCAGCATAAGTATCCGGACTAGATGCATTTGCTCCTCCAGCTCCTGATCTGGTTCTAACACCTTCGATCATGTTTTTCTTTGCTTTTGCCAGCCTCAATCAATCAATTGATTGCTTGAACCTGCTCTGATACCAATTGTTAGCTTCCAATTCGAAATTAGAAGTCTAACCTTGTAGAAGAAAGAGTTGAGATGAGAAGAGAAGTGAAAGGGGATGAGAAATAGAGAAGGAGATGAGAAAAGAGAGAGAAATTCCAAAAGGAATTCTAATTTTTATTGATTGAATGATGAATTACAAACTCAGGACCCTATTTATACACAATCGGGTACATTGCATCAAAACAATTCCAAGCTAACCAAACTAACAGCTTTTCCCTCCTAATTTCCGCATTAGCCCCCACATTTGACCCGGTTTGACCTTATAACAACATTTGGCGCCAAAATCTACCCCAACCGACTTTTAAAATCAAACAACCAAACAATGAGACACTAACCAACAACAATCAGAAATTACAATTAAAATTCATCAATTCATTACATATACCTGCACCCACCCTGTATCCGCGATGGGTACAGGGCGGGTACCCCTAACTTGTACCCACTACCCACCCCACTTATACCCGTACCCGCCCCATTGCCATCCCTAGGTGTGGCCTCAATTGAGGAGAAACTGAGGGAGCAATGCCTGTAATGATATGGACATGTTAGGAAAAGGCCAACTATTGCCCCAATTAGGAAGTATAAACAACTACATATTACACACCAGAGAAGAGGTAGAGGCAGGCTAAAAAAAAGTTGGATGGAAACGATTAAACATGACGTTACTCACCTAAAGCCTAATGAAGATATGGCCTTCGATCGAGCTAAGTGACAATCAAAAATACATGTGGACAATATAGGTGTTAGGAAAGGGTATCACATCGATGCCAGTTCACTAGCCTCTAGGCCTTTATGTACATTATTGTTGTTGCTGCTGCTTTATTGTTACTTGCATGCTTCCATGTTTGGTCTTATTCCATTTGACCTGGCATGAATTGACTCAACTTTAACTTGACATGATTTATAAATACTGATCCATTTCGCTTCTAGGATAGGGAGATCTTCAAACATAGCCTCCTTTTAGAGTAGCACCTTAAAAAAGTAATACTGTGTAAATTTCAACCCTCCTCCACCCTCGGGACCCCTCGACGGGAGCCTTTCAGGTATTAGGTTTGTTGTTATTGTATTAAACACAGCCCCATAAATTTGTCATTTTTGTTGTGGGCCTAATTTCATCCATGTTCAATTTACAAAATATAAGACCCCTACCAACACCCCCCCCCCCCCCCCCCCCCCCCCCAAAAAAAAAACTTTAATAGCTAGCAGTGTAGATGCTCATGATCTTGTTGCTCAATAAAGATGAAACTATTAAACACCTAGATTGGGCATTATAGGTATTGGGAATATATTTCAAAAAAAATAAAATAAAATATTTTCCTAGAGTGGGCGCAACAGTAATCCAATTTAAAATTCTTAATTTTAAATCTAAAGCCCCAATCTAATAAACTATTTAGTTAGATCTAGATCTTATTCTAATAGGTTCATAATACGGCAAACGAAAAATATTGAATAAAATACATATAAACATAATATGTAGAATAAATGAAATAAAGAAAGCAAATGAAATGTCATATATTTAACTAGACATACCTGAAACACAAATTCCAACTCCGACTAGAAGATCTAAAATTGCAAGAAAGTTTTATGACACCTTAAGGACTTCTTCGTAACGATCTCATCTAACACTGGGAGTGTGAGCTTCCAAAATATTTGATTTTAGGAAAAATTTTGATACAAATTTTTTCCTTTAATCTCTCCAAAAATAATTTTTTAGAAAAATATGTTAAACAATGAATTTAGAAAACCTTTTTTTTTTTGGCAAGTCGGTGTGATATACCATATTTAAAAAATATATGTACAAGTCTACGAGGGGCATATCCCAAGTCATAACTAGAAAGGCCTACATCAAAGAATAAAAAAAATGTATCAAAGAAAGCTAAAAAGTATCAAAGGTCAACATGACCAACAAAAAAAAAAAAAAAATAGCAAAACAAAAGCTAAAAGCCAAACAAAACTAATGCTCAATCCCCTACTCCTGCAGAAGCTGAGAGTGACACTAAGCACCATGAAGCGTAGGAGCAACAATGAGATGGGTACGAACCAATAATGTGATCTCCTCAATAATAGCTAAAGAAGGTCTAGATTAAGAGCATTAAATCCTCAGGTTACGTTCATACCAGAGGATATAAAACGACGCAGAGGAAAAGGCGAGCTAAAACACAATCTACCCCACAACCACGGAGCCGAGAGGCGACCTAGGAGAAAGCTCATGCCAAGGGAGTGCAGGCCAAGCAAAAGATGTGCGTGAAAACACTCTAGTCCAAATCGTAGCCGAGAAACTGCAGGCAAAGAAAAGATGGCTATGCGACTCATCATCCAAACCGCACAGCACACATGAAGCTCGAGTACCCTGAACCTAATGTCTCAGCAGTCTGTCACAAGTCCAAAGGTGCTTAAAAGAGGGAAGCCATAGGGTGAAAGAGTGCCTCGAGATGTGCAATGGAAACCAAAGGAGATGGTGGATGGAGTCCTCCTCCCTCCCACTGTGAATCACCTCCGAAGCTGACTTGGTCGTGAAATTCCCTGAAGGATCACCCATCCACTTAACATGGTCAGCTACGCCCGGTCTAAGCCTGAAGTCCACAGTATCCTAGATAGGCAGCAGCTCAACCCTCTCTTGCGAGAACCTCCGCTTGTCACCCTCAATAATGTCAGAAACACGAGAGCCCCATAAGTGAATAGTAGAGGTCAAAAGACGGGTAGGAAGCTGACCCTCCAGACGTCAACAAGGCAGCCAATAATCAGCCCAGAGCGCGGTGTCACAAGCACCTCTGATGATGTGTCTAAACGCCCAATCACACAACGATCGAACACTAAGGATACTCTTCCATGACCAAGGAATCGACCCTGTAGGCTGAACCTCCCAGAAGCTCTTCCCCTAAAGATGGTTGGCATGAATCCACCAAGGCCAGAACGACTCACGATCTATGAACAGAACCCAGATGTGCTTCATGATAGAAGCCTGGTTCCACTCAGTCGAGCGGCAAATTTTAAGACAAACCTAAAACAATTTTATGGCTTTTGTCATTGGAGAAAACTAAGTTCCAAAACTTAATTCTTATTTTTTGGGAAGAAAGGGGCATCCTATATATAGCTAATATGTATCGTATATGTACAAAATAAAATAAAAGGAAGAAAAATATATCTCATATTTTTTTTCCTTTTCCTTTTTAATAGTTTACACAAAGGCCATCATGTGACAACTCGTTAATTGAGTCCAGCGTCCTCATGTTGCTGGATGTATATCTCGGGTAGTATGCTATCCCTTAATTTGTAAAATTAAATTTGAAACATTTTCCACATGTATAAATTTATCTCATAAATTTTACCTGTAAAAATAGATTTATTCATCTAATGACTAAATAAATCATCTCATGAATTTTGTTTACCATAAAATTTATCTATCTTATAAATAGATAATTCATCTCATGAATTTACTTTAAATATTTTCAAATAATGCTTAAGTTGAGAATCTCAAAGGAACTTCAGAGACAATCTAACTCTAGCTCCAAACTGGTCAAATCTTATTATCATCTCATGATAACAATTAATTAACATTTAGAAAAACTTAATTCCACTAAATGAGTTTTACTGCACTCTATAATTAAATAACAACAACAACAATAACAAACCCAGTGCCTGAAAGGGCTCCCGCAATAGCAGGGCTTAGGGGGGTAGATGTACGCAGCCTTCCCCCTTCAGGGGCTACCCTGAAGAGAGGTTGTTTCCGAGGACCCCCAACCTGAGATACTGGTCTGCCGCCAAGAGCATGTGACCTGGCAACAGGAGAGCAACAAAGCGATCAAGACAGCAGACACAAAGCACACAAGACACAAGACACAAAACAAGCCAGATCAAGCAGAATCAAGCGGAAATCAAGCAGTAATCAAAGGATAGGTAGGCAGGTATGCATGCAGGTAGTAGCTCATGGGAGCAAGTACACAACCTAAGTGCGCTAGGAGGATAACACGGTCTAGCACTAATAAGCTAGACTACCCTACTCCAACTGGAGCATCTATAACCCCTATACTAGCCCTCCATTGGGCTCTATCTAAGGCCATCTCCTCCTGAAGGTTTAGGTAGGTGAGGTCTTATCGGATCATCTCCATCCACCTCTTCTTTGGCCTGCCTTTTCCTCTCCTGCCTAGTGTAGTAAGGGACTGTTCGCACTCTATAATTAAATATATTTACTAAAACATTTTTCAAATAACTTTTATTATGATAATTAATCCCTCTATTAGATAGCTGTGAGCAAAAGTAACTTTAAATACTATCATTACTTTTCTCACATCTCTCGCCGTAGTTCTCGACTTGCCCTTCTCAAACAATTCAATAATACATAAATAATTTTCGAATTAATTACAAATGTGAAACATTTGGAATACTTTGGCCAATGACTATTGAATCTGTCTGTATGCTCGTGGATCAACTGAGGGGACATCTTTATCTCGTAAGAGACTATAAATTCCAAGTAAAATAACTGTTCTCACTACACTTCATGCCATTACCCAATGCATGTAAGATTCAAGTGAACGCACTTTGACTAATCCTTTTAGCACATCAAGTTGGGTTGAATTTAAAAAATTTTCTCTAATTAAATAGATTACACAGCAGAACGGGTTAAAATCTCTAATTTTAAACCTACTAGCGACTTAGAATTCCTAATTCTAAATCTACAAATTTAAAGTTCCTAATTTTTAACATACAGGCCTCTATTCTAATACATTCATAAAAATAACATAAATCACCAGCATAATAAAATATTATAAATAAATAGAAAAATAAAAAACTAAAAGAAAAGGAAAGAAGAGTAACTCGATGTAGACCACAGTGTCGCTCCAAGAAATTACAGAGATCGTGAGACCTTCTACGCGATCTCCTCTGAACACCCAGAGTGTGGGATCCGAAAAATATTAATTAGAGGAAAATTTTCAAATAGAAATTTTTTGCCTTTTAGTTCTCCGAAAGTCAACACTTTTAGCAAATTATTAATTTAAATTGATTTTTCAAATGTTAAACCTTAATTTTAGAACCCCTATTTGTAGTAGGCTACTAGACTGAAAAAAGGCTAAAAGTTTCGATGTGGTACAAGTATAAAATAAGTAAAATGACATCGTTTCATCCCTGAGAGCAAAATCGCGTTCACCACCACCACAGTCACGCCACATGGCACAACATGAATGGTCAGCGCTCGAAGGCGTAGATCGCTGTGGAGGATGTGTCGTGCGCTGGTTCATCCAAATTGAGAAGCGTAGATCGCTCCTCTCCTCCTCTCACGGTGAGACATGTGTCACGCCGTGATTGGCCGAGCCTGCAGATTTTGAGTTTTCCTTTTTTTTTTCCCCACATGTAAAAATTCCTCTTATGAATTTTATTTTAGCAAAATTATTTTATTCTATATTTTTTTTCTAATTTTATTCATCTAACGAATGATGTTTTGCAAAATTAAATTTACTCATCTAATGAATAAATTATTCATCTCATATATCTTTTATCTTTTTCTAATAGTGCAAAATTAGAGCCTTGCGTAAGGACCTCAAAGACAATTTAAGCCTAGCTCGAAATGGGTCAAAACACATTATCATCTCATGATAATATTCGTTTACCATTTAATAAGGCTTAATTTTACTAAATAAATTCTACTGGACTCTAGAGTTAAATTATTTACTAGATAATTTTGAATTTGTAATAATTGAATGATCCGCCCAAGCAATAAATAAAACTTCCACCATTATACTTCTCACCGCTTCTCCTTACATTCGCGACTCGCCCTTTTCGAATAATTGTAACATGAAAACATATTCTTCGTATCAATTCCACTGATAAACACTAGGAATACTTTGGCCAAAGATTCTGAATTTTTCGTTGCGAATCTAGTTTAGGGGACATATGTATCTCATAAGAGACTATAGACTCCATGTTGAGTATTTTGTTCCCGCTACATTCATGCAGTCACTCAACGTAAATAGACAATTGGTCACTTCAGAGAACCTCACTTTGAGTACACTAAAGTGGTGAACACTACGTGCACGAGTTTAAGAGAATCTCGAGATTTAGAGTTATCGCCTAATCACAAATAACTATTTATCTCTAATAGCAGTTAAGAAATAAAAAATTATGGTGGTCCAACTCAATGTTCAAATCTTATTGACGAACACTGACTAGAATACTTTTGGATCCCTATCCACGTGACCTAGACAAGGCATCTAAGACATCTTGTTATAGTCTTATCAAACAAGTTGTTTAGAACTCATCATCGACTATGAACTTACTTTGACAACATGTCACAATTTTGATTTAAGTCTATCAGTGGCTCAATCTCATAGACCACTTAAACCAAACAATGATATGTCATATTGAACTACGTCCATCTCATGGAACGTTTTAGAAATAATCACGTGCATATTTGACCCATAAACCATAATCATACATAAAATAGATGAAATAATTATATTTATTAATAACACAAATAATTGGCTTTTCAGGATATTGGTTCCAACAATCTCCCACTTATCCTAAACCCAATTAATCCTGCATTTCATAACTATCCCCCAGGGGCCTGTCAACTTATTGACTATAACAATTTCAATACTAATGCCTCACTGTCTCATCCTTTCATTCACAAGTTGTGGAACTATATTAAGCCTGCGAAGTCCACAAGCTTAGTTTACAACTTCTTAAGTTATTAATTATCCAGCTTCTATAGTGAACTAAGCAATGCTAGATCGCTTTACACTTCACCATCAAATGACTTTTACTCTTATGGTAAACATAAATTCTAACATCAAACGTCAAGAAGTCTAAAAGACAGGTGCAACCTATAACATACCACCATCCTTTCTCACAATCTTGCAAAAGCTCAACCTAAGAACACAGTTGATTTATCCTAGGTCTTTTATCATGAAATAATTGGACAGTCAAATCTTTAATTACATTCTTCACCATTCTTAATGAGTAGAATGCAATCCAAATACATCACTTAGAAAGTCTCTACTTTCTTATTATGTCACTTACACACCTATGGTTCATTAACCATTTGATCAAACCCATAAAATTTGATGATTGTCATCGAATCTACTATTTAATGATTAAGAAGCTAATTTAAGTCCATAAATGGACTTTCTTAGTTTGCATACTATTTGCTCCTGATATTTGACAATAGATTTGTCTAGTTGTATTATATACATATGTCCCTTAAGTTGACCATTCAGAAATCATTGTCTTGACTTCCATTTGTCATATGTCATCATAATGCGATACAATGGATAATAATATCCTTATGGACTTAAGCATAGAAATCAGCCATAAGGTCTCGTCATATACGATTCTTTCCTTTAAGGTATAACCCATTTCCATCAATCTTTTCCTTGAAGGTCTCTATCTTCTCATCCACTCCTCTCTATCTTTTGTAGATCCATTTAGATCTAATCTAATGGATTTAATGCCTTTCTGCGCCTGTATAAGTTCCCAGACATTGTTAGAATACATTTACTCCAACTTAGCTCTTATTGTCATGACGCAATGGTCTACATCTCTATCCTTAAGAGTTCCATTGCAGTCTAGAGGATCAAATTCATTATCATGCTCAACCATTAAGGCTAATCAAATGAATCAATCAAATGCCCTGATCACCCTCTCACTACACTGACACTCCCGTGTGTTTAGTGCAATTTAAGATTAGCTTTAGTACACATCAAATGCATCAATTAAAACTAAGTTAGGTCATGCCATTAAGACAAAGTATCTAATATTGTCAAATTCCCTAACACAAGCTTACCATTGCCCATTTACTAAACTTCTTGCACAACAAACCTTTTGGTATGAAAGATTGATTCGTCATATGAATCTTACCAATATTCAATAACACATTATTGAACCTTTCTACAACACTTTGCAGTAAGGAAAAACTAAGAGCTCTCCTAAAATCCACCACCTTGATCTGATCGAAGCGACTTGAGTCACCAACTAAAAAACTTGATGAAATACTTATAGCTTCCGCTTGCTCGAACTATCATCAGTTCACAAACATTTTGTGAACAAGCTCAAGCAGCTTAGTGAATTTATTTCCTTTACTCTTAAAGACTCCCCAAGTCACCACTTATTCAAAAATAATTGGCAGACTGTTATCATTTTGAATCTAGCGACCCAAAAGACCAACTCAAACCAGTCTTTGAATCATATTAAAGTAATGTGACCTAAGCTCAAGTGCCACTGAGGGCTATATCAACGTCAGGAAAATCTTATTTTTCATGGTAATGTAGCCTAACTTGTATAAGACATAGGATTGCCACTGACAAAGTTTTTACTTAGAAAGCTATCTACTAATATTTCTTTTAAATAAATATTTTATTTGTATACAATTCGGTTTATTTTCAAAAATAACTGAAAGTGATTCTATAAACAAAATTAGAAATGAAAATCAAATTTCTACAAGACTGTGTTAAAAAAACTTAAACCATTAATTCTTGGTACAAAAATTGAAACTCTTGTATTAGGTTATATCTCAAATTTCTTGTTTTATTTTATATGGGGCTGCCGTGTGGTCACCGATCGTTCAGGAGGGAAAGCCAATCGATCGGGTAATTTAAGGAAAGATTCGGGTGATTTTGGAAATTATGATTGCCGATCGATCGGTGGGTTCCAATCGATCGGGAGCCTGTTGCGCCGACCCTAGTTATTTTCTATAAATAAGGACGCAAGGTTTCGGTATTCGGTGAGAGTTTTCTCCCATACGTATCCAATCAAAGTGAGGTGAGCCGCCATTAAGAAAAAGAGGTGATTCGTAATTCCTCCAAGAAATTTTGAGTGCTACGAGAGTTTAGAGGGAGTGATTGTAATTCTTCCATATATCTCGTTTGGGAAGTGTCATTGTAATTCTTCCGTTCAGTTAATAAAGAATCTCCATCTCCGCCCGTGGTTTTCTCCCCTCTCGATTGTAGAGGGGTTTCCACGTAAATATTGTGTGTTCTTGTGTTTGTTCTTTCTTTCTCCATATTTGTTTACTTCTCATTTTGCGTGAGTTATATTATTTGAATCGAATCAAGTTACCAGGGTTTACGCTTCCGCATTAAGTTCCCTAGCAAATTGGTATCATAGTATACTAGATTTGTTTAAGTTTTCTCCACAAATTGGTATCAGAGCCCTGTTTATTTCGATTTGATAATATGACGTCTACAATTAGATCTGAAATTGAGAAGTTTGGTGGTCAAGGGAGCTTCAGCTTATGGCAGGTTCGCGTTAAGGGCCTCTTGACTTAGAATGGCTTGAAGAAAGCTTTAGATGGGAAAGAGAAGAAATCAGAGAATCTTACAGAAAGCACAATGGAAGGAGTTGGATGAGAAGGCGCTCACAGCAATTCAGATGTGTCTTACCGATTATGTTTGACAGAAGTTCTGGAAGTGAAGACCGCTAAGGAGTTGTGGGAGAAATTGCAGGATATATTCTGTTTCAAGTCTGTCTCCAACAAACTCGCAGTTAAGCGCCGGTTGTTCACGTTTCGTATGTCAGAAGGTATGTCACTTAAGAACCACGTCAATAAATTTAATTCAATTATTCAAGATTTGAAAGAATTGGATGATGTTCCTAAGGATAAAGATCAGGCAATGTCGTTGTTAGTTCTGTCTCTACTTCATATAAGGGTTTTGTCGAAAGCATGATTTATGGGGGTAGACAAACCATATCTGTAGATGAAGTTAAGAGAAACCTACTGAGTAAAGAACGAGTAGATAGGGAATTATCTGACTCTATGTATAACTCAGGTAGTGGTTTATTTGTGAGGGGGAGAACCGAGTATGATTATAGTGGAAACAAGTATAAGTCTAGGTATCAAGACCTAACCTGTAACTACTGTCGTAAGAAAGGGCACATTAAGAAAGACTGTTACAAGCTTAAGAGAAAATTATAAGCAGATAACAGGTTTGACCAAAGATCCATAGCAGCTAGTATTGAGAATAAAGATTTTCTTTTGTCCGTGCCTGAACCTCAGTTCAACTTGAAAGATAGTTGGTTTTTGGATTCGGGTTGCTCCTATCATGTCTGTCCCAACCGGGATTGGTTTTCCACATACGAGTCTGTTCGAGGTGGAGTTTCTTTGATGGGTAATGATAATCCATGCAAAGTTCTGGGCATAGAAACAATTCGTTTTAGGATGTTCAATGGCACTATCAAGGTTTTGGGCGATGTTCGTCATGTTCCTGATTTGAAGAAAAATCTCATCTCTTTGGGTACTCTTGAATCTAAAGGGTACAGGTACACAGCTAAAGGTGGAGTTTTGAAGGTCGTTAAGGGTGCATTGACAGTTATGATGGGCAAAAGGCTAGGTACGTTGTATGAGCTTGTCGGTTCCACATTTGTTAGATCTGTTGCAGTATCTTCATCATTCTTGTTGTTGACAGAACCAAAGATCACAAATTTAGGACGTTTGAGATTGGATCGTTCAGGTGATAGGTGTCTGTCTAAGCACAGTGTAAGAGGCTCTTTGTGTGGTCAATCCAGAGGACTGCTGATATGTGAACAAGGGCTTTATGTGAAGCAGAAAGGTTTTCTCTTCAAACAATTCCTGAAGAGACGTGTCACGTTTGGTGAGTCTTCATTATTGTTATCTCCACAGAAGATGTCATCAGTTGTTTGTGATTTTGGTCAGGTGAGTAAGCCAGAGGGAGTTCAGTTCAGTAACACAGTTCAACAGCAGGTGGCTGTTTCAGTTGATGTGTCAACAGCCAATTCAGAGAAGAAGATTGGCATTGCTGATAACCTCCCAGATATGTTCACTCAGTGTCTACTTAACAGGAAGTTCAAGCTCCGCACGGTTAGGTTTCGTACTTCATTGTGTTAACCCCGTGTGTGGGGGTTTCGTGGAGAAGGTGGAGGTAATTCTTTTATGTATGTAATTTGAGCCAAGGTGGAGATTTGTTAGGTTATGTCTCAAATTACTTGTTTTATTTTATATGGGACTGCCGTGTGGTCACCGATCAATCAAGAAGGAAAGCCAATCGATCTGGTGATTTAAGGAAAGATTCGGGTGATTTTGGAAATTATGAGTGCCGATCGATTGGTGGGTTCCGATCGATCGGGAGCCTGTTGCGCCGGCCCTAGTTATTTTCTATAAATAGGGACGTAGGGTTTCGGTATTCGGTGAGAGTTTTCTCCCATACGTATCCAATCAAAGTGAAGTGAGCCGCCATTAAGAAAAAGAGGTGATTCATAATTCCTCCAAGAAATTTTGAGTGCTACGAGAGTTTAGAGGGAGTGATTGTAATTCTTCCATATATCTCGTTTGGGAAGTGTCGTTGTAATTCTTCCGTTCAGTTAATAAAGAATCTCCATCTCCGCCCGTGGTTTTCTCCCCTCTCGATTGTAGAGGGGTTTCCATGTAAATATTGTGTGTTCTTGTGTTTGTTCTTTCTTTCTCCATATTTGTTTACTTCTCGTTTTGCGTGAGTTATATTATTTGAATCGAATCAAGCTACCAGGGTTTACACTTCCGCATTAAATTCCCCAACAAATTGGTATCATAGTATACTAGATTTGTTTAAGTTTTCTTAACATCTTGTATCACCTTCAGGCGAAGGATACTACTTGCCATATATAAGCTTCCTTACTTACTTAAAACTCCACAACTCCTTGCAGATTCGATTGATTGATCTGCAATCCACTAGGACATTGGTGGACTACCAACTAATCTCGATTATAGTCAACAAGATATTGAATAAATTGTTCTAATGGCTTTCAAACCTTGGCAACTGGAATAGATGAATTTCCTAGGCAACTCCTTCTAAAATGTTTATTGACTAGTCCCAACCTTTTTTTTTTTTTTTTAATTTACCCTTTAAAGGTTCCTAGTTCCTAAAATTGTTGCTCCCACTAAGTAAACTCTTCTCTTTGTACTCATGACACCCTTTTTTAACTCTTCGTACCTTCATCAGTTCAGAATGAGTAATCGCCATAAATCAATGCATACTGAACTAATTGAAGGACCTTGATGGGCAAATTAGGATCATATCCTGTTGAGATTGGCTATCAATATTTGCATCAAGAATTCCAGTTCAATTGTAAGAGCTATCATCTCTATGACGCGCTCTTGAACTGAAAATCCTTAACACATTGTAGGGTTAATAATCTTTCTTATAAGGTGTCTTTATACTACCTAATAGCCCAGTAAATATTTTTGTCAAAAATTGGGCATCTCCACTACAGTCGATTTTTCAAGTATCTTATACTAGAATATATTCGACACTGATGTTCAAAACTAACACCCTACTAACTTGTTATCCTAGGCCACTACTCAAAAATGTTCTTTCAACTTAGTAGATATTTTTGTAGTAAACTAGAGAACAACAAGCATTCTTATATACTGAACATATATTTTCTAGTGAGTTTAAGAGGACATTAGTATTGATCGCAATGCATTATAAAATTTAAAAACAAGCAGTCTGAAAAATAAAACTGTAAACAAGTTACATAACATACATAGATATATTTCTTTATTTTAGCAAACAATCTAGTGCGGAGTTCACAATTCCATACTAACGTGTATGCCAACCAAACAACCCAATACTCCTTGGCAGTAAGGCTACATCGAGATATCAGCAAGGTGAGAACTTTTCTCAATTGATTTCGTTTTCTTGTACCCTGTTATTAAAAAAAATTAGCACACCACTTTACCCTTAGCCTCTAAGGACATATGACAAAGCTCCTCAAGAAGGCTAACATAGTACCTTAATCAAGTGTATACCACTACCTAGACATCCACACAAGTCCACATAGTACTCCACGGCAGTGCGGTCACACTTGTTTTCCTGCACTGCAATCTATCTCTAAAAGGTCTAACCTTGTACACAGCAAATGAGTGCCCTCCGCAGGGAGTGGCATCCATCTACTATTAGACCGATAACGGAGGCTGTAAAAATCATAAAAGTTCGGTCCCACTTGAATTTTGAGTCAGTGAACTTCTAATTGCTTTAGCAGACAAAACTGAGAATGAAATCCACATAACCATTCCTTTATGTATGCAACGATGACCTAAATAATCTACCCGCTACTCTCTGGTGGCGGATCCATATCGAGTTATCAGATAGGTGAAAACTATTGTCCATTAACATATTCCTTAAATATAATTAATTCACCATTCTACCTTAGCTTCTAAGATAAAGCTCTCCCTATGAGTCTAATATATTATCCTAGTTAAGTGTGTACCATTTCTTAGACTTTGGTACAGGTCCACAAGATGCTCCACGGCAGCGTGGCCGCACCTTGCTTTCCTATACCTCAGTCCATCTCGTAGAAGCCTAACCCTATACACAACAGATAAAATGCTCTTCCCAGGGAGTAACGCTTATCCACTACACTATTTGACTGGCAATGGAGGCCGTGAGAACTCAACTCCTGAACCTTACTCCTTCTTGAAGTTCTGAATCGTGGATCTTTCTTTTAGTCTTAATTATCCTATAATCATTATTGGAATCATATTCTGAATTTTACTTAACTATTACATAATTTCTAATCACATTAGGTTGCCCCTCCTCTTTTTTTTATTTATTTAACTCTAATCTTATTAGACGTTATATAAAATATTTTTTTTAAAATACTTCAACCATTAAATTCTAAACCTATTACACCTATTTGGCAATGCTCTCACTCGATTTTACAAACTAGTGGTTCTTAATTAATTTAAAGGGCATTTACAACTAAATTATCTTATAATCTACATTAGAGTCACATTCCAAAATTAAATTAAATAATAAAATTAATTTAATACTACAATTCATTAAAACAATACAGATATCTACACCTCCAAACAAAAAGTTTTTAAATCACACATCAAGCAATGACGCCATTGTTGACGTCAGCCACTGATGCCAGTGTTAGTTTGTTAAAAAAATTTTAATTTAAATATTTTTTTGAATTATTAATTCTAATCTCAATAGATCAATAATTAAATCCGAACATCTAATCATATTAGATATTCAAAACATTTAATCTTATTAGATTTGAATTTAATCAAATCTTATTAGAATAAAGTAATTTTAAAAATATAATCAAATATTTAAAATCATATTAAAAATAAAATTTTTGAAAGTAATAATTTACGGATCTGAATTAACCTTTTAATTTAATCAGTGTTTGAAATAATTAAAAATTGAATCGATAATTAAAACTTTTATTGAACAACTTTAATAACACTTTCATATTTTTTTCCTTTTCTTTGATAAAATCTCTATTTTATTTATACGGAAACCTATTTATTTTGATTTATTGTGAATGTTATTAGAGGCTAGCTCTAATACCAATTGTTGGGTCGAATTTCAAAACTTTTCACTATTTAGTTAGATTAACGTAGCGGAACGGTTCAAAATCTCTTAGTTTAAACCTACTAGCGACTTAGAATTCCTAATTCTAAATCTACTAATTTAAATTTTATAATTTTAGACCTACAGGCTTGTATTCTAATATATTCATAATAATAACATAAATATCTACCACAATAAAATACTATAAATAAATAAAAAAGTCGAAAATTAAAAGAAATGGAAAGAAAAATACCTAAATGTAGACCGCAATGTCACTTCAACATTTTCGAAAAACTATTAATTTTTATTGATTTTTCAAATGCTAAACTTTAATTCTAGGACCCCTTTTTATAGTAGGTTACTGGACTAAAAAAAGCTTAAATTTCGATGTGTTACAAATATAAAATAGGTAAAACGGCGTCGTTTCATCCCTAGGAGCAAAATTGCTTTCGCTACCTCAGTCTCACCACGTGGCACAACACGATTGGTCCGCGCTTGAAGACGTAGATCGGTATGCAGGACATCGTGTTGCGCACTGGTTCGTCCAAATCGAGAGGGGCGGATCGCTTTCTTCTCCTCTCACAATGCGATATGTGTCTCACCATGATCGGCCAAGCCTAAAACGCATGGAATTTGAGTTTTCCTCATTTTGTTTTTTTTTTTTTTTTCCCGTCATAGGTATGAATTTTACTCTAACAATATAATTTGATTTTCTTTTTTTTAAATTTCATTCATCTGACGAATAATGTTTATCAAAATTGAATTTACCCATCTTATAGATAAATAATTTATCTCATAAATTCTTCAATTATTTTTTAATGGGGCAAAATAAAAGGCTTGCGTAGGGATCTCAGGGACAATTTAAATCTGGCTCCAAATGGGCCAAAACTCATTATCACTGATGATAATATTTAATTACTATTTAATAGGACTTAATTCCACTAAATAAATTCTATTCCACTCTAAAGTCAAATTATTTATTCGATAATTCCTAATTTGTAGTAATTGAACGATCAACATCTCTATTGGATATCCATGAGAAGCAATAATTAAAACTACCATTATTATACTTCTTACCGCTTCTCCTTAGGTACCCGACTCGCCCTTTTCAAATAATTCTACGACACGAGAACATATTTTTTATATCAATTCTAATGATGAACACTAGGAATACTATTACTAAAGATTCCGAATTTTCCAAACACTTACAAATCTACTTAAGGGGACATCTATATCTCATAAGAGACTATGGACTCCATGTTGACTATTTTGTCCCCGCTACATTTCATGTAGTCACTCTACGTACATAGACTATTGGTCACTTTACAGGATCTCACCTTGAGTACACCAAAGTGGCGAACAGTACGTGCACAAGTTCAAGACAATCTCGAGATTTAGAGTTATTACCTAATCCCAAAAAACTATTTATTTCTAATAGCAGTTAAGAAATAAAAAATTCCGGTGATCCAACGTAATGTTCCAATCTTATTGACAAACACTAACAATGATACTTCTGGGTGCCTATCCACATGACCTAGACAAGCCATCTAAGGTATCATGTTATAGTCTTCATCACCGACTATGAACTTACTTTAACAACATGTTACTATTTTGATTTAAGTATATAAGTGGCTCAATCTCATTAACCACATAAACCAAGTTATTATATGTCATATTGGACTACGACCATCTTATGGAACGTTTTAGAAATAATCACATGCACATTTGACCCAGAAACCATAATTAGACATAAAATTACACAAAATAATTTTATTTATTAATATTTAAGCACAAATAATTGGGTTTTCAAGACATTGGTTCCAACACATCAAAGCAACAAACAATCCATGCACGAGTTCAGAAATTTTTCCTGGATTTAAAGTTATCATCTTACATAATTAATTATTTCGGATAGAAGTTAAGAAACAAATAATTCAGGTGGTCCTACTCAATGTTCCAATCATATAGACAACACCAACATAATATTTTTGGATCCCTATTCACATGACCCAGACAAGTCATCTAAAGTATCATATTATAGTCTTATCAAACAAGTTGTTCAAGCTCATCACTAACTACAGATATATGCTTTGACAATATATCACTTATTTGATTTAGTCTATACGGGGCTCAATCTCATTGATCACTTAAACCAAACCCTACATGTCATTTAGGACTACTTCCGTCTCATGAAATGTTTTAGAAAACAATAACACCCATGTTTGACTCGTAAAACATAATCAAACAATAAATAAATAAATAATTTTATTTATTTAATATTTAAAACTAACTAATTGGGTTTTTACAGGACATCAATTCCAACAATCTCCCATTTGTCCTAAACCCAATTGACCTGCATTGCATAACTATCCTCTAGGGATCTGTCAACTCTTTGAGTGTAAACTTTACCCAATACCAATCTATCACTATCTCTTTCCTTTGCGAACAAACATTGATCTACTAGGAATCTTCTGAGTTCAGTAGTCCACTTAACAACTTCCTAGCTATCAAGTATCCGACTTCTATTATGAAATAAGCAATACAAGACTGTTTCACTCTTCACTATCTAATGACTCCCACATATGAGGGTAAAATTGGATTTTTACGTAAAATGTCTAAAGTCCCTTCTAAAACAAACGACCCACGATAAATTCAACTACCTTTCTTTGAACCTTGCCAATACTTAATTCTAAGAATATAGTTGCCTCATCTGAGGTCTTTAACTTTGAAATAATTGGAGAATTAAACCTTTACAGCTCATAGCAATTCTACACCATTGTTAATTGTTAGAAAAATGGTCCAATCGTAATGAAAATTACACTAGAACACTTCTGTAAAATGCAGTAGAATACTGTTATAAATTACAGTATTATTGTACTATGAATTTCAGTCAAATATTGCAGTAAAATAAGCAAAAATTCCATTGAAAATTCAGTGAAAGTTGCTGCTGAAAATTGGCAACGAAAACACAGTAAAAATACTGGAAATAGCAGAAATAATTCAGAAATAATTATATAAATATAGCAATAAAAGAGAGAGAAATTAGAAAGACCTCACAAAAAATGATATCGCGCCGTGATAAATGCCACTGTCCTAAAAGACAATTTCGCCGCTGCTCCGGTGCACACAGTATAACCGGCGGCCGTCCTCTAGGATTAACGCGATCCGACTCTTAACGTGCACTCGTTAATTGCCGGGTAGGAGCGCCTTGAACTTTGCCCAAATTTATGGAGAGAAAAAAACCGAGAAAGAGAGAGACTGAGAGGCCGAGAGTGTATATTTTTTTGTTGTTATAGCTAATGGCATATATATAGTGTAGAAAACGTTAATAGCCATTAAAAGACGGGTGCAATGAATTCCAATGGCTATAAAAGGTAACAAGCATTAAGTCAACGGCTGTAATAAATTCTAACGGCTATAAACGGACGTAATAAATTCAACGGCTATATTGTTATTTAATTCCCAACGGTTTCAATTTTAATGACCCTAAACGACTAATAACGGTAAGCGGCCAGCAAATAGGCACGGTTAGAATATTTTTTCCATAACACTTAAGTTTAGCTTGTGTCATTTTTCCAACAATCCCCCGCGAAGGATACAAGCGGAAGACAACAAAGAAGAATAGATTGGGCAAAGGGAGTTCAGTTTTTCAATGCCGATGTCTCGCGACTTGAATCGTCACCTAGTGTAACCCAAGTTGAGGACCAACATCTTGCAAGGTGACTTTCGTCTTGAACCTCACTAGGGGTTGTATAGTCTTCCACTTGGACACATACCAAACTCCAGATCTCGGCAACTCCTGCGATTTGGCTCGTTTAATCGGCCATGCACTCATCCTGGATGTTCATAGGCGCTTTAGAAGGCAAGTCTCAAATCGTTCATAGGGAGCGGCCAGACTCCCACACATATATAGGTGGATCCCATCAAGTGTGTGTTACCGCACACCACCAAACATATGGATATGGGTTCATTAAGAGCTAAAGCTCAACCTTACCCCTGGTCACATACAGACAGTGTCCGTCATGTGCAAGTCGTGCTTACACCGCCATACATACGGCAATGGACCCGTCTCCGCACTGTCACACCATAGGGAGGGACAACATAAAACACAGTGCATATCTTGAATGAAACTATGACTTCTCACATTGAACCTGTTAAAACCAGGTTGGATACATTACAGTTTATTCATGTATAGACTTTAATCCCATCCCCCTCGATGTTTCTACAATCATTTTACGACAAAGGCCTTTTGTCAACGGATCCGCAAGATTCTTTTCAGACTTTACATAGTCCAGTGATATCACTCCACTTTCTAGTAGATCTTTCACGATCTTATGCCTGAGACGAATGTGTCTCCTCTTGCCATTATAAACCTAGTTCTTTGCCACAGTAATTGCAGCTTGACTGTCACAGTGAAGTGACACTAATGGAGCTGGAAGCCCCCACAATGGCACTTCAACACTGTATTGCAACAAAGCGGTTCTTCAGAGTTGACTACTGTCAACATCAATCACGAGTTGCTCTTACCCCCACATTGAGGTGCCTGCAATGAGCTGTTAAACAACTAGCTCCATCGCCTGTCAACTTCAATAAGAGTCAGTATAACACATTAGTGGAGCACACATTATATTAGTAAAATTACATCTCCACCCCCAAGTACTCACATAGTACGTATATCATATATATAGTTGGCACGAAAATCATATACCGCAAATTGTCACTTTCACATCTCAGCACAATTGTGAAACATTATCACTAGTTTAGGTCACAAAGGACCATATGCCCATTCTTATCATCCTTAGCATACATGTGACATTACTATTGAGGGTAGTTCATGTCTTACCAATGTTGTACCAAATTTTGGTGATATCAAGAGAAAGAGGTTCATAAGACCATAATTCACAAGATGTCTTTTACAACTCAACTTAAGGCAACCTAAGCCTCTGCAAGACTCTCAAGCCCAAGTGCTTAGCATCATTAAGCTATACACATCGACTTTGGACAATCGAAAAATAATATTTCCACCATAACGAATTTTCATGAGCTAGCTATAACTAGAAAACAACGGTAGAAACACAATAATCAGAAAAGTTTATGATCAGACAACATACCTCATAGGCTCTCGGGTGCTCTTACAGCCCCTACAATGGAATGTCTTACACCAAATTTTTCTGCCTGCCATCTCAGTGTTAAAAGGACAACTAAAACATGCAGGTTTCAGTGGGGTGTCAGAAACATAGCTCACTAACGAGCCTAAATTCATTGTAATTAGTAGAATATCTCTCAAAGATATCAAACACCCAATACAACAAGGAGTCTATTACAATGTAAACCCCATTCATGATGCTTCACTAGTACTTCGACAATTTAAGTAGAGCACTGTCGATATTTGTCATTTGGGTTAATGTATGTAGACAAGGTCCTCCACTGACATATGATATAACGGGATGAGTGTTGTATTATCGACCAAATTATAATGCTATCGATTACCTTAGTATATTTAGCTTGTGATGCGATGCCACATTTTTCTTCTCATCAAGTGAACACTAGGGTCATATAGTATGTCATTCAAATGATCAACATGAGCATACGACATATGATAATAACCCAAATAAGGTATCTTACACACAAGCTAAATACCAAACTTATGACCAATCAAGATTTCCATATGACTTGCACCTTACCTTTTTTCCCAAAAACTTGAAAAGAAGGTATGAAACAATGAGCCTATGAACCTGCAAGTCTCCCATGACAACACAAGTCCACATATGACTCAAATAGATCAATATTTCCCAACTCTTGGCTAAAATTCAGCAAAGACATTTCAATACTGCATAATTCAAAACCTAACCAGCATGAACCAATGCCAAATAGCACAACCAACTAAGATGCAACATTTTCAGCCATAAACAGTCCAAAACCAATATGGACAACACCAAATTCAATATGAAAAACATTTTATAAACATGTTTATAACAAGTAAACATATTTATCTTGCTTCAAACATAGCCACGGGAAATACATACATCAACATGCACAAAATCACACATAGATCTCCAAGAACTCACAAGTCCTATTAGCCCTTTATAGGAATCAACTTATTTCACTTAAGTCACCCAAAATATGCAAGAAAATCCAATTCTCACATGCAAGATCTAATCCACGGTTGCACTCAAAAACATTCAATGTTCTACCAACACAATGGGATTTAAGATTGTGCAATTAGACATGCCTAACCTAAGAGTTGGCCTATTATGGGTTCAAGGCTCAAGTTCACAATCGACCTCAAGCATTAAACACGTTTAACCACAATAGTAGCACTAGCACCATATGACCAAGGTTATATCAAATTTTGATGTCACTCTTTGGGAGCTTACTTGAGATCATATTAGAAATGCATAAGCTTAAAAACTTTATTTTCCACATCAAGGACCACAGACCCTTTTGGTTGTTCCGTATAAACCTTTTCTTAATGTCATTATTTAAAACATAATTTGATATCCATTTGACATATACACTATAAGATATTAGAAAGAAGAGCTATCTAAACTCTCATTGTAGCAATTTTAGACATGGGTAATGATCTCAAAGAAATCAATTTCACGTATTAACCATCAACATTCAATTTCTTCTTGAATAGTCACTTTCTACCAATCAATTTACACCCTTTAAGAATGTCTACCAGATTCTTTGTGTGATTATTAATCTCTCTCAAAAAATGGAATAAACTGATTTTATGATTCCCTTATAGAGTTTTCTTTTTTTCTTTTTTTTTTTTTGGTGGTTTTATTGTAATTCATTTATCATACCAATAAAAATATACAACCACAAACACAAATTCATATATCCCTACTAGGTAGAATAGGATTACCTCAATCTGACTAGATAAAACACAACATAATTCACATTATCTTTTAGAAGTCTAAAATAATGCATTTCACACAAGTTCTTGCAAATTAACTATTATTGTCCTACTAGGCTATACCCCCTATATTTCACTAACTTGTGGCATAAGTCATATGAATGTCAGCACTTCTAAACAATATATGCAACTTAATTTATGCATCAAACAAGTTGACAACTTAATCAAATACAACTTTTCCAAGCTACAAATGCGAAGATGAAACTTTATATCCAAGTACGAAAATTTGTCCACGTGAAATGAGGCAACATTGACAAGAATTATAGCAAAAATATATTATATGGGTAGAAATATTAAAGTTAAAAATATGTCTTCTTAATTTTATATAATATTTTCATTATAAAAAAGCATATATTCATACTATTTTAAACCAATCAATTTTATTAATTATTAGTCAATATAGGATCAACAGGTCTTTATTTCGTCTATCCCTTTTTTTTATTAAAAGGAATAATTTTAGACCCAATATATAATTTCTATTTTCAATTAAATCCAAAAGTGAATCCAATACCTATAAGGTCTAACTAAGCCTTAAATATGTAATGGGCCTAAAATGAGAATTTTTAAATACCTGAAAGGCCTAATCAGGTATTACAATTCATGACACATTCTAGGGTTTGTCTCCTCCACATTAATGCTTCTCTCTCTCTAGCTGGACCCACTGCCACCGTTAGCGACGATCCACCGCCGTCGTTGGTGCGCTAATCTAAGTCTGACCACCACCATGGTCGGGTGACTAAACCACCACTGGCTCACACATCACCACGTCCCTTACCGGCATCGATCAAACCCAAACCCCCGTCAACTGGTAAAAATATCGAAGCAATGCCACTATCACGACCCAGCTGACATCGCTGCATCTAAACACCACCGTCGGCTTCAGGAGGTGACATATTGAAGTTCTCTATTTTCTTTTGGGTTAAGGAGGACTTTTACTTGATTTAACAACAAATAAACAAGGTACTAATTAGTATTTTAAAACCATTTATATGGAGAAATTCTCTATTATGCTTGACTGAAGCAGAAATTCAAATTTTAACCATAGAACCACGTGGACTTAAGGAACAAAGAGTCCCACTTCACAGAATCAGTGATCAACACTAACACCTAGATCCCGATACTTGCTTTCATGGTTGCAGTAATTAGAACCCAACTAACAATATTTTAATTACTCATCTAAATGATTTTCAATTGTATACAAATCCATATAATGGTAAAATCGTCTTTTAGATTGTCAGAGAAATGGTCCAATCGTAATGAAAATTACACTAGAACACTTGTGTAAAATGTAGTAGAATACTGTTATAAATTATAGTATTATTGTACTATGAATTTCAGTAAAATAAGCAAAAATTCCATTGAAAATTCAGTGAAAGTTGCTGCTGAAAATTGACAGCGAAAACACAATAAAAATACTGAAAATAGCAGAAATAATTCAGAAATAATTATATAAACATAGCAACAAAAGAGAGAGAAATTAGAAAGATCTCACCAAAGATGATATCGCGCCGTGGTAAATGTCACTGTCCTAAAAGACGATTTCGCTGCTGCTCTGGTACACACAGTATAACCAGCGGCCGTCCTCTAGGATTAACGAGATCCGACTCTTAACGTGCACTCGTTAATTGTCGGGTAGGAGCGCCTTGAAATTTACCCAAATTTACGGATAGAGAAAAACCGAGAAAGAGAGAGACTGAGAGGCCGAGAGTGTATATTTTTTGTTGTTATAGCTAATGGCATATATATAGTGTAGAAAACGTTAATAGCCATTAAAAAGATGGGTGCAATGAATTCCAATGGCTATAAACAGTAACAAGCATTAAGTCAACGGCTGTAATAAATTCTAACGGCTATAAACGGACGTAATAAATTCAACGGCTATATTGTCATTTATTTCCCAACGGTTGCAATTTTAATGACCCTAAACGACTAATAACGATAAGCGGCCAGCAAATAGGCACGGTTAGAATATTTTTCCATAACACTTAAGTTTAGCTTGTATCATTTTTCCAACATTAATAAGTAGAATCCCATCCATATACAGCACATCGAAAGTCTCTACATTCTTGCCATGTCACACCTACTCTCATGGTTCACTAACCATTGATTTAAATCACTAGGACTTGATAACTGTCATCAAATCTACTATTCAATGAACGGGATGCTTATTTAAGTCTACAAATAGACTACCTCAGTTTGCATACTATATGCTCCTGACCCTTGGCAACAAATTTACCTGGATGTATCATATATATGGCCATTTAGAAAATGTCGTCTTAACTTCCATTTCCATATCTTATCACAATGAGATACAATGGATAAGAGCATGATCTTGACTTGCTTCTCAAGGTCCTTCAATCAGTTTAGGCTAGATACATTAAGTAATAGAGATTGCTCATTGTTTGAACGGATGAAAATGTAGTTTGAGAGAAAAGGTGTCATGAGAACCAAGGGAAGAGTCCACTTAGTGTAAGCATCTATATTAAGAATAAGGGACCTCAAGAGGATAAAATAAAACATGATTCAAAATAATTTTGTCTCTTTTATAATAGCACTAGACTTTAAGAGGAATTTCCTAGGTACTTAAACACTATTGTTGCCAAGTCCAAAAGCCAACATGGCAAGGTATTTGATATCCTGTCTCCTCTAGTTCTGACTAGCAGATAGTTCACTAATGTTCTGACAAAGGGGTTTCAGTAAGGGCATCAAGAGATAGTAGTTTAAGTAAGAGAATGGAGCTTTCATTTTTTCTTAATGTCCTAGTTTTTTTAGAAATTTGATTTCTATAGGCTACTTATTTCAAAATAGTTTTTCAATTATTTTTTTAAAAAATAGAATGACAGTTAAGTAGATAAATTGTTTATTTAAAAGGTAAAAATTGGTAGAAATACTTAAGCAAAGCATATGGCTTGAAGGTTTCATCAAAGATTATTCCTTCCCTTAGGGTATAAACCCGTGCCATCAATCTCACCTTGAAGGTCTCAACCTTATCGTCCAATGAACTCTTTATACTTGTAGATCCAATCAGATTCAATCTAATGGACTTAATGTTTTTCGACGGCTCTACAAGCTCCTAGACTTAGTTTAAATACAATTACTTTAACTTAACTTTTATTATCCAGACCATTTGGCCTGCATATTTATACTTAAGAGTTTCATTGTAGTCTAGAGAATCAGATTCATTGTCATGCTTAACTATTAAGGCTGAAGACATGAGTCCGTTAGGTGACCCTGACCATCCTCCCACTATACCAAAGCTCTCATGTACTTAGTGTCACAATAACCTGATTGAAGATACACCTAGTACATCATCTACACTATAAGTTGTATCAAGTTGTAGGGACACAATATCTTATACGGGTAATCTATCCTACATAAGCTATATGTTGTACTTTTAGAACACTTTCTAAAACCTCTTACATAACATACTATATGTAGATGTGGCTCATCATATGAATCTTACCATATTCAATAACACATAATTGATCCACTCTACAACACTTTGTAGTGGCTCCATTGCCTTCAATCTTAAAGCGTCTTTCAGTCACCATTAACTCGAACATGATTCTTATATCGGTTATCCTTTTAGTACTTAATGATCCCATAAGTCAAAATCAAACTAGTTTTGAATCATATCCTGTTGAGATTGGCTATCAATATTTGCATCAAGAATTTCAGTTCAATTAAATGAGCCATCATCATATGATACGCTCTAGAACAGAGCTTTCCTAACACAATCTTGTGTTTGTCATCTTTCTAATTAGCTATTCTCATGCTATTAGTTCTCCAATCAAACACTTCTTTCAAATATCTCATCATCTCTACTACAGTCAAATTTTCCATATCTAATACTAGAAAATGTTCGACATCTAATGTCCGAATCTTGCAATTGACTAAATCTTTAGTCTAGTCTAATGTTCTAAACATTCTTTCCAACTTAATAGATCTACTAGCAGCAAACTAGATAATTCTGAGCATCTCCTAGTGCTCCACATGTATGAAGACTTATTAAATATCAGTGAGCATAACAGAATAGGCAAGTAATGTACATGCCAGTATTGATCGCAATGCAAAAATATAATAACCAGACTGAAATCAAAAACTGTTAAACAAGTCATATAACATACAAGATTACTTTTCTTAGTTTTAGAAAATAATGAAAGTCTAAAGTTCATAATCCAACACTTACATATATACTGTGGCGACCCAACGGAACTACCCAAAACTCCCTATCAGCGAGGCCGAATTAAGATATCTGAAGGGTGAGAACATTTCTCAATAAATATATTTTCTTGTAAACTCTTGACTAAACATATTTAACACGCCTCTCTTCTCTCAGCCTCTAAGGTCATACAACAGAGCTCTAAGGGGAGGCTAATAGTCAAGTGTACACTACTACCTCAACATCCATATAAGTCCACGAAGTACTCCACATCAAAGTGGCCACACCCGTTTTTCCTACACTTCAATCTATCATAAGAGATCTAACCTTACATTATTCAAATCAACGCCCTCCTTGGGGAGTCGCGTCCACCTACTATACTACTGGACTGGTAACGAAGGCCATAAGCATTCATTTAGAAGCTCACTCCCACTTGATATCTTGAGTCTTGTGAACCATTTATTAATTTTAGTAAACAAACAAAGCATGAAATCCATGTAATCGTTCTCTGCATGTGTGCAACAATGAGCTAACCAATCTACCCATTGCTCCATGGGAGAGGGGCATAACGAATTATCAATAAGGTGAGAAAAATTCTTAATTAATATGTTTCCCTCGTATAATTAACTCACCGTTTCTTCCTTGGCCTCTAAGATAGTATCTCAATGCTTCCTAGGAGATTATCATACTATCCTAGTCAAGTGTATACAATTACCTAGACGTTAGTACAAGTAAACAAGATACACCATGGATATGTAGTCACATTTGTTTTCTCGTACCTCCATATATCCTTAATACGTCTAACCTTGTATTCCACGAACAAAAGCCCTCCTCGAGGAGTAGCGCCTATCCACCATGCTATTAGACTCGCAATGGAGACCGTGAGGAGTCAAATCCTGAACCTCACACCCACTTGAAATTTTAAATGATGCATCTTTCTTTTAAGTTTGATTATGTCATAATCAATAATTAGAATCATATTCTAAATTTGATTTAACAATTATATAAACCCTTATCAATTAGGTTCCTTTAATTATCCAACTTATGTAATCTAATCTTATTAGGTATATTATGAGAATTTTCCTTTCGAATAATTCAACTTTTGATTTATCTAATCATATTAGATCTGTTTGAAAAATTTTTCCCACTCGACAAAATCAAATACTAAGTTATATGACCTTACAACTTTATTCACATCGTACATAATATTTAACTTATTTAAATAATATTGAAAATGTGAACTAAAATTTAACAAATGTCATGTTATCAAACATTTTAAATAACAACACTTAAGGATTAAAGGTTGGAACAATTAAAAATTTTCTAAACACTATTGGAAAATAATATTATATAATCCTAATTAGAATCTCATTCTAATTAATTATTTATTTAAATTCTTTAAATATTAAAATTTTACAAAATTTATTTTAAAAAATTGGGGCGTAGGCACCGGCTATGGGCACCTTCCCATAGTAATTTTTTTATTATTAAATATATAAATAATTAATTAATTAAATTCAATCTTAATCTCATTAGATTCATAACCAAACATCTAATCCTATTAGACATTCTTTGTCTTGGATTATCATAAATATTCAATAATTGAATATTTTACACATTGGTTCAAAATCTAATCACAGTATATTAATAACTTCAATCGTTCGACTTCTTAAATATCTAATCTCATTAGATTAGATTTAGAATTACGCTCCTTGATTAAATCATGACTCATCTAAAATTTTAAACAATTTAAAACTTTAATAAACCTTCAATCTTCCCCAGACCCTGCGTTCTGCGGGAGCCGCAAGGCACTGAGACTGTTGTTGTTGAATAAACCTTCAATCTTGTTATTAAACTTTTTAACAACAGCCTTTAGGTTTACCCTTTTCCTTTAATGAAATCCCCAATTTTATATTTCTGTAATTCTACATACTCCAATTTTATCAAACCTGATATTTTTAATGTCAATCATGAACATATTTAGAGTTAGCTCTGATACCAATTGTTGGGAACATATTTCAAATATATATATATATATGCCCCCAGAGCGGGCGCAGCGAAATCCAGTTTAAAATTCTTAATTTTAAATCTAAAGCCCTGATTTAATTAAATTATTTGATTAGATCTAGATCTTATTCTAATAGGTTCATAATACGACAAATAAAAAATATCGAATAAAATTCATATAAACATAGTATGTAGAATAAGCGAAATAAAGGGAAAAAATTAAATGTCATATATATATGTTGGATTATGGTCCCATGAAATTCGATATCCACTATAGGATGTAACCGAGTTATGTAAGTTCATCAGTAATAATTGGCTGGAGCGTCTGGGCCAAATGAAAGGTTAAAATTGTCCGAGAATTTCCATTCGGGAAATTAGGATGTCGTTTTCCGGTTTTAGCCACCCGCATTGTATAGGCTCGTTGGAGGCAAACTTGCATAATTATATCCTAATTTGGGGATTAGAAATTATAGACAATTTTATTGATTTGAAATTGGGTCTTTTAAAATGGGTAAAAGATTTGGAAAATATGTTGTATTATTTTCTTTTTGAGTAATCAATAATATCAAGTTTGTTGGGTATTACCCATTACACCCGGTTTCCCTTACCGGTGCCAGCTAGCCCATTCCGTCAGATAGTGCCGCGTGTCGTGATCTCTACCGTTGGATCAATCTGGCACTGTAGCATTATATAAAGCTCTTTCTTTAGGGTTTCTGAAAAAGGTTAATTCATAAGATTAAAATGAGATTTACAGAGAGCATCAAGTGAATGATAAAAGAGAAGCATTACTTCACAGATGAAACATTGAAGAGCATTTTACTGTGCATGAAAATGAAGAAACTCATGTTGGGGTTTCTCTGAAACGAAAGGCAGAGAGAGAGAGAGGAAAAGATGGAGAAGAAAGATGGCGTTTCTAGTGTGAGAAAGGTCGAGGAGAGAGAGTATGCATGAAGTCTGAGGTACAAGGCTGAAGATTAAGGAGAAGAAGACGATGGTGAACCTTTGGAGCTCAGGATGCTCGGTTCAAGGCGATGCGTCATCCCAAACGAGGTCTTCTTCACGATTCCGGCTAGGGTTCGAGTCCCTAGGCTGTTCTTCGCCCGTATTCGCTCGGTGATGGCTTTCATTTTGTTCTTTCTCGTTTTCTTGCTTTAATCTCTGTTCGGATTTTGTTTTTGTCATAAAACTCGATGCTCGGTCTGTGATTGTAACCCTAACTTTACTGATAGTGGATTTGACTCCTCTTAAAACAGAGGCCCGCGGACTAGGACCTCGCTGAGGTGCCTAACCACGTATATCGCGTGTTCTTCGTTGTTTTTCGTTGTTTCTGGTTTAATTTTCGCATTGTTTCGTTTGTGGGTTTTTCGTTCCTTAGTGCTGCGACAAGATCCTATTTTCAAGTTGAGTTCGGGTCCGATTCAGGGCACAGAGAGAGACAGGAAAACATGGAGGAGAAAGGAAAACATGGAGGAGAAAGATGGCGTTTCTAGTGTGAGAAAGGTCGAGGAGAGAGAGTATGCATGAAGTCCGAGGTAAGAGGTTGAAGATTAAGGAGAAGAAGACGATGGTGAACCTTTGGAGCTCGGGATGCTCGGTCCAAGGCGGTGCGTCGTCCCAAATGAGGTCTTCTTCAACGATTCCGGCTAGGGCTTGGGTCCCTAGGCTGTTCTTCGCCCGTATTCGCTCGGTTATGGTTTTCTCTTGTTCTTTCTTGTTTTCTTGCTTTAATCTCTGTTGTGGTTTTCGTTTTTAGACTTGATGCTCGGTCTGTGATTGTAACCCTAATTACCGATAGTGGAGTTTTTGACTCCTCTGAAAACGGAGGCCCCTGGAGTAGGACCTCGCTGAGGTGTCGAGCCACATATATCGCGTGTTCTTTGTCGTTTTCATTGTTTCTGGTTTAATTTCCGCATTGTTTCGTTCGTGGGTTTTTCGTTGCTTAGTGCTGGGACAAGATCCTTTTTTTTCGAGTTGAGTTCAGGTCAGAAATAGGGCCCGAATTCACAAGAATATAATTAGACATACCTGAAGTGCAAACTCCAACTCCACGTTGAAGATTTGAAATTGCAAGAAAGTTTCATAACACCTCAAGGTCTTCTTCGCAATGACCTCTTCTAGCACCGGGAGTGTGGGCTCCCAAAATATTTGACTTTGGAAAAAATTCTTGAATCCGTCTGTATGCTTGTGAACATATAGACAACACCAATACAATACTTTTAGATCCCTATCTACATGATCAAGAGAAACCATCTAAAGTATCATATTATAGTCTTATGAGACAAGTTGTTCAAACTCATCACAAATTGCAAATAGAGATTTTGACAACATATCACTTATTTGATTGAAGTCTATCTATGGCTCAATCTCATTGACCACTTAAACAAAACCCGACATGTCATCCTGAACTATGTCTATCTCATGGAATATTTTAGAAAACAATCACACGCATGTTTGATTTGTAAAATATAATCAGACAATAAATAAATAAAATAATTTTATTTATTTTCAATTTAAAACTAACTAATAAAATTTTTTGGGGACACCAATTCTAACAATAGAATGGTGTAAAATGAGTTGAACTTGCTAATGGGGCTTGAGATGTAAATAAGTTATACTTGCTCATGGAGCTTGGCTATGTCAGTTCTATTAAATTAGCTCGTTCAGGTCGCTAGTTCAAGTACAGTAAAACTCATATTTAATGATTCACAAACCTAACTAAGTCAATCCCAAGGAAAATTACTTAAATGTGCATACAAGTTAAGTTTGAGTCAAATGAGACAAGCTTCAGCCTCAATGTGCCAAAAGCCGAGCACCCAAATTAACCGAGTTTGACTCATAGTTGGCTCAAACTTCAATTAAAAAAAAATCTTCGCTTAACGAGCTTCAAGCCAAACATTAGCAGGCAAAATGTTGGCAAGCTGAACCTAAGGCTGACACAATGCTACAGACATCTGACTCAACAAATATAAATCCATTTTCAACAATAATTGTGACTTTTGATCAAAAAAACAATAATTATGACTTAAATAGCCCTTCAAATTAACATGCTTCACTCAACCATAACGAAAAACCGGAACTCCACTCTGTATTACAGAAAAGAATCATTTCTACTTTCTAAAACGTTGATGCAATTTGACGTTTACATGGGAATAAATAGAACTCTCTCACTCTCTCTCTTTTGTTACGCTCTACTTCTCCGAGGCAAATCATCTGTATGTCTCTCATTCTCTCTATCTTTAGCGGCTGTTTGACGAAATGCTGTTAGGGTATAAAATCATTGGGCTTCACCCATCATCAATTTAAACTTTCTAGAAAAGTTGGTTTTTTGACATGGTATCATTAGAGTCTTGTTGACTATTTAAATTCCAATAGCCTTCACTTTCAATATTAATATATTTTAAGCATAAAGTATGCATAGGCTTATACATTGTCCACGCTTCAAGCCCAATGGGCATTCATGCGAGGGGGCATATTAGAATAGAAAACGGTTTCTTTTGCTTTGACCCATCAGATTAAGGTTTTGGGAAAGCTGGTTCCTTCTGCCCTTGACATGGTGTCATAACCTTGTTGACCAAGAGCACACATATTTGAATCACAATGGCCCTCACATTCAATATTAATCTATTTCAAGCACAAAATGTGCGTAGGTTTGTGCATTATTCGTGCTTCAAGCCCAATAGACATTCATGTGATGAGGCATTTTAGATATAAAATCATTCATAAGCTTACACTCTTCAGTTTAGGCTTTTGGGAAACACGGTGCCTTGCCATGATTGATTTTGTACTTTGACGTGTCCATTTGAACACATGCTCATTAAAGTTTTTTGTTAAAAGTATACTAGTATTGCAAAATTGTAGGTTATTTTGGATTTCTTTGATATTTTTCTCAGCTTGCGTTTCTGTGGAAATACATAGAGGTAGAAGATTCACTTATGCAGTTTGAGGCAAGCCTATAAGGTGTATAATGAAAGTATTGTTGGTATAATAGGTGGATGAGCGATCAAATATAACTCTTTTATTATAATACTAGGTTTTTTTCAGTGCGATGGACAGGTGGTACTTGTTTTATAATTTTATGGTTTATTCTTGAAATTTTTGCAGCAATGAAAACCAGATAGTTCCTGAGTTGTATAAATTCCACATTCTGTAAGGATGAGATGCATTTTACAAAAGATTTTGAAACTACTGGAAAAAAGCTTCATCACATGTCTTTGTTCATTATGCAATCCCTCCAATTTCGTGTGGTTCCTGACATTGAAAGTATGTTGCTGTTAGATCTATACATTTATCTATGAATAGTAAAACATGTTTGTTTATTTACCTTGTAATTTGCTTGTTTGTGTTTGTTAAACTAAATATTTTAAAGCATGCGCATATGGTAAAAGAAATATGCATATTTTTTATGTTAGGTTTCCAATTTTATTGTTAGATTGTGGGGGTTGAAGGCTCTTGCAATACACATATTTGATTTCAAATCGAGTCCTCCTACACGCTTTTGTACATATAACTTAAAAATATTTTATTTTCAAAATGTATTTTTTTCTTTTTAGGTCTACATAGGTATATAGAGAAACAGGTGGTGTTGTGCTTTTTATACATATTTAAGTTTACTCAGGAATGCAAATGTACATATAGATTGAAATATTATATTCACAAATCAAAATTTTATATATTCTTTTACGTGTATGTATATGCATGTAAAAATATATATTATGTTTTCTTGTACATGTTTATATTTACACACACATGAGCATGTGCATATAAATTAAGCATATGTATCATGGTTATTAAACTCTCGATCCGAATCTTAGAATCTTACGATTCTAAGATTCCACAATCCCACAATCGTAGATCAATCTGGATCCTAAGTAGAATCTTAAGTTTATAGAATCTTACGATCCATTGATATTAAACAAAACTAACGGATAGGATCATAATACGATTTTACAATTCTACTGATCCTACCTCGATCCTGCCATGCATACATAAAAAGGTAAAAAGCAAAAATTTCATCATATATTATAAATGAACGTACTTTTTTAACCTGAAGTAAAAAAAGTTAAATTAAATGTTTATATATTCTCAAGAAACTTAAACTAAGCTAATTTTAAGTTATAACCTTATATCTTATGGTTAAATTATTTAATATTGAAAGTGAAGGTTATTGGGATTTGAACTCGTCACCTCTTGGTCAATAAAACTCTAATACTATGTCAAATAACCAACTTTTCAAAAAAGTTAAACTGATGGGTGAAGGTTCAATATTTATTTTATGTCTTAAAAGTAGAATTGTACGATTTTCGATTTGATCCTATGATTCCGATTCTATGAACCTGTAACGATCCTAAGTAGAATCCCGATTCTAACAACCTTGATATGTATATATATATGCGAAAGATTCTTTGTTTTCAAAGTCAAAATTTTCTTGCTTCTTTTACGTATATGTATACATGTGCGAAAATGTACAATTTTTTTTTTTTTTGTACATATTTATATGTACACACGGACATCAACATATACATGAAAGTAATTTTTTCTGAATGTGAACTTGTCTTTCTACTTTTATGTGTATTAATATATATGTTAGGATATATAATGTTCCTTTTTCTTGTTGGTACAACAACTATGAACAAATTTAAGACTGTAATTCTTGTTCTCTACCCACTTAGATGTGGTGTTGAGTTTTGCCCTTGTAGGGCATCGATTTTTGTAGTGATATTGTTTTGCCATTTATCAAAAAAAGGCTTTTAGTCAATAAGGAAAGTTGTACCTTTGATTTGGTAATAATGCCTGCAATCTTGAGTTTTATGGTTCTGAAAAAGTGGTTGAAGTTGTAATGAAAAGTGAGTATGTATGAAGATATCTGGATGAGTGTGAAAATGATAGGATCCGAGTGGGGATCCTATCCAATCAATCAAATCCACACCCTCAATCCAACCAAACACTCACAATCCAACACACAATCGATATCAAACTACAAATTCAATCAAGTAAACCACAATCTAACACAAGATCGATACCAAGAGCTACAGGATAGCTAGATTGCTATCCCAGTTTGTATATATTTGTCTAGTATAAGATAGATACAAGTATAGAAAAGGGGAAGAGATTGAAGATGAAGAAGAAGAAGGAGAGATGGAGAGAGAATTTAGGGGGGGAGAGAGAAAAATATCATCACATCACCAATCCATGAGCAACCCTAGGTGGAAACCCACTTATTTATACTAGGGAAGTTAGTTAGGATGAAGTGGCAAGTGGGGCTAAGCTGGCAGGTACAGGTGAAGACCCGGTCGGCACAAGTGGAGCAGACCCGTTTGTAATACCCCCCCCCCCCCCCCCCCCCCGGACTTGACCCTTGTCCACAGGGGCCAAAGTGTGAAAAGCGTAGCTGAAGATCGTATAGGAACTCCGAGGTGGCGTGTTCACTAGGTTGACCCTGCCACTGAATTAGGACCTTAGTAGTAGCAAGGCGCTTGTGGCGAACAACCCGGCAATCCAGAATGGGCTCAGGTTGAGGCGAAAGGGGAGTTGGTGGCCACTCAGTGGCAAGTGGAGTAGAGCTGGCGGGGACACTAGTGCGATGTTGGAGGAAAGAGACGTGCACAGTATGATGGATGGCGGCATGGAGGGGGAGATCAAGCTTATGAGCGACGGGTCCAACACGATCAATGATACGGAAAGGCCCATAGAACCGAGAAGAAAGCTTGTGGTATTGGCGGCTAACGACACTATGCTGCCAATAAGACTTAAGTTTTAACCACAAGTAGTTACCAATTTGAAATTCGCATTCGGAGCGATGGTGATCTGCCTATTGTTTCATGCGGTTTTAGGCGCGATGAAGATAGTGTTTGAGATGATTAATCAACTCTACGGCAGATTCACCGGAAAGATATGGTAGATGGATTGGTGGAGTCTACCGTATAGGATCTTATAAGTACTTACTTAAGCGACAGAATGAAAAGTGGTATTATATCACCAATCAACTAAAGGAAGCCAGCGTTGTTAATCACGTGGACACTCGCCAACCATACATCATAAATAAGTTTCAAGGCATCTATTGAGCACCTCTGTTTGACCATCGGATTGAGGATAACAAGAAGAGGAAAGACTCAGCTGAGTGCCGAGGCAAGAGAAGAGCTCCTGCCAAAATGTACTTATGAAGACTGGATCGCGGTCATTGATTATGGAGTCCGGTAAGCCATGCAGGTAAATTTGATCCAAGAAAAGCTGAGCGACATCAGCAGCCGAGTACGGATGGCGGAGGGCAATGAAATGGGTGTATTTGCTTAGGCGATCAACAACCACCAAGACTATTGTGTGGCTAGTAGAATGCGGAAGGCCATCTATGAAATCGAGAGATATGCTACTGCAGATGGTACTTGGAATTAGTAAGGGTTGCAGTAACCCGGAAGTGGCGACAGTCTCATACTTATTTTGTTGGCAAACGGCACAATTACGAGCGTACTCTTGAACATGTCTTTTAAAGCTAGGCCAGTAAAAAAGCGTCTGAGCTTGCCTGTATTGCTTCTCTGTTTGAGTGGCCCCCTTGCGGAGAGTCATGCATCCACAACGGGATAGTTTGGCGTAAGGAGGGGATGGCGCCAACAACGAGTCCCCCATGATGGCAGATTTGATCTTGACGCCAAGTGAAGCGAGGGTACGATAAAGGCTCTGGCTGAGAGCCTAATCTTGGTGCCAAGAGGTCTGTAGAGCATCATAGAAATCGAATGAAATGGTGGACAGAGCCATGCACAAAACCTCGGAACTAGATAGATGGGATAGAGCGTCGGTAGCCCGATTGTCGTACCCCTTCTTGTAAACAATATCATAGTCGAAGCCAATCAGACTTGTAAGCCATAAGAATAGGAGAGAATTGGAAAGGCGTTGCTTTAAGAGGAACTTGAGACTCTGTTGATTGGTGTGAATGAAGAAATGGCGGCACATGAGATACTGTTGCCACTTCTCCACTACGAAGACCACAGCGAGAAGCTCACGTTCGTAAACTGACAAAAATTGGTTCCTTTGGGACAAGGTTCTGCTAATAAACGAAATAAGACGTTCTTCCTGCGTAAGAAGGGTGCCAATTCTAAACCCTAAGGCATCGGTTTCAATCACAAACGTCTTCCCAAAGTCGGGAAGCACTTAAACCGGAGCTGATGTGAGGGCACGTTTGAGGCGTCCTAGGGCTGCTTCAGCTTCCGAATTCCACCCGAAATTATCTTTTTTAACAACTCGGTCAACGGTCGAGCAATGACCCCATACAAAGCAATAAAACTCATGTAGTATTCCAAGAACCATAAGAAGCCACGGAGTTGCTTTATTGTCATTGGGCGGGGCCATCTAGCTATTGCCACCAACATTTTCGAATCTGCTGCTCGCCTGACATAAAGTGACTGAGATATTCAATTCTTCGTAAGTCGAAGGTGCACTTTGCCTTGTTTGCTACTAGGCAATGTTTGCGGAGGATACCCAGAACTGAACAAATATGCTCCAAGTGCTGAGACCAAGTAGCACGGTGGACAAGTATGTCATCAAAGAATACTAGCACACGGTGACAAAAGGCATGACAGTGAACTCATAATGGCCTGAGTGAGTCCGGAATGCCATCTTGTAAATGTCCTCGGATGCCATACAATACTGCCAATAGCCGGATTTGAGATCCAACTTAGTGCAGTATGAAGCCCCTCCAAGTTCAACGAGTAATTCTTCCTAAATTGGAATTGGAAACCAGTCCTTAATTGTAATTTAATTCAAGGCGTGGTAATCAACACGTAATCGCCAAGATCTGTCCTTCTTCTTAACCGACACAACTGGTGAGGCAAAAGGCGAAGTATTGTTGCGAATGACGCCTGTTGTCAACATCCCTTGGATTAAGGTGTCAATGATATTTTTTTGAAATACTAGATACTGATATGGATGAAGGTTAATGGAGTTGCTACCCTTTTTGAGCGGGATGTGATAGTCAAAACCAGGTCTAGCTGGCGGGGATCCTTTACTTAGTCAAAAAACCAACAAATTCATCCAGAAGAAACTGAAGAGAGAGAGGATCCTCAACCGAGTCAGGCTTGGCTGTATGTAAACTGAGGAGAGAAGGCTAATCGGGAAGATCAACTGTTAAGGTGAAGAACGAAGCTGGCTGAGAAAGAAGCGAAGAGATGGTGTTCTTCGAAATCTCCTTAAGACCGGTATTATGAATCCCACGAAGAGTGTATTTCTGAACCGCCAAGCAGAATTTCATAACCAAAGCATTGAAGTTTAAACAAACTTCTTCAATGTACGAAGCTATTGAACCCCTAAGACCATGTCACAACCCGATAGAGGAATCAATAAAACATCGAAGCGAATTGGGCATTCTGAACGGACCACTGAAATTCGCAGCACATACTCGCACATGAAATTTGTTTACCATCAGTAACAGTGACGGATGGTTGGTGATCATTGTCAATCAAGCATCCCAAGCTTCAACCCAGATGAACATCAAGAAAATTGTGGGTACTCCCACTATCGACAAGAATACTCAAGGGCCTCTTGCCATAGTAGCCTTGTACCCGCATGGTTTGACACAAAGCCATTCCACGGAGGGCGTGTATGGACACATGGGGATTCGGGGTGGGTTTCGGGTCGGGCTTCAATGGTTCAAGACCCGACTCGTCATTTGATGCCTCGATCCAGAACATCTGCACTCAGCACCGCATAGGGCACACGTGACCTAGCTTAAAGGGTTCCCGGCAATAGAAACAAAGATTGAGGGCCCAAAGATCATCAAGGTTAGCGTGTGACAACCCCCATGTGGGGCGAGCAGTTAGCAGATTTCAAGTTGGCAGTTCTGGCAATGCCAATGGTCTATTGGGCGGCATCATTGTTGGCAGATCAACGGTCACCTTAGTGGTATTACTCGGTAGTGGTAAAAGTGGAGCTGTTTTGGCGGGATTTTTTTCCCCGTCACTCGATCAATGTATTTACAGTTCTTTTCCTGTAGCTATGCTAAAGTGATGACCTCTTGTAGTGCGTTCAGCTTAAACAACTTCAACCATCCCGCCAAGTCCTCACATGCCCCCCGCCCCCCATGAAGACGCCAACTCTTTGTTCTCGTTGAGCCCACTACAGCTAACTAGGGGCTCAAATGAGGTTGAGTATTCATCAAGGGTACCAGTAAGGGGGCTTTGGGCAGCTTTGAAGAATCTCTTCCTAATTTCAGTTGAATACACATCCCAAGGGATGGTGACACCTATAGGCCACGATTGTTGGTAGTCCTTATGCCAACCAAGGGCGGTGACGATCGGGAAGTCTATCTTTATAAGACAAGTAGAAAACTAATAGTTACCTCTCTGATGGTGACAATCGGGTACCGTGGACAGGGATCTGTGCTCTAACCCTTGATCCCCATTACGCTGAGATGGCCGAGCCAGTGGAGACAGCTTGGCATGATGCATCCCGGTGATGGTTCACATATGGAGTGACAGCCCATTCATCGTCTGACTCATCTCAGTGATGGCATCTACCAGGTCATCACATCGCCGATCAAGTTTTTCATCCAGCTCCCTCATCCACATATGTTGCCTTGTTTCATCCGCCATTAACACTAACTGAGTTGATTTCAAGGAGTGACTTTTTCACCGATTGAGCTAATTCCAAGGAGCGGCTGCTATAATACCAATTGATAGGATCCGAGTGGGGATCTTATCCAATCAATCAAATCCTCACCCCAAATCCAATCAAATACTCACAATCCAACATACAATTGATATCAAATTACAAATCCAATCAAGTAAACCACAATCTAACACAAGATTGCTACCAAGAGTTAGGGGATAGCTAGATTGCATCCCGTTTTGTGTATATTTGTATAGTACAAGATAGATATAAGTATAGAAAAGGGGAAGAGATTGAAGAAGAAGAAGAAAGGAGAGAGATAGAAAGAGAATTTAGGGACAGAGAGAGAAAAATATCATCACAGCACCAATGCATAAGTCACCCCAGGTGGAAATCCACTTATTTATACTAAGGAAGTTAGTTAAGATGAGGTGACAAGTAGGGCTCAGCTAGCGGATACGGGTGAAGACCCGGTTGGCACGAGTGGGGCAGACCTATTTGTAACATAAAAGAATATGCATAAACAATGAGGAACAATGCATGACTTGGTTAATTTAAGAAACCGCCCACTATTCCTGTTACATTTTTGTTGTTTCTTTTAAATCTTATTTAATTGAATAATGAAAGGGCACTATTTTGGCGGAAATGCAGTTTCATCTATTATCTTTTTTTTTTTTATTAATTTCTTTTTATGTAATTTAAACTTAGTTGTTTTAAAAAAGTACTTCTAGTTGTTATTTGATGTTTTTTTTTTTGTATGTGAGACTTTGGAATTATATGGTTTAGTATATTGGATATTTATTTTATTTATTATTTTATGTGATACCTTGTAATTGTAAGTTTTAAGGTTTGAAAGACTGGAGTGAATAAGGGATGTGATAATAATGTGTAGACGATTAATTGTTTGTTTTTCTAAATTACTTATAGATGGTTGTCAATATTGGTTTTTACGTGAGACTTTTGAATTGTACGGTTTAGTTGTTTGGATATTTATTTTATTTTTTGCTTTACGTGATATTTTATTATTGTAAATTTTAATGTTTGGGACATTGGAGCGAATAATTTAAGTGATAACAATGTGGAGAATATTAATGTATAGAAGTAAGTGAAATCATATTGATGAAGTAATTAAGGCCTTTTTTTCGAATAATATCTTTTTTATATTATTATATGTGAAATTATTTGACGAAAGTAAGTTATTTGCGAAAAGTAAGTGATGCCTTTTTTTTCAATTTAGATATTGCGTGTGCTAATCAGTGTGAAGTTCGGAAGTGGTATTTGTGAATATTTACTTTTTTAAGTGGGGTTTTGGAAATGGGGTGTTTTGGTGAACTTAATTTTTGAAGTCATGCGTTATTTTTTCAGGAATTGAGAAAATGAAGTTTTTTGAGAGCGCCACATATGGCTATAATAATATAGAAAAGATTATTGATTTCGAGATTACAATAAACTGTTTTCATGCTACTAGTTACTAAACATTTCTCTCAAGTATCTAATCATCTCTACTACAGTTAACAATTCAAGTATCTAATACTAGAATAAGTTCGACATCTAATGTGTGAATCTTGTATCTAACTTTTAGAACGTTCTTTTCAACTTAGTAGATCTACTAGCAGCAACCTAGAGAGCTCTGAATATCTCCTAGTGCTCTATATGTATTAAAACATATCATATTATAGCGAACAAAACAGAATAGACAAGACAAACTAATGTTGTCGCAAATTTTTTTTTCTGATAAGTCAGTGTATATATTTCAAAAAATCGTACGGATGTACGTCCATACATAAGTACGAGGGGCATACCCCAAGCTGGTCGAAGCCTACAAAAGCAATCAAAAAGAAAGCAAAACACGCATAAAGCAAACAAAGAGAAAATACAAAGGTACATCAAGAGAAACACCTAAGTACAAATCCCAAAACAAAGGAAATACAATGCGTAGAGAAGCAACGAAGTAAGTCCTAAAACTCAGTAGAGAAAGAGGGCAATTATGTCCGGCCATGAAGAGAGAAAAGGTGCCGAAACTGCTTCTTTGAAACCGCTCCAGCTTCTTCGTGCTCAACATAGGACGGTCAACCCGTGCCAACTCACAAAAGCACTCAAATCGACCATGTGGCCAAATTCACGGACAATCATAGGAAAAAGGGATTTGGATGGTACTTGTGGCCCATTCAGCAGCCCAGCAGGTGAAGAGCATCCCAAGTAAAAATAGACGGAGTTAGCCCACATCCAAAGCCATCTCCATCATCAGCCCGACGATTGGTCCGTGGTCCAATCTTAACTTGACCCGTTATAGACCAAGCTTCCCTCAACATATCCAACACCACCCGAACCATCAAAGCTTCCTAGTATTGATCGCAATGCATAAACTAACAACCAATTTGAAAGCAAAAACTGTAAAACAGGTCATATAACACACATGATTCTTTTTCTTATTTTTAGCAAAAATTAAAGTTCGGAGTTCACATTCCGACACTTACATGTATGCCATGGAAACCCAACCGGACCACCCAAATCTTCCCATTGGTGAGGCCGAATTGAGACGTCATAAAGGTGAGAACATTTCTCAATAAACAAGTTTTCTTGTAAACTCTTAACATATTTAATACACCACTTTTCTCTCAGCCTTTAAGGTCCTACAACAGAGCTCCTAGGGGAGGCTAACATAGACCTTAGTCAAGTATACACCATTACCTGAACATCAATATAAGGTCTCAATATACTCCACGTCAGCGTGTCCATACTCGATTGCTTACTTCAGTTCAATCTAAGGGATCTAACTTAATATTCTGCAAATGAACGCTCTCCTTAGGGTGTCGCGCCCACCTACTATATACTGCTAGACTAGTAATGGAGATCATGAGCATTCACTTTGAAGCTCACTCCCACTTGATATTTTGAGTTTTGTGAACTTTTAATAATTTCAGCAAACAAACAAAGCATGGATCCACCTAACCATTTTCTCTGTGTGTGCAACGATGAGCTAACCAATCTACTTATTATTATGGAAGGGGCGTAGCAAGTAATTAGTCAAATGAAAACTATTCTCAAATAATATGTTTCCTAAATATATTTAACTCACTGTTTCTTCCTCAGTCTCTTAGACAGTACCATAGTGTTCTCTAGCAGGCTATCATACTATCCTAGTTAAGTGTATACTATTACCTAGACATTAGTACAAGTCAAGAATATACTCTACGTGAGCATGGCCGCACTCAATTTTTTGTACCTCTATCTATCATGAAGTCCAACCCTGCATCCTATGAACAAAAGCCCTCCTCGGGGAGCAGCGCCTATCCACTATACTATTAAACTGGAACTGGAGACTGTAAGAAATCAACTCCTAATCCTCGCTCCCATTTGAAATTTACAGTGACTGTTTTTTCTTTTAAATTTGATTATCTCATAATCAATGTTAGAATCTCATTCTAAATTTTATTTAACAATTAAATAAAGTCCTAATGATATAAGGTTTCTTTAATTGTCCAACTTATGTAATCTGATCTCATTAGATATGTTATGAGAATGTTTCTTTTCAAACAATTCAACTTTTGAATTATCTAATATAATTAGACATATTTGAAAAAAATTCTCCCACTAGATTAAATCAAATATTTCACCGAGTTATATGGCCTCATAACTTTTATTCACACCATACAAAATATTTAACTCTTTAAACAATATTAAATATATAAACAAATTTAATAATTGTCATGTTATCAAACAATTTGAATAACATTACTAAAGGCCCTAAAAGATTGAAAAAATTAAAGATTTTTCTAAACTCTTTTCGAAAAGATTATCACATAATCTTAATTAGGATCTGATCCCAATCAATTATTTATTTATTCAAATTATTTAAATAATAAAATAATAAAAGTTAAAAAAATAATTTTTTAATTAAATCATCAATTTTATTCTATATTTTATTTTAATTTATTTTATTATTTAAATAATTAATTAATTAATTAAATCTAATCTTAATCTCATTAGATAGTAAACCGACCATCTAATTCAATTAGATATTCTTTGTGACGTTGTATGTGTCTAAATCATTCAACTATTTGACTATCTCATTAGATTATTTAGAAATATATGCCAACTACTTTAGTTATAATTCATCCCAATTTAAACCATTTGAATTTGATGAATAGCAACCTCGTTATTAAACTCTTTAATAATACAATCAGGTTTTCTTTGTTTCGGATTATCATAAAATATTCAACAATTGAATACTTTATACCTGGATTCATAATCTAATCACATTAAACTAGTAATCTAAATCGTTCAGCTCTTTGAATATCTAATCTAATTAGATTCGATTTAGACTTATGCTTCTTGTTTGAATGATGAATCATCGAAAATTTTAAATAATTTAAAACTCTATCGAATAATCAACCTTGTTATTGAACTCTTTTAACAACATATCCAGGATAGTCTTTTTCCTTTAATGAAGTTCCCAATTTTATACTTTTCGTAATTCTACATACTTCAATTTTATCAAAATTAATGTTTTAATGTTAATTATGAATGTATTCAGAGTTGGCTCTGATACCAATTGTTGGGAACGTAATTCAAAAATTTTTCCCATTAACAACTGGAGCGGGGGTAGCAGAAAACCAATTTAAAATTTTTAAGTTTAAATCTAATACCCTCATCTAATTAAACTATTTAATTTGATCTAGATCTTATTCTAATAGGCTCATAATATAACAAGTGAAAAATATCGAATAAAACAAGTATAAATATGATATGTACAATAAATGATATAAAGGAATACAAATTAAATACCAAATACTTAATTTAGGCACAATTGAAGAGCAAATCCAAACTCCGACTTGAAGATCTAAAATTAGAAGAAGAAAGCTTCTTGTTATCTCGAGATCTTCTTTGCAATGACATCTATTAGCACAGGAGTGTGGGCTCCCAAAATATTTAATTTAAGCAAAATTTCAGAACAAATTTTTTTCTTTTAAATATTTTTGAAAAATAATTTTTCTGAAAAATTATGCTAAACATTAATTTAGAAAAACCCCAAAACAATTTTAGATTTTTTGTCAATGGGAGAAAACTATGTTCCAAAACCTAAAACCCTTTTTTTGGAAAACTAACGCTTGCTATTTGTAAATAAAAGCGGTGACACATGTCAGCGAGGGATTCACCCATGGCAAAAGCGGCGGATCACTATCATGGGGCTGCCCGGCCCACACCACGTGTCGCGTGCTGGTTGGCCCCTTCCAAGGGACACGGATCACGGCCCTTTTTTATTGCAAGCGCCCGCCTTTCTCTGTACAGGCCGTGTCCCCATGCGTGTGTAATTCAATTCTCCCTTTCTTTCTTTCTTTCTTTTTTTTTTTTTTGTTTGATTCCCACATGTATAAAATTCATCTCATGATATATCATCTCAGCATGTGTTGCACGCGTGCTTTAGTTGTGGCTTGCGAACAATCTAACTCTAACTCGAAATGGGTCAAATATGATTATCATCTTATGATAACAATTGGTTACCATTTAATAAAACTTAATTCCACTAAGGAAGGTTTATTGCACTCTATAATTAAATATATTAACTCAAAAATTTCCCAAAATAATTCTATTGTTATTGTGACAATTAGCCCCTATATTAGATATCTGTGCACAAAAAACCCTTAACTACTACCGTTATTTTTTCTAACCTCTATCACCATAGTTCCCGACTTGCCCTTCTCGAATAATACATAATACATAAATAATTTTCGTATTAATTCCAAATATCAAACATATGGAATATTCTGGCCAAAAATTCTAGAATATGTTCGTATAAGTACGAGTCAACTAAGAGGACATCTTTCATTGTAGATTCCTAGTAAAATATCCGTTCTCGCCACACTTCATGCAATTGCCCAATAACATAAGATCCTGGTTATTCAATTTTAACCTCATCATTTTGGACATCAAAGCAATTAACATTCTATGCACGGGTCCGGACTATGTCTTGGATTTAGAGATATCCTCTTCCAAAATTAATTATTTTTGATAACAGTTAAAGAAACAACTAATTCAAGTAGTCCTGCTTAGTGTTCCAATTTTATTGAAAATACCAACATAATACTCTTGGAACCCTACCCAACATGACCAAGACAAGTCATCAAAAGTATCATATTGTAATCTTATCAGACAAGTTGTCCAAACTTATCACCGACTACGAACATACTTTAACAATATGTCACTAGTTTGATCTAAGTCTTTCCATGGTTCAATCTCACTGACCACTTAAATCAAACTTGACTCGTAAAACATAATCAAACAATAAATAAATAAAACAATTTCATTCATTTAATATTTAGAACTAAATAATTTGGATTTTTCTAGGACACCTATTCCAATACTTGCCTACTAACGGAGGAGAAAAGAGAAAACAAAAGTCGTGAATAAGGAGTAATTTCAGGAATATTATGTTTCGATGTAAATCGTATTTTTGCCGTTTTCGATATCTAAAATAAAACCGTAAGACACGGTATTTATAGAGGGAATCCGTTGGAGGTTAAGGAAAAGATCATGGCAACCGCCTCAAATAAGAAAAGTGGCGGATATAGGAGCCTAAAAATACGGTCAGTTATAGGAAAAATCAGCTAAGGAAAGAGCGGGAAAAGGCGTGGTCAAAATGCATACTCAAGCTCTAGCCTCGAGACCTGGAGTGTGGACAACTCCTCGAGGTCAACCGGGATACACCTTTAGCTTGAGCCAAAGGCCTCAAGCTCAACTCGACAGCTACAATTCATCACGAGTTTGTTTACGACAATTTACACAAACACAAAGGTCGTAAAAATGAAAGTTTGGTTAAAAAAAGTCCACATTACACCACATTGGCCGGCTCAATGAGGTAGGCGCGCATGGGCATGTGGTTCACAATACCCACTCTAGACCCCACAATACTTTACCAAGTATAATAATAAGAAAATATATAAACTAGACTCTCCTCCTCTAGATTTTCTATGTGGAATTGGGCCAAAAACACATTCTCTAAAATTAAAGCACATTGCCCTCAAATTCCTACAAGTATCTCCTGAATTAATTCTTATAGTTCTTCACTGCTATCTATCTATTTAAGCTTTCATTTGTGACCAAGCTTTGACCTTTTTTATTCTTGGTGAGTGAGGAAGGCTCCAATCTTTTGAAAATGAGGGCTAAATGTCTTTTCCTTTAGAAATTGGTCTTCTTTCTTGTGTGGAATGAGAGAATTTTTTGTGACTACAAATGTTGAGTTTCTAAACATGTTAGAAAGAGCGCAATAGGATTAGTATATACTTCAGATGTTTCTATTTGATTGCATTACGTATCTCATTAAGGAACTTCCCTACTGAAATTTTGCTATAGTATAAGAACAGTCTGGGGCTTTCGCCTAATGACTTAAGCTTTTTGAATTGTTGGTCCCTGATATAGTGTCAGAGATTTATTGACCGTAAAGTTTTGAGTTGTAGTGCCAATTTTTTAAGTTTGGAGACCGATGGTCTCCTAAAGCAACCTGTTTATGGCTAGAATTATATAAGGTTGCATAAATGAGGTGACTCTTCGATTTCTAGTGGTTTTGATTGTATAGGCCTATAAATAGTGTCCTCTTATGCCTGGTATTGGTAGAGGAAAAAGCGAGGGGAAAAATTAGAGCAAACAATAAGAAGTAGAGTGTGGGTGAGAAACTCTGTTGTAATACCTCTATTTCTATAGTGAAATTATCATTCCTGCCCTCTATGGATGTAGGCTTCATCCAGACCTTATAAATTCCAGTGTCTAAATTATTTCCCTTAATAATTTTATTTGGGTTTGCTATTTCGATTTGAGGTCTAGTATTTTGTGGATGATCTTAACACAATTGGCTTCACTTTCAGTACTACCATAATTTGACACAAGGAATGAGATCGGCTTGTGCATTATCCAAGCTTCAAATGCCATTGTTATTTTCATTTAAGGGGTATGTTAGCGTTGCCTTCACTTAGCAACTTAGTTTTTGAATTTGTTGGCATCTTGGTCATTTTAATACATTGTACTTCAAGAGTTTAAGAGCTCATTTGAGCTTGAACATAGTAGTAGCTAGTTTTTCCTTTCTATGAGCTGAACTCTCACTTTTAATAGTTGTGATTGCATTTCATTGTTGTTAGTTGTAAATATTAATATTTGATATTCAGATCTGGGTTCAGCTGTATGAAAAAACTAAATTCCAAAATTCTAGCAACTCATTTTTGAGTAGGAAACAGAGATATATTGTTAGAAAGTTTCTCAGTTTTTGGGTTACAGATTGCATAGAAGCCTCCATCAATTTCTTGAATGCATATTTGCATAAATGGTTTGGCCTGTTTCTGAAGGCCTTCCGTTGATTTTCTCACGGAGCACATAGTCTTGAGAAATATATGCATCCATAAGAATTATATGGCCCAAAGTGATTGTAGTTACAAAAGTAGTGTGCAGTGGCTGCTATTGTAATGGGTTGTCGTGATTCCAGCTGGTTTTGTTTAATCGCTCGCTAGATTATGGTTGAGGTGTGTATAAGCTGGCCCGTACGCCTGGTTAAGAGAAAAATTGTATACCCCAAAAGGTCTCCAATTAGATATGGCTTCAAAGAGGCCTTAGTTCTTTGGGCTAATGAGGAGATTTAAGCTAGTTCTTAGTAGCTGTATTGCGTTTTTTATAATATGTTTTGTATTTGAAAAAAGAGGTCTTAGTTGCTGGGACTAGGGTGTTGAAGAACTATCCAGATAAGAAAGTTGGATTGGACCAGTCATTCGGTTCAAGGCCAAATCAAACAGAAACTAATTTGGTGCTATCAGTCCAATCTGGTCACAATCCAAAAAGCCTGATGAATGGACCAATTTTTTTGCTTTTAGTATATTGGCTGGTCACTGCCTCTTCCGTTTTCAAATTCTTTAACTGAGCATAGCCTTGGGGTTTTTTTCAAATTTCATTTCGTTCTGTAACTTGAGAAACCAAAAGCCTTTTCTCCACTTTTGCACAGTACACCAATCCTCCCGTTTCTCTCTCACAAAAACCTAGTTGCTTTAGTGCCCGCCTTCTCTTTGCCCCTCTGCGCTGGGTGCTTCAATGCTTGCCCCCTCTTTTTTTTTTTTTTTGCCTTGTACGTTTATTCATGTGCTCGTAATTTCTTCAGTTTGTCCATGTTCCATTTGAATCCATTGACAGTATACATGAGGTTGGAAAAATAAGGGGATAAATGAGTAATTATAATATGAACTCCGTATAAACAAGGGAACTTAACTTGAGTTTAAGTAAGGAATTTATCTTGACCTTTCAAAAGATCCAGTCTTAATATGAATCACTTGTATCACTATAGTATTTAGTCTTTTTCACATAGTTAAACTTATACTTAAAATAATTAGACTTAAGGTGGATAAAATCAATCTCGGGCTTGAGAAGTGTAAATCTCAATCTTTAGAGGGCAAGAGAATAAAACAATTTACATAACTAAATGAAGGCATGAATAAGATGAATAAAATGATTTTGAACAAGGCAACAGAAGGGAAAGAATTGACCAAAGAAATTTCTGCGCCATGGAAAATCCACTGCTCTAAGTTATTTATGCACCCACAGAGGTACAATAAGATGAACAGCACTCCGACTCCCAGGATTAACACGGCACCCACCTCAGCAATGTACTCTGAAGAGATGAGTTAGAGTACGCCCCAACTTGCTCAGTAACAGAGGAGAAAAGAGAAATAGAAAGCCATGAAGAGGAAGAAATTACGGTAAGGAATCCACCTCAAATAAGGAAAGTGGCGGATATGGGAGCCCAACAATCCGGTTACTCATGGAAAAAATCAGTTATAGAAAGAGCGGGAAAAGACGTGGTCAAAATGCGGTACTCAAGCTCAAACTTGTAGCCTCGAGCCTCAGGACAGGTCATATAGTAGTACCTCGAGGTCAACTTAGGATGGACAACATAAGCTTGAGCCAAAGGCCTCAAGCACTGCCTAAGATAAGGACTCAACTTGAGTTGGTTTACGACAATTCAAAGAAATACAAAGGTCGTATAAATAAAAGTCTGGGTTAGAAAAAGTCCACACCACACGGGGACGCGTTGGCTGGCCCAATGAGGCTGGGCTGGCGCTCATGTGTGGTTCACAAAACACACTCTAGACCCCCACAATACTTTACCAATTACAATAATAAGGAGAGATATAAACTAGACTCTTCTCCTTTAAATTTTCTATGTAGGATAGAGGATTTTTTTTACAAGATTTCAAAATTGAAGCATACTACCTCCAAATTCCAACCCGTGAATGTTGCCCATTCGATTGGGTTTTGCTCAAAAAGTTTTGTCAGATGCAATGTCGAAGGGTGCTCGAGAAGTTGTGTACTGCAATGCAGCCTAGCATTTGGCTTCAAAATTGAATTGTTCTTGAGTTGCAACTTGTTAGACTATAAAAATTTAATTATGATTTTGTGATAGTTTAATCCTTGGATAAAGTCGAGTGGTAGGTTGGAATAGGTATAGTTGACATAGCGGTTTAGGAGAGAGGAGAGTAACGAAAATAGTTCATAGTGCTCCTAGGCTTACATGTTTAACATTGTGCTTGTTGCTTGTTTGCTTGCGTGTGGTATTGTTGCTCTCTTGACACTTGTTGTTACTTTACTGCTTGTTGCTATGTTGCGTTATTGTTGCTCTGTCGCATCAAGGTTGGGGTCCAGCGGAAACAGCCTCCCTGTAGGTAGCACCTGAAGAGGTAAAGCTACATACATCTCACTCTTCAAACCCCGCTTAGACAGAAGTCCCTAGTGGCATTGCGTTTGTTGTTGTTGTTGTATGGAAATAAATAAAAGAATATGAGTTCATGCGAAAGATTTCACTGAAGATCAAACCTATTGATCCAAACCTTTTCCTTATGAAAACATTTTCTATCAAAGACTGTGAACCAAACAAGAGAAGAGAAAAAATAATTCTTAAAATATAATTTTCCCCTCTATTAACAAAGCCATCATTTGAAAGATTGCACTGAAGAATGATAAAAACTAAGACTGCGTTTGTTTCGGGGAATTACTTTTTTCATGGAAAACTTTTTCCTTTGCAAAAGGCTTTCCATGGAAAATGCAATTCCCCTTGAGGTATTCCGTTGTCTGTTTCAATGGATAATATGGTCTTATCTTACAATATTCCTTGTTTGTTTTAAAGGAAATCATCTTTTACCAATCATCTTATACCTAGTCATAAGACAATATAAGTAGCAATATAATATATTTGAAATTATCTAGGCTACGTATGTGCTTGTGAAAAAGTTATCATTTAATAAAAAATAGGTAAATCATTACTAAGGTACCTGAGATTTAAACATTTGTCACCTATCCCGATTTTTCAACATATATAATGAAGTATCCTAAATTTGATTAATTTATTATTCAGATACCCTATGTAAAAATTTGATAATTTTTTGTAAAAGTCTAACCAAATTTGTACAAAATGGTAATATAGTACATAATTATGGTGATATTTATACACCATGTCAATCTTTTTAACAAAAATGCAACAAATTAAAATATAAATTTCATTGAATGTTAATATAAACAGTCTAAATATGGCCGAAATCATATTCCATGTTAGCATTTTTTGGCAAAAGATCACCAAATTTTAATAAGGATACTAATATATTGTCAGAATCATATTCTATTTGAGCATTTTCTAACGAAAATCTATAAAATTTCAACAAAAGGCACCTGATTGATAAAATTTTAAAATTGTAGAGTACTTAAATGATAAAATTTTCAAACCTCAAGGCACTCCTTGTATATATTGAATAGGGTACCTAAATAATAAATGGTCAAACCTTAAGGTACTTAAGTGATAATTTTCCTAAACAAACATATATCAAAAGTAATCATTTTCTAAAAAAGAAGCCATAGTCTATAAATAGTTCTTTGGTGCTTGGTTTGATGTAAAAATTATTTCCTAATAATACTATTCACTATAGTGTAAATAGATAAAGATCTTTCAAATATAAAATATCACTTCGGAACAAAAATCAAATTGAACCATATAATTCACTTTAGGACTAGGAGCTGACTGATCATTCTTCGTCCCACTCTTGTCCGACACTATTACCTCTAGCAATCTAAGATCTCGTCTAATATATTTTGGTTTGATCTATATTCAAACTAACGTATACCTTCGAAATTTTTTGAGTTGATTGGAATAATGACTTCCCTTCTTTCAAAAGAAATGTCATTTTCCCCCATTTAAGGGAAAAGTTATCCCTTTGGAAAACCTTTTCCATCACAAAACTCATGCCAAACAGCAGAAGAAGGGAAAACCAATTCCAAGAATGTTTTTCCGGCGAAATAAACGGAGCCTAAATAAAGTGAACGGAGACCGCAAATCATAACAGTAGATCATGAAGAATGTCTGACACAAACAAGATCATCTAATCTGTTGCCATCCATTTTATACATGGTTACTCCCTCCATTTGCTTGTAATGCTCTTGTGCTTCCCTTCTCAGGCTCTCTATTGGCATCACTTCCCACTTGCTGTAGTTTGAAGTTTTCCTCATTTCGCTCATGTCTGGGGATCCCGAGACTGGCCCGTTGTAGTCAGTGCCTACACCGCCCCATACCTTGCAGTTGCCAAACTGGCCCAAATCTTGACTGCCCTGACCGATTTGAGTCCTTTTTAAGCGCAACGCTGCACTGTGAGCTTCTTTAATCATGTCTCGACTAGGCACGTCAGACCAGCCTTGCTTCCTCTGAGCTCTCATCGGGGAATGTATTCTAATTACCTGATTCCAAACGAAGATTATATAATATTTTAGACTTGGAATCTACACGCTGGAATTTATATAACAAAGGTTGGGTTCAGTATTTTGTCCAAGAGCTGCTTTTTGTGAAAGCTGCAATGGTTTTTTGAAAACATGAGATGCTTGTAATATTTGTTTTAAACCAAGGTCGGGGAAAAGAACACTTCCTCCCAACATAATTTTTAAAAAATCTGGATAGGAATAGAGCTGTTAAAATCTAATACAATACAATAATAAGAAACAAACACAACACGAAAACAGCAAGTTTGAATATGACTATTTGGGGCCATGTTTAATTTGGGTTAAAATGCTTAACCCTTTCAGGTACTGAATTGAATTCTGTTTGGCTTGGGATAGCCCGTTTAGAACATGTTTAACCCATTCATATAGTTATGTCAAATTATTTATATAATATATATATATATAGCCTAATTCATATAATGTAATTTGAACCATATTTAATCATACCAATTCAGTAACTTATTTTGACAATTAAAAATGTCATTTATTATTGCTAATAACATTCATAAGGCGGCGAGTCAAAGGGCGGGGCAACTATCAACAGAAAGTCCTGATGGTGGTATGAGGAAGTCCAACAGAGGATTAAGGCGAAACGAGACTTGTTTAAGGAGTGAGAGCGTAGTGGAGAAGAGGAAAAGCGACATCAATATCAGCGAGCCAAGAAAGAAGCAAAGAAGGCAGTCAAAGAGGCACAATCAAGAGCATATGAGGAGTTCTACAAGAGGCTGGATACCAAGAAGGGAGCCAGGGATATATACAAAATCGCTAGAGCAAGAGAAAGGAAGACGAGGGACCAGGAGCAAGTAAAGTGCATAAAAGGAAAAGATGGACAGGTGCTAGTGGAGGGGCAACTAATTAAAGCTAGGTGGACAGCCTACTTCCACGATCTGTTCAACAACCAGGGGGCCACAGAGATAGTTTTAGGTGATCTCCAGACGCCGAAGGAGTATCAGAGCTACTGCTATTGTAGGAGTATTACACAAGAGGAGATCAAGGAAGCCCTGAAACATATGGGTAAGGGAAGAGCAGTTGGTCCAGATGCAATACTCATTGAGGTATGGAAATGCCTTGGACAGAGGGGCATCAGCTGGCTGACAAAATTATTTAACCAAATCCTTATGGGGAAGAAGATGCCTGACGAATGGCGAAAGAGCACACTGATCCCAATCCATAAGAACAAAGGCGACATCCAAAGTTGCTCCAACTATCGGGGGATAAAACTGTTGTGCCACACTCTCAAGCTGTGGGAGCAGGTCATAGAAAGGAGGCTACGGCAACAGACGGAGGTGTCCGAGAACCAGTTCGGGTTTATTCCTGGGAGATCAACAATAGAAGTCGTTCACCTTTTCAGGTGGACGATAGAGCAGTGTAGGGAGAAACAAAAGGATCTCCACATGGTTTTCATTGATTCGGAGAAGGCATATGATAGAGTGCCAAGAGAAGTCCTATGGAGGGTTTTAGGTAGGAAAGGCATCCCCATGCCATATATCCGGGCCATTACAGACATGTGTGAGGAGGCACAAACTAATGTGCGCACAGCGGACGGGGAGACTAACACCTTTCCTATTACAGTTGGGGTACACCAAGGTTCTGCCTTGAGTCCATTTCTGTTCATTCTAGTTATGGATAAGCTCACTAATCACATCCAAGGAGAGGTGCCTTGGTGTATATTTTTTGTAAATGACATAGTTTTGGCGGGGACTCTCGAGCGGACATAAATGAGAAGCTGGAATTGTGGAGAAGGTCTTTGGAATCGAAGGGATTACGGATTAGCAGATCTAAGACCGAGTACATGGAATTCAAATTCGGCCATTCCACAGCGACTAGTACAGAGGATGTCAAGATAGAATAGGAAACCATACCGAGTAAGGAGAGTTTCAGATACTTGGTTTCCATGATACAACAGAACGGTGAGGTTGACGAGGATGTCAACAACAGGATTAACGTAGGCTGGCAGAAGTGGAGGATAGCCTCCGAGGTGCTTTGCGATAGAAAGTTCCCGCTAAAGCTAAAGGGAAAATATTACAGGACGGTAGTGAGATCGGCTATATTGTATGGGGCAGAGTGTGGCCTAATGAAACAACATCAAACACAGAGGATGAAGGTGGCAGAGATGAGGATGCTTGCGCTGGATGTGTGGCCACACAAGGAAGGATAGGATCAGGAACGACGTAATAAGAGGTAAATTGGGTGTAGCCTCGATCGAGGATAAATTGAGGGAGCATCGCTTGAAATGGTTTGGACATGTTAGCAAGAGACCAACCACAGCTCCAGTCAGGAGATGTGAAAAGCTACATACTACGCTAGGCAGAAGAGGGAGGGGCAGGGCAAAGAGGAGTTGACTGGAGACGATCCGACACGACCTAGAACAACAACAACAACAACAAACCCAGTGCCTGCAAGGGCTCCCGCAAAAGCAGGGTCGGGGGGGGGGGGGGGGGGGGGTAGATGTACGCAGCCTTCCCCTTTCAGGGAGCTACCCTGAAAAGAGGCTGTTTCCGAGGACCCCCAACCTGAGTTTCATCGAAACCAACAACATGTGTAAAGGGTGATTGGTAGAGGTCAAAAATGTGTGGTTCAAACTTGACATACCCAAAAGTTGTGATAAGTCAATAAGCAAGTTTGTTTCCTTAAATTCAAGGCGACGATAACTACAAAAACAATTTGAGACATACAAAACACAAGTTTCATTAGATGTTTCTATCTTCATTTTAAGGTCTTCCACTTTGACTTGGGAATCTTTCCACTTCAAATATGATTAATACATGGTTGGTTGAGCTTTCCTCGGTTGGCTTGCTAATAAGACCCTAGATTCCTTTCAGAAAGGTCTTGCGAAACTCACCAACTCCGCTTCCCTTTTAACATCCTGGAGACCTTATAATCTCCCTACCAATGTGAAAAAAATTAATAGTTGGTTGTTTATATTGTAACTCCATTATTTGTTTATTTTCTATTCCTATTCTCTTATCCCTTATATTCCTTTTCAAACAAATCCAAAAACCCACCATTACCCCGGGCATGGGCATGATTACAGGTGCAAAGCCATCACACAAACATTATCATAAGCAAGTCACGATTGGAGGTGTGAACACGAAACTAGGCAGTTATACTGACTAGCTAGGTAGTTATGTTGTTAGCTAGGTTTGTTAGGATGGTTGTTGAGTAGTTCTTTGTGTAAAAGGGAGGCAAACCTCTCTTGCAAAAGCCATTCAACAATTATCAATACAACTCATTCTCTTTCTCATCTCGTACTCTCTCTCTCTCTCCCTCACTCCTAATTCTTTCTAATTCTCTTTCTCATCCCCTATTCTTCTATCTTTCTATCTCATTTGCATTCTAAATGTAGGAACAAGGCAAACACCCAGAATATTCTCATCACATCACCATGTAACGAGTTAGCTAGAAATGCTATGGGTACGTACTATAAAAGATCCAATACATAAATACTGCAACTAGTTACCCAATTGACAGCCCATAATATGTTAAAGCTCAGGCACTAACAACAATGATCAATCCAACAAATGAAAATTATTAATAAAGAAACTGGGGCCATGTCAATACCCTATCCTATCACATTTGCACAAAATCAACTTCAATTCAGCAAGTAAAGGGAAAATCATCTACTTAAGTAGGCACAGAATTTTTAAGTTATAATTTTCTTTGAGCATAAAATTTTGGGGGTAATCATCTGGGTACATCCTAAATCCTTGGAGAAAAGCAGTCCCCTCTACTTGATGCATCTTAGTTGCTACAAGCTTCATCCAAACTTACATTGTGGCATGTTTTCTAAGTTATGTTATTTTGATATTAGCCAAGCAACAATGTATTAATGATCAAAGATGTTCGAAATTGCCAAGCGACAACTAAGCACCACCATCACCCTTTTTCCCCTTTAGGGATATGGAAATAGTTTTAAAACAAAGTCCACAACACAAAAATAGAAACAACTTCCTCGTAGCAAAAGGAGAACTGAATATCAATTCACCATTGAAACATTTGTTCCCTTCTATCTTCAAAATAGTCGGCTTAGACACCCAAAACATCCTAAATGTCAAGGCTGATGCTTCCAGCACAAAACTAAGTGAGAGGCCACGCAATAGAAACCTCAGAGTTAAAAGTAGGCGATAAAAGGAAGGTAAGCATCTAGCAGTAACCGAGTAAAATCAAGAGAGGTAAAACAGTTTCATGAAGCTGGTTATATAGCATCCTAGAGTGCAATCTCCGTCAAAAGTATTATCTTCTGGGAAACTATTAAGGCCATAAAGATCCTCATTCAAGTGCCTTTCGAATCACTCACGTATGTATACTGAAGATCTGATTTATTGCCAAATAAGTACCAGGATTTAATCGGAGAAGTTGCAATGTAGCTATGATGATGTCCATATAACTACGTTCATGGCTTTCATTTCAATCATTGAACTTATTCTTTTACATCCATATTTTCTCTAAGTATTGTATATTCCTTTTTTTCAGGCCAAGTGCATAAAGTAATGATTTGAAAACTAAATCATTGCATTAACTGATTGATTTGTCGTTGCAAATAAACTAAAAGGAAATGAAGGCATAGCAGCAAGAAACAACAGCTACCTTCTGGATTTCGAACTGCCAGACTGGTTATGGGGGAGGAGTCATGGATGAAATGGGAGAAGAGGAATGTACGATCCGACACAATCTAACCCACCTAAACCTAAGGGAAGAGATGGCCTTAGATAAAGCACCATGGAGGGCTAGGATAGGGGTAGCGGATGTAGTGGCATAGAGTAGTGCGGCGAATGGCTGGTAGTTTAGGATTTCTAGGCAGTCATAACAACAGGTAGTGCACTTATCTTCTGTTTTGTTGCTTTTTGTTTATTCCTCTATTATTGGACATGTACTATTTGCTCTACTATGTGCCTTAGTTGTCTTCTGTGGGATATATTTTATAGTGCTAGTTTTACACTGTGTCCTGTGCTAATGCTTTGTTGCTTCCAAGGTTTCCAGGATACCATGTTCTTTTGACGACTCGATCTTCAGGATGGGGTTCTCGGAAACAGCCTATCTTCCACCCAAAAGGGGGAAGTGCGTACATCCACCCCCCTACACCCTGCTTAGTGCGGGAGCCACTGTGGCACTGGGACTATTGTTGTAATAACATTCATAGGGTGTATTATTGTATGTTTGTAAGTTAACAAACTAACATGTAATGGTAAAGTCACATATAAAATTAAATGGATAATCCACGTGTTACCATTTATTGATTGGTTTTGGCAAGGGTTGAGAATTCCCAACTCAGTCAAGTTCAAGTTGACCCCTTTTCTAAAATTACTTGTATAACACGAACACCAACACAACATAACACGGCACATTTTTCAGCCCTAATGGGATGCTTTCCAGAAAGTTGTTCCGTGGAAAAGAGACCAAACAACTATAGATATAAAATAATTATTTTTTCAGCAGTACTTTAAACAATTAAAGTCAAAAAATTAATAAATAAAAGCCTATCCATAATTTTAATAAACTTAAGAGTATATACATTGTGCAATATTATTAATCTAAAAGAAATTTTTTTTTTTTAAAATAGAATTTAGTTTATCATGATAATTTTAGTAGTAATAGATTAAAGATAATTAATTAGCACAAATGTTATAATATATATTTTAATAATCTATCTTACTATAATGAATGTTATAAGACTAATATCTCAAAAATATTATTCTAAGATCACACAGTACTTCCAGAGCAATCCTTGGAAAAATTTACCAGACAAATCAACTTTTTCTCCCCTTGGCACACCTACAACACTCTCGGAATATACCTAAAGCTATAGCACATCGGAACAATGCCAAATGAAGCTATGGAAGTATAGCATTGCTTCTTCAGCACCCTTCAACAAAGAAAGAGGAAAATGTTAGGAATCATACCCCAAGGCACTCAAGAAGCTGATAGTATGCCCGTCCTTGAAGTGGATTGTGTCCCTTCCTTGGTTCTGAGAAGTACCTGGTCCTACAAGGAACAATTATTGAAACAGGTCTATCAGTAACTCATCAACAATGCATACTTGATAAAAGCACAATTAGTTCGACCATCCATTCCATTATGAATAGGATAAAGAAATTAGATGTCCAATATGGTGCACAAACACTCCAAACTTGACCAAAACATAGAAAACTCTTACAAAATATCCAAGATTAACTTCTAGACATTACCTATGACCAACTCTGATACCCAAATCTATGCAACATAGGATAAACTACAGTCAAGCGGAACATCAGGTTTATCTCCCCTTACAGTGTGGAACACTAGATTTGTCTTCTGTTGAGCAGTCAAAATGAAACTATCTACCCTTATAGAAAATTTCTCTTCCTTTACGACCTTGCATTGATTTATCTTCAATTGAACTCGGTTTTGATTCTCGACTTGACTATAACTTAGGTCATAGCCCAGCCATGTGACCCACGCATGCATGGAAAGGAATTTTATTTGCATATATGACTGAAGCAGGTTCTTCATTTCAGCCTGGTGGTGCTTAATGTCTTAATATCATCTCCTGCTTCCAATTCCTTCTCTCTTGCGTTCTACCAATACAATCAAATACAGGCCATTTACACAACAGACATCATGAAACGGACTCTAAGCTAGTTTCATAATTGGCTAATATGTAAAATGCTTACGTAACAACTCCCACAATACATAAAGACAATTGGGGAAATTCTCACTTAAATACCTTTAGGTTTAACTATATATTCAAACCTCGTGGTACCTTATTGTATATATTGAAATGTTAGTATAATTGGGTGAAAAATGCTCAAAATCTTAAGAGTAACTAAGTTATAATTTCCCTTTTATTAATAAAGCATAAATGTACCTAAGGCACTGGGTTTGTCGTCGTTGTATTTATAAATGTATTTAAATAGTAGAAACCATTAAGAGGTATGGATTCGTTGTATGACCATTCATTCAAAGGCTAAAAACTTATGTTTCCTTAAACCAACACGATCACTGCAAGCTGTTACAAAATGTGCTTGACACCTATTTCCACCAAACTCGACCACAGCACATAACCCAGCTTGATTTCCGTTCCAGTAGGGTTGGCCCAAGTTAACATCCTTTTGATCTAATGACTCCTGAGCATAAATATCATCCCCAGCTATTCTTGATTCGATCTCCACAAAGAGTTGAATATATGATTTTCCAAGAATTCCAAGCAAACTTATCTAATTAACAACTCTTCCTTTTTACATTACCCTTTCGACAACATGGAAACGGGTTATCATCTCTACCCAGCTATTTCCCCTTCTTTCGCGACAACATGATCCTAGAAAATGTCAACCTCCTCTTATACAACTGTTTGTGTCTGAAACTCCCACTATATATTCCTTCCTACCTATTCCATACTCTTCAAACAACTAACCTGATGAACATTCAGCAGCAACTCTACCATCATCATCAGGACTACTATTACCCTTTGTCTCATCAACCAATCTAGGAAAAGGGGGTGGATATGATTGAAAATTATTTCATTACTTTCCTAAAATTAAATCCATCAATACATGTGGAGTAGAAAGGGTTCACAAAGAACATAAATTACAGCAGTACATCCTAATGTAGAAGGCACAATTTGATAGAGAAATTGCATCTTCTGAATCTTCTTACATACTACAAGAGAGGTATACAACTCAAATAGTAACGTGAAGTCCATGGTAGCAATCAAGGACACTCAAATCAGTAGAATCCCATGCCACGAATAAAAACCGCAACAAAGTGCGAAAATGTTGTATTAGATTGCAATGTGAACTCTTTATGCACAAAGGTCAAGACAATTTTATGAAGTCATGCACAGCGGTTTATAATAAGACATGAAAAATATAGTTCTGAATTTGATCAACTCCTTTGACTAGATAATCTTCATCAGAGGGGGCTAGAAAATGACCTACAAAAACAGGTGCTAGAAAATGATGTGGCATGGTCTAAGAATACCTAATCCAGACAAAATACTTCCAATTTGATGCAAAAAAATAAAAGAAAAACACCTTAGCCCAGAAGTTGCTAGAAAAATGACTGTACATGTATTAAGATTCCTGATTCTGACAAAATACTTCCAAATGAGAATAAATATCTAATTCAGCTTGGTTGATAGCCCCCCACCCCCCTCTTTTCTTGTCAGTAGGGACGTACAGAATACAAACGGGGCCCAGTGCAATCTTTCAAGACGAATGTGATTTAAGTCAAACTCACCATTCTTTGTACCCCGGATCAACAGTGAAACCGTATATATCAACAATCTCACACATGGAAAGAGCCAGTTCTATAGACTTCATTCCTGTTCCTTTGGCACCTCTGCGCAACACTATTCCCTGGAAGAGATAAACTGGGTTCGGAATATTCTGGAACACAGAAAATCATAAATATTAGTTTGGAATCTTCCCCTTTGCAAGTAACCCCTAAACATTCACTAAAAGGAGAACTATGATGAATATAAGAAATGTAGATTGGAATGTCGGAAAATCACTTTAGGAATGGAGGAAGAATTAGCAAATTATTGCTGCTTTATGCTCTCCCCATATTGTTGTTTTTATGCTTCTATGCTTTTCAGGTTGGAGGTCCTCGGACATAGCCTCTCCTTTTAGGATAGCACCCTTAATGGGTAAGGCTACGTACCTCCACCCCCCCCCCCCCCCCCCCAAACAAAAAAAAAAAAAAAAAAAACCCCCCCCAACAAAAAAAGACCCTGCATTGGCGGGAGCCCTTGAGGCACTGGGTTTGTTATTGTTGTGATACAATGATATAAGATATCAAGATGGGAGTTGCACCTTTATCATTGTGTTGAAGTCTCTGTGAGTCACACTTTTGATAATAAATACTTCATTAGCTGCAAGAAAATATATAACAGGTAAAAAACTAAACTTCTCAGCCACTTGTCTTCCTTCCTGCATGCTGGATCTCATAATTTGCCTCTTTTACCAGTAACTTTAACGAAAGTAAGAACGAAACAAAACAGCCAGAAATAAAGATTTTCAGAAACTTACGAGCCCCCTTCAGAATATTAACCATGTTGCGAGCAGTGCCTCTTACTCCAAGGCGAAAATCTCTCTTCCTACCAACGTATTTAGCATATTTCTTGATAAAACACACATATAATAGCAATTAGTACTCTCTTTTCCTCATACAGAAAAATGAAGGGAAGACAGGGAAGTGGACAAAATGGGCCGAGACAGCCAATAGATTCATAGAAACATATCTCGAGGATGAATGCATATGAGCTACTGTTACCCAATAATCAAGCAGTCAACTCTAAGAAGAGAAATCACAACTTATAGCACAACCGTAAGATATCAAAATGGTCACCTCACATATCAGCCACAAGCCAGCATGTTTTACCTCATTAACAGGAGCCTCATTATCCCGTATTACAGCATCATGACTGTCAATCTCTTCTCCAAACTCTGTTAGTAAAAGATCACCAGAATTTCCAACAACTGCACATGTTTTAAATTGGAGGGGGTGAAATGGGGGTTTTGCTGGTAAAATTGGACAAAGCAGCTCATCACAAAGAGATCGATTGTAGCATTTATCAGCTCCCCTGCAAAGAAACAAAATGTTGTTAAGAGGACAAAATGTTTCAATATATTAAGCTTTTGAGAAGGTAAAGATCAACAAAAGCAACCACTCTTTCAAAAGGTGAGACAAGCTCAGGATCATACAACTGGGCTATTCTCTTTGCAGCATATTGCAACCACCCATCTGGGCGAATGTCGAGATACTCTCTTGTCAACACTGTAGTAATGTTACGGTACTGCACTATCACAATATTAAAATGTATTTGATCATGCAATTTCACTAATTCTGATGTACCAGAAACAAAACAGAAATGTCTAACCTGTTCCCACAACAAAAGCGCTTCACAGACATCAAATGGATACTCTAAGGGTTCTTTTTTCTTAAATTGCTCATTGTACTGCATATCCGTGACAAGAATAAAACAGATCAAAAAAATTCAACGTAACTTGTAGAAAGGCACGGGAAATAAATAAATAAATGTCATGATAAGATCAAGAATATACCCAAGTGCTGTTAGTGCCTTCAGGATATTTCAGGATCAATTTGCAGTGATCAATAATATGAGCAGTAAGTCCAAGTCCTCTATTTGCCTGCATGATCCATAAGAAAAGAGGAAGCTTTAATAGCAGGTATCATATAGGATTTGAATTTACAACAAAAACTATCAAGGGCGGTAGCTCAGTAATTTCAAGAGGAAAAATATGGAATTATGAACTCAAAAAGAGAAACATAAGAGAAGAGTTACATCTGCATAACTGTTGAACCATCATGAAGCATATGCTCTTGAGAGATGCATAGATTGCATTAATTGTCAAGAGAGTGGAAAAAGCATATACAGTCATTCCGATTCAATAGAGAAGGCCAACTAACAGGCCGAATAATAAAGAAAATGAAAACTATTACAAACTGTAGATAAGCCAATTTAAGATAATAAGAAGGCCAAGAAATTTTTGCAAGATGGTTAGGGAAGGAATGAAACTCCTAAAACTAAACCAAGAAAAATTTCTAGGTGGACTGAATTATAGGATCCCAAATGACAATAAATTAGGAGGCCTATAACATTAGGCTGTGCGTAAAAGTAGAAAATAATTTCCATTTTCTATTTTCAGATTTCCTTTTCATCCCTAGATATCCACTTGGAAAACATGTTTAAAAGTACAAAATCGTAAAATATAGAGAACAAAATGAGTTGAAATGATCTCAGTTTTTAAATTTTCTAAAAATTGAAAATTAGAGGTATAAGTAATAGCTATAAATCAGAAAATTCAATAATCCAATCCAAACCAAATTCAAACCCAATCTGAACAATTAGGTTAGACAATCCGAAAATGATTGGCCCGAGTATATCCAACATTTCGACTCGTGAAAATTTAGACATCGTTTTGATACAAAAACTGCTTTGAGATACACATTTTTAAAGTGTACACTATATACTCATATGCTTGATGGCAAGCACGTGAGAGAGTGAGGGGTAGAGAAAGAGAAAGAGAAAGAGAAGAGCAGAGCGAAAAAAGAGAGAGGACGTTGATTAGAGAAAACAGCAAAAAACTCGAGAGAAATATGTAGGTGGAAAATTTTGTTTTCTGAATTTCTCAACACAATAGGGAAAACTGAAAAATTGTTTTCCGATTTCTCCTACTTGAGCTAGTCTTTTGAACAACTTTTCCAATTTTTCAATTTTCTAGAAAAACTTTCCAAAATAATAGAAAAAATTTCTATTTCTAAACAGTCCTTTAGTTTTTTCTTAGAAGGAACAAGCAATGAAGTGACCCAAAACTTCATTTTACCATATCAACACCCAATTAATTATGCCAAGTTACAGAGTGAATCTAGGAAAAATTATGACAGAAATTTCAATTGAAAGGTTGGAGGACAAGAGCACATTCTTGTTCTTATGGTACACACAAACACAGTGAGATTTCACATCCAACAACTAGTTGAACAGATATGAAACCAGAACAAACAAGTGCATGATTCTAGTTTTCAAGGAATCGAAAAAAGTAAGGATAGAAAAGAATCCTCTGTGATTGTGATTAAAGAAAAGGGGGGGAGGAGGGGGGGTGTTGAAAGCTGGCAATTTCAAATCAACTTCAGAGTTCAGATGCATCCTTCTGAGATCTAGTTGAGTGTTCCAGGGTGAGGAAAGTTGCAGTTCTATCTAAAACTAGAGTACTATTTGCACTCCCAAAAGAATTTCCACGATCCCTTGCACAGTTACCTCTACACTCACACAGTGTGAATAGGAAAGCTATTTTGAAAGTACAAATTGCCATTCCCAGTTTAGAATTCTACAGAAGTGCAAACGAGTTCCTACCAGCAAAAATTAAGTGAAAATCTTCAATCAAAATATCAGAGAAGTATGTACTTTTTGTCTAAGAGGCTAAAAGAAGCCACGCAGAATTTGTTCTGTTTGTGACAATTAATTGCAGGAACAGAAGGCAGGCTTGAATTCCTTCACTACTATAAGCACCTTACTGACTGTTCTCATGTCAATCCTATTCAAATAAATCGAAGAAATGGGCATTTTGGTCATTTGGTTTCAGAAGAGCTTGCACTCTTAACTGCTTAAGTCAATGATCATGAGACTAAGTGATCCATATTGGACAATAAGCCCCACGCATCTGATGGTTTTTTCTCACACTTCTTAAGAAGAGTTGGCCTAAACTTCATGCAAACTTGAGCAGACTAGTCATGGCATTCGTCAGGCCAAGGGTTTCTTTGCAACCTAAAATACTATTTCTATCTTGCAACTTGTAAATGCAGCATCCCCAGCTCAGTTCTCTATTCTCACTGTATGTCCTCTATGAAACCATCACAAAGGTTCTCACTAGTAGAATTCAATCATGATCTAAAACCTCAACAAGCCCTCCCAAGTTGCCTTTGTTAAAACGAATTCAGTACAACTAACATCTTTCTTGGCCAAGAGTGAGTAAAGCACTATGGTTGGAGACACTGCTCACCCACATTTCTGTTCAGAACAGGAGTTGAAAAGGCATATGAATAATTCCACCAATGGGCCCTTCATGATACGCCTAGGCCCCAGGCCTTCCCTCCCTGTTGAGTATTTTGATCACGAATAGAATTTCCACTCTAAATATTGGCTTCTTTCTAGGGAAGGGAGATTAAGACAGAGATTCCTTCGCCCCCATCAAATCATTTTTGACAAGAACTAACTTCCCAAGATACCTCAACCGTAAAGCCAATCTAAACAGGAACTAGTAGTCTAGCCCCCAAAATGTGCAAAGATATATCTGAATAATTTAGCCATTCTTGACGGTCTTCTTTTTCACGAAAGGTGAAGTGATTTCTGCTATGCTTGTAATGGATGCTTTCTAAACTAGAATCTACTTTCATAGGGCCAAACCTACAGAAGCAAGGAAATCTCGTTTTTAAGAACCTTGGAAGTCCTACTACAAATTGAATGCAACTCAATAAAATTGATGTAGTACGGGGATAATGTAAAATATGGGATTTGTGAAGATATTTGGATTAGAAGGAGTTTAAGTATGTTCGTAACTTTTAAATTCTTTAGATGGTAGTTTATCCATTAGGATTTATTAAATTTAGATTAGATTAAAATTATTTACAATTATCTTTTATTTTAGTTATATTAGGATTATATTTTTAAGATTCCAATTATCTTTATTTTCTAGTTAGATTTTGATTAGTTTTCTTTATCTTTTCGGATTCAGGGTACCTACACTATAAATAGGACCTTATGTACTTTATGGAGATATCTTTGAATGAAAATTGAATCCAGAGTTTGAGAATTGAGTTAGAATTAATTAATTTTCCTTTTGTGCTACATCAATTTTGCTATCAAAGCAAAAATTGATCCAATTTTTTGTTCTCTTTCAGCCAAAACAAAACCTAGAAATCACAAACCCTCAAAAAAAAAACCCTCAAAAACCACATCCCTCGACTTGCCACCAACCAACAAAAGGCACCTCAACCCCCTGCAAAACCCTAAACCCCAAGGTGGTTGTCTTCGATCTCCAGCGGTGCGGTCACAGGCGAGGACCCTTCAAACTCCCCCCTTCCCCTCACTACGGCCCACCAGCAAAACCCTAACCATGGTCACCCACCATCGAAACCCACTGTATCCCTCAACTTTGAAGCCCTAACCCTTCTACACCCACAACCCTTCGAACTACCTCCTTCTCCTCAACCTCCACAACCTCTTCGAAACCCTTAACCCTTCGAAACTCACAACTCCTGCGAAACCCAAACACCTCAAATCTCACAACTCGCGGCCCTCCCCCTCTCTATCTGTTCAAAATGGAGTAAAATCCTAACCCTAAATTTCACTGTTAAGGTAGTTTCACCTTCAACCTCCAGGTCATTGCGTCTTCGATCTCCAATGGGCTACCAAGGTCACCGCCATCTCGGTTATTGTTGCTCAAGGACTGCAAAGGGTGTTGCTTCGAGCCTAGAGTTCGCTTACAACTTGAGAAACACCAGAACGCTCTAAGAATGAGGAAAAAAGGTATAAGTTGCTCACATTGAACTCCATTTCATATAAGACATGTATTTAATGGCAAAACTTGCAAAAGGGCTTGCGGAGAATCACAAGGTGACTAGATATTGGCTACGGGGTGATTCAGATGATAGATCTTTAATAGTAAGAACTCACAATGTTTCCAGGCCCATTACTAATAGGGATCTACATTGGATATTTTGCCATTATTGATTTACAAAGGATATTTCTTGGGTTGACGATACTTACCTTGCACGTGTACAATTTCATTATCGTGATGATGCAACATATGCAAAGCAAGAACAACAAGGAACGTACATCTACCATGATTGTTGTCAACTTGATATTGAACTTGCTAGTGAATTGAAGTGTCACAAGATCATAAGACATTTGAATGAGCTTCTAAAATATTTGGAGTAGATATGCTAACTTTGATGACAACTAAACTGTCAAGGAACCAAATAAAATGGAAAAAGGTCAACCGAAGCTCGTTACTACTGTACTACTATAGAATCAAAGACCGAAGAAGAAATAAATAAAGAAGGAACAAACCCAACATACTGTTAACATTGAAGATAATGACAACGATATTGATGAGGTATATATTGAAGTAGGGCAAAACGAATCGAAGATTGAAGAAGAAGCAAGGGGAGAAGAATCCCCCCAATAGCAATTGAGTTCAACAATGAACGACGTGAAGGAAAGCTTACACAAGTTGATGATCTCAAGGTTGAACTCTCCCAATTGAGTTCCACAATGAAGGACAAGAAGGGAAGCCTATACAGGTCGATGATCTCAAGGTTGATGTCAAGCACGTTCAACATGTTGAATTCATCGTCCCAGATAATTTTTCTAACAACCTTCCTAAATTTTATTCAAGGTCCCCCCCCCCCCCCCCCCTTCTCTCCCTCCCTCCGATAATTTTTCTAACAATCTTCCTAAATTTTATTCAAGCTTTCCCCCCCCCTCCCTCCCTCCGATAATTTTTCTAACAATCTTCCTAAATTTTATTCAAGGTTCCTCTCTCTCTCTCTCTCTCTCTCTCCCCCCGATAATTTTTCTAACAATCTTCCTAAATTTTATTCAAGGTCCCTCCCTCCCTCCCTCCCTCTCTGAACATGGCCAAAAGCTCTTCCTCAAACCAAGATCATGGACTATGATTCGCTCTTTCATTCTGCCCTTCTACAAAACTCGACGACGAGTTTTTTGTAACTGGGAGAGAATGGTGCAATACAGAATAATGTAAAACATGCGATTCGTGAAGATATTTGGATTAGAAGGAGTTCAAGTATGTTTGTAACCTTAAAATTATTTAGACATTAGTTTATCCTTTAGGATTTATTAAATTTACATTAAAGAAAGAATATTTAGAATTATCTTTTATTTTAGTTAGATTAAGATTATATTTTTAAGATTCTAATTATCTTTAGTTTGTAATTAGATTTGGATTAGTTTTTCTTTGTCTTTTCGGATTCAGGGTGCTTATACTATAAATAGGAATCTTATATACTTTATTTTGAAAATTAAGTTAGAAATTATCCATTTTTCTTTTGTGCTACATCAAAAAGCCCTGTGGAAAATATAACGGAAGTGGAAAAAATAATGCAATGAATAGCATTGTATGTAGCAATCTCCACTCAGGTCATTAAGGAATATTAAATCCCTGATCTTTCATAGTCAATTCTACGGCACCAATATTTTTGGCTGCCGTGAAAGATCTCCGCTCATATTATTGAGAAAGAAGAAGGTCAATTATAGCAGAGATTTAACCGCGACGATATGGTCCAAAAAGCCTAGGGATGAAGGAGGTAAAAGAGAGCTACTCTAAGTAAAACCTTGTGGACTCTGTATTTAAAGACTAACTGAAGATGAATCAACTAGGTGAAGATACACTATCTCAAGTAGCAAACGTATGATCTGTCAAGCCCAACCTTGAGTTAATAAACTTGGAGACAGCTTTTAAAACTAAGAAATCAGCTGGTTGGTAAATAAGAAACAAAGGAAAAAAATGCAGAAGCTGGAAAGCAACGTTGTCAATGGAAGGCTGAGTATAAAGAAGCTGGAAAAAGACCTTAGAGATGTAAGTAGGTAATTGAGCAAAAGATAGTTTGGAGCCCATGAACATCTTGTCAGTTGGTAATCACACGGTTAGTTGTCACAAACAAGCTCAGGACTTAGGATAACCAGAGCCTCATCTAATAAATAGATGTGCGTCAGAAAGACCATAATCATCTTTTTCTTCAGCTGCCCATCTCCTGAGGAAATTTTAAGCCATATTCGTTGGATACAAATCAAAAACTGTCCAGTTTGAATTAAGGATGTCAAGAGATGGTTCAAAAGCCAAGCAAGGAACATTTAATACAATCAAAATAAAAGCATTTTCTTTGCAGTTACAATCAATTCCCTCTTAGATGAGAGGAATGCACTCCAAAAGGCGGATAAAATTTGCTCTCTTAATCATAATAATAATAACAATAACAATAACGAAGTTCGCCGTTTGTTCCAAATGTTGGAGCAGACGTGTTGCAGGTCATGTTGATCAATTGATCAATGAATCTGACTTTGCAATGTTCTTTCCTCTAGTCTCTACTCATTATGGCATTTAATCGTAGTTCTTTTTTGATTAGTTGGAAGAACAATCAATATCTTACCTTAAAAAAGATGAAAGTTTCAGCTGAATGACCACAAAGGACCAACTCAGTAACAACAATATGGATAGAATTACTTACAGCGTAGGTCCCTAATGTTTTTAAATTTTTTCAAATTAGTCACATATCTTCTTCTGTTCAAAATGTTCCTAATCTTCATTACTTAGGTCAAATTAGTCCTTCAAATTTCCTTTTGTTCAAAATAGTTCCTAATGTCATATTTTACAACAAAATTAGCCTCTCACCGGGTGATCAAAATTTGGCAAAAATTAAAACGACAAGGAACTAACTTTACCATAAAATAGAACATTATGTATCATTTTGAATAAAAGAAACGACGAGTGGCTAATTGAACAAAGTTACAAACATTATGGGTCATTTTGAACAAAAGAAAAGAGGAAGGATCAATTAAAACACACTTAAAAACCTAAGGGCCAACAGTAAATAACTCAACACAAACACCAATCAAATGTAATTACGGGAACAAGAATTTGAGGTAGGAAAAAAGCAAAAATAGGAGATCAAAAAGCAAAATAAGCGAAGTGACAGTGAATACTAACCACGCACTGCTGAACACTAGACTGAAACTGAGACAAAATTTCGACCTCCAATCTAGTGGTAAGATCTAGCTCCTGCTTCCCTGCAACCGTCCACATATGGATCCGAACAAATTTGTAGAGTAAGCAGTCGATAAAGAGAAGTGAAATTGAAGCAACAAAACAGAGAAATCAACAAAAATTGGTGCATATAGAGATGAAAATGAAGGCAAACACCTCCGAAGAAAGAGGACTGAATGACGAAGACGAAGAGGCAGAAACAAACGGTAGCGCAAACGAGATGAAAAATTGTGTTGCGGTGCTTGCTTTGATTCCTCATTCTCTTTTGTTCATCATTCTCCGATAATCAATCAACAATGACCTGTCGACGGTCGACAGTGAGAGGCCGAGGGCGAACGGTTGGCTCAGGCGGCGGAGCGGGGACCTCGCGCGGTGGTTTCCGAAGGTGGCAGAGTAATGGAGAGAAGTAAATGATTTAGCAGGAGATGGAGAGTGAGTGGCTGCTCAGGTTGTTGGTGGCGCATACGGTCGAAGAGCCCTTGTATTGTCATATATTAAGAAGAAAATAGAGATTGTGGACTAGATCTAAAAATCTACACTCTATCTTCTTATGTAATTAGTAACATAAAATATTTAATAAAACAAATACAAGAAACATACATTTATATAATTAAGACAAAATATTTAATTTTGCTTAAAGAAATAAAAAAAAATATTTAATAAAACAAACATAAGAAACATACATAAATATAAGTAAGAATCCTTTAAGGTACTTACTTCTCCACTTCCTCCTTAGATGAACCTCATCTTGATTATCGTTCATCGTGGGGTTAGAGGAGCCTTATTGAGGGAAGAAATTCCATCAATTCCAGTTCTAGGTGTAATCTCAATTATTGAAAGAGCATTCATATATGGTTGGATTCGTGGATCCCTAATAGCCGTGATTTTAAGGTATTATCATCCAACCAGTGGCAGGATCCATATATGGACTGTGAATTGATTAGCGATGAGAGTCGAACATGGAAATATGATATTATTGATTCCTCTTCAATAAGGCTGAGGCCCGCATCATGAAGTCTATCCCAATTGGAAATCCGGAAATTCAACATAAGAAAGTGTGGATTATATCAAGGATGCAGTCTATTCAGTTAAATTCGAGTATTTTAAATGGACAGCTTTGAAGCTTTCTGATGATTTCAGATCCCTTCCCTCCTTTTAGTTTTGATGTGAACTTAAGGAAGGGAGTTGGCTCCAAATGTCAAATTGTTTATTTGGAGAGTCTTTAATAATGCACTCACTAGCAGGAAAAATCTGTTCATACGAAAGATGATAGGAATGACATCCTAAAAATCCAAATTTGTCTTGTAAAGTTTAGTTTATTATTGAACAAAATTGAAGCTCCAATCATTTTCTTATTAAATTTGTGTAAGCGAGCATTTATACTGCCTGTGATTTTCTTTTTAGTAACATTCATGAGATGGGTTTAGTCCTCAAACTATAATTTACATATTTGTTTTAAATGGTTTATGAGATTAACCCACAGATAGACTTGGAACAAATGGTATGGATTATTATTTGAAAAACTCGTGTTAAATACCTAATTAGTTAGACCTAACTAACCAAGATGCTATGAAATTTTTTTTTTTTGGTTCAAAAGCCCGAAGGCACAACCAAGATGCTATGATTGTTAAGATCTAAACAAAGTATATAAAGCATAGTTAATGATGTATTAGAATCACCTAACAGAATAATAAACCCTTGTTCTCTCTTTTAATCTTTCGCTTTTGATAGTTTTGATCCGCCTATGTTGAACCAAAGAGGGCACCAGCACGCCGTCATCAGATTCCATTAGAACTCCGAAATTAAGCGTGATTGGGCGAGAGTTGTACCATGATGGGTGACCTCCTGGGAAGTCCTCACCTTTAGGTTGGGGGCACTGGGAAACAGCCTCGCTTCAGGTTAACACCCTGTAGGGGGAAGGCTGCATACATCCCCCCCCAGACCCTGCATAGGCGGGAACCCTTGAGGCATTGCGTATGTTCCTTTTTTTTTTGATCCGCCTATGTTGAGTGCTATACTCGATAGAAGTGTAGCCTGACTGCCCTTTTATCATGTTTTTTGGGTTGCCTTACTTCCGAGTCATCCTTAGTGGTTTTCTTGAAAATATTCGTGTTTTGCTTGTCTTGCTCATAGCCCTGTTTGTTTTGTTTTTATAATTTTGAGCCACGTTATCTTACGGGTTGTCTAAGGGCTCACTTGATCGAGTACCTGCTTCGCATCGCAACCATGTCGTTAATTATCGAAAAAAATAAAGTATCATAATATTTAAACAATTTATCATTCAGTTACATTGAAGTTTAAAAAGTTTATCAATTAAGTAACCTTTACTGAAATACAGTTATTTTTTATTGATAAACGTTGACTTGACATGTGAATTTAGCAATATAAATGTATTACTTTTAGAGTAAACTACAAAAAACTCCTTGACTTTTGCCTAAAAAACAGAAAACTTCCCCTACATCTAAAACCAAATACTTATCACCTCACGTTAAAAAAATTATCACTTTGTCCTTTATTAATTTTATGTGACCATTTTGTCCTAAAAAACGATGGGTAAGTTATTGATTTTATTTTTACAAGAGAGTTTTATGTTTTTAGTCGAAAGTTTTTATGTTTTTGAGACACCAATTTATCAAATGAGATACGAATCAAGTTTGATCGAGCTTATTAGAATCAAATCCACACCTCAAGTACTCAAATTTATATATGTATAATCTCCAAATAGAGTGATTTTTGTGTGATTGTTCAAATTGTTCAAATAGAGTGATTTTTCTGTCAATAATAAACAAATATAAATACCCTCAAATCCCATCTTCCCCCACAAACCCTAACCACTCGCCGCCACCGCTCGCCTCTCACTCTCACCATCAGATTTCGCCCACAAATCCTAACCCAGTCGCCTCCACCGTTCGCCTCTCATTGTCTCACCATCAGATTTCGCCCACAAACGCTAACCCAGTCGCTTCCACCACTCGCCTCTCACTGTCTTACCATCAGATTTTGCTCGTTTCTCCGCCTCTTCATCAGATTTTGCATCCTTAATTGCCGATTTTGCTGTTCAGACATCAAATTTTGCACCGACTCTTCATCAAGCTGCCGTTTCTCCGCCATTTAATCGCCGTTTCACTGATTTCACGCCTCTCACTGCCATCCTCCGCCTTTTTAGTCGTTGCTCTTGCTTTGCCGTTGTAAGTGATGTCTTTGCCCTAATTTCGGTTCTTATTTTTATTAGATTGCTTATTCTTTTACAAGTGTTATATCATTTGAGTTGTTTGAAGTGGTTGTATTATAGTTTTGTAATTACTTTATACTATGAAAGTCAAGTCATTTGATTGTAATTTTAGTTTGTTATTATGCTTTATATAAAATTTATTGGATTTCTTTGATTGAGGTTGTTTTAAGATATTATTAGTTGTTTTAGAATAAGTTCTATGATGAAGTCAAAAACGCCCTATCAAATGTGCTGATAAGGAATGCTTAGGGTCTGAGCCAAAATTTGACATATCCTACGTTATGATTATCCCGTAGTTCTTCCTCAATTTCTTGTTTCAAGAGGAAGTGGGATGTAAGGGAATATTTTCTTTTTTTTTTGTTGGCAATTGGACTTTTGTTGCTCTTTCACTGTTCGTCCAATGACTGCAACATTATTTTTATATATGTTATCGAGGTGTTTGGTGATCATAAATATTATTTTTTTAAGGGTTGGGAGCTCTTTGGAAATAATCTCTCTACAGGGTAGCAATTTGTAAGGGTAAGACTGTGTATATCTTACCCTCCTAGCCTTGCCTTGGCTGGAGCCTCTTTGAGGCACTGGGTTCTTTTGTTGTTGTTGTTGGAGTGTTTGGTGAATTTAAAGTCCATTTTATTTAGTTAATTTTCGTTTCAAAAATTCTAGTTTAATGCCATTGTAATGTTATAAACCCTTTGAGTAAGTCCTTTTTGTTACATTTTCATTTGTTTGCAAAACTAACTGAATGCTTTATATAAATAGTTTTAGTTAAATTTTCATCTGTTTGTGGAACTAAATGCATTAAGATTGTGTTTAAAATTTTATTCTCCTTTTCTTTTGCTTGGAAATTTGAGGTCACTCCCCTAAATTGCAGGGTTTTGGGTTTGCTTGTCTTTGGTAAAAGTAGGGACTTCTTTTTAATAGATTAGAAGATACGCCAACAGCAACAGCAGGGAAAAATTCGCCGCCATCATTTGCATTGCAAAATCAAGTCCGCAAACCCCAAAATCGAATTGGTTGTTGATGGGACGAGGCCAGAATCTGGCACAGAAACCTTAGCTTTGGGCTCAGCGAATGTTAACCTCCCCGAAAAGCCTCAGGATCACAAATCTGAGGTCGGTTCCTGTAAATCTCATTTTTCGTACAGCCAAAGCCACTAATTTGTTCCAAGAAAAAGTGGAAAGGTTACAAATAGTAGCAGAACAAAAGTTAACGATCAGGATATAGGATCAAAGGAGGCTATTATCTCCCCCCCCCCAAATCTTCCCTCTTCTGCTCTAAGATTCCGCAACAATGCGATCTTTCATCTCCACTGTCTCCAACCTACTCCACCGTTCCAGCGACCACCACCACCTTAACCAACTTCGTCACTTCGCCAAATGGACTCCATACAAACCCCTCCCTAAACCCAAGCATCACCAGAAGCTCCAATCTATCAAAACCCTTCAAACCCAAATCCAGAACTCATACCTTGTTTCCTCCTTCACCTGCCACGGATTCTCCGCCAATCAATTCAAATCCTTAAAACAACCGCTTCCTGGTGATCGTGCTGCTGCTAAGCTTGTGGTCACCAAGAACTCGCTTGTCTCCAAGGCCTTTTCAGGCACGGAGTGGGAGGCTTTGGGTCCTTGTATGAAGGGGATGAATGCCCTCCTGTTCGTCAAGAAAGAAGAGGTCGTGGGAGCGGCCATGGGCTGGGTAAGGAAAGCTGTGAAGGAAGGGAAGATGGAGTTTAATGAGTTTACAGGGGCTGTAGTGGGTGGGAGGCTTTATGGGCATTTGGATTTGGAGGTGTTAGGGAGTATGTCGTCGACGGAGGAGGCCAATGGCATGTTATTGGGCTCGTTGTATAGCCCGGCATCATCATTGATGGCACTGTTAGAAGGATTTGGGGATGATTCTCAGACGGCTGCGGAGGCAGAGATTGAAGCTGAGGATGCAGGAGAGAGCTAAAATTTTGGCGGTGAGGCTCTCTATTCCAAGTTTACTTTGTGTGCTAATTTAAAATTTGATTGCTAGAATTTTGCAGTCATCTTTAATGATTCTCTATTGAGTTTATATTCAATTACCTTTAGTTGAGTTTATGTGATTTTATCAGATCTATGAATTCATTGCATCATTACTGCTGCTAGACATCTTGTTGATTGTGTTTGTTTGAATGCGAATATCATCCTTGTATCAGTTACGTTAGTGTGTATTACTGGTATTTGGAGACTATGTTGAGGCAGGGGATTGATACAGGCATATATACAAGGGACGAATCTATCTATCCCAAGGGATTCCCATGTATCCATGTGCCATATCGTATTTGTTAGACATGGGTACTTTAGGATAGAATAAAGAGTCCAAGTATCATATGTAAGAGATCTGAGGCTGATATCATCTAATACATTGTTTGATGTATTGCTACAATGTCTTCTATATCTAAAAATCAATTCCAGCCATCTGGTTGTTTGGATGCTTATATTTGAAGTACAGCTTGGTTGCTTTTAGCTATGGTCTTCTGAGGACTTAGATAGGTTGAGAAGGGATCAAAATATTGCTTCTGTAAATGTCAGTTTATTTTACTTGAATGTGTGCTATTTCCTATGGAATTTCCCTTTTAGGTTGGAATATGTGATTTTCATTTGGAAATGTACATATCAAACCGGAACTTGTTCTAAATAGTGGGTCTCTATAAGTTGGGGATTTTTCCTTCCAGAATAATTGGTTTGGACTTAGAACATAGGTCTAAATCAGAAAACAATCAAATATGAGAAACGACCATGTGGTCTATCCATTCTGATTAATATAGTCTAGGTGGGAAGGAGATGAGTTCAATATGGCTTCATGTAGGATGCTGTAGGAATAGGATGAAGTGTACTTTATTTGAAGTTCATTCTTTTACTTCTCACTCTATCCTTTCTTTTCCTCCTAACTTTCTTTCTTGCTTTGGGGAACATCAGAACTCATGGCCTGAATTACCCGTACTCTAAGCATCCCAGATACGACATCCGAAAGATGAGCAGAAGTATGTTGACGGGCGAAAGATACACCTAAAAGAAAGATATGGTTCATGGAATCAAATCATGAAAGGACATCATGGATGTTATGGAACCTAAGTTGCTTTTGAACTTATATTTTCCATAACCTTTTTGGTGATGATGTTGCCAAGGTAGTGCCAAAAACTGCTTAGACATCTTAGCAAAGAGTTTATGCAAGTGTAAGAGCCTAAAGACAGACCAAAAGTGCAACAACTGTTCCTCCCAAAAAGCGGCATATACTAGGGCATAATCAAACAAAACCAACACAAATTTCCTTAGTATTCCTTGAAACATCATTTATTAATGCTTGGAAAGTGACTGGTGCATTTTGTAAGGCCAAAGGGCATGGCCCTAAACTCAGAGTGGCCATGATGAGTCCTAAAAGCGAGTTTTAGGATATGCTTTTCTTTCATTTGTACTTGTGGATTCTGATACCTTTGATTAATTTTGGAATAAACCATAGAGCCTGGAGTTTAACAAGTAGGTCATCAAGTAAGAGGATAGCAAACATATTCCTTATTGTCAAGTCATTTAACCCCCTGTCCTGTAGTCAACAACTTATGTACATGCAAGTTGTGTGATCTTGTTTAATAACTAAGATGAGTGGGCTGCAAAAGGGCTTTGGCTATGTTTGATAAAGAGTTTTTCAAGAGCTTTGCAACTTGCTTCTCAATCTCAGATCTCTGGAAGCGAGGATGCTGTTATGGGCTGGAAGTTAACCGGTCTAGAACCAACTTTGAGTACAATAGTAATGATCATATGCTCTTTTTTTTTTGTTTTTTTTTTGGGGGGGGGGGGGGGGGGGGGGGGGGGGCCACTTGGGGACAGAAGTCATCAAGCAAAGATTGTAAATCATAAGGGTAAAAAGACAGACCGAGAGGTGTTGCCTCAACGCAAGTGATCTGACTAGGCCAACAACAATAGCCCTCGGCTGACTCTACCTCTCACCGTTTGTCTGTTTGAATTAGCCTTCTTTTGCTATTCCCGGTAACCTAACATGACTTCCATCATTTTGAAAATACCGTTTAGATTAAGAAAATCAAATTGAACGGGGTCATGCATTTTCATCCAATCAACACTTAGTAACACATCATGCCTCTGAATCCTAAGCACTCTAAATTTATACTTGAAGGTGTGTCCTTACATAACCCAAGTAAAGCCATCACAATATGTTTCAGTGACCAATTTGCCACCATTGGCCAATGTAAGAATTAAGGAAGGATGGGAGTGAAACCCCCAGCCTTAGGAATCCTTGGGTGCTTAGAGCTATGTGTACTTGTATTATCTACCAAGTCTAAAATTTCCTTATTTTTAGCTTGCCCTTTAATTGGAAGTGTATTTTATGGTAATTTGCACCATTCATAGCCATAACAGAAATTTCTATATTTATAACATCATCCTTTATTCGTTCCTCTTCTAGTTGTTCTCTTGTCTTCATTTAAGGTCTCACTAAGATTGGTCCCTTCCTCTGCCTTTGCGCTAATTGCATTTAACCTACTTTGGCAAGTATGGCCAAGGTGGTATCTTTGATTACATCTAAAATATAGACGACTTTCTTGCGTCATGAGGGCTTTTGTTTGGGTGGTAGGACTTAAATTTTTCTGGGCTAAGAAGGCAAATCCTTTTGTGCAGTTGAGCCAAAAAGCTTCGGTTGGCTAACCAAAGCACTTCTTGAGGCACTAGTGTCACTTCTTGTTAATTGAGTGCTATTGGAGTTAAAAGTTGAGTTTTTCTAAAAGAGAGGTGTTAGCGTTTTTATGTGAGGTGACTAAAGTTAAACTAGTTTATAGGTTGCAAAAAACAAAAAACAAATTATAGACACAAAGATCACATAAAGTAAGGCAGGAACTCGAAGAACACTAAGATTTTTACGAGGTCTAGACCCTAGTTGGTCCTAGTCCTCGGCTCCCTGTTCTTAGAGAGATCTTTAGTATTAATATAGTGATTATTACAAATTACAACTAATTACAACCGATTACAACTCGAATCTAGTACATGCAACACCTAGACTCAAGGTTTATAGACTCCTTCGGATTTCAAGACAGAAACTTAACTATCTGACCACAAATCAATAATATACCCTTCCAGTAGCAGTATCTTGCACGGATCCGGGCTCACGAGGATGGAATCACCATGGAAGAAGCTGAAAGGTTTGATTTTAGGGTTAGGGTTTCATATGAATGAGAGGGAAGGAGAAAACTAGAGAAAAGAGGGGAGAATCAAAGATAAAAATAAATCTGCTTCTCTAAAACCCTAAAATCTCCGCTTAAATATCTACTCTTAGCTTAATTCGTGTGCTTGCCCCGAAACCTCATCATAGCCGTTCATTTCCCTGAGATCTAACGGACGAGATCTCACCAAAGAAACACACAAAGGGACCCTCATCGGCTGACACGTGCCCCTAAAGGGACGGCTAAGATGAACTCATGAAGCTTCTTCAAGAAGCTACCCAGGCAATGGATAAATGATGGTACACACGGGCAGCGTAGTACTCCCACGGGCAGCGTAGTACAAGCAACGGGCAGGGATAGTACAACTTAGGTTAGTTTAGTACACAATATTTTGGTAATTAGTAAGTTTGAATAGGGGTAATATGGGCAATACCCTTTAAGCCAAATTCAAAATCTGGGCACACACCAAAACGCAGCATATTACCTAGCTTTTTAATATCAAGTGCCGCATTTTATAGTTAGTAATAATCCTATTAATAGCGAATCTCATTTTTACTCATTTTAAGCCTAATCTATACACTGTTAGGCATGGTTTAGGCCATATACTTACCAATTAGGATACAACAATCTCCCCCTTGGTATTTATATGACCTAACCATTGGATACTCTCTAGAAATAAGGAGCAATTTCGCAAAAAACTCTTTACCCTTGGTTCTTTTCCATTTGGACAAGTTTAATAAAACGCGTGAACTTCTCCAAAGGAAGACTCTTTGTATCCATGTCAGTGGGGTTATCATCAGTATTAATTTTTAGCAGTTCAATTTCGCTCTCATCAAGTTGGTGCATGATAAAATACCTTCTAACAACTAAGTGTTTTGTTCTATCATGAAATACTAGATTCCTACATAAGGCAATTGCAGAGTGACTATTTGAGTATATTTCTGGTGATCCTATGTCAAGCTTAATTTCAAATAATAAGCCACTTAGCCATATAGCTTCTTTAACAGCGTCTGAAATAGCCAGTAATTCTACCTTGTGGTTGATAGTGAGGTTAAAGTTTGTAATTTTGACTTTCGACTAATAGCTCCACCAGTTAAAGTAAAGATATATGATGATGTTGATCTTCTCCTATCTAGATCACCAGCAAAGTCAGAATTTACATTTTCAGTTAGTTTAAGGTCACTTTGGTCTCTCCTAAAGGTTAGGCCGAAATCTATGGTTCCTTCTACATATCTCATTAACCATTTTACTCCATCCCATTGTTCTTTACCAGGATTTGACATATATCGTGACAGAACGCTCATAGGGAAGGCCAAATCAAGCCTTGTATAGGTCATCGCATACACAAGTGACCCAATAGCATTAACATATGGTATACTACTCATTTTGAGCTTTTCTTGTTCAGTCTTAGGACACTATTTTGCTGAAAATTGATACTGGGTAGCCATGGGCAGTTTAACAATTTTTCAATCAAACATGTTAAACCTCTTTAAAACTTTTGTTAGATAATGGCTTTGGCTCAAGTGGACTATTTTTAGTGACATGTTTCTAATAATATCCATTCCTAAGATCTTCGCCTCACCAATATCTTTCATATCAAAGGTACCATTTAACCTCTTTTTCAGATCCCAAATCTGATCTTTGGACTTACTGGTGGGGGTGAACAAAAATCGGTCCGGACCGGACTGGACCCGTCATTTCGGTCAAGAACCGGACCGAACCGACCATATATCGGTCCGGTCTTCGGTCCTAGTATATGGGCTTAACCGGTCGTTGGTCCGGTATGATCCAAGACTGGACCGAAGACCGATCAACATCAATTATGCATTAAATATTTTGGGTAAATAATTTTAATATATAATTAATCTGTAATGTATGTATCTAAAAATATTAAATCTTAGAAAATTAAATATTTATTTTGTTACTATTTAATAATTATATAAATATCCTGTACAACTAACCGTAAATTTTATATATATATATATATATATATATATATATATATTATGTAAATTATACTATTATCGTTATTTTCTAAATTTTAACTTTTGCATGAAAACGTTTTTCTTCCTACAATTGCAATTGTTAGATACAAATCGGTCCACCGGTCTTGGACTGGACCGACTCGGTGTTAATCGGTCTGGTCCTCTGTCTCATGATTTGACGTACTTCGATCTTCTGTCCGGTCTAGTCTAGTCCGGTCTTGGACCGATGTGCACCCTTACCTGCTGGCTAAGAGGATATCATCAACGTATATCGGTATGAAAATGGCATCAAAATAGTCAATATTATTGTAATACAAACAAGTATCATTAATAGACCTAATAAAGCCATTATCAATCATAAAAGTATCAAATTTCTTGTGACACTGTCCAGGGGACTATTTCAGTCCATACAGTGATTTCTTCAGCAAGCAAACATGATTAGTCATATGAGGTTCAATAAAACCCTTAGGTTGAGACATGAGGATCTCTTCCTCAAGTTCTCCATGTAGAAAATTAGTAATAACATCCATTTGATCTAGAAACATATCAAATTTAGTAGTTAAGTACATAGTTTAATAGTGGCGTGTTTGATAACAGGTGAAAAAATTTCAATATAGTCTACTCCCTCATCTTGAGTAAAGCCTTTAGCTACCAGCCTAGCTTTAAACCTAGGTAAACCTTCAGGTATTTCAAGTTCTTTAATCCTAAATACCCATTTTGAACCAACCAACTTTTTACCCTTAGGCTTAGGGATAAAAACCCAAGTCTTGTTCTTCCTCAAGCTCTTCGTTTCAACAGTCATAGCATTCAATCACTCTGTTGAATGCTTTTTGTTGATAGCTTCATTATAGGACAAAGGCTCGGTTTCAACGTATTCAAAAGCAGTATTTAGGGTATAGGCAATACAGTCAGCGAAACCATACCTATCTGGAGCTCTAATCTCTCTTCTCACCTTATCTCTAGCCAATTGGTAAGTTTCTAAGTCCTGAACATCATTTTCAGGTCTGTTAGGGTCAGCTACATCATTATCTCGTATAGTTTCATCCAAGTTATCTTCAGGTCCTGCTCTTAGGTTACTTGGGTTAGATGGATTAAATTCAAACTCATAATTGTCAGGTTTAAATCTCCTAATTGTTGAACTATCTCTAATTTGTTCTTTAATGTAGGGCATCTCATCCTCATTGAAGATGAAATCTCTATTAACAATAGTTATATTTTATTACCCTCCTTAATACCCAATCTATAACCCTTTAACACCTGAAGGATACCCTAAGAAAATGCCTTTAACTGCCCTAAGTTCAAGTTTACCCTCTTTTTTATGAGCAAAAGCTAAACAACCAAACAGTTTTAGATTGTTATAGTTAACGAAATTTCCAGTCCAAACATTATTGGAAGCTGTCATTTTTAAAGCTAAGTTAGGGGACCTATAAATCAAGTAGGTAGCTGTGTTAACAACTGCACCCCAAAATTGTTTTGACAAACCTGATGAGAATAACATATAATGAACCCTATCTAAAAGTGTTCTGTTTATTCTTTCTGCTACTCCATTCTATTGGGGAGTTGATCTTGCTGATTTATGTCTGTTTATACCATTTTCAGCACACATCAGGTCAAATTCAGTGTTCACAAACTCTAGGCCATTGTCAGTTCTTAAAACTTTAAGTTTTCTTCCTGTTTGATTCTCAATTAGTGTTTTCCACCTGACAAAGGTTTCCTATGCTTCATTTTATTCTTAAGCAAATAAACCCACACTTTCCTAGAGAAATCATCTACAATTGACAGGAAGTATGATGCTCAAGCCGTTGTGGAAACCCTAGAATGCCCCCACAAGTCAGCATGTATATAATCTACAATGCCTTTAGCTGTATGTGAACTAGTGCTAAATGCAATCCTATGATGTTTACCATAGATGCAGTAATCACAGAAGTCAAGTTGAGACATAGAATTAGTTCCAAACACACCCTGCTTTTGCAATTCTAATAATCCCCTTTCTAAGATGTGCCAAAGTCTCCTATGCCATAGGCTAATGGTGTCTTTAGGGTCTGTTTTGGCTACATTTTCCTCACCTGAAACTACCTCCCCTTTTAGGACATACAACCCATTTTTGATCACACCCTTTATCACAACTAGGGCTCCACTCAGGACTTTCATTGCTTCCTTACTAGCCTTAAGGGTTAGTCTACTCAGATCAAGTTGTCCCAGGGAAATGAGGTTCCTCTTTAGTTCTGGGACATGCTTTACCCCCTCTAGGACAAAGCTAGTGCCATCAGACATTCTAACCCTCACTATACCCACACCCACTACCTTACAGGCATAGTTATTTCCTAACATTTCTTTTCCCCCAGTGTAAGGCTGCTTTCTATTGGCTTGCTTTGTGCCATGTCCTATGCTCTTAAATGTGTATGCTTTTATGCTTGTGTGCTTCTATTCTTTTATGCCTTTATACTTCTCAGGTCAGAGGTCCTCGGACACATCCTATCTTTGGGGTAGCACCCTGAAGGGGTAAGGTTGGGTACATCCCACCCCTCCTAGACCTTGTGCTTGTGGGAGCCTTTGAGGCACTGGGTTTGTTGTTGTGGTTGTACTTTTCCCTAGTCACAGCTGTATAATCAGAGAAGTAGATCTATCACAAGTCATATGAAAGCTGCAACCAGAATCAAGCATCCATTCATGACATGTAATATCAGCAGAAGCAACAAGAACTTCACCACATTCATCATTATTAATTGTATTATTAGCTCTAACTTGGTTCTTGTTCTTATCTGGACAGAAACGTCTATAGTGTCCAGTTTAACCGCAATCAAAGTATTTGATGTTAGATAGGTCTTTCCTACCCCTAGATTGAGATATTGTGTTACTCTTTCCTCTATTCTTGTTATAATAATATCTGGTTCTGAATCTTCTCCTTGCTGTAAGGCCCTCACCGTGGTGGCTATCACTTCTAGCATGATATTTTACTTCTTTCTTTAGTTCTATTATTTTAGAGTTTAAGGCATCCTCAACCTCAACCAGTGATATAGTCTTTCTATCATATCTTAGGGTATCTTTTAAGGACTTTAGGTACTTAGGAAAAGATCCTAAAAGTATAACAGCCTAGGTTTCATCTGTGATCTCTACCTTTAATGTATCTAAGTCACCTAAAACCCTATAGAAGTCATGAAGACTGTCTTCTATTAACTTGTTTTCATCCATTCTAAAAGAGTAGAACCTTTCCATGTATAAAACTCTGTTAGCAAGTGATTTGTGGCATATAGCTTCTCTAACTTATTCCACACACGAAGAGCACTAGTTTCACTCGAAACTTTAGAAAGAACCGTTACCATGAGCTACCTTATCCATGCTAGTCCTTTCTACGGCTGTAAGTCCGGCTGGTTTGTCCTTCTCCTGTAGGAGAGTAGTGCTAACCCCCAGTGCTACGAGCAAGGCTTGAACCTTAAATTCCAGAGCTCAAAATCGTTCCTACCTTTGAACTTTTCTATGTCGTGTTTAGTTGAAGCCATCTCACTAAGTTCAGTGTTAAAAAACGTGGCTTTGATACCACTTGTTAGCGTTTTTATGTGAGATGACTAAAGTTACACAAGTTTACACGTCGCCAAAAACAAAAAAGAATTATAGGCACAAAGATCTTAGAAACTAAGGCAAGAACTCGAAGAACACCAAGATTTTTTCAAGGTTCAGACCCTAACTGGTCCTAGTCCTTGGATCCCTATTCATAGGGAGATCTTTACTGTTAATATGGTGACAATTACAAATTACAACTGATTATAACCAATTACAACTCGAATCTAGTACATGCAACACCTAGACTCAAGATTTACAGACTCCTTCGGATTCCAAGTCAGAAATCTAACTATCTAACGTCAAATCAACAATATACCTCTTCGGTAGCAGTATCTTACATGGATCCAGGCTCACGAGGATGGAACCACCATGGAAGGAGCTTAGAGTTTTGATTTTAGGGTTAGGGTTTCATATGAATGAGAGGGAAGGAGAAAACCAGAGAAAAGATGGAGAATCAAAGATAAAAATAAATCTGCTTCTCTAAAACCCCAAAATCTCGGCTTAAATACCTACCCTCAGCTCAATCCGTGTGCTTGCCCCAAACCTCATCACAGCCGTTCCTTTCCCTCAGATCTAACGGACGAGATCTCACCAAAGAAACACACAAAGGGACCTCATCGGATGACACGTGTCCCTAAAGGGACAGCTAAGATGAACTCTGAAGCTTCTTCTAGAAGCTACCCAGGCAATGGATGAGGGGTGGTACACACGGGCAGCGTAGTACAAGCAACGGGCCGGGGTAGTACAACTTAGGTCAGTGTAGTACACGGTATTTTGGTAATTAGTAAATTTGGGTAGGGGTAATATGGACAATACCCTTCAAGCCAAATTCAAAATCTGAGCACACACCAAAACGCAGCGTATTACCTAGCTTTTTAATATCAAGTGCCGCATCTTATAGTTAGTAATAATCCTATTAATAGCTAATCTCATTTTAACTCATTAAGCTTAATCTATACACTACTAGGCATGGTTTAGGTCATATACTTACCAATCAGGATACATCAAAAGGTGTTAGTCCTAGGCTTTCCTCCTTGAGGGTGCACAAATTCATGAAAGTGTGCCTTTTCAAAGGTATCATCAAGCACACGTGGTTTGGACATAACTACAGAATGACTTTGTAGCCTCCCTAAGGCCACTCTAGTAGCTTGACACAAAGCAAGTCTCTGGCAGTTTGCCTTGATGACGTATGCCTTAAGCTCTTCAAATCTTGCATGTTATTCAAGAATGGTGCCTCTTGATGAATTTTGTTGCATTGTCACACAATGTCATCATATTTCTTTTTTGCAGGAAATGAAATGACCCCGATTTACTGTTTTCCTTCTAAGAACATAACAATCCAACCAGGTTCCCACCTCCACATCTAAGTGCATGCCTACAATTACGCATCTTTCTTGATCTATCATTTTGTATAAGCGAAAATATTTATCACATCTTTGAGCCCACCCCATGAGTTGCTCGAATCAATAGTGGTGAATGTGAATCCATATTTTGGGTTAGATCGTTTAGGATGATGGTTATATATATATATCTTTGTTAAAGTTCCTTTATCGCTTAGTATCCTGGAGTGCATAGTGAAGGGACTATCAAGGAGTTTCTTGATCGTTATCCTCTTCCTGTCATCATCAGTGCTTTACAGACAAAAACAGATGTACCTGGACTTGAGAATGCTTTGGTTGCTTGCCTTGAGAGAATATTCAAAACAAAGTACGGTGCCTCTCTCATCCCAAATTATATGGTATGCCCCTAGTTGACAAGCTTGTCATCTTCGCCCTCTAATTCAGTGAGTTGTTTCAGCTGCACCAGTTAGTAATAGAGAATCTGTTACTTGGAAGCCAGCTTACCTCCTGATATTCTGCAGTCATGACAAAATACTTCTACAGTTCCCATGGCTGCATGCTTATGGCACATGATCTGTTTATATTGTGAAAAATGTCACATGAATTGTCAAGCTATCCTTAAGATACGGACTGATGCATCAGAGTACATAATGCGTGTGGTCTATCATGGTATTTTACCATGTTATTCTTCTATTAGCTGTAGGTGTAGAAAACTAAAATACAGAAATGGGCCTAAAGTTGTTTGGGATGCTGTAGCTGTAGGATTTTCAAATTGAATGAGAAGTAATGTTATCAAACACTATGGTGCTTCATGGAATTTTGGTCCTGAAGAATTGGTGTAGCATCTTCTTGAGGATAAATGATAGTTGATTCAGTTTTCCCATAACTGAACATCTTGAAACTTCAAATTTATGAACTTTTGGTCATACAGATGATATAGTTTCTAGTTACTGGTTTTGGACCTCCGCTGAATGTCAATTTCAGTACCATTTCCAGTTCTGTTTACTGGTTTGGCAACAAGATAGTGGACTATTATGCTTTGATAGGAGTTTCCGTTGGTTTCCCTGTTATATTACTCGTGTTTGACCAAAATACAGAATAGATGAAGGGAAACTAGTCTTTGCTGACCTGATATAGCATTTTGAATGAAAGAGTAAAAAGAACAAATAGGTCATCCATTCTTCTACCAAAGAGGGCACCAACACGCCGTCACCGGATCCCATTAAAACTCCGAAGTTAAGCGTGCTTGGGAGAGAGTAGTACCAGGATGGGTAACCTCCTGGGAAGTCCTCACCCTCAGGTTGGGGGCACTGGGAAACAGCCTCTCTTCAGGTTAACACCCTGAAGGGGGAAGGCTGCGTACATCCCCCCCCCCCCCCCCCCCCCGCGACCCTGCGTAAGCGGGAGCCCTTGAGGCACTGGGTATGTTCCTAGGTTTGTTAAAGTTCCTTGGATTATAATGATGTTTTCGTCTTCAATTTGGGGAGTCTTGGTAAGAATTATCATCATCATGGTTCTGTGCTGGTTCAGCACTGGTCAAGGCCCCATTTTGACCAATACAACGCTAAGTGGAAGTACCATTGTTGTTATTGGTCCATGCAGGATTGGAGGGGACCTAGTGGTTTGGTTAAGGCATAATGCCTCCAATTTTTGTTGGGTTTCCGAGGTTTGCTCTATCAAAGCTAGATGCATCCTTTCTTCCAAAAGTTGCAATCTTTCATCTCGGCTTTGGTTCATATCTTGAAGTTGCTTGAAGCCTTAATCATACTTGATGTTCATTTCTTGAATGCTTTGGAAAGCTTTCTTCATCATTTCTTACAAAAGTTGCAATCTTTGGTCTCGCCCTTGGTTCATATTTTGAATTTGCTTGAAGCCTTGATCATATTTGACGTTCATTTCTTGAATGCTCTTCAACCCTTGTTCTTGCCTCAAGTCCACATCATGGACATGTTTACCTAAGGATGCAATGCACTATAACAAGACCTCGATCCAATCTTCAAGCTTCTCTGGTAATGTAGCATCAGGAGTAGTGGGTGCCTTGTGCGGTGCCATTTCACTTGCCTTCTTGTATCAATGGCCTCTCTAATACCGAGTTGTATTTACCCAATTCAGAGCCTTGGATCAGTTTGAGCAAATTCACATGGGAAATAGAAGGAGAGAGGGAGGAGAACGCAAGGTTAAAGAGGGAGGAAACTAGAAGAAGATGGAGAATACAGAGAGCATAGGGAGAAAGAGAAGGAGGGAGACATAGAAGTAATTTAATAGTTTCTTATTAAATTCTGCAATGAATGAATACAAATGAAGTGAGCTAAAGCCTTTTATAGGCATTACAAGGTAGAGGCACACAAAAATAAGTGAAAAATTACAAAGGAGCTCACCAAACGCCTATAAAATGTTGTATTTGGAGTAATTCCAACTTAAAAGTTAGTTATTCAAGCTACATACAAATTGCAAATTTTGTTACATTTTGTTGTAATTTGATGTCAAATAGCTATTTTTAGGTTGAATTTGATAATTTTGAGTTGAATTATATCTGAAGTATAAAAATTTTCATAGCAATTCATGATAGACACTATATGTTGTTCCTTTTCTGGTGGTGTTTTCGATTTTTCATGTTGGCTTTTTTTTTTTTGTGCCAAAAAATTCAATTAACTGCAATTTGATTTGAGCTCTGAATTTAAAAAATAAATTTAAATTATTACGTGATATTTCTAGTTCTGATTCCCTTGATGGAAAAGACTAAATATGTAAAACTATTTGTGATGGAAAATTTCAAGGTCATGATGAAAGGAAAAGAAAAAACGGTTGGTTAGATTTCCATAGCTGTTTAAGTGGGGGTGGGTGACTGCAAAAGAACCCGAGATAAGGAGGAAAGAACTATGCTATATCTCATGTTGTTATGGTTTAGCTAAGATGAATGATCATTAGGTGGCAATCCCTCAATCTAGTTCTCGATTTATGAAATGTCAGTTAAAACTCTTAGGGAAAAACGCGCAGCTAACAAGCATGGAGTGAAGCAACTGCCTCTTTGAGGCACTAGGTTTGTTATTGTTGTTGTAGTCATTCACAAAATTTCCTTTATGGAAGAATAAAAATCTGACAAGAAGGCTTTTGTTGAATAGCCCTACGGGTGTTTACTATTACCTCATAGTGAATTCATCAGTTCATATGACTGCGGGGATCTCTTTTCTTCCTGTTTATTGCAGGTGATAACTCAATGTCTTTTGTTTGACTATTTCTCTTAAATTATGCATGGTCGTTCTTGCTTTCCGTGAGAAATCAAGGGATTCAGACTTTCTGGATGCGTTATTAGAGCCTCAAAATAGAGTTCTTTCTAGGGAATGAACAGATTGATGGAGAACTATTATTGTAAATGTTTTTTTTTATTAAAAAAAAAAGAGAAAGGACATAACAAACTATACACCTATAAATAAAGCAACCAATTGTAGTTAAACTAGATTTCTATTACCACGAGTCTAACAAGGAACCTTTCACATTATCTAACAGTAACTGGAACAAAGCCAAAGAATGCTTCTATGTCTTGCATGATATTAATGCTCCATTTGGTTGAAGTCATTTTGCTTTCGTGCACTCTTTTGGCCATGATGTTTTTTGGTAAAACATACTAGGAAGGACATGATAAAAGATAGACTTTATAAGAAACAAATTAGGTGTGGCTTCTATTGAAGATAAGTTGTGGGAGTGATGTCTGCAATGGTTTGGGCATGTTAGGAGGAGACCAACAACTTCTCTTATAAGGAAATGTGAACAACTAAATAATACACATTGAGAGAAAGGTAGAGGCAGGTCAAAGAAAAGATTGATGAAGATCATTAGACATTGACCTTGCCCATTTAAACCTTACCGAAGAGATGGACTTAGATAGAGTTGAGTGGCAATTAAAGATCTGTGTGGTCGACCCAACCTAATTGCTGGGAGAAAAGAGCACCCCAATGCTTGTTCACAGTGTCCTTAGGTTTGCATGCTTGTTATTTTTGCTGCTTTACTTATCTTAATTAGTGCATTTTCATAAGTATTGTTCTTTTTAGGGTTGGGAACCCTTCGAAAATAGCCCCGCTACAGGATAACACCATGTATGGGTAAAGCTACGTACATCTTATCCTCCCCAGACCCTACCTTGGGGGGATCCTCTGTGATGCATAACGTGCAAATATATTTTATAGTTCTTTGACGTGTAAATACTTCTATAAGTATATTCTAATAAATAAAATGCAAGCACAACGTGCAATCACATAATTGCTTGCTCAAAATCATGTATCTCATTTAATACTACGTGTGGGTTCCTTGTCTAATGAGATTCTCTAAGCATTAAATCTTAATACTTTCTAAACTCTTCCCAGCTATACGGCACCTAACAGAAGTTAAAACACCCTTAAGACCATTGCAAAAGCAAGTTTTAGCATCATCTATAGGGCCTGCTAGTCTTGAATTTTGAGTTTTGAAGCCTAGAATGTAGCACCTAGGCGTAATAATATCCGTAAGCTAGCTGATGGATTTCAAAGGTCAGCCACTTGTTGTGAGTCATATTAGCAATAGTATTTGCTTCCCTCCCTTTGAAATTGTTGTTGACGTTGCAAGCAAAATCTATTGGGAAAATTGTTTGATTTGATCATCTATCCACACCAAAAATTGCTTCTTTTTTTATTTTAATAGGAAAGTTTCTTTTATCCAACTAATATGCAATATTTTCTTGTGCCTAATTGACTTCTCCCACTTATGTTATGTCTGATCTATGGGATGCACTGTGGCGAAGAGCAAATATTTTTTCTTACTTCACCTCTTAGTTTCTCAAGTTGAATGATTATCATGATTCAGTTAGTATGTTTGCAAGTTGCAGAGAAGTGCTTGCTTCCCCAAGGTTTTATCATCATCATCGATTCTCTAGCTTGGCATAAAGGGTTGCATGAAGGTTTTATCATCCAAACATTAGGCTTTTCTCTCATAATTCGGTTAGAAGTGCCACCTAATTTTTTGATGTATCCCCCACCACAGAAAGTAATTTGCTGCCTCAACCAATTCTTTACCTATTTTTTGTAATTTTAAAGACAGTCATGAATTGTTGCACACCTATAAAAATATTATAATGCCTTCCAAAAAGTTGATTTTAGTTTGCTTTACCTAGTAATGAGTATCAGTAATTGGGTTCTTAGATTAGCGTCTACTTGAAGCGACATAGTTCCTTGGCGGTCAAAAACTGGCTTGCCTAATCCTCTAGCCATACTCCTCACTACCCAGTTTCTGCTACTTACTGCAACGGGCAAGTATACCTCACCCATGTTCCAGCACCTGTTACTTCATGGCACATGTATGGTGAACTATCATTCTCAGATGATGTCAAAAATGGATACTATCCTTGGATGCTGCAATAAGAATGATGGACCATAGTTTGTATAAGTTGTTGGCAAATTTATTAACTTATAGCTTTTTGAATCAAATAGAGGGCAAATACATGGAATTTTGCAGTTAGTTGTGATATGACATTCTCATACACATCAAGATATATGGAATTTTGCAGGCAGTTGTGATATAACATTCTCATACACATCAAGCATCTGTATGTAAGGTCAAGACACTTCATTGATCAAGTTTCTTTGCTTCAAAATTTAGGCTTCCGATTCTTAGATCAGAAGTCATTCCTAATCCTTCTTCCCAAGTCCAAGCAACATCGCCAGTGCTTTCTTTTTCTGCTCCTATTATTGTTCACATAAGCTTTTGATATCAAAAACTCTTCGTATGAGCCTTCCATTATTGGTTGCTGTCTTACCTAACAACTGATTTCTCTTGTTTTCCTAGACCTTGGGACACCTTGTAAACTCTATTGCCAACACATAAATTTTGGCATTGAATCCTTTTATTGATAAAGTCGATCATTTCTACATGTCATCTAGAGTTATGCGCATCTTCTTTTACAACCATCATGTTGGGAAAAATTCACACATCGAGCACAACGGAAGCAAAAAACAACAAAAACAACAAAAATGAACACACGATATTTTTACATGGAAACCCACTCTCAACTAGAGGGGAAAAACCACGGGACCCAACGGGGTACCAAAATATCCACTATGAAATTAAGGATTACAATCTCCAATTATAACCCCCAACCTATATTACAATCATCATCTACACATGTGACTATTGCACAGTAAGTCACCAACCCTCTCCAAGTGTAACTGCTGCACGACGAGTCACTAACCCTCCTTAATTTAGCTTTGCACGGAAAGCCACCAGCCCTCCCACAACATAGCTTTGGACGGTAAGCCACTAGCTCTCGCACAATGTAGCTTTGGACAGAGGAAGCTAGAAAAACTCTCTCAACTCTCAAATAGGGCACTCGAGTATGACTCTTTATACTTGAGGTGGACCTCTCTCACGTCACCTGAACATGACTCTCTTCATGTTCGAGTAAACCCACTCAACATCAAAGAATACTTACAAACACTCACAAATATTTTTTTCTCTCTTACACTCCCCGGGGGGCACCCCATTACAGCACTCAACTCACTCTCTACATTTTTTTCTTCCACTCTTTTTTTCTCTACTCCACTCTACACTCCACCACACTTACAACACAACAACCAATTATTTATAACCAAAACAAAAATAAGACACCCCCATGCTAGTTGACTTGTAGAAGTTAACTTCCTAATCTACAAGTCTAATCCTATACCCCTACATGACTTGTGGAAGTGAACTTCCCATTTTTCTTTTTCCTTCTTTTTCTTTTTCTATTTTTATTTTACATACAATTAATTTTAAGGTAAAAAATATACCCAACAAATCACCCCTTTGCCTTAAAATTAATTTTTCCCCCACTCATTTAATTTTTCTAAACTTCACTTTCTTCTTTTCTTTTTCAATTCCCTTTTTTTTCACCATTTTTCTTGAGCTCTTTTTTTTTTAAATCTCTGTCTACTCCTCCAGATTCATCTTCCTTCGTCATCTTCAACCTAAACATCAAAACCCTAGCGGCATTGCATTCCTTCGGCAGAAACCACCACTGCTGCCGCCACCTTCGTCCTCCTCGGCACCAACAGTCTCTGACCACCACCATCATCTCGCTCATCAACTGCCCAATCAATCTCATCTGCTTCTGCTAGCCACGACCTCGAACCACCGCCATGTACTTGCGCGAGCCACCATCGACAATCGCCTCCGGTCTCCGGCGTCAAGGTCGGCACCCACCAGCACCGCAGTGAGCCACCCATTCGAACCATCTTTGCCATCCTCTTCAATCTTTACATATCTGATTCATCAAGCTTTCCCAACATGCTTTGATACCACTTGTTGGGAAAATTCACACATCGAAAACAACAGAAGTGAAAAATAATAAAAATGAACACACGATATTTTTACGTGGAAACCCACTCTCAACTAGAGGGGAAAAACCCTGGGACCTAAGGGGTACCAAAATATCCACTATGAAATTAAAGATTACAATCTCCAATTATAACCCCCAACCCATATTACAATCATCATCTACACATGTGACTATTGTATGGTAAGTCATCAATCCTTTCCAAGTGTAACTGCTACACGGCGAGTCACCAACCCTCCTCAACGTAGCTTTGGACGGTAAGCCACCAGCTCTCGCACAACGTAGCTTTGGACAGAGGAAGCTACAAAAACTCTCTCAACTCTCAAATAGGGCACCCGAGTATGACTCTTTTTATACTCGAGGTGCACCTCTCTCACATGTCACCCGAACATGACTCTCTTCATGTTCGGGTAAACCCACTCAACATCAAAGAATACTTACAAACACTCACAAACATTTTTTTCTCTCTTACACTCCCCCTCTCTACTCCACTCTACACTCCACCACACTTACAACACAACAACCAATTATTTATAACCAAAACAAAAAGAAGACACCCCTATGCTAGTTTACTTGTGGAAGTTAACTTCCCAACTAACAAGTCTACTCCTATACCCTTACATGATTTGTGGAAGTGAACTTCCCATTTTTCTTTTTCCTTCTTTTTCTTTTTTTATTTTTATTTTACATACAATTAATTTTAAGGTAAAAAATCTACCCAACAAATCTCCCCCTTACCTTAAAATTATTTTTTCCCCCACTCATTTAATTTTTGTTAACTTCACTTTCTTCTTTTTTCACAATTTTTCTTTGAACTTTTTTTTTTTTTTTTTTTTTTCAGTCTCTCTCTACTCCTCCAGATTCATCTTCACTCTTCATCTTCAACCTAAACATCAAAACCCTAGCGGCATCGCATTACTTCGCCAGAAACCACGATTGCTGCCGCCACCTTCGTCCTCCTCGGCACCTACAGTCTCTGACCACCACCATCATCTCGCTCATCAACTGCCCAATCAATCTCATCTGCTTCTGCTAGCCACGACCTCGAACCACCGCCATGAACTTGTGCGAGCCACCACCGACAATCACCTCCGGTCTCCGGCGTCAAGGTTGGCACCCTTCAGCACCGCAGTGAGCCACCCATTTGAACCATCTTTGCGATCCTCTTCAATCTTTAAATATCTAGCTTTTCTTTTCTTCATCAAGCTTTCCCAACATGCTCTGATACCATTTGTTGGGAAAAATTCACACATCGAGCACAACGGAAGCGAAAAACAACAAAAACAACGAAAATAAACACACGATATTTTTACGTGGAAACCCACTTTTGACTAGAGGGGAAAAACCACGGGACCCAATGGGGTACCAAAATATCCACAATGAAATTAAGGATTACAATATCCAATTATAACCCCCAACCCATATTACAATCATCATCTACATATGTGACTATTGTACGGTAAGTCACCAACCCTCTCCAAGTGTAACTGCTGCATGGTGAGTCACCAGCCCTTCCACAATGTAGCTTTGCATGGCAAGCTATCAGCCCTCCCACAATGTAGTTTTGGATAGAGGAAGCTACAAAAACTCTCTCAACTCTCAAATAGGGCACCCAAGTCTGACTCTCTTTATACTCGAGGTGCACCACTCTCACATGTCCCCCGAACATGACTCTCTTCATGTTCGGGTAAATCCACTCAACATCAAAGAATATGTACAAACACACAAAACATTTTTTTCTCTCTTACACTCCCCGTACCCAACACCCAACTCATTCTCAACATTTTTCTCTTCCACTCTTTTTCTCTTTACTCCACTCTACACTCCACCACACTTACAACCACCAATTATTTATAACCAAAACAAAAAGAAAACACCCCCATGATAGTTTACTTGTGAAATTTAACTTCCCAACCTACAAGTCTAATTATATACCCCTACATGACTTGTGGAAGTGAACTTCCCATTTTTCTTTTTCTATTTTTATTTTACATACAATTAATTTTAAGGTAAAAAATATACCCAACACATCATCACTAGCATCATGCCTCTTACTCATCAGTATCCCAGTTCAGATGAGGATAATTTAAGCGGATCAATATTTCCTATTTTGCAAGTTATCATTATTGATGTTGGCCTCGTCACTTAACCCCTTCACGCATTCAATTTTGTTTGAAGTATTATTTTTTATTTAGGGCAAACTATCATGCACTTGGGATATACTTTCAGGGCTTCTGTGTGCTACCAATTGCAAACCAAACTATAGTTGATAAAAGCGGAATGTGTATATAACCTCTATTGCAATCCGAAGCAAGTAAATTGATAGTGTTTCCTTAAAATTTTTGAACTACTTCATTTTGTAGTCAACAGACTACCATGTATTCCTGGATCTTTGAAAACATTATGCTGCCCATATTATTTGTAAAATTGGAATAATTCAAGATATTGATAAATCTTGGTTTACAAATGACGAGGAACCACAAATACACTTACTAAGCTTTGCAAACAACTTCTGATGGCTGCACAATAGTTGAAAAACGCTCAAATGTAGTAAATGTTCTTGCAATGAAGCGCTATACACCAACACATCATAAAAGAGAACAAGGACGGATTTCCCAAGGCAAACCTTGGAAACTGGCCGGGGCATTAGTGTTTATTTTTTATATGTGGTAATGTGAGGGAAGGGGGAATGGCATAGTGGGGATTCGAACTCGGGTAGCTTCTTTAGCCCTTGGTACTCCCAACCACTAGCCCATGTGCCTTTAGCATAGCAGGGGCATTATTATGTCCAAAGGGCGTTAGACCATAAAATCGTTATGCCCTGTGGTTTCTGGAAATGTCCTCTTTAGGCATCCTTAGTTTATAATACTCTTGCCTTAGATCTATCATAAAATAGATAAAGGAACCATGTGACTCATCTAACAAATCATCTATCAATGGAATTGGAAATTTAATCTTAATAATGAGGCCATTGAATTTGCGATAGTCCACGTACGTGTGTAGTGCCATCCTTTTTAAGCACAATGACGATTGGTGATGCGTAAGAACTTTAGCAATGGGTAATGAAAGACATCTTCAAGAGCTCCTCTGCATAGTTTTCTATCTTAGTTTCATGTTTGTGTGGGTACCTATAGGGCCTAATGTTAACTAATTGGGCATTGGGCTTTAATGAAATAGCATGGTCATGTGATCTAGGGGATGGTAAGAACTGAAGGACTCGCAAAACCATCATCAGTTAAGGGGCTATAGAGCTAGGGTACACACTATTATTTCATTTTTTTTTTTGTTCTGTTTTGTGGGGAGTTAGCCTAACCATGTTTCTGTTGATTTTGAATAAAATTGAAATGTGCTACCCAACAATATGACCCTTGGGCCAAAACTTTACTTAGGTTAGCACCATTTATTGACACTATAAAGTTATACCTAAAGCCATGACCTTGTAGTGCCCATGGAAAACCCAATCATTTGGTTTCTTTGGTTAACTTAGTCCCATGGGCCATAGTAATCGAGAGCAAAGGACCAACAAAAAGGGTACAGTCTGCTGCTTTTGCTATCCTTCGGGTTAGTTAAACTGTGGGAGCTATCACTATCAACCAACATAAAAAAATCTTTCTTAGTAGACTTGCCTTAGATCCTAGAGGCATTGTTATTATTTCCTCCATTGATGACATAGGAGGAGAGTTCTACAATCTCACCATTATCATCTATCCACTTATAACATTGCAAGTTATTTGCAACTCAGTGCCATCCTCTATAGCAAAAATAACTCTTCTTCTGTAGTAATGGTACACAATTTCTGGGCATAACATACATGATCCGGCCGCCGGGGGGGGGGGGGGGGGGTGATGTTGGGGTTGGTGATGCTCGTTATATTTATAGCACATGGGTGGATTTTCTTTTGACTTAAGATTAGATCTTGGGGTGTTGCTTCCAGCATCAAGCCTAGCATTAACACTAGGTCCACAATTGGGTTGGTTTGAAAAGTTTGATTTCTGAATGTTAGCTACATGTTGATTGAATCTTGAACGGTCGTTATTCTAAAAAATTGCATGCTGGAGTTCATTTTCTCAGTCTGATCGTAATTGTGTCCTAGAGTTCATTTTCACAGGATTTGTAGACAAACTCTACAAGCGAGCCTTTTTAAATGCATACTCAACAGTAGTGGGTTTAGCGTTTGCACTCTATTTCATTCATTGACCCACTCAAATAGCTAAAAGGGCGAAATAAGCGTCAGGTTAGGATTAAGCTTGATCATGTTGACTTTAGGCTCTTCAAATTTTGCCTGTACACAAGACTCGAGTCTATTTGTTGAGCTTCATTAGATTGTTGCACTATATATGCGTATTTCTTCTCACCAAACCTCGTACAAAGAGATTCTACAAAAAATATCTCAAGGAATTCATTCCTCCATTAAACCACTTCCCCTTCAAATTTAGCACTTGGGTATCACTAGATGATGCTCCTTGGTCATTTGAACTCAATGCTAGAGGCTTTTGCAAGAGATCAATGGAAGAGGCTTCACCTTTATTTTTTTTGATAATTTGAATGTAAGTCCGAGAAAGCATCAACTTGATCGATGGTGGGTTACTTTCTTGGAGCAATTTTTCTCAGTTTACCCTTTCTGGGTCAAGATTTTCAAGGCTCTGAGTAAGATCAAAATTTGGCGATTTCGAACAAATTGCAACAAGAACTTGGAGGAAGAGGAGGAATTGAGGGGCAGAGAGGGAAAATGAGGGAAACGAGAAGAGTATGGGATAGGAAAAAAAGAGAAGAGATTCAGGAGAGAATCAAATTTTTTTTTTTTTTTTTTGGTATGAATTTTGATCAATGTTACACTTACCATTGCGGAGATAGCAGAGGAGATGGCCTTAGATAGGACACGTTGGAGGGCTAGTATTAGAGTAGCGGAGATAGCAGAGTAGAGTAGGGCGGGGAGTGGCTGGAAGTCTAAGTTCCGTAGGCGAGCATAACCTGTAGTGTAACACTCTTAGGCTAGCTTAGACCTCGATCTTCTTCCTTTTCTTCTTCTTCCTCTTCTTCTCCTCTATTTTTTTTTTATTTTTTATTTTTATGCACGATTGATGAATTGATGGTTTATCTGCAAGAACTCAACCACTCCAGGTTGGGGGTCCTCGGAAACAGTCTCCTTTCCTGCCGGAAGGGGTAAGGCTGCGTACATCACCCCCCCCAGACCACGCGTTATGCGGGAGCCGCAAGGCACTGGGACTGTTGTTGTTGTTGTTGTTACACTTACCATTGCCTTCTTAATATAAGAACAACAGAAGACAAAACAAAAATTGGCACTTACATCTGAATTTGCTCAAAATTACAAAAATGCGACATAAATTTCCATTATTGGCAGACATGCCATTAATTACCTAGTTTCTACTTTTTAAACTGCTTTTTAACATATTTTTTCCCAATATGTGTCCCTACCATTGTTCAAAAAAAGAAGATAGGGCAATTTATCTCAAGAGGGGCACTAGGAGGTGGCTTTAGAGGTAGCTGAGCAAGCAAGCATCTTCACTATTGATGCGTTTTTGGGATTTCTTGGCCCACTCTTAACATTCGAGACTCGTTTTCTCTTTTAAAATGTAATACTTATCTCCTGAACAGTACATGTCTGAGTTATTGTATCCCTATGGAGGACACTTAGAGGTCAATGTCAATTTGTTTCGATTCGTATATTATTGGCCTTGTTGTCGATAGTTATGTGCTTAAGAATTACATGTTTGTTTTCTATGCCAATTACTCACTAGAAATAAGAACATGTGAAAAATTCAAACTTTTCAATTAATAACAATCTTCATATGAAAAAAAGAAGTATTGAAGGCCTATTTAAATATAAATAATTCTTCAACTTTCTAGTTCTTTTGATAAATATTGGCATAGCCGTAGAACTAATAGGCAACTCAAAAAGACAAGGCTTAAGCCAACCTGTAAATGGAAGTGGGAAGAAAAAAAGAGACCAGACCAAGCAGCGAATAAACAGGCACCAAAAGCAAAAACTCCCAAACACGACACAACAGATACCAAGCACAGGCCAGACAAGACGCGCACGAACATGCTTAAATAGGGATCCCAAACGAAGAACCAGACGAACAACACAAAAAATAGTAGCAAAACTGAAGCTTCAACCACAAACCCATCCAAACTCATCTAGCAAGCAAGTCTGACACCATAGGTGGGTCAAAACCATCGAAATTAAAACCTACTATTTTTTCCATCTCTACTACCCACTCCGCTCACATGATCATCTCATCATACTCTGCTTCCGAGATCTTATCATACCGATTCCCCCTATTCCGTTTTTTATTCCTCCCTACTGTCTTTGATGATTTACCCCATTTCGCGTCCTTCCCCTTTTCCTGCTTGCCTGAGGCCTTGGTCGTTTTCGGCGTGCTATTCCTAGATAACATATCTTTCAGAAACTCCCGAAGCTCCTGCTTTTCATTCTCTTTTTCCTTGTGCTTTAATGCTTTCCTCGCTCTTTTTGTCATCACTCATTTTCCTTTTCTCATCCCAACTGCACTGGGCCTACAAGGCTCTGACCTGCTTAAAGTAGAGGGCTCAAAACCTGGAGGAAACATAGGCCCCGAGGACCCAAAATCATCTTCACTGGCGGGGTCTTGAGTTACATTCTCAAGATACGATAATTGAGTATAAGGCTAAGCTGAACTAGCTATGTCACTCTTCAACTTTCTAGTAAAACTTCTATGAAAAACATTGGAGAAGAAATTGTTCAAAAGTCCACATTTTCACAGGTTTCTATTAGAAAGTTGAATAAGGGTTTTAAGCTTTTTTTTTGAATTTTTCTACCTTTGTTTTCCAAATGTTTTTCCCAGACCCTGCCTATGCGGGAGCCCTTTAGGCACTTGGTTGTTGTTGTTGTTTTCCAAATGAAGCAATTTGACATGTTCCTAATTTAAGTACGTATTAGTCTCCAATTAATTATACATGACATAAATTTATTACCTTATTATTTTTATAATCCAAATATTTGTTTTCATATCATGGGGTTTCCAAATTGGGTATATAAATTAAGTGCATATGTAGCATTTTTCCCAATGCCTTGTGCTTTTCCGCTGTATGAAAAGTCCCTCTCTCACCTTAACTCCCATTGTTTGAATCAATTATCCTAATCGTTCCAACTTGATTCAAATTGAATTACTGAGTTAAAAATATTATTTATTTCTATAATTTCTTATCATTGAGAAAACTAAATGAAAAATTATTGTCAATTTTCTATTCCTAAAGGCATTTTCTAAAAATTAAAAATCAAAAGGAATAGTAAAAATGAAAAAAAAAACCATCTTTTTTTTTTATTATAAACAAACCCTGAGCATTATGTATAAGTTCTGCAACCATCACTTTTATTCTGTGAGGAAAATGTTAAAAGAACTTTGTAGAAAAAGAATTAGTTTCAAATTTCAAATTAAACATAAAACCATTCCATCACAAGAATGGAATTGACCTAAATCAATGCGCAATGTTATTCTATTGCCTGGAAGCCAATGCTAGATTTTTACTATAATGAAAGATTTGAGGCCATTCCTTCCAGAGCATAATATTTAAAATAATTTTCTAAATGTTTAAATTTTTTTTAAATATTTAAACTATTTTTTCAAATATCTAATAGTTTTTTTTATTATTTTTAAAAAGTTTTTAAAAATATTTAAGCTTTTTTTTAATGTATAAAATTTATTTTTTATAATCTTTGAAATTACTTGTGTCAAAAAAACAAGCTGAAAAAATTTGCCCCTTTCTTTTGTTATGGTGGGCATTCCACTAGTAGTACAATAATCTTAAATCCAATAAATTTTTTCATCGATTAAATATTAATGATAAATCAAACAAGGTTAAAAAGGGGTGTAATAGGTCAATCCTATAACTATTAACCTCTTTTAGGCTCCATTTATTTAAGGGGAAGTACTCCTCCCCGTAAAATATTTTCCTTTGGAAAGTATTATTTAAGGAAAATCAAATTCCAATAAAGATTTTTCTTTGTTTGTTTCAGCAAAAAACCTGCTCCCGCCTCATAATATTGCTTGTTTGTTATGAAAGAAATTATCTTCCGTCATACTATACCTTTTTGTAAAACAACATAGGTAGCGATTTAATATATTATAAGTTGTATAGCTTTCTTTGGTTATGAAGAAGTTATTTTTTAATTAAAAAAATATAGGACATTCATCACTTAGGGGCTTGGATTTGACCATTTATCTCCTAGGTCACCGACACATTTCAATACATACAATGAGGTCCCTCGATATTTCAAAATGTTATATTTAGATAACATATATCAGAGCTTTGTTAATTTTTATTGAAATCTAACCAATTTTCATTATAAAACGTTGACGTGATGCATGATTACAATAATATATATAAGTTATATCAATTTTTCTAACAAAAGTCTAGCAGACTACGAAAAACACTTGACTGAGTTATGACGGAATATATTTACATATTAGTGAAATAATGTGTCATATTAGCATTTTATAATTAAATGTTCTACTATTATGATGGATGACACATATATTGTTATAATTATATTCACATTAGAAATTTATAATAAAAATCTATTGAACTTTGGCAAAGGGTATCTAATTAATAAAATTTTTTAAACTTTAAGGTACCTGAGTGATAAAGTTTTGAAACCTGATGGTGCATTACTGTATATATATATAAAAGTTAGCCTTCATGAGTTCAACCAATAACGCAAGAGGCTCAGGCACAGGCACTTTCATCGTCCTATATAGCTGCTTCAAGTTGTTATATACCTTCGTTGATCCCACAGTGAAATCAGAAAATTTTGTACGAATTTTGAGATCCCTTTCTGGCGGCTCCTCATTGATCACTTCAAAATCAAGGGCCTCTGTTCTGTTTTGAGTATGATTCTAACCTTAGACACTGGTGTCATCAGTGCGAGGACAAATCTTCTAAGGATTTCATTGTAGATTCTTCATGCAAGATGCAATGATCATCACCGAGTCTCGCTCGTCCAAATAATGTGATTATGTGACTGGTGGTTTGATTGTTGAAGACAAATTCAAGGAAGTCATTTGGCTATTAAATATCTTCGATTGTTGCAGCCTAGGTTCTAAGACATGACTGGAAGTTTCTACCATAGATGAACATCCTTTGGTTTGCACTGTCATCCGAAGCTTCCTGAGACGGTCATCAGAAGCCGTAGGAGGGCCATTACAGTGTTTACTGATTTATTCAATCTCCATTGTGCGACTATTTGGAGTAGTAGACACAACCCATTTAGGCATAAGTGTTGCAAAGTCCACTGGAGTTCTTGCCTGGACGAATGCATGGCATAACATGTTAGAGCAATTTGTAGAAAGTACACAAATCTGTTTGGGAAAAATTAAACGGGTATCAATAACAACCATTGATTTCAAGGCATGTAGCATACCGTTTTCCTTAAACTTGGATATCAAAATAGCCTAAAAGATACTGTTAAAAAACTTAAACAAATATGATATGCTCTGATACCAATTTGTTATGATTAAATCTTGATGCGGAAGCGTAAACCCTGATAACTTGATTCGATTCAAATAATATGACTCACGCAAAACGAGAAGTAAAAAATATGGAGAAAGAAAGAACAAAACAAGAACACACAATATTTACGTGGAAACCCCTCTACAATCGAGGGGGGAGAAAACCACGGGCGGAGATGGAGATTCTTTGTTAACTGAACGGAAGAATTACAACGACACTTCCCAGAACGAGATATGTGGAAGAATTACAGTCACTCCCTTTGAACTCTCGTAGCACTCAAATATCTTGGAGGAATTACGAAATCACCTCTTGTTCTTAATGGCGGCTCACCTCACTTTGATTGGATCTGAATGGGAGAAACCTCTCACCTAAACCGAAAACCCTAAGCCCTTATTTATAGAAAATAATTAGGGCCGGCGCAACAAGGCTCCCAATCGATCGGAGCTCAAAACTTCCAAAACACTCCGAATCTTTCCTTAAATCACCCGATCGATCGGCATTCCCTCCCGATCGATCGGTGACCACACGGCAGCCCCATATAAAATAAAACAAGTAATTTGAGACATAACCTAACAAATCTCCACCTTTGCTCAAATTACATACATAAAAGAATTACCTCCACCTTCTCCACAAAACCCCCACACACGGGATTAACACAACAAAGTACGAAACCTAACCGTGCGAAGCTTGAACTTCCTGTTAGGTAGAAACTGAGTGAACATATCTGAGAGGTTATCAGCAATGCCAATCTTCTTCTCTGAATTGGCTCTTGACACATCATCTGAAACAGCCACCTGTTGCTGAACTGTGTTACTAAACTGAACTCCCTCTGGCTTACTCACCTGACCTGAATCACAAACAATTGATGACATCTTCTGTGGAGATAACAATAATGAAGACTCACCAAACGTGACACGTCTCGTCAGGAATTGTTTGAAGAGAAAACCTTTCTGCTTCACATAAAGCCTTTGTTCACATACCAGCAGTTAATGGTGGCCATGGGCCGGGCCTGGGCCTGGGCCTGGGCCCGGCAGGCCCGGCTCTGTAGTAGGCCGGGACCGGCCCAGGACCAGGCCCGGGCCCGCTACAGTGAGGCCCGGCCTTTTTAACTAAATTAAAAAAAAAATTAAAAAATACATAGTCGTTTTGTACTAAAATTATTGTAATTCATTGATAAATAATATGAGATACAAATATATTTCTTTCCAAGTATACATGTTCAAAAAAATAATACTAAATATATGTAATAAATAAAATATAATATACAACAAGTAATTATCAAAAAAATATCAGTAAATAAATAACGTATCAAATACAAATACAAAGTTGGGGCTTAATATTTAAAAATACAAATTTATTTATCAAAAAATATAAAGTTTGACATATGGAGTGTGCGGTCATCTTTTGACGTAAATATTTGAAATTAAATAATTAACATACAAAAGTCTTGAATCTTGATATCAATCATATCGGGGGGTTTCTACGCCATCATTTGACGTATCAGTTGTGCGGTCGTCTTCTTCATCGCTCGATGAATCCATCTTCATTCTCTGTTGATCTCTTGCCTCAGCTAGCAGCCAATCCTTCAAGCACACGGACATTTCCAAGCTCGACGGCGATAGCTTTGCCCTCTTCGTTCCAAGCAACCTGCCACCAAGACTAAAAGCACACTCCAATGCTACTGAAGACACCGGACAACTTAGTATATCACTTGCTATGGTGGAAAGCACGGGATATTGGGTTTGGTTTGTGTTCCACCATTGTAAAAGGTCAAAATGCGGGTTGGCCGGCGGCCCGAAAATATGGACCAACGGTGTCCACAAGTAATAATCTAGCTCGTCACATGACGTGGGGGCTACTGCGGGCGTAAATTGCTCCAACAGCTTCCGAATATGACATGTGTGAACTACTTCCACTAGATGTGGAAGATCCTACTGCAGTAGTACTAGGATTATTAAATGATAATTTACGAGAATACTCAGAAAATAAATTATGCAGTCGTTATCGACATTGGCAATGAAAGTGTCGACATTAAGAGTAGGATGCAAATATTTAAAAAAATGTTGGCAAAACAAGTTGAAACCCCTGCGTTTACAACGAGGGTCTAAAATAGTTGCAAAGTAATAAGTAAGAGGTAGTTCAGAAAAATATTTGGCAAACTTTTCTTTCATTGCCGTAATCAATCCGAACAAAATGGGGTTGGATTGATTACCCACCATCCAATTTACAATATCAAGCAATGTTGATATTGCTTGAGGCATGGTCGGATAGTAGCAACCCGAAAAAAATGTTGTCGCGTCTTTAAACATGCTAAAAAATTTACAAATTTCATCTATTGTCTTCCAATGTATACCGTCCAGGTTGTAATCGCGCCATTCTACACGATTTTCCTGGGCGAATTCCATCAGAGCGTCTTTGTATGGTAGAATGCGCTCTAACATTACTACCGTAGACGACCACCTAGTTTTGGAGTCTAATTTAAATTGTTTATATTCTATGTTATGCAACCTACATACATTTTTAAATCTTTTTTTCCTAGCGACGGATGCTTTAATTGATATTATTACAGATCTTAAGGTGGCAAGGGATGCGTCTATAAGATCTAAACCATCCATTACCATTAAATGCAAAATGTGAAAGATGCAACGAATATGCAAATACTTCCCACCTAACATGGGTCTCATTTTCCTAATTAAATGTGCTACGGATGCAGTGTTATTGGAAGCATTGTCAAACGTAATACTGAAGATACGTTGTTCTATGCCCCAATCGCGGACTGCTGACAAAATCGTACCCGTAATTACCTCGGCAGTATGGGGGCAATCTAAAAGCCCAAAATGAATTATTCTCTTCTGGATGATGAATGATTCATCGGTCCAGTGTGCCGTTATGCACATATAAGGTTGGCCGGGTTTGGACGTCCATACGTCCGACATCAACGAGAACTTGCTCGTGTTCGTCGCAAAAAGTGTATGTATCCCAATTTTAAGATTGTGGTACAACGTAAAAGCGTCCCGCTTTACGGTGTTCCGAGGAATCCTCACAATTGCGGGGTTCACATTTCGTTGGAGGTAGTCGACGAAATGTGGGTTTTCGCCGGTACTAAAAGGCCTTTCACTCAAAATTACATATTTAGCTAGCCCCTTACGGTTGCTCTCCTGAGAGAACCTAAAATTAGCAAGTGCACCGATCACTTGCTGTACTAAACGTTGTTGGCTCTTTTCCCGGAATTGCTCGGGGTGGCACCTAAGTATATGTCTATTTAGTGTGCCCGTCCCACTGCCGGGTTGATGGCTAAAATTCTTAGGTGGGTCACATAATTTACAGGTTGCTTTATTAGTTGTCTTATTAAGGGTAAAGTGCTTCCATACCCCACTAGTTATACGCCTACTAGTCAAGGTACTAGTTTCAAGCTGGGCATCGGTGGTGGGGGTAGGTTTCTCATCGGTTTGTGAGCCTCCAACCCCACCACTACCTGACTCATGATAATCTTGTGGTTGTGAAAAGTTATAATCTATGCTATCATCAGTGTATTGGGGTGCTGGGTCTGGTTTTATAAAGGCTCGTTCTTCAGTATCAAGTAAGACAATTCTAGTCCTTTTAGGGATTCTGGTTGGCCGAGAAGAGCTAGAACTAGCACGACCAGCTCCAGATGATGAAGAGTTGTGTGCCATATTAGTATAAATGATTATTATTTATAAATGCAAGTAGTAATGCAAATTAAATAACTAAAAATGCGAATCAAAAAAAATTACGATACTAAAATTACCGAAACGAGAGAACAATGAAATTCACACTTCAGCCAAATACTTTACGAACTTCGAACTTTAGAGCACAATTTTGCAATTAGCAAATTAGAGAAGATGGGAGATGATGAATGTATAAAGAGAGAAGAGAGAATTGAAGATTTTGTGAGAAAATGAGTTGGGGAGGTTTAAGTATTTATAGAAAAAAAAAATATAAATTTTTTTTTTTTGTAAAAAAAGAGCCGTTGGCTCTTTTGGGCCAGGCCCAGGCCCTAAAAAAATTAGGCCGGAGGCCTGGCCCGGCCTGCTACAATGCCATGCGGGCCGGGCCGGGCCGAGCTGGTTTCCGGGCCCACCCGGCCCGTTGGCCACCACTACCAGCAGTCCTCTGGACTGACCACACAAAGAGCCCCTTACACTGTGCTCTGACAGACACCTATCACCTGAACGATCCAATCTCAAACGTCCTAAATTTGTGATCTCTGGTTCTGTCAACAACAAGGATGATGAAGCTACTACAACAGATCTAACAAATGTGGAACCAACAAGCTCATACAACGTACCTGACCTTCTGCCCTTCATAACTGTCAATGCACTCTTAACGACCTTCAAAACTCCACCTTCAGCTGTGTACCTGTACCCTTTAGATTCAAGAGTACCCAAAGAGATGAGATTTTTCTTCAAATCAGGAGCATGACGAACATCGCCCAAAACCTTGATAGTGCCATCGAACATCCTAAACCAAATTGTTCCTATACCCAGAACTTTGCATGGATTGTCATTACCCATCGAAGCAACTCCACCTCGAACAGACTCGTATGTGGAAAACCAATCCCGGTTGGGACAGACATGATAGGAGCAACCCGAATCCAATAACCAACTATCTTTCAAGTTGAACTGAGGTTCAGACACAGACAATAGAAAATCTTCATTCTCACCATTCACAACACTAGCTGCTATGGATCTCTGGTCAGACCTGTTATCTGCTTCTAATTTTCTCTTAAGCTTATAACAGTCTTTCTTAATGTGCCCTTTCTTACGACGGTAGTTACAGGTTAGGTCTTGATACCAAGACTTAGACTTGTTTCCACTATGATCATACTCGGTTCTCCCCCTCACAAATAAACTACTACCTGAGTTATACACAGAGTCAGATAATTCCCTATCTACTCGTTCTTTACTCAGTAGGTTTCTCTTAACTTCATCAACAGATATGGTTTGTCTACCCCCATAAATCATGCTTTCGACAAAACCCTTATATGAAGCAGAGAGAGAACATAAAAACAACATTGCTTGATCTTCATCCTTAGGAATATCATCCAATTCTTTCAAATCTTGAATAATTGAATTAAATTCATTGACGTGGTTCTTAAGTGATGTACCTTTTGACATACGAAACGTGAACAACCGGCGCTTAACTGCGAGTTTGTCGGAGACAGACTTGAAATAGAACATATCCTGTAATTTCTCCCACAACTCTTTAGCGGTCTTCACTTCCAGAACTTCTGTCAAAACGTCATCGGTAAGACACATCTGAATTGCTGGGAGCACCTTCTCATCCAACTCCTCCCATTGTGCTTCTGTAAGATTCTCTGATTTCTTCTCTTTCCCATCCAAAGCTTTCTTCAAGCCATTCTCAGTCAAGAGGTCCTTAACGCGAACCTGCCGTAAGCTGAAGCTCCCTTGACCACCAAACTTCTCAATTTCGGATCTAATTGCGGATGTCATATTATCAAATCGAAATAAACAGGGCTCTGATAACAATTTGTTAAAAAACTTAAACAAATATGATATGCTCTGATACCAATTTGTTATGATTAAATCTTGATGTGGAAGCGTAAACCCTGATAACTTGATTCGATTCAAATAATATGACTCACGCAAAACGAGAAATAAACAAATATGGAGAAAGAAAGAACAAAACAAGAACACACAATATTTACGTGGAAACCCCTCTACAATCGAGAGGGGAGAAAACCACGGGCGGAGATGGAGATTCTTTGTTAACTGAACGGAAGAATTACAACGACACTTCCCAGAATGAGATATATGGAAGAATTACAATCACTCCCTTTGAACTCTCGTAGCACTCAAATATTTTGGAGGAATTACGAAATCACCTCTTGTTCTTAATGGCAGCTCACCTCACTTTGATTGGATCTGAATGGGAGAAACCTCTCACCTAAACCGAAAACCCTAAGTCCTTATTTATAGAAAACAATTAGGGCCGGCGCAACAAGGCTTCCGATCGATCGGGGCTCAAAACTTCCAAAACACTTCGAATCTTTCCTTAAATCACCCGATCGATCGGCATTCCCTCCCGATCGATCGGTGACCACACGGCAGCCCCATATAAAATAAAACAAGTAATTTGAGACATAACCTAACAGATACAATGAAATCCAACAACAAAGTGAGAATAAGAGCATAGAGAGAGGAAGATGACCGAGACTTTTTAAGAGAGAAAGAGAAAATGAATTGTTCTTGGTACTTTGCAAATGCCAATAGGGGGTTTATATAGAAAACAATGTGTCTCTTGTGTAGAGACACATCAGTAAATATCTTAAACACATGTTAATTATCAAAATCACATGTTAATTACCAAGGGACACATCCCTCCACATTAATAAATTAATTTTCAAAAATCAGAAACTGGCGTGCCAAAAATAATGGCTATAACTGCTCTGTGTGTCAACACTCAGGGCCTATGTGTCGACACACAGACTTAAAGTTTGAGTTCTGTAAGTCTGTGTGTCGACACATAGAACTTGTGTGCCGACACACAAAACCCCAAAAGCGTTTCTGCATATTTAAGCCAAAATATATAACACATAAACATCCGAAACACTTTATTAAACACCTCATTTTGAAAATACATCAACATTTTCTCACCATTTTCAAATACATCCATTCTCATACAATTTAAACAACATCTTGCAATTAAAAGAGGTTTTATGAAAGTGTCTTCTGATTGAATCTTCACTTAGGGAAGACACGTTACAATTGATTGGAGCGCAATGGTAGAATAACCTTTGAAGCATACGAGTCTATTTTGACTAACCACACATGTCTTCACATATAGATTTACTCTCCACAACACACCTAATCTTCGACTTAAATGTTTAAGGCCTTGTGTCTCGTACCTTTCATGAGTGTAGCGGAGTCAAACCCCTGTCATAAAAGCGCTGCTTGAAGTGGCCAAACTTCACACTTACTTAGGTAGACCCCTTTGATCATGTCCTTGCAACACGACATTCAATAATTCCTCGAGTCCATTAAGAGCATACGCTCAGCCTCCTTTTCCCTTTGTCACAAGTAACCATGCACTACACCCGGTATGGAATTTTACTTTTAATGCTTGCAATCATATGGATAATGGAACTGTCTCATTGAATGCAAGACCTGGCACTATACTAAATGTTGTGTTGAGGGTCCATGATGGATGACTAATAAATGATGGGTTTAAGCCCCATCCCTTTACTTGTACTCAATATCAAGTCTCTAGCAAGACTTTTAATAACATGATCCGTTAGATTCTGACTTGGTCTCCCACAGCCCACAGATTAACCCATTCTTGATGAGTTATCTTACAAAATTATGTCTTACACCAATGTGCTTGTACTTTCTATTGTACACCTCACTATACGCTTTTGATACCATAGATTGACTATCACAATGGATAGAAATCGGTGAGATTGGCCTAGGATACAAAGGAATATCATATAAGAGATCCTTCAACCATTCCACTTCTTTTGCTGCAAAAGCTAGAGCGATGAACTCCGTGGCCATGGTGGAATCAGTAATACATTTCTGTTTCTCGGAACCTCAAGCAATAGCAGCCCCACCAATTAGGAAAACCCATCCGCTTGCAGAAGCGTAGTCCTTTATATTGGAGATCCAACTGCATCCCAGTACCCTTCTAAAGTAGGGGGATACCCATCATAAGAGATACCATAATCAATGGTATTTTTATGATACTTCAGTACTATTAGTACCCCATGCCAATGTATCATACTTACATTGTTAATGTACCTACTTAGCTTTCTAATAGCAAAGGCTATATTACATCTCGTACACGTCATAGCATATTGTTTGCTTTATTTTGTTGCAGCTAAGTGTGATGTGATTGCCATAAAATGATAAACAGAACAAATGTGCAAAAGGGACTCACAGCGAATAGAGAGTGAGCCTTATTATAAACCGCACGTCTTTGACCTCAAGCACTCACCGTTTTCGAAGAAAAGGTTGTGATATGTTGGTGTATCTGACTTCCGTTATACCGTGAGTTCTGCTATTGTTTCAATTAAGAAGACTTCTGTTAAATATTTTTGCAATTTTTTTTATATGTATGTGTTGGAAGAAAATAAAAGGATATGGACCTAACTCAATTGGCAGTTGCAGTGATGCAGCAGGGCCCACATACACATTTCCTTGTACACTTAAAAGTCAGGAACTAGGGCGGAGACAAACCTAAGAGCTCAGTAGTCCACTTATTATTAAGAATAATGTCCTGAAATCCAGTTTTATTTTGTAGTATTACTTTATCAATAGATAAAATTGAAGTTCTAATCGTTTTCTTGTTAAATTTGTGTAAGAGAGCATATATACTGCATGTGATTTTCTTTTAAGCATCGTTCATGAGGTGGACAAAGTCCTCAGATTATCCATGTTTGTTCTAAGTGGATACTGGAATGTTATTTGAATAACTCATGGTTGATGATAAGTTTGGACTACTTGTCATTTAAGATCATGACTTGACATTTTAGATGATTTGTCTTAGTCATGTGGATGGTGATCCAAAAGTGTTAGGTTGGTGTGTTTAATAAAATTGACACACTGAGTTGAATCATGTGGATTACTTATTTCTAGACTACTATCAGAAATGGGTGATTCATGTTGTACTATTTGAACGACGACTCTAAATCCTGAGAGTATTCTGGACTTGTCCATGGAATGTTAGTTACTTTGGTGTACTATAAGTAAGGTGTAGACAAATGACTAATTTCCCACGTATACTGGGTAGCAGCATAAAGAGTGACAAGGATCAGGTATTCAAATCTACAGTCTCTTATGAGATATAGATATCCCCTTAGTTGATTTGCAACTATTTGAATGATTTGGAATCTTTGGCCAAAGTGTTCCAAGTGTTTGACATTTGGAATTTATACTGTGAATTTGTTTAAGTATGAATGCATTGTTCGAAAAAGGGCGAGTCGGGAACTAATGGAAAAGCTGTGAGAAAAATAATGGTAATGGTTATAATTATATTTTGTCATGGACATCTAGTGGAGGGGTTGTGGTCATCAATACAGTCTATTTGGAAAATATCGAAAAAATAATTTAAGTTTAGAGTGCAGTGTGATTTATTTAGTGGAATTAAGTCCCATTAAATGGTAACTAATTTTTATCATGAGATGATAATTAATTTAACTTATTTGAAGCTAGATTTAAATTGTCCCTATGGTCCCTGCGCAAGCCTCTGATTTTATCTCCATAGGAAAAATATTAAAGAGTTCATGAGATGAGTAAATTTAAATTTGCCAAATATTTATAAAATGAATAAAAATTAAAAATTATAAAATAAAATATTTTTAAAAATTAAATTCATAAGATGAATTTTTACAAAAAAAAAAATAAAATAAATTCACAAAATACAGTGGCAATCCATGTCGCACGCATTGGACCAACCAGCGCTTGACACGTGGCACTCTCTGGCACAACCCTAGGGAGCGATCCACGCTTTTGGGCGCGGACCAATCAATGTGCAGCACGTGGCACGCTTTTTGAATTTAAAAGGCATGCTATTTGTTTTGTATTGGAAAGCAATGTTTTGACTGTTGCTTAACCTTAAACGCTGCGTTTTGTTCGTTGTACACGTGTCCCACATCGAGTAAATTTGATTTTTTTGCTTCGGTATCCTACTACAAATACAGGTACCAATTTTAAGGTTTGGCATCAATTCAAAAATTAGAGGTTTCCGAAAGTGTTGACTTTTGGAGATCCAATTGATTTTTTCCTCACTTTAATATTTTTTGGAGCCTACTCTCCAAGCATTTTGAGGTCATTGCATAGAAGACAATTGGGTCTTAGTTTTCTCAGCTTTCTTGGAGTTATTTATTATTCCATTTTTTTATTTTGGAGCAATTTCAAGTATGTCTTTCTTTCTTTTCTCTCTTGGTTTTTGACTTTTCTATTTATTTACACTATTCTTGTTATGTTGGTTTAATTGTAGATTTAAATTAGGAATTCAAATATGTAGATTTAAAATTAAAAATTTTAAACCTTTTCATTGCGTTAACTTTATCAAATTAGGGAAAATTTTTGAAATTCGTTCCAATGATTGGCATCAGAGCTAGCTTTTGATTACATTTATAATATACATAAATATGTATAATAAGATTGAAATAAATAGACTTACGATTTAATAAAACAGAGATTTTATTAAGAAGGAAAGATTGTTTAAGGTAACGATTTAAATTGTTCAAATTGTTAATGAATTAATAGTTAATTCAAATTTATTAATTTGCACTTATGTTATTCGTATGATGAGATTGTGCTTTCTTAATCAAGATTTACGAAATCGATGAAATTGATCTAATGAGATTAGATTCAATTATTTTTTAAAATTATTTTAATTAAAAATAAAATAAAATTTTCAAAATAAAGTTAGTGATGACTTCAGCGCTGGCATGGCGATAACGTGTCGCCGGTGTGGCGATGACGTGGCGACAACATGGTGAAGACGTGGCATTTAAAAAAAATTTCTTGTTAAGTCGCAGTACTATTTTACACAATAAAAAATAAAAATTTAATTAATTTTATTTAGAATGAGATTCTAAAATAGATTATGAGATAATCTAAGTTGTAAATCAGTACTCTTTTAAATAAAACATTAATTAATTACTTTTATCAGTTAATTTAATTTTTAGAATGAGATTCTAAAGGAGGTTATGAGATAATTTAAGTTGTAAATGCAAGTTAACTAAAACCGCTAGTTTTTATAAAAATCAAGTGGGAGCAAGGTTTAATTGTTGAAACCTCATGCTCTCCATTAGCGGTCTAGCATATAGTAGCTTGGCAGATCTCTCCGTGGAGGATGTCAGTTTGTAGATTACAGGGATAGACTTTTATTAGGATAAACCAAAGTGCAAAGAAGTGATGCGGCCACGCTGCCGTGGAATATTACGTGTATATGTATGGAGGTTTAGATAATAGTTTACACTTGACTAGTGCCATACATTAGCCTCCCCAAGGAGTTCTATTGTATTATGTTAGAAACTAAGGTAAAGTTGGGAGTTAATCATGTTTAGTAAGAGTTACAAGAAAACTTGTGAATTGAGAATAGTTCTCACCCAAACTAGTTTTGTGCGACCCCGCTGCCAGGGAGTAAGGAGTGGTGTGTTTGGGTCATCATGGCATGCATGATAGTACCGTTTTGTGGATAACTATGTAATTATGTTTGCTAAAATAAAAGAGTAGATTTCATTGTATTATACATGACTCATGATTAGATAGTAACACAAATGCTTGCATTTAAAGCTTTTTCAAATGGATATGGCCGGTGAACTTCACTCGATTCTAATGCGTAATGTACTCACTGGACCAAGTTACTTTGTCTGGAAAAACAAGTTGGACATAGTTATTTTTTTATTTTTTTAGTAAGCCAGCGAAATATATAAATGCAAGAAATATAGTACAGCTATAAGGTGGACATGCCTCAAGACAGTGTGCTGCCCTTTGATTAGAGCAGCGCCGCTTATTCCGTGAGTATTCACACTTATGTTGGGATGAGGAGGCATTTTATTATTAGAAGTCGCATATTCAGTGGCTTTCACTCGGAGATCAAAGCAATCGGTTCCTCCATCAGTCTTATCTTCAGAGGCAGGCCCAGAACCTGATTTTGTCAATCGTCGGTCCAGATGGTGTGAGGACATATGATCCGCAGTTGATCTCTCGTACTGGGGTTGCTTTTTTCCAGGAATGTTGACTGAGCTTAGTGGTCCGCTAATAGTGGATGTTTCAGACCTCTTTGAAGCACGCATATATGAGGATTAGTCTTGCTTGCTAATCTCCCTGATTAGGAGTGTTTAGATTCGTGATTCTCTCTTTTCTATTGGTGATGATAGGGCCCCGAGGTCTGATGGTTACACTTCCCTCTTTTTTAAGAGGGCTTGAGTGGTGGTGGGTGGAGTAGTTATCAAGGCTCTCCAGTCATTTTTTGTTTCAAGGCGCATGCTAGGCACTTTAAACACCACTAGAATATGTCATATTCCTAAAGTGGAGACTCCCTCCACTTTTGGCGATTTCTACCCTATCTCCTAGTGCAATGTGATCTATAAGTGTATCACTAGGATCCTTCCAAACAAGCTGAAGGGTGTCCTGCTCGGGCTGATTGATGATGCTGAGACCGCTTTTGTTCTAGGTCGTTGGATTTCAGATAGCATCTTATTGACGCAGGAGTTGATGAGCGATTATCACCTTTAGGTCTCGCTTCATTGTGTGCTGAAGGTTGATATCCGCAAAGCTTTTGATACAGTCCGTTGGGATTTCATTCTAGTTGGTATGAGGAGTATGGGGATTCTGGAGATCATGGTTAGTTGGGACCGAGAGTTCCTTTCTACGGCCTACTTTTCTGTCGCCATTAATGGTGAGCTTGAGGGTTTCTTTCATTCCAATCGAGGTGTTCGTCAAGGTGAGTCACTCTCTCCGTACCTATTTGTTATCATTATGGAGGGTCTTCGAGGTTTGCTTCATCAGGCTATTGATGACCCAAGGTTTCATTATCATCCATGTCGCCATCACACTGGGTTGATGCACTTATACTTTGCTGGTAACCTGATGATCTTTTGTCGGGGTGATTTGGGCAGTGTCACAGTTGTTCGTGAGGCTTTATATCACTTTGTTGTTCTTTCGGGGCTTTCCTCTACTGCAGAAAAGAGTACTATTTTTGTGACAGGAGTTGATTCTGTGACTCAGGGTGATATTCTTGGTGTTTTAGGATTCAGTCTTGGGCAGTGCCCGATTCGGTATTTGGGAGTGCCTCTCATTACTTCTCGGCTGCCGTATGTAGACTGCAAGCCGCTTCTGGATCGCATCCTCTCCCGTATTAGGTTTATAGACCTCTCGTTCTCTGTCGTACACTGGCCACCTGCAGCTCATTGGGTCTGTCCTTTCTTTGGCGACCGGTTCAGATCTACTGGTCATTGGTCTTTGTGCTCCCGAAGATGATGATCAGGAAGATCAAGTCGACTTTAGTGACCTTTCTTTGGTGTGTCTCTTCGTTGACCCGGGGGGGAGCGAAGGTAGCTTGGAGGCATTTGAGTTGTCCTAGGCATCTGATTCGTCATCTCGCTGAGTGGAACCAGGCTTGGGTTATGAAGCACATCTGGTTCCTTTTTTTATCCTTCCTCACTTATGTCTCGTTGGATTCGTCTGAGCCACCTTTGAGGGAGAAGCTTCCGCGATGAGTTCGACTTCATGGCACTGGCATTAGATTCTATCGATTCGTCTCCTTTGTTCTGGAGTGATCTATCATGTAATAGGCGATGGACTTGATACTGCCCCATGGACTGATTATTGGCTACGGTGCGATCGTGTTTCAGAGTGCTTCCTTGCTCGACTGCTCACCTTTTCTGGGCTTTTATGGGATTCTCTGGTCTCAGCCATTATTGAGGGTGATCAGTGGAGATTACCACAGGGTTATTTGGAGCTCCAACCCATTTTGGATATGATTTACTTCAGTACTTGGGCTGGTGTGGTGGATTTCATCAGGTGGTTGGGTGATCCTTTGGGGAAATTCACCACCAAGTCAGCTTGGAAGATGTTGCAGAGTAGGAGAGAGGAGGAATCTATTCATCACCTTCTATGGTTTCAGCTTCACATTCCGAGGCATTCCTTTCTTCTGTGGCTCGCTCTTGGAAGTGGCTATGGACTCGAGACAGGCTTATGCGATTCAGAGCACAAGGGGTTTAGGGTGTTTGTGTTCTCTATGACTTTGCCAATGAGACTCATGAGCATCTTTTCTTCGCTTGTGCCTTTGCTACCTCAATCTAGGGCTCCATCACTCTGAGTACATCAATTGCTTGGCTTACCCTTCCTTAGGAAGATCTCGTTACTTGGGCTACTCAACACCTTAGGGGTGAGAGATTGGCAGCATTATAGCTCGACTCTGCCTCTTGGCGATCGTGTATACTCTCTGGTATAAGCGCAACCTTCGGGTTCAGCATTCTTAGTCCAGATTAGTTGCAATCGTGAGAGGGGAGATTACGGGTTTGGCTAGGAATCGCTAGCTTGCTGCTTCATCGTTCAGAGGACCTCAACATCACGCCTCCTTGCTCAGGCAATGGGCTGTTGAGTCTTAGTTCTTCTTTGTTTCCTTTAGCTTTGGGCTTTGGTTGTTTTTTGTATGGACTTTGTGTGGACTATGTTTGGACTTAGTTATTACTCATAAGGGTCTTGCATTTTCTCTCACTGAAGCTTGTCCACCATGCCTACTGCTAATTGCATAGCTACTTAAAAAGAGCATTACGAATGCTGGCACGGGGCTAATGAGTTAGCCAAGTGCTATATATTGACCTCAATGTCAGAAGTGCTCAGGCATTAGATTCTTGAGTAGCAAACATCAGATGAGATGATTGAACATTTAAGGGAAATGTTCGAGGAGCAATATAAAGCAGTGAGGCAAGAACTCAGAAAGAAGTTGCTCAACATGAGGTTGTCCGAAGGACTACCAGTTGAGGAAACACATCATGAATTTGATGGCATGCTTTTTTGAACTGGAAATCCTCAAAGCTAATTTTGATGGTAAAACTAAGCAGGGTATCATCCTCAGTTCTTAGTTCATCTCATTCACTCCGTTTAGGCTAAATTTTTACATAAATAATAAAAAAGTATTCGCGACCTGAATTAATGAAAGAGCTGCAAGCAACAGAAGACATGATGCGGGGCATGAGGAGTGCCCATGAAGTGCAGATGATTAACAGTCAGCAAGTCAAAGAAAAGCGCTTACTTCACGGAGAAATGGGCCACTGGAAAGGGGACTGCACTAAGGACTTAGTTGCCCTTCCAGCAAAGACTGCTAAGCCATCTAGTGAAGGTATGTTGATATCTCACTTAGTTGAGTCATGCATAGTTGAGAGTCCACTAGGATCCTGGTGTATAGACTCAGGTTCAACTGACCGTGTTTGTAATATGTTATTGGGGCCCAGGCTAACCAAGAGGCTAAATGATGGAGAGCTATTCCTCATGGTTTGAGATGGTGTAAGAGTAGAGGTCTTAGGAGTAGGAGATGTTACCTTAGTGACTTTCTAAGTATTGTATGTTGACAATACACTACTCATTGGGAATGATGTAGGGGTGTTATCAGCTATAAAAATTTTGTTGTCAAGTTAGTTTGACATGATGGATTTAGGAGAGACCAGCTATATTCTTGGGATTAAGCTTCTATGAGATCATAAGAGTATGATGTTGGGTCTTTCTCAAGCCACTTATATTGACAAGATGTTGTCAAGGTATAGCATGGAGGACTTCAGAAAAGGGTTTTTGCCTTTCAGGCATGGAGTCTCTCTTTCTTTGGAGCGGTGTCCTACGACTCCTCAAGAAGAGGAGCAGATGAAGAATGTTCCATATGCTTCAACTGTGGGAAGCCCAATTTACGCCATGTTGTGCACGAGACAAGGTTTCTGCTTTGCTGTTGGTATGGTAAGAAGATTTTAGTGTAACCTAGGTCCGATGTACTGGGTGTTGGGAAAAAGATATGAATTTTGTTGAAGAATAAACTTTGATGCCGACTATTGGGTTCACAGTTCTCAACTATGGTCACAACAATAGGCACCTATTAGAGCACTTAAAGGAGGAGATTCTTCTCTCTACCTAAGCCCCCGGTCGAAGAGTCACGCTTCGTTACATCTCACGTGCGAGAGCTCCGGGGAGTAGGTTTATCTCTATAAACCCTTTGCCCTAATACCGGTTGTTGGGATGAATTTTAAAAATTCTCCCTAAAGATTACGCAGCGGAATCGGTTTAGAATTCATAATTCTAAACCTAAGGTTGATTTAAAATTCCAAATTTTAAATCTACTAACTTAAATTCATAATTGAAATCAACAGATCTAAATTTTTAATTTAGATCTATAGGCCTTTTACTCTAATACATTCATAACAATGCATAAACTTAAACAGGTATAATAACGAATACTGTAAATAAATAGAAAAGCGAAACTAGAAGAAGAAGGAAAGAAAAACATACCTGAAATTGCTCCAATAAAAAGAAAAACCAGAAAGAGAATAATATTCTTCAAAATCGAGATCCCGAGACCTTCTACGCAATGACCTCGAACTGCCCGGAGGGTGGGCTCCGAAAAATATTAAATTGTGTCTCTGAAATAATTTCAGAAACCTTAAAGAAATATTTTTGACTCTAATATCAAACCTCAGAATAAGCCCCTTTATTTATAAAAATATACCGGAGCGAAAAAATATAATTTTAATCGAAGCGGGATTGCATAGTTTAAGTCAAAATGCACCGTTTTGAATTTAAAAACAGGTAAAACGCGTTGTTTAATCTTCCCAAATTTGTGCCTATTATTTTAATTCAAAAATGCGTGACACGTGTCGTCTCATGATTCGTCCCCGCGTGGGGACACAGATCACCCTGGCTGGCATCCCAGTGCGCGACACGTGTCGCGCATTGGTTTGTTGGATCCGGTTCAGGTGGATGGCCCTATGCAGGTTTTAAACGCAATTTTTTTTTTTGCTTTGTTTCCCACATGTAAAAATTCATCTTATGGATTTTAATTTTCAAAAATTATTTAATTTAATAATTTTTAATATTAATAATGTTTGGCAAAATTAATTTACCCATCGTATGGATAAATAATTCATCTCATGAGTTCTTTAATATTTTTTCAATGGCAATAAATACAGAGGCTTGCGTAGGGACCTTGGGAACAATTTAAATCTAGCTCCAAATGGGTTAAATTAAATCATCTCATGATATTAATTTAATTACCATTTAATGAGATTTAATTCCACTAAATAAATCTCACTGCACTCCAAACTTAAATTATTTAGTCGATATCTCCCTAATATACTGTATTGATGACAATAACTCCTCCACTAGAGGTCCATGACAAAGGATAAATATAACTACTACCATTATCCTTCTCACAGCTTCTCCATTAGTTACCGACTCGCCCTTGACTGAATAATTCATTTATACTGGAACATATTCATAGCATAAATTCCAAATGTCAAACACTTGGAATACTTTGGCCAAAGTTTTCGAACTATTCAAATATTTGTAAATCAACTAAGGGGACATCTGCATCTCATAAGAGACTATATATTCCCTATTGAATACCTGATCCTTGTCACACTTCACGCCGCTACCCAGTGTACGTGGAATTTTAGTCATTCGTTTTAGACCTTACTTATAGTACACCAAAGTAATTAACGCTCCATGCACAAGTTCAGAATACCCTCAAGATTTAGAGTCGTCGTTCAAACAGTATAACGTGATCACTCATCTCCGATAGTAGTCTAGAAATATGTAACCCACATAGTCCAACTCAGTGCGTCAAACACACTAACTTAACACTTTTGAATCTCCATCCACATGATCAAGACAAGCTATCTAAAGTGTCTTGTTATAGTCTTAACATACAAGTGGTCCAGACTTGTCTTCGACTACGAGTCTTTCAAACAACAATCCATATCATTTTTTCCAAGTCTATATGTGGTTTAGTCTCATAAACCACTTAAAACAAACATATAAATTGTAGTTTGAGGACTACACCCATCTCATGGATGCCTCCTGAAAGGAAATCACATGCAGTATAAATGCTCAAATACACAAATTTAACTAGGAAACGACTGAAACTTTAATTTTATTTATTAATTAAAATAATATATCCAGAATAAATCTGGATTTCAGGACACTGTTCCTAACACTGGGTGGCAATGAATCATATTCTTAAGTGCTTGAGAAGAACTAGAGATTATATGTTGATCTTTCATAGGGATGAGCTGTATCCAGCTGGCTAAGCTGATTCAAACTTCCAGTCAAATGGAGATGTGAGACATTCGACTTCTTGATATGTCTTTCCCATTGGAGGAGGAGCCATTAGTAGGAGGAGTGTCAAGTAGTCTTGTATTGCTGACTTCACCATACAGGCCGAATGTGTTATAGCTCCAAAAGCTACAAAGAAGGCATGTTGGTTCAGATAGAGTAATTGACTTCACAAAGACTTGGACTCAGTAGACCTTTGGATTATACATAGAAGGGATGGGTATAAAGTGTGTAATAAATTATATTTAGGACTGTGGGAGATTGTTAGGAATGGTGTCCTGAAATCTAGATTTATTTTGTAGTATTACTTTGTTAATGGATAAAATTGAAGTTCCAGTCGTTTTTTTGTTAAATTTGTATAAGAGAGCATATATACTGCATGTGATTTTCTTTTAAGTATCATCCATGAGATGGACAGAGTCCTCATATTACATTGTACATGTTTGTTCTAAGTGGATAATGAGATTAAGCCACAGATAGACTTGGAACAAATGGTATGGAATGTTATTTGAATAACTTGTGGTCGATGATAAGTTTGGACTGCTTGTTTGTTAAGATCATGACTTGACACTTTAGATAACTTGTCTTGGTCTTGTGGATGGTGATCCAAAAGTGTTAGGTTGGTGTGTTTAATAAGATTGACACACTGAGTTGGACCATGTGGATTACTTGTTTCTTGACTACTATCGGAAATGGGTGATTTATGTTATACTGTTTGAACGACGACCCTAAATCGTGAGAGTATTGTGGACTTGTGCATGAATTGTTAGTTACTTTGGTGTACTATAAGTAACATTTAGACAAATGACTTAATTCCCACGTACATTGCGTAGCGGCATGAAGTGTGACAAAGATTAGGTGTTAATTAGGGAGTCTACATTCTCTTATGAGATACGGGTGTCCCCTTAGTTGATTCACAAGTGTTTGAATGATTCAGAATCTTTGGCCAAAGTATTCCAAGTATTTCACATTTGGAATTTATATTGTGAATTTGTTTAAGTATAAATGAATTATTCGCAAAAGGGCGAGTCGAGAACTGATGGAAAAGATGCGAGAAAAATAATGGTAGTAGTTATAATTATTTTTTGTCATGAACATTTGGTGGAGGAATTGATGTCATCAATACAGTCTATTTGGTAAATATCAAATAAAAGATTTAAGTCTAGAATGTAGTGGGATTTATTTAGTGGAATTAAGTCCCATTAAATGGTAATTAAATTTTATCATGAGATAATAATTAATTTAACCCATCTAGAGCTAGATTTAAATTTTTCTTGCGGTTCTTACATAAGCATTTGATTTTACTTCCATAGGAAAAAATATTAAAAAGTTCATGAGATGAAATATTTTTCCTGTGGTTGATACCCTCGTCAGGGTGATCATCTCTTCAGGATACTGGGCTTGAGACGCTGTTACTTCAGCACCTAAAGGCTTGATTATCCTCGAGGGAGGCCTCACACGTTAAGCACGTGGCACTTTGCTCGAAACAGCAACGTCCTAGCCCTTTCGAAATTAAGGTGTAAACAAATACTCCCCTTTTAGCCATTGGTAAATTCAAATTTACAATGGGTAAAAAGTCTGCCTGATTTCACCCTCAATAGCTATAGTGAGCCCGAGAGAATACTGTGTGTCACTTTCTCTTCTTTCCCATGTGTCTATAAGTATGATAGTTTGGGCTTGAAATATTCACTTTTCTTTTCAGTTCTGTCTCTCAAGCTCTCCTGCAAATTCTTGCTTTCGCTCTTTGAATCTCTATTGATTCTATCTGCTTTCCATCCTTTGCTTCCTCTGCTATGACGATGGCTCAAATCTCATTTGCTATCTCTGCCCCTGTTGCTCAAGCTGATAGCCCAATCTAGCAGTTGACATGTCTGCTTCAATCAGACATTTCGATAGCCTCTGATGTGCTTCAGAGCCCAATCAATCTTATCACCATTGATGAGGATGTTGCTTGGTTATTAGAGAATGATTCTCCATCTTCCTTCCCATCTTATGCCTTGAGGCTTATCTTTGAACCATCTCGAGACGTTCCAAGCCTTCCAGGACTTTTTTCAGATACTGAAAACTCTCCCCTGCTTCGCACAATTTCTGCAGGTTCTTCTTGCGGAGGAGGGTGCATCTTAAAGGAAGTGGCTCCCTTCAAAGGATAGACTTGTGGATAATCTAATGGTGACCCACGAAGAGAAATGGAAGAACCTTCGTATTTAGGAAGCCATTAAGCTTTCCACCATCGCTCTTAGGTATGATCACCCTATCATGATGCCGCTTACTTGCTGTTGCAGCACCTACTACAATGCTTTTGTCCTTCCAGAGAGATTTCTTGGCATTACCTTGGAGGACATAGTGGCCTTAACAGGTCTTTTGCCAAGAGGAGAGGATTTGCCTCTTGATTCTTTTATTTCTAATGAGGCTGAAGTTTTTTCCTCTTCCTTCTCCATAACCGATTTGCCCAATGGTTACGAGTCCTTTTTTAAGACCTTTGTAACAGGGGCTCATGACTTTGGGCATGGTTCAAGAGAATAAGAGGCATGCCTCTACTTGTTTTGGTTATACAAGTTTTTCTTCACTAACTCCTCCAACTAAATCTTGAGGTTTTTAAAGACCATGGCTGTAAACTTAGTTTTTAGCATGGTCCACTGGCCTTGGGACCATTATTCTTGGCCCAAGCATATGGATGCCTTATGGAAATCATAACCAAGAACTATGCTATCCAAACAGGTGGACCCTTGTGGCTGGTCCAACTTTAGGCCTAAGTCTATTTTCTTGAGCTCTACCCCCGGGGCCCCTATGCTCCAACAGGTTAGAGGGTTTCCTGCTTTGGGGAGAATTTCGCTTGTCATGTGGTCCAAATACCCTTAGGATGATCCTTTCACCATTGCCTTGAGAGACTAATGTCTGCTCAAGGTAGGAAGGAGACTAAATGGAATCCTTTCAGAGAGAGGAATCTTAGTCCACTCTAGTTCAAGAAACCGAACCTTCATTTTGATGTCTCCGTGGACATCAATTCGTAGATTTGTCAAGCAATCTTGTGCCCTTAAGATCTATTCTTCCATCACCAGACTCATTTTGGTGTAGAAACATATAGGCCTAGATTGTTTGCCAGGAAATTTGGTATGGTCTAAGACATCCATTTTCCAAGTCCAAGGGCTAAGAACCTATAATGGGCTAAGAGGTTCTCCATCCAATCTTTCCAGCTTAGGAAGCACCATGAGCTGAACTAAGAGCTGAAGTCCCTTTATGGGTCCCTTGTTGTTTGTAGGTACACCTCATGCACCACCCCACATTTTGTAGCTTGGTTCCAAGCTTATTGGTCCTTTTTGGAGGCCAAAGGCGCTAAGCAGTATTTTATGCCTTTATCTAAGCTTGCAAGTCCTAGCTCGAGGAGAAGCCATCCCATCAGCATTAGGCCGACCCTGCAGAAGGTACGATGTTATGTATCAAGATGAATCTTGATCTTAACCTAGGAGAGAGAGAGAGAGAGGTAAGATGAGAGGAAGAAGGGAAGGAGATGAGGAAATAGAGATATTTTTATTTGATTATTCATGAATGAAATTTACAACAACACTTGCTACTTATAGCTAATACAAGATTAAGGAACTAACAATGAATCTAGACCACTCAACTCAATACAACCGACTCAACAACTGGAAAGCACAATTACAGCTTTCAACAACCCAAACTACCTTTCCCGCCAAAACACTAAACTCAAGTACATTTTCGGGACATGACAATACCCTCCCTTCAAACTCATTCTTGACTCAAGAATGGAATTAAGGAAATTGGGACTTAATGAAACACCAGTTCTCCCATGAAGCTTGTTCTGGATCCAGATTGGTCCATTAGATCAAAACTTGCTTAACATCTGCTCCTTGCTGCTGCGATACTCTATTATCCAGAATCACCTCAGGTTCCAGCAACAGTTTGCCCACTGGTTTCAGCTTTTAATATAGCTGCTGCACCTTGATCTTTACCTGCTACTCCCTTAGCTTTATTTACGACCTGTTTCTTATGTAAAGAAACATGGAAAACATGATGGACCAAACAATCAGGAGGGAGCTCCACCCTGTAAGCCACCTTACCAATTCTATCAATGACCTTGTAAGGACCATAAAATTGAGCTAACAACTTAATGTTCTTGTGTATGGCCACAGAACTTTGTCGGCAAGGCTGCAATTTAAGATAAACCAAGTCTCCAACATTGAAGCTTCGATCAATTCTCTTCCTATCAGCATAGAATTTCATTCTAGCTTGGGCTAACTGCAAATTGTCCCTGAGTTGCCGAGCTAACTGAGCTCTCTGATGAAGTAAATCATTAACTCCTTGCACATGAGAGATTACTCCTTGATTGAGCAAGGGAGAAGGAGGTTCATACCCATAGAGGGCCTTGGAAGGAGTAGTACCTAAGGAGCTAAAATGAGTGTTGTACCAATACTCCGCAAGGGATATCCACTTATGTCATTGCTTTGGATGGGAGAATGTCATCCCACACAAATACTGCTCAATACACTGATTTACCCTCTCAGTTTGTCCATCTGACTGAGGGTGATAAGACGAACTCTGAGCTAAGGTGGTTCCAAGCAATAGAAATAATTCTCGCCAAAGGTTGCTTGTAAACAACCTGTCCCTGTCTGAAACTATCGTTTGGGGAAGACCATGTAGCTTGTAGATGTGATCCAAAAACAATCTAGCAAGCTTTTCTGCAGTAATTGGATGATCGAGTGCAATGAAGTGTCCATACCGAGTAAAACGATCAATTATTTCCCAAATGATTTCCTTGCCTTCAGACTTAGGTAGTCCTTCAATAAAATCCATACTGATGTGGGTCCAAGAACCTTCAGGAACTAATAAAGGTTGCAGTAACCCCTTATAAGGCGTGTGTTCCACCTTGATTTGTTGACAGGTTTCGCATTGTTGCACTAATTCTTGCATATGGAGAATCATGAGAGGCTGCAATAATTTGCCTCCTCAACTCATTGCTGCTACCCACATAAATCCGGCCACTGATTCTGATTATTCCCTTGCTAACAGTCACACCTACATCTAAACTTGTAGACAGAAGCTGGAGGCAATGAGGAACAATGTGCGATTGAGCAAAATCATCTTGCTCATAGGACTTAATTACTTCAGTCATCCACAAGGGTAGCACTTGAGTGACTGCAGCACACATAGCATCTTCAATATCCTCTAATTCCCCTTCGTCCGCATGCCTAAAAAGAGCATCAGCCACAGCATTTTCTGCCCCCTTTCTATATTCGATGGTAAATTCCAATCCTAGCATCTTCATCAGCCCTTTCCTTCGAACTCTTGTGGAAATCCTTTGCTCTAACAAGTACTTGAGGCTCTGGTGATCAGTTTTGATCACAAACTTATGGCCTTCTAAGTAATGCCGCCACTTTTGAACAGCTCGAAGTATTGCTATGTACTCTTTCTCATAGATGGACAGCTTCTGGTTCTTAGGTCCTAATGCTTGGCTTAGATAAGCCAAGGGTCTCCCATAAGTGTGAAGTGCTTGTTGAAAATAGGCATTGCTAAGACCGGTGCCCTATTCATAGCTTGCTTCAATAATTCAAAAGCTTCTCTAGCTAATTCATTCCAGTTAAAACTGTCTTTCTTCAACAGATCTATCAAAGGCTTAGCAATTAAGCCATAACCAACTATGAATTTGCGATAATATCCTGTTAAACCCAAGAATCCCCTTAACTCCTTAAGTGATTTGGGCTCAAGCTAGCTCTCCATGGCTTGAGCTTTACTGGCATCTGTAGCAACTCCCTCAACAGAGATAATATGACCCAGATACTCAACATGACTCTTGGCAAAAGCACATTTCGAGAGCTTAGCAAACAACTTGTGTTCTCTCATAGTCTGAAAAACTAGTCTCAAGTGCTCAAAATGTTGCTGCAATGTTGGACTATAAACCAGTATGTCATCAAAGAAAGCAAGGACAAGCCTCCTCAAATAGGCCTTGAACACCTTGTTCATCAAAGCTTGAAAAGTTGTTGGTGCATTGGACACTCCAAAAGGCATTGCTACAAATTCATAATGCCCTTAATGAGTCCTAAAGGCTGTCATATGGATGTCTCATTCTTTCACTCTTATTTGATAATATCCTTGTCGAAGATCCAACTTGGAGAAGTAACATGCTCCATAGAGTTCATCAAGCAAATCATCAATAATAGGAATTGGAAACTTGTCCTTGACTGTAAGGGACTTCAATTGGCAATAATCAATACACATTCTTGATGTCCCATCCTTCTTTTTCACCAAAATCACCGGAGATGCAAAAGGACTGCGACTATGCCTTATGAACTTGGTCCTTAGCAACTCATCCACCTGCCCGTCTATGTCATCTTTCTGAGAATGAGGATATTTGTAGGGGCATAGATTAACTGGATTGGATCCTTCTTTAAGTGGAATTGAGTGATCAAGTTTCCTTCTTGGAGGTAATTCTTCAGGTTGCTCAAACAAATCTTTGTACTACTCCATAAAGCATCCAGAGGAGCCCCAACACCTCCTGATCAGTCACTGCAACAGAAGAAATTGAGTAGAGTTGTCCTACCCAATGGTAATCACTCTTCTTGAGGATCTTTTGTAAACTTTTGCCTCTCATGAATTGGAGCTGGCCTTGCTCCACTATGCCTTGCAACTTAATTTTTAGACCATCCTTCTCAAAGGATACCGCTAGTTTAGAGAAATCAAGGAATATTGGACTAAAGGACTTCATCCAATCAACCCCCAAAACCATGTCGCAGCCTCCTATTCTCAAGAGTTTAAAATCATATTCAAATTTATGTCCCTGCATCTTCCAACTGAAGTTCTTACACTGAGTGTGTGTTAGGAGTGAATTCCCATCTGCCATTGTAACCACTAAGGGATTTGTCTTGATAATCTCTTGCCCCACAGCTCTCACCACCTTAGGGTCAATAAAACTGTGTGTACTCCCGCTGTCAATGAGTATCAACAATCCTTGCTATCCAGAGACTCCTGTAATTCGAATGGTGTTATGAGAACCATTGCCTGTTAAAGCTTTCATTGAGATTTCAACTGAGTTTTCATCATCAGTGTCATTATTATCTTCTTCCTCCCGTGGCTCTTTATTAACAACCACATCTTCATCATCATCAGATACTTCCCTAATTACTGACATTGAGTACTTAGGATCACATTTGTGACCAAAGAAGTACTTTTGATTGCATTTGTAGCATAACTTCTGTGGCCTCTTGTCATCAAAGCTGCCAGTTTTACTGATAGATTGGGTAGATTTTGTGGATGAAGAACCAGGATAGTTACTTTTCATCCTTGGAGAATCAACATTTGCCATCACAGAACTCTCCACCTTCCTGGCTTTGGTGTATGCTTAAGTCAAGTTATCAGGTTCAAAAGCTTTCACCAAACTCTTGATGCATGGTTTGAGTCCACTCACAAAACTGGACACATAAAATGCTTCTGGAGCATCAGGATATATAGAGAGCACTCTAGCTCGCAGCCCTTCAAAATGAGTCATATAGTCATTGACAGAAGCAGTTTGAGCAAGCTTATTAAAGTTGTCTATGACTTCACTCACATTTTCATCACCATACCTTGTACACAGCTCGTTCGAGAATGTAGTCCAAGTAAGGTTAGGCTGAGCGCGTAACAATCCATAATACCAAGTCTCCATTTTATCACGCAAATAGACTGCAACAAGCTCAACCTTCTCTTGATCATCAATATTATAAAACTTGAAGTACCTTTTGCATTTCCTCAACCATGATTGAGGCAAAGTACCATCAAATGGTTCCAAATCTACCAGAGATTGCCTGAATGCATAATTTCTTGCATTAGTAGCACTATCACTCGTATTAGTAGCTGGAGGAATGTGATCTAGTGGCCTAGGTTGTTGACTAAATGGTTGCTGACTAGCTGGAAGAAGAATTCCTCCACCAAGTGGTTGTGACTCACTTTGCCTTTGCCAACAAGAGATTTGTTGAGAAAATTGCTGTGATCGATTCTTGAACTTCTGATCCAATTTCTGAGCTTGATTGTCCTGCTTATGATCCTGCTTTTGCTCCATATCCTGCTAGAAGGTTCTAAGCATGTTCTGCATCATTTGCAACATCTGATCCATCTAAATTCTTTGAACATTACCTCCTTCCGCTCCAGCCACCGTAGCTGCGTAAGTAGGTGCTCCTCCTGCTGCACTACCTGGTGCAGCATTGGAGCGCATATTAGGAGCCATATCAGATCTTCTTTTCCTAGCCAGAATTGAACTGATCTCAATTCAGCTAATGTCGAACCAAAAACTGCTCAAATCAATCGAATTGAACTAAGATTCAATTCAATCAAGTGCTTAGCTCAAGGCTTTGATACCAATTGTTAAGTATCAAGATGAATCTTGATCTTAAACTAGGTGAGAGAGAGAGAGAGGTAAAATGAGAGGAAGAAGGGAAGGAGATGAGGAAATAGAGAGAAAAATATCTAAAGATATTTTTATTTGATTATTCATGAATGAAACTTACACCAACACTAGCTATTTATAGCAAATACAAGATTAAGGAACTAGCAATGAATCTAGACCACTCAACTCAATACAACCAACTCAACAACCGGAAAGCACAATTACAACTCACAATAACCCAAACTACCTTTCCCGCCAAAACACTAAGCTCAAATTCGTTTTCGAGACATGACATACAATCAGGTAAACAGCTACCTCTGAAGTATGCTTGAGTCTTATTTTAGTGGCTTGAACAAAGAATGATCTCCATTCTTTACATTCTACAACAACTGTCCAAGCAACTCTCGGGAGTCCTAGGACTAGAAGCTTTACTTAGATGCTGGCAAGAGGTCCTAGCCCTTCTTAAGAGGAAACGACATTGCCAAGATGCCATTAGAAATCTATGACATTCAGCTGGCTTAGGAGGCTTATAGCTGTTGTTTGACGAGCTCTAAGCAGTAAGAAGGATCCAGGCCCATCAAGATCGGGGGATCAAAATTGTGCGTCCAAAATTCAGTATTGGAGGAAAATCCTTGGTGCCTACTTCTGTAATCCCTTTTAGAAACCCCACGTTCTCTTGGATTAAGTTTAGTGCCCAAGCATCTAAGATTGCACTCCAAGTAACCTCGATCCTAAACCACCTGTCTTGCAGTCTTCTGGGCAGTCCCTTGAACTCGAGCTCCTTTTACCCTTCAACCATCTCGAGTCCTTCAGTGGTTGATACCCTTGTTAGGGTGATCATCTCTTTAAGATACTAGGCTCAAGACACCGTTTCTTCAGCACCTAAAGGCTTGATTCTCCACAAGGGAAACGTCACATGGTAAGTACATGGCACTTTGCACAAAATGACGTCGTCCCAGCCCTTTTAATATTAGGGTGTTAAAAAATGCCCCCTTTTAGTGCTTGATTTGACCCTTAAAGACTGAAAGGAGCTCGAGAGAACACTGTGCATCGCTTGCTTTTCCTTCCCGCGTGTCTATAAGTATGATAGTTAGGGCTCGAAATTTTCACTTTTGTACTCTGTTCTCTCTCTTGAGCGCTTTTTTAAAATTCTTGCCTTCGTTCTTTTAATCTCTAAATCGTGATTCAATTTTCTTTCTATCCTTCACTTCCTCTGAACTGACGATGGCCCAAACCTCATTTGCTATCTGTGCCCCCGTTGCATTTGCTGATAGCATAATTGAGTAATTGATGCATCTGGTTCAATTAGACCTTTCAATAGTCTCTAATGTGCTTTAGAGCCCAATCAATCTTAACACCATTAATGAGGATCTTTCTTGGTTATCAAAGAACAATCCTCCATCTTCCTTCCCGTCTTGTGCCCTAGGGCCTATCTTTGGCCCATCCAGACGTTCCTAGTCTTCCAGGACCTATTCAGATTTTGACGAGTGCCCCCTACTTTGCACAATCTTTGCAGGTTCTTTTTGGGGTGGAAGATGCATCTTAAAGGACGCAACGTTCTTCAAAGGATGGACTTTCTTGACAAAGTGATATGCTGAGTGGATGGACAATCTAATGGTGGACCCTGAAGAAAAATGGAAGAATCTTCATATTTCTAATGAGGTTGAAGCTTTTGTCTCTTCCTTCTCCATAACCTATTTGCCCAGTGGTTATGAGTCCTTTGTTAAGATGTTTGTAATAGGGTCTCATAGCTTCGTGCACAATTCAAGAGAACAAGAGGGATGCGTCTACTTGTTTTGGTTAAACAAGTTTTTCTTTTCTAACTTTTCCAACTTAGTTTTTAAGTTTTTAAAGACCATGGTTGTAAACTTAGTTTTTGACACTGGTCCATTGGCATTGGGATCGTTATTCTTGGCCCAAGTATATGGATGCCTTAGGGACAAGGGTACCAATATTGTCTAAATAGGTGGTCCCTTTAGGCTAGTCCAGCTTTGGGCCCAAGCCTATATCCTCGAGCTCTATCTTAGGGCCTCTTATGCTTTCACAGGTGAGGGGGTCCCTGCTTTACGGAGTACTTTGCTCATCGTGAGATCCAACTACCCCTAGGATGGTCCTTTAACCAATGCCTTGAGAGACTAATGTCTCCTCGAGGTATAGGAATGGTGTCCTGGAAATCCAAAATTGTCCGGCAAAAGTTATTCTATTAATGAAAAAAAATTAAAGTTCCAGTCTTTTTTTTTTATTAAATTTGTTTAAGTAAGCATTTATACTGCATGTGATTTTCTTTTTGGTAACATCTATGAGACGGGTATAATCCTCAGACTACAACTTACATGTTTGTTCGAAGTGGTTTATGAGATTAGCCCATAGATAGACTTGGAACAAAGGGTATGGATTGTAGTTGAAAAATTCATAGTCAAAGACAAGTTTGGACCACCTATATGCTAAGACTATAACATGACACTTTAGATGACATGTCTTGGTCATGTGTGGGTTGGTGTGTTTAATAAGATCGATACACTGAGTTGGATCATGTGAGTTGCTTGTTTCTAGATTACTATCGGAGATGAGTGATTCATATTGTACTGTTTGAAAGATGACTCTAGATCTTGAGAGTATTATGGACTTATGCATGGAATGTTAGTTTCTTTGGTGTACTGTAAGTAAAGTCTAGACAAATAACTAAAATCCCATGTACACTGGGTAGCGGCGTGAAGTGTGACAAGGATCATGTATTCAATACGGAATCTATAGTCTCTTATGAGATACAGATGTCCATTTAATTGATTTAGAAGTGTTTGAATAATTCAGAATCTTTAACCAAAGTGTTCTATGTGTTTAACATTTGGAATTTATACTATGAATATGTTCAAGTATAAATGAATTATTTAGTAAAGGGCGAGTTTGTAACTAGTAGAGAAGCCGTGAGAATGATAATGGTAGTAGTTATAATTATTTATTGTCATGGACATCTAGTCGAGGGGTTGTTGTCATCAATACAGTCCATTTGGGAATTATCGAATAAATTGTTTAAGTTTAGAGTGCAGTGGGATTTATTTAGGTGAATTAAGTCCAATTAAATGGTAAATAAATTTTATCATGAGATGGTAATTAATTTAACAAATTTAGAGCTAGATTAAAATTGTCCCAGAGGTCCATGCATAGGCCTCTGTTTTTATTGCCATCGGATAAACATTAAAGAATTCATGAGATGAGTATATTTTAGATTGCCAAACATTATTCATGGGATGAATAAAAATTAAAAATTATAAAATAAAATAATTTTTTAAAAATTAGAATTTATAAGATGAATTTTTACACGTGAGGAAAAAAAGAAAAAAATCAAAAAAATCGCAAATAGGGTCACGATTTGCGTCGTGCGGATTGAATCAACCAACGCGTGACACGTGTCGCATGTTGGATCGATCAAGGGTTATTATCTGCTCCTTCGAGCATGGACAATCACCGCGTGCCATGGGGCATGACGAGGGTGACCTTACGATGGCGATCCATGGCAACGCGCGCGGACACACCACAGATTGACACGTGGCAGGCGGAAATTAATTAAATAATTTGTTTTTCCTTGTTATGAAACGCTGCATTTCGAGTTTCACCGCGTGCCATGGGGCATGACAAGGGTGACCTTCCGTTGGCGATCCGTGGCAATGCACGCGGGCCAACCACAGATTGACACGTGGCACGCGAAAATTAATTAAATAACTTGTTTTTCCTTGTTATGAAACGCTGCGTTTCGAGTTTGTTTTGGCACGCTGCGTTGCGTTTTGCTTTGTATTTCTGCGTCCCACATCGATTTGTTTGCTTATTTTCGCTCCGGGTATCCTACTATAAATAGGGGTATTGTGTTCTTGGTTTGGCATTAATTTTAAAAATCAAAAGGTTTCTGATTGTAATGACTTTCAGAGACCTAATTGGAGAGAAAATTTTCCTTTGAAAATTTTCTTTCCTCAGTTTAATATTTTTCGGAGCCCACTCTTCGAGCGTTTCGAGGTCATTGCATATAAGGTTGTTGGGTCTCAGTTTTCTCGGAGTTCTTTATCATTCTGATATTTTTTTATTATTGTAGCAATTTCAGGTATTCTTCTTTTCTTCTCTTTTAAGCTTTTTTGCTTTCTATTCATTTACAGTTTCATTATTGCCCTAGTTATAGTTCATGTAATTATTATAAATATATTAGAGTAGAGGCCTGTAGATTTAAATTAGGAATTGAAATCTATAGATTTAAAATTTGGAATTTTAAATCAACCTTAGGTTTAAAATTAAGAATTTTGAACTCTTTTGCAGAGCCAGTTTAATAAACTAAAGAAAAATTTTTAAAATTCGTCACAACAATTGGTCTCAGAGTCAGCCTCTGATTATTTTCATATTATACATAAATAAGTATAATAAAATCAAAGTAAATATATTTTCAATTTAATAAAATAGAGATCTTATTAAAAAGAAAAGTTAGTTTAATTTTACATTGATAATGATCTATGTATCGCTTTAAATTGTTCAAATCGATATTGGGTTAATAATTAATTCAGATATGTCAATTTATTAATTTGCACTCATGTTGTTCGTATGATGAGAATATGCGGTCTTAATCAAGATTTACGAAATCGAAAAACTTGATCTATTGATATTAGATTCAATTATTTTTATATTTATTTTTAATTTAACAAATTTCTGACATTGACGTCAGCACATGTCAGCAGTCAGCACTAATGTCAATAATTTTCTAATTTAATAAATTTTTTTTTTGGATGTGTAGACGTCAGTACGGATTTACATAATAATAATTATTTAATAAATTTAATTAGTTAATTTAATTTTAGAAAGAGACTCTAAAGTAGATTATAAGAACCAAAGAGGGCAGCAAAACGGCGCCACCGGATCCCATGTGAACTCCGAAGTTAAGCGTGTTTGAGCGAGAGTAGTACCGGATGGGTGACCTCCTGTGAAGTCCTCACCCTCAAGTTGGGGGCGCTGGGAAATAGCCTCTCTTTAGGTTAACACCCTGAAGGGGGAAGGTTGCGTATATCCGCCCCCCTAGACCCTGAGTAGGTGGGAGCCCTTGAGGCACTGGGTATGTTTCTTTTCTTTTTATTCTAAAGTAGATTATAAGATAAATTAAGTTGTAAGTCGGTATTATTTTAAATAAAAAATTAATTAATTAATTTAGTTAGAAAGAGATTCTAAAGTAGATTATGGGGTAATCTAAGTTTTAAGTCGGTACTATTTTAAATACAAAATAAATAAATAATTATATTAATTAATTTAATTTTAGAATGAGATTCTAAAAGAGATTATGAGATAATCTAAGTTGTAGGCGCAAGTTAATTAAAATCACTAGTTTATAAATATCAAGTGGGGGTAAGGCTCAATTGTTGAAACATCATGGTCTCCATTGCCGATCTGGCAGCATAGTAGATTGGTAGACCTCCCCATGGAGGATGTCAGTTTACATATTATAGGGTTAGACTTCTTTTAGGAAAAACCGAAGTGTAAAGAAGTGATGCAGCCACGCTATCGTGGAGTGTTACGTGTATTTGTATGGAGGTTTAGGTAACGGTTTACACTTGACTAGCCTAATACATTAGCCTTCCCAAGGAGCTTTGTTGTGTTATGTTAGAGACTAAGGTAAAGTGGTGAGTCATGTTGAGCAAGAGTTACATGAAAACATGTTAATTGAGAATAGTTTTCACCCAAACTAATTTTGTGTGACCCCGCTGACAGGGAGTAAGGAGTGGTGTGTTTGGGTCATCATGGTATGCATGTGTTAAACCTCTAGATGAACTTGAAGTTTAACCTTATGAAAGAGAGAGTATAAATGAGAAGAGAAGTGAAGGAAATGAGAAATAGAGAGAGAATAAGATGAGAGAGAGAAAATATCTCAAACAGATGTTGATATTTCATTCCATTATTGAATATTACACTTGAGCAAGCTACTAATACTAGATCTAGATACATTGCTTATGGACAAAGCCTTAACCGACTAAATAGACCTTAGCCGCCACAATTAACCAACTCTTGACACTCTAACCGACTTAACTAACATCTAAGGCCTTTGGCGCCAACACTAGCTACCAAACATTACAATTCAAATATTGAAACGCAACACTTCCACTTAAGCCTTATTACAACAATAAAATTTCTCAGAATCATAACATTCCCCTCCTCTTGAAAATGTTCTTGTCCTCAAGAATGGAAGTTAGGAAATTGGCTCTTCAAAAATTGTAGCTCTTCCCAAGTGGTAGATGTCTCAGCAAAATTGTTCCAAGACACAAGAATTTCTAAAATAAGTTTGCCCTCTACCTTCAACTCACGAGATCCAAGCACAACAGTTGGTTGCAGCAACAAAGCTCCACTTGAGCCAATTTCAGGAGTTTGTAAAGAGTACTCATGGCTCTTCTTCACCCGTTTCTTTACAAGAGAAACATGAAAAACAGGATGTATGTAAGAGTCAGGAGGTAATTCAAGCTTATAGGCTACTTTGCCTATCTTCTCCAAGATCTTATAAGGCCCAAAGAACCTAGCACACAACTTCACATTCTTCCTTGCCGCCACAGTTGCTTGTCTGTACGGCTGCAATTTCAAATAAACCATGTCTCCTACTTCAAAAGTTCTGTCCACACGCTTCTTGTCTGCATACAACTGCATCCCAGCTTGAGCTTGATGAAGATTAACCTTCAAGAGTTGCATTAGTTGCCTTCTTTACTGCATCAGATCTGTCACCTCAGCCACTGAAGATACAACTCCTTGTAGCATCAATGGGGATGGTGGATCATAGCCATATAAAGCTTTGACTGGTGTAGTGCCTATAGAAGCATGAGCATGAGTGTTATACCAATACTCAGCCAAGGATAACCATCTTCCCCACACCTTAAGATGACTAAATACCATGCTTTAGAGGTATTGTTCAATGCATTGATTGACTCTTTCTATTTGTCCATTGGTCGGAGGATGGTATGAAGAGCTAAGCGCTAATGTAGTTCCCAACAAATTGAACAACTCTTCCAAAAATGACTTGTAAAAAGCCTATCTCGATCTGAGACTATGGATTGTGGCAATCCATATAACTTGTAGATGTTGTCAAGGAATACTTGAGCCAACTTCTTTGCTGTCATTAGTCTAGCCAAGGCAATGAAGTGACTAAACTTGGTAAACCGATCAACCACAACCCAAATAACCTCCTTCCCTTTTGACTTGGGCAAACCTTTAATGAATCCATACTTATGTTTTGCCAAGCACCATCAAGAATAGGTAGAGGTTGAAGAAGCCCTTGGAACCTATGATCACCAAGCTTGGTTTGTTGACAAATTTCACAAGTTTGCACAAACACTGTAACTGCTTTCTTCATACCAACAACAACAACAACAAACCCAGTGCCTGAAGGGCTCCTGCTCGCGCAGGGTCCGGGGGGGGGGGGGGGGGGGGGGGGATATATACAGTCTTACCCCAGCAGGGTGAGACTTTGACAAGAGACTGTTTCCGAGGTTCCCCAACCTTTAAATCGCTCGACTTAAGGTGGGTGTGTGTACGCTTGCAAGTAAATAATCAATTTATCACCAATGAATTAATCACAGAAGAATTCACACATGAATTAATAAAATAAGGAATGCAAGCGTCTAAGTATTTATGCGCGTGGGGGCATACAAGCACGAGGGGGGAGGGGGGTATCCATGTGGCTTAGAGCAATCAAAGTGGAGTTTTAAGCGTAAAAGAGAGAGAGAGAGAAAGGGAGGTTAGAGTGAGAGAGGGAGAGATAGAGAGAGAGTGGGAGAGTGTAGAAAGTGGCGTAATAGGCTTTCTTCATACCAGGCCAATTGAAATGAGCTTTGAGCCTTTGATACGTTCCTTCAACACCTGAATGACGACCCCCCCCCAAAGCTAAATCATGTGAGGCACCGATAATCTGATGCCTTAGATTAGTGGAGGTCCCAATATACAGCTTTCCTTTTGGCCTGATAACTCCCTTCACCATTGACACATCTGCATCAGAAAGCCAAATTGCTCGCCTTGCCAATGCTGAATGCAGCTATACATTCCTGTGCAAAAGTGTCATCCTCATAGGACTTATATACTTCCTTAATCCAAGATCGGAGAATCACTAAAATTTCTCCACAAAAACCCTGCTCACAATCCTTCAATCTGCTAGACAATACATCAGCAGCCAGGTTATCTTCTCCCTTCTAGTATTCAATCACATAGTCAAATCCTAACATCTTCAACAACCCTTTCTTCTGAATTCTTGTGACAATTCTTTGCTCAAGCAAATGCTTCAAACTCTGATGGTCTATTTTGATGACAAATCGATGCCCATCCAAATAATGTCTCCACTTATCCACTGCTAAGAGAATTGTAAGATACTCCTTTTTATAAGTGGACAATTCTTGATGCTTATGACTTAAAGCTTGGCTAAGATAGGCTATTGGCCTTCCCTTTTGAGATAAGACTACTCCAATGCCATTACCACATGCATCCATCTCTAAAACAAACTCCACAGCAAAATCGGGCATTGCTAGAATAGGTGCTTTACTCATAGCAGTCTTCAAAGCTTCAAACGCTCTTTGAGCTTTACCTACTTAACTGCATCTTTTTTGAATAAATTAGTTAGAGGCTTGGCAATTGATCCATAACCAGCCACAAACTTGCGGTAATATCCAGTTAATCCCAAGAAATCTCTTAACTGCTTTAATGTCACAGGTACAGGTTGTTCATTGCTTGTACCTAGGAAGAATCAGTAGAGGCTCCTCCATAAGAAATCACATGGCGCAAATACTCCAATTGAGTCTGAGCAAAGGAACATTTAGCCACTTTGTTAAGCTACATTTTGTTGAATTGAAGTTAACTGAGTGTGGGTGAGAAGAGAATTGAAATTAGATGAGAATTAGAGAAGAGATGAGGAGAGAGAGAATAATATCTCAAGAATCAAGTAAGATTTTTATTGAATGACCTCAAGATTACAATGGTATTTCCTTTTATATGAGAATTGAGATATAAGGACCCAAAATGTCTAAATCCAAGCATTTTTCCGCCATAACCATTAACCGGCTCTAACTAACTTTGGCGCCAAGGGATCAAAACTACATTTCAAACATTACACCCAATAAAGCCAAAACACAACTTTAACAAGAATTGCAAATCACAAAACAAGAGAAATCACAACAATCCCCTCCACTTAAGAAACTTCTTGTCCTCAAGAAGAGAAATTTGGAAATTGACTCTTTAAGATTGGTAGCTCTTTCCATGTTGTAAAATCTTTGTCTGAATTCTTCCATTGCACAAACACTTCCTTAACTCTCCTGCTTCCTGCTTGAACTTCTCTGGATCCATGAACTGCTGATGGCTGCAGAACCAAGGCACCATTGGACCCAACTTCAGAAGGTGATTTTGCACTGGTACATCCCTTCTTCACCTATCTTTTAAGCAAGGAAACATGGAAGACCGGGTGAATGTAAGCATTAAAAGGTAGATCAAGTTTATAGGCCACTTTACCAATCTTCTCAAGGATCTTGTAGGGACCATAGAATCGAGCACTTAGCTTAACATTACTGCGGACAGCCACGGTAGACTGTCTATAGGGCTGTAACTTGAGGTATACCATATCACCTACTTCATAATTCTTGTCCACACGCTTCTTGTCAGCATATATCTTCATCCTAGCTTGAGCTTGCTTCAAATTATCCTTGAGAGCTTGCTGTAAATGCTTTCTCTACTGCATTAGATCATCAACTTGTGATGCCATACTTTGCAAAGAGAAGGCAGTAGGAGGATCATAGTTGTATAAAGCCTTGAAAGGGGTGGTGTCAAGTGAAGCATGAGGGTGAATATTGTACCAATACTCAGCCAGAGATAACCACTTGCTCCATTCTTTTGGATGTGTGAAGACCATGCTCCTAAGATATTGTTCAACGCAATGATTAACTCTCTCAGTTTGCCCATTAGTTTGAGGATGGTAGGATAAACTAAGAGCCAATGTCGTTCCCATAAGCTTGAACAATTCTCTTTAGAAATGAGTTGTGAAGATCCTATCACGATCAGATACAATGGATTGTGGCAATCAATGTAGCTTATATATGTTATCCAAGAAGCATTTTGCTAATTTCTCAGTTGTGACTGGTTTGATCAAAGCAAGGAAATGACTAAACTTTGTAAAATGATCAACAACAACCCAAATTACTTCCTCGCCTTTAGATTTAGGCAAGCCTTCAATGAAATCCATGCTTATATTCATCCAAGCCCTTCAGGAATAGGAAGTGTCTATAAAAGACCTTGGTACCTATGATCACCAAGCTTTGTTTGTTGACACACTTCACAAGAGCTCCCAAACTCATTAACTGCCTTCTTAAGCCCAGGCCAACTAAATATGCTTTGATTCTTCCGTAAGTTCCTTCCACATCAAAATGCCCTCGCCAAGCTGAGTCATGAGAGGCTTCTATGATCTGATCTCTCAAATCAGTTGAAGATCCAATGTATAGCTTGTCTTTCAATCGGATTATCCCTTTGCTACCTGATATATCAGAATTTGGTGTACTCTTGCAGTTCTTGTTGATGCTGTAAGCAATAATGCATTCTTAAGCAAACACATCATCTTCATAGGATTTGTAGACCTCCTCTAACCAAGAAGGAAGAGCAACAGACATTGCTCCACAATAAGCTTGCTTACCATCTTCTAATCTTCTTGACAAAGAATCAGCGGCAAGATTTTCCTTCCCTCTTCTATACTCAATTGCATAATCCAGTCCTAACATTTTTGTCAGCCCTTTCTTTTGAATCCTTGTCACAATCTTCTGTTCTAACAAAAGCTTCAAACTCTGATGATCAGTTCTGATTACAAATCTATGACCATCAAAATAATGTCTCCATTTGTCAACAGCTAACAAGATTGTCAAGTACTCTTTCTCATAGGTGGACATTGCTTGATGCTTGAGGTTGAGAGCTTGACTTAGGAAAGCAATAGGCCTTCCATTCTGAGACGACACTGCTCTAATACCAGTTCCACTAGCATCAGTTTCAAGAACAAAGTCTTCAGCAAAGTTTGGCATAGCTAGAACAGGGGCTTCACACATAGCAACTTTCAAGGATTCAATGGCTGCTCGAGCACTATCACGCCACACGAAGGCATCTTTTTTTAGTAGATCTGTCAAAGGTCTAGTTATGGAGCCAAAGTTAGCAATGAACTTCCTGTAATAGCCTGTAAGACCCAAAAATCCATGCAGTTGCTTCAAAGTAATTGGAATTGGCCACTCCTTCAGAATTTTTATCTTTGAAGGATCTGTAGAAACTCCTTCAGAAGATATCACATGTCCCAAATACCCAAGTTTCTACTGCATGAAAGCACACTTGGACAACTTTGCATACAATTGATGTTTGCGCATAACAAGGAAAACTTCCTTCAAGTGCTGTAGATGATCCACATAAGAAGCACTGTAAATAAGAATGTCATCAAAGAAAACCAATACAAACCGCTTAAAAAAAGGCTTGAAGATGTCATTCATTACTGCCTGAAATGTAGCTGGTGCGTTGGTTAAGGCAAAAGGCTTAACCAGAAACTCATAGTGGCCATGATGAGTTTGAAAGGTAGTTTTGAAGATGTCTTGTTCAAGAACTCTTATTTGATGATATCCTTATTGTAGACCCAGCTTAGAGAAGAAACAGGCTCCATATAACTCATCTAAGAGGTCATCAATAACAGGAATAGGGAACTTATCCTTAATTGTCAAGAAATTGAGTTACCTATAGTCGATGCACATCCTTGCAGACCCATATTTCTTCTTCACCAAAATGACAGGTGACGCAAATGGACTGTGACTAGGTCTGATGAAACAAGTCTTGAGCAACTCTTCAACTGTCTCTCAATCTCTGATTTCTGTGCATGAGGATACTTGTAAGGCCTCAGCTTGAAAGGTTCTGCACTAGTCTTCAATGGAATGGCATGATCAAGACACCTCTGTGGAGGGCGAGACTTAGGCTGTTCAAAGATGTCCTCAAACTCCTCAATTAAAGCTCTAACATTAGACTGCTGTATCGAACTCAACTCTGTTGGAGCTATAGCAAATAACTGTCCAATCCGCCTATAAGCACTCTTCTTGAATTCACCTTGTAAGCTCTTACCCTTGATCACTTGCAAAGAAACCTTTGATCCATGGGCCTCAAATGAAATTGTGAGCTTGCCAAAGTCAAATACCACCGGGTTAAATGATCTCATCCAATCATCTCCCAGCACCATATCACATCCTCCCGAAGGAAGGATCTGGAAATCATAGGTGAATTGATGCTCTTGCATAGACCATTGGAAGTCTTGGCATTTGTTCTGTGTGAGAATAGAGTTACCATATGCCACGGTCACTGCCAAAGGATGAGTTTTAATCACCATATGCCCAACCTTCTTCACTACCTTTGGATCAACAAAACTATGAGTACTACCACTATCAATCAAAATAGTGATGTTTCTTCTTCCTGCTTTCCCCTTGATTCTTATTGTATTGTGAGCTCCATTCCCTGTCAAAGCCTTTATAGAGATCTCAACTTCATCCTCAAGCAACTCATCCTAAGATTTTTGATCAGTACTGCCCTCATCTGGTTCAGATTCATCATTGTCAGACTGTCTTGCAGCATCAATTCCATGAGCAGACATCAAGAACTTGGAGCTACACTTATATCTAGGCTGATAAGGCTGATTACACTTATAACAGAGTCTTTGTGCCTTCTCTCAATAGTTCTATTGGCCTTGTTTCCAACTAGATCTCTTTGATGAGATTTTGTACCACTTCCTTTGAACTTGCCTTTGTCACTTGAAGAAGATAGTGGCCTCAATCAATTTAGCCTTCGCATAGGCCTTAGTTAAAGGCTTAGGTCCAATTGCCTTCACCATATTCTTAATCCGTGGCTTTAATCCACTAATAAAACTTGGAACATAATAAGATTCTGTAGCTTGAGGGTAAGTAGCTATCACACTTGCTCTTAAGTTCTCAAATCTTGTCATGTATTCTCTCACGATTGTGGTTTGAAAGAATTTATTGAAATTATCCACAACATCACTAGTGTCTTCATCACCATATCTTTCACACAACTCCTCCACAAACTCAGCCCAAGAAAGATCAGGATTGCTTTTAAGAAGACTGTAAAACCATGCCTCATGATCCCCGTGAAGATACACTGCTACCAATTCCACCTTTTCTGACTTTTTGATGTTATAGAAGTGGAAATATCTATAACATCTCCTCAACCATGACTAAGGTTGCTTGCCATCAAAAGGATCAATTTAGACTCTTAGTTGTCTGAAGTTATTGCTTCTACTATCAGAGGAAGCATCATTGCTGCTAGATCTCTGTTGCTAGTAGTGATCAGGTGGCCTATCCAAATGCATAATACTATCGGGTGGTGTTCTTGTATAGACCCAACAGAACTATGGCATAAGAGGTCTGAAAGCATTGGCCAAACAAGGCCTGTTAGGTGGAGATGATATCTCAAAATGAGGTTTCTGTGAATCTTGCATTTTTGGTAAATATAACAGGTTGGTGTTCAATGTAGGTAAACACATAACTCAGGGGCCATTAGATTACATTCATTTGGATTAATGGGGGCTTGCCAAGGTGTCGACCTTAGGTGGAGCATTATATTTTCTATACATTATTGATGATTTCTCACGCAAAGTTTGGACTTTTTTGTTGAAAAATAAGGATGATTGCTTTCCCACATTTAATAGGTGGAAAACTCGGATAGAAAATACAACAGGACAAAAAATGGAGTACCTAAGAACTAAAAATGGGATGGAATACATAAACAGCGAATTTGATGAGTTATGTGCAAAAAACGGAATCGTACATCATAATACTGTTAGAGGAACACCCCAATAGAATGGTGTTGCGGAGCGTATGAACCGAACCCTGTTGGACACAGTTTAGTGTATGCTGTTCGCATTAGGCCTAGGTAAATAATTTTGGAGGGAGGCTGTTAATACAGCCTGCTATTGAGTAAATAGGATGCCCTCATCTGGTATAGGCTTAGAAACACCTAAAGAAATGTGGACGGGAAAACCAGCAGGCTACTCAGTGTTGAGAGTCTTTGGCAATGCAGCCTATGCCCACCAGTCAGAGGGCAAGCTGGAACTGAGAGCCGTCAAAAGTGTGTTCCTTGGTTACTCTGAAGGGGTAAAGGGATATATAATAGGAGTTAAGGATGGAAACAAAACAAAAATTATCATAAGTAGAGATGTGAAGTTCAACGAACATGAAATGCCCTACACGTAAATAAGAACTTAGCTCCTCAAAAGCGTATGTTTGAGCTAGAACACTACGAATTAAAGATGAACCCACCTAAACTGAATTACCAAAATGAGGCAAGAACAGAACCCGAACCAGATAGCGCTGAACCCGAACAAATGTGAGAGGCCAAATAGATCAATCTCAAGATGTAGGTGGTGCTGAAAGAGGCACCGAACCAGAAATAGTGATGGAAACAGAGACCATCCCTGAAAATGAGCTAGGCGACTATCTACTGTCGAGAGATAGGGCAAGGAGGGATGTGAGGCCCCCTAAAAGGTTAGGATATGCGGATTGCATAGCCTATGCCCTAAATACAACACTAGATTATATTGAGTCAGAACTTTTAAGTTTCAAGGAGGCTGTTAACAGTCAGCATTCAGTGGAATAGCTGGATGCTATGAAGGCAGAAATGGACTCCTTAGCGAAGAATAGGACTTGGTCACTAGTGCCCAAGCCGGCGGGCAATAAGCTAGTGGGATCTAAGTGGATCTTCAAGATTAAGGAACCTAATTTACCTTCTGAAAAACCTAGGTTTAAGGCCAGGCTTGTAGCTCAAGGTTTCACGCAGCGAGAAGGCGTGGATTATAATGAAATATTTTTGCCAGTCGTAAAACACACCATCATTAGGGTGTTGATGGCTTCGACAGCCAAGTTTGACCTAGAATTAGAACAGCTAGATGTGACAACCACTTTCTTGCATGGGGAGCTTGATGAGGAGGTATACATGGCTCAGCCCGCAGGTTTTGTTAAGCCCGAGAATGCTGGCCTTGTATGTAGACTTAGGAAGTCCTTGTATGGACTAAAACAGTCCTCGAGGCAATGGTACAAGCGGTTTTACCACTTCATGACTGAAGTTGGGTTCTGTAGGTTAATACATGATGTGTGTTTCTATGTGAAAATTTTGAATTCTGATTCTGCTATATATCTACTGATTTATGTGGATGAAATGTTGATAGCTAGCCGTCATTTAACCGAGATAGAGAAATTGAAAAACATGTTAAACCGGAACTTTCAAATGAAAGACTTTGGTCCAACTAAGAAGATCTTAGGGATGGAAATAAGTAGGGATCGCACTAGACATATGATAAACTTATCCCAAACCTCATACTTAGAAAAGGTCATTCATAGGTTTAACATGAATGACGCTAAAATTGTTAGAGTTCCCATTGCCGCACATCACAAATTTTCAGTAGTACAACGTTCAGGAAATGAACAGGAAGTGGCTGAAATAATTAATGTTCCTTATGCTAATGCAATAGGTTCAATTATGGATGCCATGACATGTACTAGGCCTGATTTAGCTTATCCCATTAGTGTGCTCTTGAGATTCATGATGAATCTAGGGAAAGAGCACTGGAATGGGATTAAGTGGCTCTTGAAATAGATCAAGGGCACCACGAAGCTAGGACTTACGTTTGGACGAATGGATATAGACTTGAGACTTCTAGGATATACCGATAGTGATTTCGGTGGAGACCTTGACAAGCGTAAGTCCACGAGCTCCTACATCTTCTCTTTGAATGGCGGGGCTATTAGTTGGAGATCTTAGCTCCTATCATTGACGGCATTGTCAACCACTGAAGCCGAGCTCTTGGCACTAACAGATGCCATTAAAGACGCGATATGGCTTAGTGGACTTCAAAATGAATTAAACTTAGGCCTAGGCGTACCAACGATATATACGGATAGCCAATCAGCCCTAGCATTAAGTAAGAACACTGTATTTCATGATAGGAGTAAACATCTCGCTATCAGGCGACATTTCGTTACTGAACAGATAGAGTCGAGAAAGGTGGAGCTACGAAAAATTTGCACAAATGATAACCCGACAGATATGGGAATGAAGGCCGTACCCTTGAATAAGTTAATAAAGTGTATTAGCTTAGTTCAAGACTCCTGGGATCCGGGAGGAGGTGATGGACCAAAATCAAAGTGTTTTGCCCCACTATTACTAGAGTGAATCCAGTAGTTAAACCAAATAGGAACCATGTGGAGAATTGTTAGAATTTGGTTCCTATATAGTCTATACTATGTCCCGGAACAAGGCATGAGATCTAAGTTATAAACGTTACAATCAGTGTTTTGTTAAAAAATAATTTAAATGGATTTTAATTAAGATAAAATTAATTAATTAATTAAATATGTTAAAAATAAATTTTATTACCATTAAAAATGGTGGAGTACAGTTGTACCCCACCTAGACAAAGCTTCCAAGGGAAGCTTCCCTGCTCGTTTGCTTTTCAAGCCCAAAAGAGGACACGTGGTGTTCTGTGATTTGCTGATTTTGGAGGCCTCATCTTGGCCATTCATTTGGGCGGTGGATCGTGTGGTTATTGAGGGGGGACACGTGTCCCTCATCTAGAGCTCCTTATGTGTGTTTGTTTGGTTGAATCTGGGCCATTGGATCGAGCCTTATTAGTGGCTCTGGTTCGTTGCACACGGATTGCTCTTTGCTAATAAATGAAAGAGGGGGGGGGGGGGGGGGGGGGGGGGTTCTGGAGAGAGAAAAAGGAAGTTCTTTTTTGGGGAATTTTTTTGGGTTTGTCATCCGGTTCTCTCTCCTCCTTTCTCTCTCCACACCCGGTTCTTCTCCTCCTCCTTTCGAGGTGTTTTCTAGGGTTTGCTTAGGGGTTTTTAGAGCCAAACCCGCACTGGTAAGAAGAGGACTCGCTAGGAGCTGGAAACCACGAAGGCCGGTGCAACGGTGGGACCTGGGATCGTGAGACTTGCAGTCGCTAGCTCGGAGTCGGTATAACTTCTTACTCCTTTCTCTTACTTTACTGTTTTGGTTTGTAAAGTTGGTTTTTAGAAAGGGTTGTAACTTAATAGCTTAGGTTACTTTGAAAGCGCCTTTTAACATTTACGTGATTTGTAATATGGTTTGTAATAATTATTAATATAGACCTCTCTAGTGGTAGGGCGACTGTGGAGTGGGTCATTTAGGACCGAACCACGTTAAAATATCGTGTGTACTCTCTATTTTGTTTATGTCTTCTATCGTCGTTTGTAATCTCAACTCAAATCTTAGAGCCACAATTTAAAGACCACCTTTTTCACCAATCCTTAAATGAACTAAGTTAGTGTTGAAGATAAAACCGGATTTAACAAAGACAACTTAAAATTAGTAAAGTTAAAACAACTAGTTTTTGAACTTAGGTTAAGAGGTTCAGTTCTTCTCAAAGATCAACATTAACAGAAGTGTTTTAAGAACTTTAACCAGATTAAAATCTGTTTTCTGAACCCTCAAATCACAACACGATCCATCATCCTTCACGGACTCAGGCAAGGACTCATAGGGGATGTGTGTCGAGAAAATCCTTATCGGGTAATTGAAATTGAGATTTGGGTTTTGGTCTTTGAGGTCAAGGCTGGTCTCTAGAGGCACAATGAGTTCATGGGAGTTGTAGTGAGCAAGGGGCTCTCACAGAGGCGGTAGTGAGAGCGATGAACGATGGAAAAGAGCAGTGATTTGAGCCAAGTGATGCCGGTCTTCGGCGTGCTAGCTATGATAAGGTCAGTGAGTTGAGCTTGGAAGTGCCTCTGGATAGTAACGACAGGGTCGATGACAACAGGCGGGTACCAAAAGCTTAGGTACATGACCAAATCGCTCTCATTTTGGACGAATGGCTCCCTCGGGAGGTGTTTTAGCAGCTTTGCCTCATTGATTTGATTTATTCCCTCTTTGTTTTGGTTATCACGGGAACGTGGTGACGGTGGCGGTGGCGGCGGTGGTGGCGGTGGGGTGGCTCTTTTGTGTCCATAACAAATGAGGATGTGGTACGCTTCTTTGCTAGCCAACTAGAAATAAAAGGGACGAGTATGTAGTAACAATGCTAAGAATTTTGATAAGATGTTGACAATTGCTAAATAATGCATGAATGGACAGCATTTGAGAATGTTGTCGATACTTGTCAAAATCTACAGGGGTCAAGCCAGTTGATTGTTGGGCCATCTATAATATCTATGTCTATATTGACCAAATCCTTTATCCCGATCCATGTGACCTACGACCTGACCCGATCTTGACTCGAAAAATTAATAAATCATGAGGACCAAAATCCAAAAATGACCTGATCCGACTTCGACTTGACATGAACTCCTAACCCAAGATAACCTGAAACCTAAAATGACTTGACTTGACTTGACTTGGATGAAACTTAATCCTTGATGACCCAGAACCCGAACTAGGACTGGAGAAGACACTCGGATGAAACCTGAGTTGTGTTTAGTGCTTGGGAACTAGGGTCACATTGGTTTCTGGTTAATTAAGTTTTGTTGTTTTTATTTATAAGTAACCTGAGCTAGGTCAAATTTAGGTCAGAATGAGTCATGTTACATCATGTTTAAATGAGTTAGGCTATCTCGAGTTCAGGATCAGCTTGGTTGGGTCCCGCTTAAATCAAATTGAATCAAGTAGAGTCATTTCAAATTTGTATTATCTTGATCTTTAAGTCTATCGGTATAATTATTTCAAATTTTGATTTAAATTAGGTTCAGTTTAGGACGGGTTATATAAATTTGGGTTCCAATCATTCATGTATGGCCATTTCGAGTTCCAAGTCAGATTTACGTTGATCCGGGTGTATAGATTTCAAATCATCATGGGTTTCACGTTATTTGAGTTAGATGATTTTGGATTTTAAGTCATTAAAGTCAATCCGTGCAAAAAATAAGAATTAAAAATAAAAAAAAGGCACCCTAAGAAAAATTGAATGTAAAATAGAACAAAGATTAAAGAATCGGATCCAAAGTAAAATTAAAAGCCAGTAAAAACACCATTGAATGGTGGGTCTCTTATTTGAGACGCCGGCTTTTGTACTGCAAGCTTTTTCTCACTAATTATCGGAAAAAAAATGGCATAGGCACAGTTACAATGGGGGAAGGGAAAGGTTGGAGTAAAGCTTGCAATTACTCCATTAATGACTATGTAGATCGATTGTGATCGATGTGAGACATCATGTTGCATAAGACTCAAATGCAAATTGGTTTAGCCCAGTATTTTATTCAACATTTTCAATTAATAACCTAATGCAAGTAAACTCCATTTCAGCTCATTATTGGAGAACAACCAAACATTTTCAACTCAAAATTTTTAGTTGTGTGATCTAATTATGTTCAAATTGCCTATTCTCGAGGCACTTTTATATGACCCCAACACCTTCTAGGGATTTATGTTGGTTCGGACTACTAGATATGTTGAACCCACCATAGGAGATTTTGTAGAGCATGTGTCTTAGATTATTTTATTCTTGCTAAGGCAATTTTTCCGCCATGAGGGAAGATCGGTTGCAAGTGTTGACCGTGTGAAGGAAATTATACCCAAGAACTGGATTCGATTTAAATATTAAACCAAATATGAGAAGTAAACAACATGGTAAAAGCGAACAAACAACCAAGATAATGATTTACATGGAAAACCCTCAAACGAGAGGGGAAAAAATCACGGGCGAAGGTAGAGAGCTTTATTGATCGAAATAATGGAAGAATTACAATATGAGTATTCACTCCATCTCTCTATTTCTGTACGCCTACTCTCTCTTTGCTCATGCTCTCTCTTTCTCTTTATTTATACTCAGTGTGACCTTGGTCACGCATAATTCCAGGCCTGATCGATCGGCATCCCGATTGATCAGTGAGCTTATTGGATCTGTTAACTCTCTGTGAACTTCCCGATTGATCGTCAATCTTCCCAATTGATCGGCGTGCTTATGGCTGCATTCGTTCCAAAACTAAGTAATTTGAGACACATCCTAACAAATCTCCACCCTGTCTCAAATTTCTCACAAAAAACGCTCCACCTTCCCTACAAACACCCCTCAAAGGGGTTACCTCAACAAAACAACAAACCTAACCAAGTCCAAGCAATGCTCGAACTTTCTGTTAGGAAGAACCTTAGTGAACATTTCAGCGGGATTATCAGCAGTGCCAAGCTTCTTCAATTCAACCTTGCCCTCATCAATCAAGTCTCAAATGAAGTGACGTTTACATCTATGCGCTTTGTCCTGTCATGATGGGTCATTTGATCCTTGGCTAAATGAATGGCAGATTATCTATCACATTGAACAACAACTACACGCTGATCAACACTAAGCTCACTCACTAGACCTTTCAACCACACAGCTTCTTTAAATGCTTCCGTTACTACCATATATTCTGTCTCTATAGTTGATTGTGCAGTAACCGACTGTAGACATGCTCTCCAACTGATAGCGTAGTTCCCAAGGCAAAAGTCATAACTTGTGGTAGATTTCCTCTTATCGAGTTCACCACCATAATCTGAATCAACATAACCAACTGAACGGTCACTGCATCTCCCAAACTCCATGCATTTATCTGAAGTGCCATGTAAGTATCTCAGAATCCATTTAACAGCTCACCAATGCTCTTTTCTTGGATTCACCATGTATCTACTCACCCTGCTAATAGCATGTGCGATATCTGGATGTGTGCACACCATAGCATACATGATGCAACCTACTGCACTAGAGCATGAGACATGTGACATATACCTGATATCTTCCTCTGTCTGTGGCGAAGCTAAGGCTCAAAGCTTGAAGTGAGCTGCCAAAGGAGTGCTAACAGGTTTGGCATCTTTCATATGAAAGTGCTCCAGGACCTTCTCAATATACTTCTCCTAAGTCAAGTATAACTTTCCAACTTTTCTATCCCTCTGGATTGCCATAGCAAGTATCTTGTTGATCTTAGACATATCTTTAGCTACAATTAATATATCGTCAATATATAACAGAAGACAAATGTATGAACCTGCACTAGATTGTCTGAAATTGACACAGTTACCATATCGGCTCCTGAAGAACCCATGACCGGTCATGAATTGATCAAATCTCTTGTACCGCTGCCTTGGCGATTGCCTTTAACCATAAAGAGACCTCTTCAACAAGTAAACATGGTCCTCTTTTCCCTCAACAATAAAACCTTCTGGTTGATGCATGTGGATACTCTCTTCTTGCTCACCATGCAAGAATGCAGTTTTAACATCAAGTTGCTATAGTTCTACGTCATGCATGGAAACTAGGGAAAAATGGAACTATGTCTTATAACAGGTGAGAAAACATCATGAAAATCAATTATATGTACCTTACTGTAGCCTTTGGACACCAAACGTGCCTTATACCTTGCATCTTCAACTCTTGGAATGCCTTCTTTTCTTTTGAAGGCCCATTTGCATCGAATGCTCCTCTTCCTAGTTTGAGGCTTGACAAGCTTCCAATTCTGGTTCTTCTATAAATATTCCATCTCTTCGTGCATTGCCTTCAACTCCTTTTCTGAATTAGCTCTACGCACGGCTTTTGAGTAGGTGGAAGGTTCACTATCATCCATTGTCTCAGCTATCATCAACAAAAACAACAACCCAGTGCCTTAAGGGCTCCCGCATAAGCAGGGTCGGGGGGGGGGGGGGGGGAAGATGTACGCAGCCTTCCCCCTTCTGTGGGCTGCCCAGAAGGGAGGCTGTTTTTAAGGACCCTCAACCTGAAAAGCTTGTCAGCAGCAATGAAGCCTGGCAGCACAAGAGCAAATAAGCATATAATCAGGGCAAACCTAGGCAAATGAAGGCAAAGACATAGCAGATCGCAAATAAGCCAATGAACAACTAGTCAATCAGGAGCTCAGATCGCACATAAGCGTGCCGAATCTGGACCACCCCAAAGGCCTATAACACTAGAGATAGCACAAAAATCCAGACTATCTTACTCTACTCCGCTACATTTGCTACTCCTATGCTAGCCCTCCGTTGGGCACTATCTAAGGCCATCTCCTCCCGAAGGTTTAGATAGGTGAGGTCTTGTCTGATAGTCTCCAGCTATCATAAGAGCATAATCTACCATCTCTTCATAACCATAACGTTGTGGTGGTTTAGCTTGTCCCTACTGCCTTCTACTAGCTATAATATACTGCCCCACCTGCTGATTGGCTTCAACCTCTTCAATTCTTTCAGAAATTTGTATTGTAGGTGCCTGTATACTTTCTGTGGGTTCATTCTGCTGCTGAGCTGTGCTACCCAACTGTGGCCGAACTATCTCTAGCATTTGCATCTGACTAGAATCACATGTAACAGAGGGCGTCTTCTATGGATGAAATAATGAAGACTCATCGAATTGGACATCTTTACTTGTCAGAAATTTATGAGACTTTGAATCCCATAAACGAAATCCTTTCACACCTGAAGTATAACCAAGAAAGATGCACTTCTTGGCTCTAGGCTCGAGCATTCCTTCATTCACATAAGCGTATGCAAGGCAACCGAATATTCTTAAATGAGAATAGTCTGCAGGGGTTCTTGACCGTACCTCCTTTGGAGTCTGAGGTGAACTATTCACCAAATGACATGCCATGTTAACAGCCTCTGCCCAAAATTCTCTCTTTAATCCATTCTGTTGAGGTGTCCCTGTGCAAGTCCTATGTCTGACAATACCTTGATATTCATAGAATTTTGTGAAGTCAACCTCAACATATTCAAGCCCATTGTCTATCCTCAACCTTTTAATCTGCTCCCCTATATGCCTTTCAAGTACGACCTTCCATTTCTTGAAAGTATCATACACTTCATTTTTTTGCTTTAGGAAGTAGACCCAAACCTTTCTGGAGAAATCATCTGTAAATATTAGAAGATAACTGGAACCACCTTCGGAAACAACCCTGGAAGGTCCCCATAAATCTGAATGAATGTAATCTAATGTCTCCTTTGTCTTATGCACTTCTTGTTTGAAGCTAACCCTTTTCTGCTTCCCATAAATGCAATGTTCACATAATTCCATCAGTCCTGTAGACTGACCACACAACAAACCCTTTTTACTGAGCTCTGACAGTCCCTTAGCGCCCATATGACCAAGCCTCATGTGCCAGAGCTTATTGATATCTGAATCTATCATTGATGATGAAGATATAGCTACTGACCCTATTACAATGCACCCAACAAGTTCATACAAAGTTCCTACCTGTCTGCCTTTCATCACAATTAGGGCACCCTTACTAACCTTTATAACTCCACCTTCAGCTGTGTACTTATACCCATGAGAATTAAGGGTACCTAGAGAGATGAAATTTTTCTTCAAATCGGGAACGTGACGTACATCACTCAAAGTCCTAACTGTACCATCAAACATCTTAACATGAATGGTTCCTATACCCGAAACTCTGCATGCTGCATCATTTCCCATCAGAATAACTCCACTCGGACTTCACTTATATGTGGTGAACCAGTCTCGAATAGGACAAACATGATAGGAGCAACCTGAATGTAGAATCCAATTGTCTTTAGATCTGGACTAAGGTTCGGTCACTAAAAGGACATCAACATCACTCTCATCTTTAACTACACTAGATTCAGCAGATTTATCATTCCTTTTCTGGTCCTTTCTATTATCATCTTTTAGTTTCCTCTTAAGCTTGTAACAGTACTTCTTAATGCACCCTTTCTTATGACAATAATTACAAGATAGGTTTTTATGTCTAGACTTTGACCTAGACTTGTTTGCCCCACTATCAGATAGTTCTTCCTCTAACAAATAAACCACTTCCTGAGTCATAAATAAAGTCGGACAACTTCTTATCAACCCTTTCTTTACTCAGCAAGTTTTCTTAACCTCATCAATAGTGATAGATTTTCAACCACCATAAATCATACTTTCAATAAAGCTCTTATAGGAGGTTGACAGAGAACACCACACTAACATAGCGTAATTTTCATCTTTTGGAGCATTATCGAGTTCTTTAAACTCTTGAATAATAGAGTTAAACTCATTAATGTGAACTTTAAAAGATGTACCTTCTGACGTACTAAAGGTGAATAGCCATCGCTTGACTGCAAGTTTGTTGAAGACAGATTTAACATAGAACATCTCCTGCAATTTCTCCCACGGCTCTTTAGTGGTTTTTACTTGCAAAACTTCTATCAAAACGTCATTGGTACAACACATCCGAATAGCGCTGAAAGCCTTTTCGTCTAACTCCTCTCATTGGCCTCCTAACGAGCTTTCTGACTTCTCCTCTTTCCCGTCCAAAGCTTTCTTCAAGCCGTTTTGAGTCAAGAGGCCCTTCACACGATCTTGCCACAAACTAAAACTCCCTTGACTACCAAACTTCTCAACTTCAGACTTCACAACGGATATCATAGTACTAAATCGAACAACTAGGGCTCTAATACCAATTTGTGAAGGAAATTATACCCAAGAACTGGATTCGATTTAAATACTAAAACAAATATGAGAAGTAAATGTGTGAAGGAAATTATACCAAAGAACTGGATTCGATTTAAATACTAAAACAAATATGAGAAGTAAACGACAAGGTAAAAGAAATCAAACAACGAAGACAATGATTTAAGTGGAAAACCCTCAAACGAGAGGAGGAAAAACCACGGGTGAAGGCAGATAACTTTATTGATCAAAATTGTATGAAAGAATTACAAGAATATACTTCACTCCCTCTCTCTCTTTATGTGGCTCTCTTTCACGACTGCTTTGCTGTCGTCATCAGACTCACGGAACCCATCTTTACATATAGCAGCTAAGTGAACTAGGTCTCGTGAAGTTCGATCCCCCATAGATCGGGAAGAACCCCGATCGATTGGAATCCCGGTCGATCGGCCAGACTGCCATCGATCAGCAGACTCTCTGCAGCTCCTTTACGTTTCTGTGTTAACCAATCGATCGGCAAGGTGCCTGATCGATCGAGACACCTACTGCTGCGTTCCTCAGTCAAAATTTGAGATACAACCTAACAAATCTCCACCTTGACTCAAATTTCTCACAAAAACTCTCCACCTTCTTCTCAAAACACCCCTTCAAGGGGTTACCTCAACAAGAATGTAAATCCAACCAAGTCCAAGCAATGCTCGAACTAGCTGCTAGGAAGAACCTTAGTGAACATATTAGTGGGATTATCAGCGGTGCCAATCTTCTTCAATTCAACCTTGCCCTCATCAATCAAATCTCGAATGAAGTGATGTTTCATATCAATGTGCTTTGTCTTGTCATTATGGGTCATCCAATCCTTGGCTAAATGAATGGAAGATTAGCTATCACAATGAAAAATAACAACACCCTGATCAACACTAAGCTCACCCACTAGGCCCTTCAACCATACAGCTTCTTTAAATGCTTCTGTTCCTGCCATATACTCTGTCTTTGTAGTTGGTTGTGCAGTAACTGACCATAGACACGCTCTCCAACTGATAGCGCAGTTCCCCAGGAAAAAGGCATAACATGTAGTAGATTTCCTCTTATCTGGGTCACCACCATAATCTGAATCAACATAACCAACCAAACAGTCACTGCTCATCCCAAACTCCAAGCAGTTATCTAAAGTGCCACGTAAGTATCTCAGAATCCATTTAACAACTTGCCAATACTCTTGTCCTAGATTTTCCATGTATCTAATCACCTTGCTAACAGCATGTGCGATATCTGGACGTGTACACACCATGGCATACATGATGCTATCTACTGCACTAGAATATGAGACATGTGACATATACCTAATATCTTCCTCCGTTTGTGGCAAAGCTAAGGCTGAAAGCTTGAAATGAGCTGCCAAAAGAGTGAAAACTGGTTTGGCATGCTTCATATGAAAATGATCTAGGAACTTCTCAATATACTTTTCCTGAGTTAAGTATAACTTTTTAGCTTTTCTGTCTCTCTAGATCTCCATACCAAGTATCTTTTTGGCTGCTCATAAATCTTTCATTTCAAATTCACCCTTTAACAGAGCCTTCAAATTGTTGATCTCAATCATATCTTTAGCTGCAATTAACATATCGTCAACATATAACAGAAGATAAATATATGAACCTGCACTAGTTTGTCTAAAATAGACACAGCTATCATATCGGCTGTTGAAGAACCCATGACTAGTCATGAATTGATCAAATCTCTTGTACCACTACCTTGGCGATTGTCTCAAATCATAAAGAGACCTCTTCAACAAACAATCATGGTCTTCTTTTCGTTCAACAACAAAACCTTCAGGTTGATGCATGTAGGTACTCTCTTCTGGCTCACCATGCAAGAATGCAGTTTTAACATCAAGTTGCTGTAGTTCTAAGTCATGCATGGCAACTAGGGCAAGTAGTGCTCGAATGGAACTGTGTCTTACAATAGGTGAGAAAACATCATAAAAATCAATTCTATGTACCTTACTGTAGCCTTTGGCCACCAAACATGCCTTATACCTTGCATCTTCAACCCCTGGAATGCCTTCTTTTTTTTTGAAGACCTATTTACAACCAATGATTCTCTTCCCAGTTTGAGGTTTGACAAGGTCCCAAGTCTGGTTCTTTTGCAGCGATTCCATCTCATTATGCATTGCCATCAACCACTTTTCTAAATCAGCTCTAGACATAGCTTCTGAGTTGGTTGAAGGTTTACTGTCTTCCATTATCTCAGCCATCATAAAAGCATAAGCTACCATCTCTTCATAACCATAACGTTGTGGTGGTTTAGCTTGTCTCTTTTGTCTTCCACTAGCTATAGTATACTGCTCTACCTTCTGATTGGTTTCAACCACTTCATTTCTTTCAAAATTCTGTACTGGAGGAGCTTGTATACTTTCTGTGGGTTCATTCTGCTACTGAGCTATGCTACCCAACTGTAGTTGAACTATCTCTTGCATCTGGATCTGACTGGAATCACATGTAATAGAGGGCTTCTTCTGTACATGAAGTAATGACGACTCATCGAATGTGACATCTCTACTTGTCAGAAATTTATGAGACTTGAAGTCCCACAAACGAAATTCTTTCGCACCTGAAGTATAACCAAGAACGATGCACTTCTTGGCTCTAGGCTCGAGCTTTCCTTCATTCACATAAGCATATGCAGGGCAACCAAAAATTCTTAAATGAGAATAGTTTGCAGGGGATCCTGACCATACCTTCTCTGGAGTCTTCAACTGAAGAGATGAATGATGAGAACGGTTCACCAAGAGACATGCCATGTTCACAGCCTCTGCCCAAAATTCTCCGCCTAAACCAGCATTCGACTGCATAAAACGAGCTTTCTCTAGTAACTTTAATCTTTCTGCAACGCCATTCTGTTGAGGTGTACCAGTGCAAGTCCTCTGTTTGACAATACCTTAATATTCACAGAATTTGGTGAAGTCACAACCAACATATTTAAGGCCATTTTATGTCCTCGACCTTTTGAATCTGCTTCCTTGTTTGCTTCTCAAGTAAGGCCTTCTATTTCTTGAAAGTATCAGACACTTCATTTTTCTGCTTTAGGAAGTCTTTCTGGAGAAATCATCAGTAAATGTTAGAAGATATCTGGAACCACCTTTGGAAGCAACCCTGGAAGGTCCCCATGAATATGAATGAATGTAATCTAACGTCTCCTTTGTCTTATGTACTGCCTGTTTGAAGCTAACCCTTTTCTGCTTCCCAAAAGTGCAATGTTCACAGAATTCCATCAGTCCCATAGATTGACCACACAACAAACCCCTTTTACTGAGCTCTAACAGTCCCTTATCACCCATATGACCAAGCCTCATGTGCCATAACTTAGTGATATCTGAATCTGTCATTGATGATGAAGATGCAGCTACTGACCCTGTTACGGTGGACCCAACAAGTTCGTACAAGTTCCTACCCGTGTTCCTTTCATCACAATTAAAGCACCTTGACCAACCTTCATAACACCAGCTTTAGCTGTGTCCTTGTACCCATGAGAATCAAGGGTGCCTAAAGAGATGAGATTTTTCTTCAAATCAAGAACGTGACATACATCACTCAAAGTACTAACTATATTATCAAACATCTTAACACGAATTGTTCCTATACCCAATGCTTTACATGCTGCATCATTGCCCATCAGAACAATTCCACCCTGAATCGACTCATATGTGGTGAACCAGTCTCAATTGGGACAAACACGATAAAAGCAACCCGAATCCAAGATCTAATTGTCTTTAGATCTGGATCACGATTTGGTCACTAACAAGACATCAACATTGCTCTCATCTTCAACTACACTAGCTTCAGTAGATTTATCATTCCTTTTTTGGTTCTTTCTGTTATCATCTTTTAGTTTCCCCTTAAGCTTATAACAGTATCTCTTAATGTGTCCTTTCTTATGACAATAATTACATGATATGTTTTTATGTCTAGACTTTAACTTAGACTTATTTCCTCCACTATCAGATCCTCTTGTTTCAGTTCTTCTTCTAACAAAAAAACCTCTTCCTGAGTCATAAACAGAGTTGGACAACTCCTTATCAACCCTTTCTTTTACTCAGCAAGTTTTTTCTTAACCTCATCAACAGTAATAGATTTTCTACTACCATATATCATACTTTCAACAAAGCCCTTAGAAGAGGTTGAGAGAGAACACAATAATAATATACCCTAATCTTCACCTTTTGGGGCATCATTGAGTTCTTTTAACTCTTGAATAATAGGGTTAAAATCATTAATGTGAACTTTAAGAGATGTACCTCTGACATACGAAAGGTGAATAATCGTCCCTTGACTGGAAGATTGTTGGAGACAGATTTAACACATAACATTTTATGCAATTTCACCCACAACTCCTTAGCGGTTTTCACTTCCAAAACTTCTGTCAAAACATCATCAATAAGACACATCTGAATAGCGGTGGGAGCCTTTTCATCTAACTCCTCCCATTGTCCTTCTGACATACTCTCTAGCTTCTTCTCTTTCCCGTCCAATGCTTTCTTCAAGACGTTCTGAGTCAAATGGCCCTTCATGCGAATTTTTCATAAACTAAAACTCCTTTGACCAGCAAACTTCTGAACTTCAGATTTTTCAACGGACGTCATAGTATTAAATCGAACAACTAGGGCTCTGATACCAATTTGTGAATGAAATTATATCTAAGAAGTGGATTCGATTTAAATACTGAAACAAATATGAGAAGTAAACGGCAAGGTAAAAGAGTCCAAACAACAAAGACAATGATTTATGTGGAAAACCCTCAAACGAGAGGGGGAAAAACCACGGGCGAAGGTAGAGAACTTTATTGATTAAAATTATGCGGAAGCATTACAAGAATATACTTCACTCCTCTTTCTTTATGTGGCTCTCTCTCACGGCTGCTTTGCTCTCATCATTAGACTCATGAAACCCCTCTTTATATATATAGCAGCTACCTGAACTAGGTCACGCAAAATTTGATCCCCGATCGATCGGCCAGACTGACGATCAATTGGCAGACTCTCTGCTGCCCCTTTACATTTCTGCGTTGCCCAATCGATCGGCACACCTACTGCTGCGTTCCTCAATCAAAATTTGAGACACAACCTAACAAAACAACACGGTAAAAGAGAAAAAATAATGAAGACAATGATTTACGTGGAAAATCCTTAAACTAGAGGGGAAAAAACCATGGACGAAGGTAGAGAACTTTATTGATCGAAATAATGGAAGAATTACAATATGAGTATTCACTCCCTCTCTCTATTTCTATACGGCCGCTCTCTCTCTGCTCACGCTCTCTCTTTCTTTTTATTTATACTCAGCATGACCTAGGTCACGCGTAATTCCAGCCGATCGATCGGCGAGCTTACTGGATCTGTTAACTCTCTGCAAACTTCCCAATTGATCGTCAATCTTTTTGATCGATCGGCATGATTACGGCTGCATCCATTCCCAAACTAAGTAATTTAGACACATCCTAATAGACCGTTTTGAAATCAGTCAAAATGTCTCAGAATTATCTCATCTTGATCCTCCACATTAATTAGTGTGACCTTGAGCTTCAAAGAATTACTCATTCATAGAGTATTGCAAACATTGTCACATGTTCTTATCAGTACTCATAAATTAAGCTAGTGGTCCATTTCAGTATCCATCTTGAATAGAAGTCCCTTCCTATATGACAATGAGTTGGCATAACGGCAAACGAATTAAAACCACACTTGAAATGTGGTAGACTATTGAATGGTCCCGAGAAAGAAATAAGTGTAAGAAAATTACTTTCATATAACTATCAAAACACCAAAAGATTATTACTCCTTAATAGCACACCATTTGAACAAATAAATACAAATCTATCTCAGGAAGCCTTCTGCCTTGGGTGTTTTTGTGATTTCATTCTCTATACAGGGAATACATATGTTTACTATTTTTCACACCCTACTCTACGATGCATGCTCGTGCTTGTATTCAGTTATTGAAAATCAAATTCATTCTTACAGGGAATACATATGTTTACTATTTTTCTATCGAGAAACCTTTACTGGGTAAACCCCGAGTCATTCGGCAACCCACACACCACAGAAGCTAGTTAAATCAAGAATTCCTCAGGGAAAGATTCACTCAAAAAGACACAAATAAGAACTCTTATAAATACAGGTAGATCCACATTTTTAAATTACCGAAGGAAATTGGTTTCTTATTGCTGAATTGATATTACAGTGTTGTAAAGTTGATCATTCGGAATCATATGCCAAAAATAAAACATAATCTTAGCACATGCTAATAGTTAATTTCTTCAAGGATGCGCCAACATATATGCTCACCTGCATCATCAGTGAAATGAATAGAGTAATGTTAGCGAAGAAATAGAACAACGACGACAAATCCAACATAACAAAAGAAAATAAGATAACAGATTTACATAGTCTGCAAATTGTGCCTATTAAAGCACAGTACGTTTCAACCTGTGTAATGAACCAACTCACTTTAAAGCTTCTTTGACCCTATGATACCCAACTTTTGTATGTTATCACACGCCACTAAGCATATGAAGAAAGGCCCATTTCAAAATATGAACGATTTGAGAATGATGGTTTCATATTTATGGGCACAATATGTGTCTGTATAAATACACATTTTGGTAGTTATGGTTTTTCTTTTTAAATAAACACCTTGAAAATTAAGATGCCTTTTTAAAATATACGCTTAATAGTTAAAGTGTCCCTTTTTTTATAATTGAATACAGCCCAAAGGCAAAGTACAACTTCAAAGTACAAACAAAAACAAACATAAAGCAAAAGAGCACAAGCCAACAACCTAAAACAGAACCAACTACAAACTAATGCAACAAAAATCATCCAAAATACAAGAAACAAACGAAAACAAGAGTCCACTGCACCAAGGTCGCCAAGCAAGTTTACATCAGGAATTAGGGGTGATCATGGGTATGGGTGAATCTAAGACCCGCCCAACCCATTTAATTTAGGTTGGGTTGGTTCTTTTAGGTGGTTGGGTTTAAATGGGTAATAATAATCTTACCAATGGGTCCTATGGTTTTAAATGGGTAAACCCACTAGACCCATTAGTATCCAATTCATGTAAATTATGTTGTTAAGGACATGGCCCAGGGCCCACTTGCACTCCAAATTAAATGGTCTCACTCTCACCCATAGTTATTAAACTCTTGATCCGGATCTTAACATCTTATGATTTATTCATATTAGATGAAACTAACATATATGTTCATAATACTATTTTACGATTTCATCGATTCTACATCGATCCTACCAATCCAACAACAACCCAGTGCCTCAGGGCTCCTGCATAAGCGGGGTTTGGGGGGTAGATGTATGTAGCCTTCCCCCTTTTGGGAGTTGCCCGGAAGGGAGGCTGTTTCCGAAGACTCCCGACCTATAAATAAAATTTAAAAAAGTAAACAATAGAAGTATATTTATAAATAAATTTACTTTCTTACCTCTAGTTAAAAGAAGCTTAAGTTTTTTATATACTTTCATAAAATTTAAATTAAGCTTACTTTTTAAGTTATAATCTTAATATAAAGTCTGATAAGCAGAATATATCTTGAAAACTATCACGATAACTTGAGCATATAATAACAAATCTATGTTATATGCTAATGGATTATCATATTTAATTATATCTGAAGTGTACATTGGTGAATGGGAAGGGAGATACAAGCCAAGCAATCAAAAAGTCAACATCAATCCAGGTACAATGTTATAATTACTATTATCTGCTACAAAAATTGATCAATGCTAACATCTTCCCAAGTAACTAATAATAATACAGAAAATCATTATATATATATATATATATATATATCTTATGATTTTTGATCCAATACTACGATTCCAATTTATAAGGCTCTAACAATCCTAAGTAGAATCCCGATTCTAACAACCTTGCTCTCATTGCTCCAAAATCCTCACTTGCAACCCATTTTTAAAATAAATATAATAATTTAATCAAAATCCACCCATTGAACATGGATCTTTAATCCATCCATTTGCACTCCTCTTTGCTCATCTTAAATTATATCCAACCTTTAGTTCATGCAATGAATGTTTGAATAGGATCACCATGGTAACCCAAGACCCATTAGAACCAGAACTAGAACTAGAACTTTTGAAATGCTTCTTATGGATATGGGTGGGTCTTTGACCCAAAATTATTGGTCTTTATGGGTTGGACCCAAACCTAACGCAACCTAGCCATTGAACACTCCTATCAGGAAAATCACCTGTTAACCGATCACTTCACAAAATCGCTTACAGGTTTCTAGTAACTTCATTTGGTTCGTACAGGAGATCCTAACACCAAGTCAAAGCCCAAAATCCAACCCTAATCGAGATGCTCCAAAATATATCCTCCTCCACCTGCTTCTCCTTGTCAAAAATTATCTTGTTCCTTTTATTCCATATTACCCAAACAACAATAAAAAAGCAGAGATATCCAAACCTTCTTCTTAAATTTTCCAATGAAATGAAAGGACACCCATCCAAACCGGGGAGTATAAATTGGTAACTTCACCACCCTACACCATACCCCCTGACTTCGAGGGCAATTTAACATTAGGTGATCAATATCTTCCTTCTCCAATTCTTATATGACCCATTTATCATTTACACTATCGAGAATCGCCATTTTTATCAAGCGATCTTTAGTATTTAGTCTCCTTTACAATGCAAGCCAAACCAAAATCTCCACACCCCACATACAAGGTCATCAATAATTGAAGAGGGACATTTGTTAACCATATTTTGTTCAAAAAGGACTTAACCGAAAATGTTTCGCTTACCTCAAAGCGCCAAAAATGCAGGTTAGGAACATACTGCCTAGGAGTCACCACCTCGATCATCTCAAAAAATTCCCGTGGACTCTCCCATCCCGAGGAATGAAGATTCTTCGCCAATTAAACGTCCATCTCCAGATCATCCCATCACTTATTGTGCCAAAATTTCATATTCTTGCCATTTCTAAGCTTGGTTTTGAGTCCTTCCTTTATCGTGTCTTTTACTGCTTCATCCATGTCCCCAACTCTAATTATGTCACCCCACATGCCCCCCAACATTCTAGCATCTATACCACCTAGAGCATCTAGCCTTGACCCAACCATGCCTTCACTATAAACGGATTGAATGACTCTATTCCACAACGCGTCACATTCTTTAGAGAACCTCTACCATCAATTGAAAAGTAGTGCCACATTTTTGATCACCGGGTCACCCACACCGAGCGCACCTTGGTGCTTAGGCCTTTGGATTACATCCCATTTTATCAACGGAATCTCAAATTTCTAGTTGTCATTCATCTAAAAGGGCCTTCTATGCGTCTTAATAATTGCCTTAGCCACGGCGATAGGCACTTTATAAATTGAAAGATAGTACATGGGAAGGCTATTTAAAATAGCTTTAACAAGGGTCAACCAACCCACTTTTGTGAGCATAGAAGCCGTCCAACCTACTAAGCGTCTATCAATTTTGCCTAAAACCGGTCTCCAAGTCTTGACCAACTTGGGGTTGGCAACCCAAAGATAACCCGAGGTAAGAAATATTGAGTTTTGCCACCAAACAACCCACTCTTCTGGTGTCCCGACACAAATAAGAGCTAACTTATTGGAATTTACTCTCAAACCGGAGATTGATAGGAAACAAAGAAGCACCCCTTCGATTGCCCTTAGTTCGTTTAGATCGGTCTAACAGAAGAGAAGAGTATCATCCACAAACTGAAGATGGGAGAGCATCAAGTGATTATTTCCCACATGAGATTAAAGGGTGGAGAAGGAGAGCCATTAATAAGGATTGACATTGAGATTAATTGCTTTGTTAATAAGGCAATTGAGGGCTTCTACACCAACAAAACGATTAAAGGAGATAGGGGATTCCCTTGAAGAAGACCGCTTTTGAGCGAAAAGGGTGGAACGGGAGAGTCACTAATAAGAATCGACATTGAGGCTGTGGATATGCATTACAATATCCATTTTCTCCACGTGACCCTGAAAGCCATCTTTTCTAGTATTTAGTCTACAAATCCTCAATCCATTGAGACATACGGCTTCTGAAAATCCAACTTCACCAACACTCCTTGCTTTTGTTTTCTCAACTAAAAAATAACTTCATTTGTTATCAGGGCACTATCAAGTATCTGCCTTCCGTAGACAAAGATTGACTGTGTGTTACCAAAAATTTCTGGTAAAACCACACCCAATCTAACACTCATGACTTTTGCAATAATCTTGTACAAGCAACCCGCTGTGTTGAAAGGCCTGAAGTCCTTCATCTTACATGCATATCCATGTGGGACAAAGTGTCTTTTGAAATTTTCTTATATTTTCTCATATGTTCTCAAACCAACACAAACTTATTAATGTCTGACAAATAGTACGTGACATTGAATTTTAAAAATATACAAGATATCATAAGATCTTAAAACTCTTTATAGATAGATGAAAGATTCTCGCTATTGAACTTTCACTTAGAGAAAATATATTAAAATTAATCAAAATAATATATTAAACTGCATCTTTGAATCACACCAAATCCTAATAACCAAATTCTTATTAGAAAATGCAACAACATAGGTGTTGATTCAACGAGAATAATAAATAACAAAGACATTGATTTATGCAGTTCTGCCAAAATTGCTTAAGTCTATAGAGTCGCAGGGAGAATTTTATTGCTCTGAAATTGTTATAGAGAGTTTCCTTCAATTCACCCTATATTCTCAAATCCTAGAACTGGGTTTATATAGGCGCACACGTAAAACCCTATATCCATTGGACTTGTCCATAACAATATAAAACCAGATTCTAAATTAGAAACCTAATTGACATTCGCGTGAGGGGGCATGTTAGAGTATAAAACTATTTATGGACCTTCACCCATTAGTTTAAGCTTTTGGAAGAGTTAGTTCGTTGACGTAAGTGACATCACCACGGCCAACCAAGAATACTCAATCGCTTGTATAGCTACTCAAAATACGTAACTAATATATTTACTCATACACACATGTTAAGAAACCAATAACTTATATAAAAACAACTAATTTAATAATACTTTTTATAATTCAATAATTTTTACTACTTTATTTCGTATTCAAAATTTCATGCGAAATTAGGTATCCAATGGCATCTCGTGATTTTAGAAATGCCACTGGTATATATAGGGGTAAATAATATGATAGGGTGATAGTGACAGTGTGAATTTTGAGCCACACATTTGGTTGGATAGAGGGAAGGGGGTAATATCTGGTACAAGAGGGATGTTGTCTACAATCAAATGAGTAGCCCAAAATCCACTCTCTCATGTGAGTCACCCCTATATATGAACATATTCATAAAGTTATTATTATCAGGATAAAAATTGTTATTAATAGAGCATTGTAAGGATCAAAGATAAATACCCAAGGTGGAGAAGCTTCTTTTCAGCTTGGGAAAAAGTAGGGCCACCCTCCAGCAAATTTTGTGCAAGCAAGTCTTGGGCTGCATAAACGTTCATTCCATTCATATCTTGGTCTGATACCACGCTCAGCTGATGCATCCTTTCCACCTCGGTAATCTGAGTGTAGTAACAAATCTTATATTAGAGTTATGTGAAATAACTAGAGATTATAAGTCTGATGGGCTACTTTAGTTAATACCAATTGATTTTAGAATAAGGCTTATTTAAACTTATACATGAACCTCATTTGTACTGGTATATACAAGATGGAAAAGGGAATGAGGTGTCCTTAGGGACATCGTGCATTGTTTTTTTTCTGACAATGTAGAGGATAGTTGGACCTAATGGGCAAGTAACCTCTTAGAAACATACTCGGACCAAGTTGGGCGAATATGAGTTTGGTACTCAGACCGAACAGGGTGAGTAAACCTTGCCCTTGGACAGATGAGTAAGGTTAGAAGCCTAGACGTCTTGGATGACTATCATTGTTTGTTCTCTAGAATTAAGTCTACAGGGATGGACTGAACCCTTGACGAGTAACATGTAAAGTGTGGATTAGCTAGTAAAAGCCAAGGGTGGCGGAAGCAAATAAAGACACTATCATATCTTACCTGCTTGCACCTTTTGCACAGTGAAATCCTACTCGCCCTTGCCCTCTTGTTTAACGACATCATACTTACCCATGCCCTATCACTAACTGGATTTCTACTGGAGTTTCATCCTGTTTAGAATTTTATTAAAAGTATCCCCTCACCTTATATATATATACACACACCTTGTATTAAAGCTATGCATTATAATAGCGATTTTCTCTTCCAGTCTTTACACTAATGACAAGCTGTTGCCTGAAATTATTGGGTTATAAGTGGAGCCTGTTTGTATTGGGCCTTGTTTGTGAGATATAGGATTGGACCAATCCTATTGAGGCCCATGACACACTAAGGTTTAAGTATGATGGCTCTATATATATACAAGGACGTGCATGTTACCATTAGGATTGAGAAGGGATGAGAGTTCAGAGACATCTCTTGTAAACTCTCAAGGATATAATGAAATTACTTTACTCCCCTCCATGGATGTAGGCTTCGTCTAAACCACGTAAATTCCGATATTCTCCTTAATCCCCTTTTGTTTGTGATCGTTATTTTGTTTTATAGTTTGATATATTCAATGAGTGATCTTAACCAATGGTATCACAGGCCCTAACAGAATAAATCGGAAACACATTATAGATCCCCAACATTTTTTTAATCAAGCACAGAACGATTTACCTTGGCTCGAAGATATGAATTTTCATGCTCCAACTCCAACTCCTGTAAAATAATAATGTTATTTAAGCAAAGAACTCAATGTCAAGGTTAGATCTGAAGGAAGCTTAAGGTTGAAAATATTTACCCTTTTCTGCAAGAACTCAATGTCAGAAAGGAGTAATTCATGCTGCAATATAAGTAAATTACTAATATAAAAATACTATATATAATATAAAACTTTCACAATTAATGCAAAAATATAAAAGGTTAGTTGTTTTTGGTTTGATTCATCGACTATTGTACATTAAATAGGTTGGGTCATTTTAAATTCATAGTTAGCTAAAATGGATCAAGTTCAAGTCGGGTCTAAGTATTGTAAAGTCATTTTGTAATTGAGTCATTTCAGGTTATGGGTCAATCTCGTTAGTCATTTTAGTTTTCAAGTTAGATAGAATTAGGTTTTAAGTATAACTAGGTCATTTTGGATTCCAGTAATTTAAAATGTATTATTTCAAGTTTCAAGTTTCAAGTTAAATGTAGTTATGATCTACATGAGATTCACATACAATTACAAAAGGAGTTTCATCATCATAAAACCATAAGGGATTAGGTGGAACAGCTCAATACATTTATACATTAATTTGGATTATTTACACCAAAGGTCTCTATACTTTATCTATTGTGTCAATTTAGTCATTGTACTTTTAATTATGTCATAAGTCCCCATAGAATTGATATTGTTTCAATTTTATCCTTAAAGTCAAATTTATGTTAAGTTTGTAATGAATTTTAATCGTTTGGCTATGGATTGGATTAAATAGAGTCAATAAGTAGATTTTTAATAGACTACTTGCTTCTACCGTAATTGGGCTCCTCAAAATTATATTAACAATTTAACTTGAATTTGATTGAAGGACTAAATTGATACAATATGAATTATAGAGGGACTAAATTTACACGATAATAAGTACAAAGACTAAACTGATATAATGAGAAAAATATAGGGATCTTTGGTGTAAATAACTCTATTATCTAACAAAGTTTCAATGTAAAATTTTTAACTTTATTCACATGTAAGACAATTTAATTCCATGATGCTCTCTATGATAATGATGATCTAATTACCTTTTTGGACCTAATTCTTGAGATGCCTCGTTCAAGTCGGTTCTCCAATTGCTTAAGCTCCTTCACAGTCAATGAACTCACACATTCCCCCATCAAATGCCTATTAAGAAAATTTGGGTCAACTTGCTTCATCTAAGATTGAGCACACAAAACAATTGGCCATAATACATATATTTAAGATATTATATTAAAAAAAAAAATTACAAGAATATGATCATATTGGAATTATTTCATAAAGTGAGCTACCATTGAATGGGCCTATGTTTTTATTTATAAAACAAGTTGGATGTTAAACCTATAAAGCCCAGTTAATAAATGATCCTTCAATATGGGTCTAGATTCGTCTCAATTTATTGTATAATTAATAGTGTAGTATGTAATATGTAGGCCTAACAAAAGATGGACTTCGATAGAAAGCTCATACAATTTACTAACCCTAGGCTTGGTCCCCTCTCTTCTCCTAAAAATTCTAAGTGCAATAGAGACACACGTTCTTTCTTGTTTGTAATTGTCTTGCAAATCATATTAGATTTCAGCTGACTACGACAATGAATTTGGCTACTTAAATAACTTTCAACACATGTTGGATAAATTTATTAACTGTGTGGCGCGCTTTGATTCGAAAAAAACACGAGTATTAAGGTAATATATATGAAGTTGTTGATATGAAATATGTAGTTTCAAACATGAGGTACTTGCGTTTCAGTGTCACAATATCTTTCCATATTTTTACCATACTTGTTTTAACTACGAGCTATCCTAAATTTTCTCTATGACACATGTCGATCTCTCCCAAGACTGATTAATCAATATAGTATGTTATTTAAATAATAGAAAAAGATATTGTTATATGTATAAAATTGTGTTCAAATTGATGAGCTTATTTTCAAAAAGTAGCGATGGAAACTCGCAAAAAAAAGAACTCGCATCTTGCGGAGAAATCCAATGATGCAGCCGCTAAATAGCCTTTGGCGGGTAAGGCGGGTCGAGACAGACGAGCTAGAAATAGGCAGGATTAGGACGCCACGGTTAGACGAGAAGCTGCCTCGTGTTTGTGATTGGCGCATAGCTTGGCGGATACATGGTTGGCGGCAAGATCTTGGCATCACGGCTAAAGAAAGACGCGTGAAGATTGCGGTGGAGATTAGAGTTTGAGTTTGATTAGGATTAGTTGTTAGTTTTTAGATTTAAATCTTAAGTGTTTTATTTATCTTTAGGCCTTTATATTTATCTTTTAGAATTCTATTTGAATTCAAATAGTTCTTCTATAAATACAAGGGGAATTATGTTATTTAGGCAGTCAATTGTTTAGAATAATTTTATGAGTTTTGGTTCTTCTATTCTCAAGTGTGAGATTAGGATAAATCTCATCTTTCCCCTTGTAATTTTTATTAGAGTTTAATAAAATTAAAGGGAATGCCTTCAATTCCTTCCCGTTCCCTAAAATCCCACTTTACGCGTTGCATCACCCAACAAAGGGAAAGGAAAAATAATAAGAAATACCTAAACCTTCCCATTGCATATGTTCAAAATTCTGTACCCAATCCCATCTCCTCCTCTCCTATTGTTGGCCAATTCACTCTCCAGCATGCAGAGGTAGCTCGAGGTCTAGGTAAAAGGTTAGGCCTACCTTTCATAGTCCAGAACTTGAAGTCCTTAACTTGATATCAAGGGTGGACGAGGGGTTCACAGGAAAAGCTGCTCAAGGGAGAAGAAACCGTGGAAGAACTTCACGTGCAAAGAGTAGTTCACGTGAAGTTCTTCCATGGTAGTGCAGTGGAATCATTCTTGAAAATAAATAAATTATTGGCTCTTGTAGAAAAGGGGAAGAAGCGCCATAAGCCAAGGGGAATTTAAAGGAGTAATGGTGGGATTGTAGGTGCATGAGCATGGATTAGGAAAAAGGCTACTATAATTGGAACAAAAACAGGTTCCACTTTTGATCCGCGATGCATATCAGGCATGGTGTACGGAGCTATCATGCTTGGTGAAAGATATTGCTAATTGTGTGAGGAACTAAATGGGTTATCAATCCCCATCTTCTATGGTATAGTTATGTGGCGTCTCTTCCTCAGCTATCTGCCTATTTGAGCGGGTCACTTGTAACCCTTTGTTGCTGTGTCTCTTTTGCTGTATTTGTATATCTAAGTAATATGCCTCAAATTTATGTAATTTAGTTACAAGTCTCGCCGTGAGCAAGCCAATCGATCGGGGGAATGTCCGATAGATCGGGTGCAGCGCTGGTGCATGGGAGCATCAGAGGGGGAGCCTACCGATCGGGAGCCCAAATACACGTGACCTAATTTGCTTAGTATAAATAGACCATCAGGGCTTCTGTTTTAGGGATTCAATCGGATCCAATCAAAGTGAGACGCTATCATCAAGGCGTTTAAGAGCGTCACGAGAGTTTAGAGGGAGTGATTCTGTAATTCTCCATAGATCTCATTCAGAGGAAGTGTCATTGTGATTCTTCCATTATATGTGATCAATAAAGAATCTCAATTTTCGCCCGTGGTTTTCTTCCCTCTCAATTGAAGAGGGATTTCCACGTAAATCTCTGTGTTCTTTGTTTGCTCTCTTTTACTTCTTTTGTATACTTCTCTCGTGTGTTATAGTACTTGAATCGAATCCAATATTGGGAGTTAAGTTCTACATTAAAAAGGTATTAATTTCCTAACAAATTGATATCCGAGTATATCAAGCTTGTTTAAAATTTTTCCTCACAAATTGGTATCATAGTATATCAGATTTGTCTAGATTCCTCAACAATTAGTATCAGAGCCCTATTTATTTCGATTTGGTACTATGACGTCTGCAGTCAAATCTGAATTTGAGAAGTTTGGTGGTCAAGGGAGTTTCAGTTTATGGCAGGTTCGCGTTAAGGGCCTTTTGACTCAAAGTGGCTTGAAGAAAGCTTTAGAAAGAAAAGAGAAGAAACCTGAGAGTTTGTCCGAAACACAGTGGGAGGAGTTAGACGAAAGGGCTCTTACGGCAATTCAGATATGTCTTACCGATGACGTTTTGACAGAAGTTTTGGAAGTGAAGACCGCTACGAACTTGTGGGAGAAATTGCAGATTATGTTCTGTTTCAAGTCTGTCTCCAACAAACTTGCAGTTGAGCATCGGTTGTTTACGTTTCGTATGTCAGAAGGTACGTTACTTAAGAATCATATTAATAAATTTAATTCGTTAATTTAAGAAATAAAGGAGCTTGATGATGCTCCTCAGGATGAAGATCAAGTAATGTTATTGTTATATTCACTCTCTACCTCTTATAGAGGCTTCGTAGAAAGCATGATTTATGGTAGTAGGTCATCTATCACAGTTGATGGGGTAAGAGATACCTACTGAGTAAAGAAAGAGTAGATAGGGAGTTTTCAGACTCCATTCAGAACTCAGGTTATAGTTTATTTATGAGAGAAAGAACTGAAAATAAAGAATCTGATCATAGTGGAAACAAGTTTAGGTCTAAGTCTAGATATCAAGACCTATCTTGTAATTACTATCATAAGAAAGGGCACATTAAGAGAGACTGTTACAAGCTTAAGAGGAAAGTAAAAGCAGATAACTGGTCTGACCAGAGATCCGCAGCGGCTAGTGTTCTAGTTGAAGATGAGAATGATGGTGATATACTGTCTGTGTCTGAACCTCAATCCGGTTTTAGAAATAGTTGGATTTTGGATTCGGGTTGCTCCTATCATGTTTGTCTCAATCGAGATTTTCAAGGTGGAATTGCTTTGATGGGAAATAATGCTACATGCAAAGTTTTGGGTATAGGAACAATTCGTGTTAAGATGTTCGATACCACTATCGGGACGTTGAGCGATGTTCGTCACATTCATGATTTGAAGAAGAATATCATCTCTTTAGGTACTCTTGAGTCACATGGGTACAGGTACACAGCTGAAGATGGAGTTATGAAGGTCGTTAAGGGTGCTTTAATTGTGATTAAGGGCAAAAGAGTAGGAACATTATATGAATTTGTCAGTTCCACAGTTGCAAGATCAGTTAAGATATCTTCTTCATCATCGTTGATAGAACCCGGTATCACAAAGTCAAGGCATTTAAGATTGGATTATTCAGGTGACAAAAGTCTATCTGAGCTCAGTAAAAGGGGCTTGTTATGTGGTCAGTTTATAGGACTAAAATCTTGTGAACATGGCATTTATGGGAAGTAGAAAAGAGTTTGCTTCAAGCAACTCCTGACGAGTAGAGATGTCACGTTTAATGACTCTTCATTGCTATCTCCACAAAAGATGTCATCAGTTAGTTGTGATTTAGGTCAGGTGAATAAGCCAGAGAAAGTTCAGTTTCAGTTAAGTAACACAGTTCAGCAACAGGTGGCTGTTTCTGAAGATGTGTCAAGAGCCAATTTAGAGAAGAAGAAGATTGGCATTGCTGATAACCTCGCAGATATATTCACTCAGTTGCTACCTAGCAGAAAGTTCAAGCATCACTCAGACTCGGTTAGGTTTTCTGTTTTATTTAGATAACCCCGTGTGTGGGTTGTTTTGTGGAGTAGGTGGAGAAATTTTGCTTTTGTGTAAATTTGAGTCAAGGTGCAGGTTTGTTAGGAATATGCCTCAAATTTATGTAATTTAGTTATAAGTCTCGCTGTGAGCAAGCCGATCAATTGGGGGATCGTCCGATCGATTGGGTGCAGCGCTGGAGCATGGGAGCAGTAGAGGAGGTGCCGATTGATCGGGGGGTGCCGATAGATCGGGGTGCTGATCGATCGGGAAGGCTGATCTATCGGTAGCCCAAATACACGTGACCTAATTCGCTCAGTATAAATAGACTTTCAGGGCTTCTGTTTTTTAAGGATCCAATCAGATCCAATCAAACTGAGCCGCCGTCATCAAGGCGTTTGAGCGCGTCACGAGAGTTTAGAGGGAGTGATTATGTAATTCTCTATAGATCTCTTATAGAGGAAATGTCTTTGTAATTCTTTCATTATTTGTATTCAGTAAAGAATCTCCATCTCCGCCCGTGGTTTTCTTCCCTCTCAATTGAAGAGAGGTTTCCACGTAAATCTTTGTGTTCTTCGTTTATTCTCTTTTACCTCTTTTGTTTACGTCTCTCGTTGGTTATAATACTTGAATCAAATCCTGTATTGGATGTTCATTTCCGCATTAAGTAGGTATTAATTTCCTAACAAATTGATATCCGAGTATATCAAGTTTGTTTATGGTTTTCCCTCACAAATTGATATCATAGTATATTAGATTTGTCCAGATTCCTCAACAGTATATGTCTATTTGGCTTTGTCCCTAGATAATGTTTATGATGTGTGTTTGGCCTAACTTGTGTTCAATGACGTGGGAAGTATAGATGAAGCGGGGTACAGGATATCAAGTGTAGGCTTATGTGAAATTGATGAACTTTTACTCAACCATTATAACTTGTATAATTCTTTTTTAAAAAAACACTAGTAGTAATTGAGTTTTTTTAATTAATCACCTTCTATCAGCATAATTACACTTCCATTATGAAAAAGTTGATGTGCCATGCATCTAAGTTTTTCATATAATACTATGATTGAAAATAGCTTGTGATAACTTATCTCAAGATAATCGATTTGCTTGACTTGAGCTCCAATCAATGGCAGAGCTAGTTCGATAACATGGGGGCAAATGTAAAGAATATTTTTGAATTCGTCTTTGCTCCAATTTGCATGCCTTAGTTTCTGAGTTTTTTTTGTATAGTTTAAATTTACCGAAGATTTAAGACAAAAACTTCATCTCAAATTGTACTATTTTAGAAACAGGTTTGAAACGCTTATTCCTCCGTTTTTACACTTCCCAATGGTTATTTTTGTAACAAAAATTCTCTACTTCACACCAATTTGTGGCAGTTATCTATCTATTTCAACATCGTCATTCATTGTTACTTTGTCCAGTCTCTTTCCTAATAAAAGCAGTCACAACATCGGGTTTACCATCCACTCCTAATTTTCCCATGGATTTGAGTTGGCCTTTTCTTTCGTCATAAATTCCATTAGTCTCCTTTATTCAGAGTTTTTGTTAGCATTGCATATAGAACTAGAAACAAAATGTTTCGGTCTATAATTTACTTTTCTAATAACGCGTTTTCCTGTTGTGATGAGCTTTATGCTCAAGCCATAACGATAATACATGTAAGGTCCATGTGTAAGCCAGATGCTCAGATGTTAGATGTCCCAATCTCATACAAAATTAGCATGAAATGGAGTAGTACCCTTGCCTATATGTTAATAGTTTCTTTGTTAGAACTTTACTATTAGAATTCATATTGGACTCATGTATAGAGTCCAGAACAAAAAGAACAATTGTCTCTCCTAATTCCCTAATTCTCAAAATGAAGAAATAATTTCCAAGTTGGACCATGGAAACAGTCTCTCGTCAGGGTCTCACTCTGGTGAGATAAGACTGCGTACATCCTTCCCCCACCAGACCTTGCGTGAGCGAGAGCCCTTCAGGCACTGGGTTTGTTGTTGTTGTTGTTGTTGGCGAGAAAAACTTGCGATACCAAACTAGCATCGAATGAACCCCGAAAAGCGCATACATAGTACGGGAATGAAAAATAACAAAAAACCACGTATGAAAGTTGTAATGCACAAATGAATTAATTCAGCATTTTACCTGTTAGAGTTTTGCAACATGTGTATCTGGTGTCTCAACTTTGCAGACTCTTGTTGATAATACTACATCAAATATATGGACATAGAAAAAAAGAAATGATGAGCTAATGTTTACATACAATTCAAATAAAACATTCATACATCTTAGTAACATATAGGCGTTAATTTGGTCATTTACTATAGGTGGCATAAGGTGTTCTAGGAAGGGAACGTAAAGGAGTTATTAAATTTGTCGGACCTCTGATACTACTTGTTAGAATCACCCACAGAATATCGAAACCTTAAATCAAAATAGCAATCATAAACCAGAGGGGGTCGGGAAGAACACCGGAATTTACTTAATTCGGCCGAAACCTACATCCACGGAGGAGAGTACAACGATTTCTTTATACCATTGAAAGTTTACATGAAATATCTCTCAACTTTCAACTGTTCTCAACTCTAATGGTAAAATACATAATGCATATGTATATATAGAGTCACCATATTAAAAATCCTAGTGTGTCATGGGTCTTAAAAGGATTGGCCCAATTCTTTACCTTATAAACAAGACACAATACAATCAGACTCCACACATAACCCAACAGAGCCGATGCTTATTGAAATTCTAGTGCAATTAATTTGGATATTCAACTAGTTGTATAAGACTTTCAGAATTTTCAATATCTACGGACTCCAAGACCTGCAATCTGATTCTAGACAGCAGACAATAGTGAGAATTTCATGTCAAAGTGTCTAGTGGACCACCAAAAGCTACCTACAAAGAAACACCCGGCCTCTTACTCCATTGGGTGAATCAAGAAAGGTCCACAGGTTAAGGTAATTGAACTTGTTGCATTCCTATATATTGCCAAGCATTATAATGATGTGATAGATTGTGGTATATTAGACGTGGATGCGAGTCATTTGTTGTTAGGGATGCCTTGGCAGTTTGATGTAGATGTCATTTATGGGGCGGGATAAGTTGCATGTATTTAATTGAGAGTTCATAAGATTGACATGGCACCCATAGTGAAATGAGATAGACAGCTCAAAAGTGAAGGGCGATCACTTTTGTCCATATCAAATTCGATTGATATAGGACGAGTAATTGTGGAGTTTCTGGAGCAATTAACAGCAAAAAAACTAATGGCATTTTTGTAATTTCGCATTTTTAGTGGCATTTTCGTAATTTGGTTTTATTGAATTTTTTTTTTTTTGGCCAATAAGTAGTTGTTATTGCGGGTTGTAATTCTCATTCATCAATATTTGAATACAAAAACCCTAGTTATTCTTTCTTTTTGGTGTATTCTGAATTTATTTTTCGAATTTGAGTTGCTTGATTCGAATTTTACATTTCGGTTTCACATCAATTTTATAATGAAATCTTTTTGTATTCAACAACAATATCAATATTTTAAAATCTTTTAGTACCCAAGTCAGGGCTCATACTTGGTTTGAATGCATAAGATAAGATTGAGTTGAATATTAGTTGCAAAGGATAGAGTGTGAGTTGGATTGTTAAGGGGTTTAAGTTGGAACGACAAGTGTTTGAGACAAATGATAATGTTTTTGTATTGTAAATGAGTTGGAAGATTAAGAAAAAGATATGGATTGGATCAAGTTGATGATTTAAGCGTTAAAATTGAACTATTTATCTTGTAGCAAAAATTAAGATCTTATTTATAAATATTGCAAATTACTTTTTGACATTCTTTTTTCTTGGCATTTGCTTCGATGTTCTTTATGAGTTCTTGTTTTACATATCTTGATTGTCATTTTGTACTTCAATCTCAACACTAGTGCCTTTGGGATTTGTATCTTCAATTACCGAAAAACAATATATATTATTTATTATCAGCCATGTATCATCACTCCGAAATTCTCGCATCAAAAAAAGATTATCTTTTGACATAGTAAGGAGATTTCAAGGTTCCCTCTAAAAGCGACAATAAGTAAGCTTTAAGCTCGAAATGCAACAAAAAGAAAAGCGTAATTTTAATCACTAAACGAACCCAAGAAAACACAAATGATGATTGAGATAGGGCTATGTTAGACCCATGACAATTTCTGTTATTGTTAGGGCGTCTTTTCTAAAATTTAAGAAGATCACGTGTTTTGGGTATATAGTAACAAAAATTATCCGGAATTTAACTATATGGTTGACATCGTAAAAATTTGAAGGGAATAAAGAGTACGTACCTGAGCATTTATCTCTATCACGGAGCTTGGATTTGTACTATCTGTAGATGCCTTCTTGTATCTTTCTATTGTTGACCTTATGCTATACCAAATTTATTCATGCCAGAACAACAAAAGAATAAAAGATAAGATGGCTTAACTCATTTTCATATATGAAAATCAAATCATTGGTAAATGGCAACAAACAATGCTTCTTTGATGGTGAAAATTGAACTATAAATAAAAAATATCAGTAACAATAATAGTCTGGTACATCATATATTAATCCATGTACTCAACTCATACTATTTTTCTATACTTTTGTCAAAATGTACAAAACTTATGGAAGTAAACTTTTTATTTTTCTTTTTCTTTTTCTTTTTCTCATTTTTATATTTTACATACATTAATTTTTGAGGTAAAAATATGTCCAACATCCAATCTAATGGTTATAAATGATTTTTCTGCTTTCAGATCAATAATGTTTTTCTATTATTGAATCATGTATGTTTGACAATATTATTTCATATTTTTATTTTTCCTAAAACCATAAACACCTACAAAGGTCCATTAGAAAAGGAAAAAAAATTGCTATATTAAAATTAAAATTTGACAATGTATTAAGATATCAATAACTAAATCTAGATTGTAAATATTTTGTCAAAAACTAATATGTCACATTGGTCAATCAAAAATATACGGAATATATGGGCATCATGCATTGATATCATGATGCAACTCAATATTTAAAACTACTATTATATTATATTGTACACTTTTTTTGGGTCATTATCTTATACATTTTTATTTAGGTTTTCGTTGATAATTGGATATGAGCTCGGACATAGGAGTGCGGTTCACCCAAGTTGAAAGAAGAAATAAAATATGGCAAAACAACAAATATATGGCGTAGTCGCCAAAAAATAACATAGTAAACAAAACATCTACCGAATAGCCTTATTTATCAAGAAATGAAATCAGATATCCAACCAACCACCACTTGAAACAAAGCTCAAACTTCAGATAGTCGAGATGCATTCAAATCCCTTACGACTTCATTCTGTTTGTATGGATATATCTTACACCAAGTAGACACCTAAAATTCAACCCCTTGGGGATTTATACTCCAAAGTTATCTTCTTCGGTCCAATTCTCGTCAATAGATATGCATCAGATAACTTGAACAAAGATTAAACAGAGAGGCACAAAACACCTTCTTTTGAAACCCCCCCTTAAGGAAACAAAGTCCACCAATCAAAAGACAGCACGGTTACGAACAATAGTAGACTAGGTACTTGACGGATGGGGCTCTCCCTTTAAATTCAATAAGCATCAGCTACTTTATAATCACTGATTCAGGCCCGATAAAGCTCAGATCAGGCTTCTTCCCAGCTCGACCAGAAAAACGAGCAAATGATGATTGGCTCTTTGACGAGGTGGTAGATTGCAGAATTGACAATACACCTTAGGGAAGTTATGAAAGAAGGACTCTCAGAATTTGAGGAAGGGTCAAAGGATGCTACAAGATTCGGAAGAACACGTCTAAAATTAGGGGGGCGACTATCATTATTCGAATTTAGATTCTTAGACGACTATCATTGTTCGAATTTAGATTTTTAGGTGACTATCATTGTTCGAATTTAGATTCTTAGGCGACTATCATTATTCGAATTTAAATTCTGTTTTCCTTTTTTTTTTTTTTTTGTCATCTTCTACCTTATGAAAAAGAAACCTAATCTGCACAAGGTTCGTCTTCTAGGGTTTTTGATGCCACCACTTCTTCCGACCTCCGCAGCCACACACTGTCAGTGGCCACCGCCGGCATCGACCGTCCTCACCGTTCACCTGTCACCGACTTCTCCGAACCACTTCTTTTTCTGGCCACAAGATCGAACGCAGGGGACCGGTCATCTTCTCCTTTGCTAGTGAAACCCTTGGCCCGGCCTCGGACCACCACCAAACTGCTCACCGCTGAGACCTTTGACCCAAACTCGAGCCATCATGAACCGCCACGAACCACCTCTCGAGCCGTCAACTTCGAACTCAAGCGTCCACAACTGCCTCAACCACAATCACTTATCGAGATGCAACGCCGGTAACACTCAATGGCGTCGATACCTCTGTCATCGTCAAGGCTGCCGGATGTCGCTCCTTCATCTGCCCTTCCTCTTCACCTCCCATATCTTTTTTTTCTTCCCTAAATAAGGTTTTCCTAACTTGCTTTGATACCTCCTTTAAAGCACAAACAAAAGCGTAAAATAATATAAAGATTGAAACAACCAGCACCAGTATTTAAGTGGCAGCCCTTTCTCAATTAGAGGAAAAAACAACGAAACCCAAACGGATGCCTCATTCACTATGAAATTAAGGATTACAATCAAACACCATACTACAATCGTCCTTATCAAATCATCAGCGTGATTATTGCGTGGTAAGTCACCAATCCTCTTAAAGTATAATTGTCGCACGGCGAGTCACCAACCCTCCTCAATGTAGCTTCTGCACTGCGAGTCACCAATCCTCTTCAATGTAACTATTATACGGCGAATCACCGTCCCCCTTACAATATAGCTGTTGTACAGTGAGCCATTAACTCTCTCGAAATGCAGCTTTAAAAAGAAAAAACTACAAAAACTCTATTTTCTCTCAATCAAGTATCTCTCAATCAAAATATCTCTCCCTCTCAAAACCCTTAAGCCCTCACATTTTTCCTCTCCTTTTTCTCACACCTCTCAAATGACAACCATCAATTGCTGTTTATAAATAAGTTACTCAATCATAATTGTATTCAAATCTCAATTAGATTAGGTAATAAAATCAAATCAAATATAACCTAATTTAAATCAATCAAAATTAATTTTGAAATAAACAGTATCCTAATAAGTTTTTGCTGCACAAACTCCCGGTTAATCTCATCTTCAATTTTGGTATGGTTGGCTGTTTCGCCCCGATTCCTAGCTCAGTAGTGTTGTATTCATGTGATGCCTGTTTGTTTTTATTTTCCCCCCTACTTGATTTTTTTTTTTTTTTTTTGTCCTATTTTTCATTTTTTCTTGCATATTTTTACGTTTGTTTTCGAATTCTCGCTTTTATATTGGTTGTTTGTTGTCGTGTCTTTATGAACTATCTCTTTTGTACTACTACCTTGTTAATTATTGAAAAACCCAAAAAAAAAAAAAAAAAAAAAAAAAAAACATAATGAAAAGCAATGTGATCCTGCAGGGTTCTTAAAAGTATATTGTACATGGTACAATGATCGCTAATCAATAAATGTTCGAAAAGAAAAAAAGATCGCTGATCGTTGTCATAATTATCTTATAAATTTAAGACAGATAATAAAAGAAATTATCTTATAAGAAATAAATATTGGATTTATATAAGTTAATAATTTTCTATCATACTATAAGGAATACAAGGTAAAAGTTTAAGGTATTGTTACTGTCAGAGCAAAAAAAGTAAGGACTTCACATATAAATATATTAAAATTCCACACTGAAGTCTTGAGAGTGAAAATATCAATATATAAGTCTAGCGAGTTATATCATCTAATACCAATTAATTTTAAGGTGGAATCCCACTGAAACTTATATGTGAACCTCATATATACCAATTCCGGTGGGTCAGGCTTAAAAAGGGCCAGTCATTTGTGACAAAAAATGTGAATGTCAGATCAATGATGTCAACTTATAGTGAATAATAGATACAAAGTTTTACATATTTGTTCTTTTACTAATAATTTTATCTCGACAATAACATTAACTAAAATTTTAAAATACTGCATTTTCCTAATATGTAAACCCTGTTAGAAAACTCGAGTTAACGTATCGTAAAGTATCATGGGGCTCTGAATATTGATGCTACGGACCATTCTGAAGAAGTACTATAATAGTGTAAATAGAAACATGTGCCATTTCATCAAATTTGAAACTTGATAAGCTTAATATAGAAATAAATCTAAGGAAAATAGGCTTGTACAAATTGATGGGTACGAATAAAAAGTACTGTACATGGGAATCATATATGTCTATCGAATTTGAGCTTTTATTTTATTTATATAATAGTATGATAAAAAATTATTATTTCATAACAAAACCAATATCTAAAATGATTTTATAAATTGAAAATATATTCCTTTTTATATTACTTTTTTTGACAGGACTCTATATATTGCTTAGGTACACAAAATACTAGGGTTCAAAATACATTATATGGTTGACCTCTAGGGAAATCCTTGTGTTGCCAACTCTATAAGATTGAGGGTCCTCAGAAGCAGTCTCTCGGCAGAGTTACACCCTGAAGGAGTAAGGCTGCGTACATCCATCCCTCCCCAATCCGCTTATGCCGGAGTCCTTGAGGCACTAGGTTTGTAGTTGTTGTTATATATACTAATTAAGATTTATTTACCCCAAGGAGTCCTATAAATTCAAATCAATTTATTTATGTATTTTTTAATGAAGCAATGACATTAATTAGAATCAAGTAACTCACTAAAAATCCACCCACTAACTCAAATTTACCCAATTCATGCATGAACCATTAAAATTTTATTAACAAATTAATATAAACTTTACTTTAAGAACCAAATTCATACAGCATAGCTTATACAAGGTTTAAATTGACACAAATTCACAGTACAAGACTATATTAATATAATAGATAAAGTATGAAAATCTTTATTGTAAGTAACCCATAAATTAATTACCTTTAACATTGTTCCTAACTTCGTTGCTTTCTTGGACACAGACAAAAAAGTAGGCCAAGAAATAAAAGGCATATTAAAACTACCATATTTTTAATACGCGATTTGAGATACTCAATGACTTGGTAAAAAAATGTTGGACTATTTAAATAATTTTTTTTTACATAAATTTAAAAAAAATTCATTTATTACATGTATGGAAAAATAAGTTAAATAAGTTATAATTTGGATACTTATAAGTTTGCTCAATAGATAAACGATTAAAGATTAAGAGATTGATTTTTTTTTTTCCAGATAATTAACAAGCAAATAGTTCACAATATGGCACACCTATGAAAAGGAGGGCCCAAAGAGACTAAACAAAAAATAAGGGATTGATTACCTCAGCCATTCCTAGATTTTGTTGCGGACCATCCAAATAAAGATGGGCTTGTCTAAACGTCTAGCTTTGGTCTTGGTGCACTATTTGGGTTATATGCCTCTTCTGTGTCATTTCCTCCCTCTTAAGTATCGTATAAAAAAAAAGTAATAAGGGGAGATAAGAGGGATAAAAGAGTTAATTTAGATGTTATGCAAGTGGATTCATGTTAGTTAATTTAGATGCTATGCAGGTGGGTTCATGTTCTGACAGTAAAAGGCTCTGGAGGACTGAGTATTGTCTGGAGGATTGTAGCCTTTGAAGTTAAAGAATATTATTTAAGAGTCAATTTGAACAATAGATCACGTGTTATGCTGGGGGCTAAATTTCAGAAAAAGGTGTAGTACCAGGATTTATATGGGTGATGTTGCTTTTAGAGTGTGCTATTTGGGGTGGTGTTGGTCTTGGCTTGCAGGTGTCTTTGTTGTCTTGATCATTGTTGGGCCTTTTGAGTTTGGGTTTTGTTTTGCATTTTTGGTCTATCTTTTTGTCTTGTTACCTTGGTTTTTCTTCACACTTTGGTGTGTTTTGCAAATTCTACTTCGGCGGGGTGCCAACTTTTGTACTACAGTAAGGAACCTTCCCCGTGCCTCAAGGGCTCCCGCCTACGCAGGGTCTGGGGGGGCGGATGTACACAGCCTTCCCCCTTCAGGGTGTTAACCTGAAGAGAGGTTGTTTTCCAGTACCTCCAACAACTTTTGTACTACGGTCTTTTTGCTAATTATCGAAAAAGAGAGAGACGAGAGAAGGAAAAAGACCTTTACAAAAAGTTAAATGGATATGTGATCATTTTCTAAAGCATGAGGGGGAAAAAAATCTCTAAATACAGGTTGAATAAATTAAATGTGACTTTTTTTTTTTAATAATTAGCGAGGTAAAATTCGAGGAATAAAAGCAGGCAGCTCATGAAGAGACTCACAAGACACACAGAATTAAACGTCACAATGTTTTAATTTGGAAAACAAATTGAGTACACAATCTATTCTTTAGTATATTTCAAGAATCAATAAACGAAAACATGAAGAAATCTTAAGGGTTATTATATATATAAAAGGCCCCGATGTTTTTGTTATATTAATAAAAAGGCCCCCAAGTTTTTGTCGCATTAATAAAAAGGCCCATCTCCGACCCGATGATGTCAATTTTAGTCGACAAAACTCACATAATATATGTGTCATTATTAATGTTACAGTAAAATGACAAAAAAATTCTTTAATAACCATATTTTAGAATAAATTAAGTGAAAATATAGAGTTTCTACATAATAAAAAATCTCAAATTTTGTGCTGATAAAGTATGAATAAGGGTGTTGAAACGTACATTTTGTCATTTTATTGTAGCATTAATAAGAAGTAGTTGCCACGTCAACTCTTTCGATGAAAAATGACCTCATCATGCTTGAGAAAGGCCTTTTTATTAATACAACAAAATTTTAGGGGTCCTTTTAGTAATTTAAATAGGTCAGGGTCCTTTTAATTATTTCTAAAAAGTCAAAATACTTAAATACAAATAGCCAAATCTTAAAGATTGTTGAATAATTTGTTTATTGATTAATCTGTGTCAATTCTGATTCAGGGGTGGACCGCATTGCCAATTCTGAATACCGCCAAACCTCTCCTCTGCCTTCTGGTCTCCCGTCTCCTGTACTGGTTTGTCCTCTATCGAGCCTTACTCTGCCCTTAAACAGGCACATAGGGCATGAGATATTAGGAAAAGATTGGGCCTTAACTATGATGGTTTTGAGTCCAATGCATCGACGTTTTTACTCTATTGAAGGCAAAGACCGTGGTGGAATTACCCGAAAGAAGAAGAAGAAGCTTCATAAGAAGAAGTTAGGCCATGCTTCATTACCTGTTAGATCTTGAAATCGGTGTTGCTCTACGGTGGATTATTTGGGCCAGGTGCGAGTTATGTATCGTTAGGAGTACTCGTGACAAGTACGGAAACGGTGTGGTCCTCTAAGTATCAATTGGAGTCTTAAATTGTTTGATCTGCTAGGTGTTTGATCTTGTTAGAGGGTGAAGAATGGGTTTGGTTTGTTTTTATTTTACATTGTTAGGTTAAACTTTGATATTTGTTTCTATGTGATATAGGATTTAGTGCCTCGAGAGTTCTGGCTGGTGCAGGACTTTAGGTTTTCTGGAGAGTATTGCTTTTAGATCTAGGAGCTATTTCTCTTTTTATTTTTTTATTTTTGTCCCATTTATGTGGCTTTCTCGGGTTCCACTTTCGTGAATGCGTTAGTTTTGTATCGAAAGTTTTCTCACTAATTTTCGGGAAAAAGGTCAAAAATAGTTGCTAGTCTTTTATCGCAATTTTTATGTGAAATTTGTGGGTTTGTAAAATTTTTAAACTTACACAAAGCTGTCCTCTATTAAACTTAGCCAGAATTATATGGACTTTATCTGTCTCGATATATCTATGCACCTTGTACAAATTCCGAAAATTGATGACTAATTGTTAATTATAAAAATGGGCTTTTTACTAAAAACTATCGAAACTTTTAGGTATGGTTTCAGAAACCACCAAATTTTTAATTTTTCAAAATTCTTCAATGTCACATCTTAACATAATGTTATTAATATCCGTTAGATTTTGCTACGTAACATTTTTAAAAAAAATTAATTTTTTACAAGATGAAAATTATTTTTTAAATATTTATAAATTTTTGAGATATTCAAAATATCTTTTTAAATACTTTGAAATTATTCTAAATGTAAATTCAAATTTTTTAAAATTATTTCCTTTTTATAAAAATCCACGTCTGCAAAATCGAATGCATTTAACAGTAAAAATTTTTGAAAAATTAAAGCGTGACTTAAAAAAATTAAAAAATTAAGTTTTTGAAAAAATGCCTAAAACTTAGGATTATATATATTTTAGTAATCCGACGTTTTTCAAATTAATAAAAACGACTGACATTTTTAAATTATTAAAAAGGCCCTGAAGTTTTTGTCATTTAATAAAAAGGCTCCTAAGTTTTTATTGCATTAATAAAAAAGATTCTCTCTAACATGATGATGTCATTTTTGGTCGACCGTGCTGATGTGACCGCTGTATTTGTATTAATGCTACAATAAAATGACAAAAATACCCTTTAATAATCATATTTTGAAACAAATTAAGTGAAAAGAGACAACTTCTATATTTTATCGGAAGAACAAATAGGCATCTCGACAAAGATAGCTTATATATAAAACAATATCTCGAATTTTGTGCTTATAAAGTAATAATAAGGGAGTTGAAGCGTAATTTAGATCATTTTATTTTAGCATTACTAAAAAATAATTACCACGTCAGCTCTATCGATAAAAAATGACATCATTACTCTTAGGATGGGCTTTTTTTTATTGATATGACAAAAATTTAGGGCTTTTTTAATAATTCATAAAGGTCGTGGTCCTTTTTATTATTATTTTCAAAAATGTCGGGTGCTAAAATGTAAATAACCCTAAAATTTAGGTAATTTTTAGTTTAAAAAAATCCAAAAAAAAAAAATTAAAAATCGACGTGGCTTTAGGGAACAAGCGGTATACTGTTCCAAAGATATGGAGAGGAGAGGAGATGCCAATTAAGATTTTATGACATGAAAATGGAAAAACAAACAAGAGATTGAGTTGCTTTGCACGGGGTTGGCTCAGTTTCCTTAACTTTTATATTTAATTTAACTTGTTCACAAATACGGAAGAGACAATATTGTTACGATCTGTTTGGTCAAAATTTTTCATTAATTAAAAGTACTTATTTAAATTTTTATTGGTGTTTGGTTAAAAAAACGATGCAGCCACCAATCCTAGCATGGCTTTGCGGCTAGCAAGTTGGCGAGCTAGTTTATGGCTAGGAAGATTATATGCGGCCAGGGTTAGGGTTTTTAATCTAATAAAATATGTTAGTTTAGGAAAAGCGTTTTAAATTAGGCAAGATTCAGTTATGATTTTATCTTTTATAATCTTTTTAATTTTTTTATATTATTATTAAGGTCTTTAGTTCCTTTATATAAGGGAGAGGAAGTCTAGGGTTTTTTAGAGAATTTATCCCCTCTACGTGTTTTCCTTCTATTCTCGGGGCGTGAGAATTAGGTTAAACTATTTTTGTCTTGTTCTTTATTATTTTCGTAATAAGAATTAAAGGAAGACTGTTGAACCTTCCTATTCCCAAAATTTTCACTTACGCGCTACATCAGTTGGTATTAGAGCTTAAAACGACTTTTGAGATGACCAGCGGGCGACAAAGATATGCCGTCATTAGAGACGCATATGAGCGAGATTTTCAACGTCAGAACGAGAGGAGATCCAAGGACTTGGAAGAGACATTCCAATGAATCAAGCTATGTTTGGAGCAATTGGGTGCGAGTACCAACCAAACGCCAACGAATCAGCCTCAAGATCCACTAGATGGGGGTGAAGAGGATAAATCGAGGCGGGCCACCTATTAATGGTCCGGCGGGTTAGCTTCAAACCTAAGGAAGCAAAAGGAGCTGATTGGCGTCGAGACAACACCTTTCATACGATGTGTACGATTGGCGGGAGGGTATGCCGCATAGTTATTGACTCTGGAAGTTGTGAGAACACCATCTCCGAGGAACCAGTCCAAAACTTAAGGTTGAAAACGATGGAGCATCCATAACCTTACAACTTATCATGTCTAGAGAGAGGAGATCATGTAATGGTATCTAAACGTTGTCTGGTTAATTTCTCGATTGGGTCAAACTACCGGGATTAGGGTATGGTGTGATGTCATTACCATGGATGCTTGCCACTTATTGCTTGGACGCCCATGGCAATTCGACGAAGGCGCCATCCACAATGGGAGGCAAAGTACATGCGGCTTCATGTTTAGAGGCACAAAGATAGTCTTGTTGCCTAAGATGGATGAGGCTCCACGACCTGAGAAAACCGAGGATCAGAAGTCCCCAGTTAGCACCTTGCTCACCCAGGAAGTTGGCGAGGAAAAAAGATAGCTGTGTCGACGAAAGAGGAAACTGTTCAAGACAAGAATTTCAGGAGAGAGCTTATCTTTAATGAGCCAACCTATCCTAATCTATCTTCTCTACATATCTTTAATGAGCCCATCTATGATGAGGAGGGAGTATCGGATGAGGTGGAGTCTCTATCAGAGGAGGATTGTCTGGAAGGGTTGACATATTTCTTACTGCCAACAAGGGGGATTTAATACTGGCTGGATTGGGCTCCAGAAGCTACCTTACCAAGAAGGCCACATTATCGAGTAAGCCTTGCGGAGTGTGAGGATGTTAGGCACCAAGTTTGGAAGTTCTTCACCCGGAGGTACATCTGAGAGAACCTAAGGATGGATCAGCTGTCTTGACGCCAATAAAAGATGGGACGTGATGGGTATTCCTTGACAACATAACAATCAGTAAGATCACAAGTCAAATATCGCCAGAAGGTGAGTGGAAGGCTAAGTTTGAAATCCGAGGAGGGGTACCTAAGGGGTATAAGCATGGCAACCCCACCAACATTATGATGGATAGAGATGTGCACTTTGTGCACTGTTTTTGGAAGCCGTTGTGCAAGATGGCGAAGAATCAAGACATTGGCAAGAGTGATGCAACCCTTGACTTGTTGAGAATGATCCAGAAGCATTGTTGATGAATTTGTGGGCTAATTCTCCCCAACCTAGGGAGAATGGTGGAATTAACATCTTGGCAAGACAAAGTACATTCCATATCTTTGCATAGTGGGTCAACAATCCACATCCAGGGCAAGAATGGCGTAATGAAGTTTGGCGAGAATGGAAACCAGTATGAGAGGACCTAACTTTACAAGAATAGCCCAGAAGATCAATTGACGAATTCGAGGGTGAATTCCTTCTAGGCTGGAGAGGATGATGCAGCTATCAACCATGATTGGCAGGCATGGTCTACCAGATTTGAAGGCCCAAACCGTCCCTATTCTTCATAGTTAAACTTGTAAACAAGCGCTACATGTAAGATGAGGATTAATCTTGATAATATAACCTAACCTGGACACCTTGTCTATAAAAGAAGAGGTAGAAAGTGTTGTCTGAGGTCGTACTTTGTTAGACTACCAAACTCATGTTTCGATTAATTGAAAGCTCTCTTTGATGGATGGAAACGAACTTGTCTCCAAAGTGAATTCTTGTCCTTCTCATTTATTATGTATTCCTTGAAATAGTAAATCTAGTTGAGCCCTCAATGGAGAAGACTAGAAAACCAAACATGAATCAAGTGATGCAAGGCGACCGAAACGAAATTGAAGGGTCTCACAACCTTCTTTTTTATCAGAGTTGTGAAAGCATGAGACAATTAAAACCCAGTTTGGTTATTCGTTTCTACTGAAGAAATCAAATTATTGTTTTGTATTGTCATTATTTTTTCGATAAGTAGCGAGAGAAACTTAAAATATAAAATCTGGCTCATGAAATACACAAGATACACACAGTGTAGGGAAAAGAAAAATAACAAGAAATACCTAAATAAGTCATAGATACTAACTTGATATACTCAAGAAAATTCACGGAAATCCACACCCATCATCCTGTACCCCACCTCATCTATACATCCCACAGCCATATAGGGCATACAAACGTGAGGATTATCTAGTTAGAAGCAACCCAAATCCTTTATATGTGTGCTCTAGTAACATTTCCAAACCAAGAAATTAAGAAATAATCTGAAATAATTTTAAGAAGAAAATAATAAAAAAAAAACACTAAATTAGGCCTATATAAAATTTTTAAGTATTGTACAAGTTTAAAAAATGGTATTGTACAAGTGTTAATAAAATTTTTTGTCATTGAACCAGGATTGAGCTAATTTTTCTAACACCCACTTGCCGCAATTGCAAGTCGTGAAGGAAAAAAACACATTTTAATATAGAAATAATAATTAATAAAATATCAGACTATTTCTATGTGAATTTTTTTAGCATTATACTTATAAAAGTAAAACAGGTATTGTTCTGTATCTCTTGGGTTTCCTCTTCAATTTTTTTCTTCGCTGTTCGTGTCAAGCTTTAGGCTTCGTTCCAATCGGCTTAGTCGTTTTGAGTTGCTTTGGTAGTTTGGTGTTCGAGTGCTATGGTAGGATTTTGGTTGGTTGTTGCTGCTTGTGTTCTATCATGTTTTGGTTCTTAGTCGTCGTTTTCATGGTGCGAGGTTGTTGGAGTGTTTCTGTCTTTTTTGGTTTTCTTCTGGTCTTCAAATGTGTGAAGGTGCTCTTGGTTTTTGTTCATTTTGTTGCTTGAACGGGTGGTTTTTGTTGTCCAGGTCTTTTGCTTCATTATTCCTTTTTTTTGTGCTTCTTTTTGCTCTTGTTCTTTGGCTTTGTTTCGGGGCCCTTTGTGGCACCCACTGATTTTGAGCTTTGCTCTAATTATCGGGGGGGGGAAGTTGCACTAACCATAAACTAATTTTTTAAACATTGTATGATGTCTAGTACTTTTCCACAAGTTTGATTCGTATCCCCCTCCTAATGCATGGATAACTAAAATATGTACACAATTTATCTACCCTAATACAAATACAAGAGATTACTAGCTTATCAAAAAAGTAATTAATTTAATAGTATTTTTTAAAGTCGATTGATTTTGTGGCATAATATTGGTCAATAAATTTGGTGATGCAGCGTATATAAGAAAATTTAAGGAAATAGAAGATTCAACGGCCTTTCTTTAAACTCTTATTGCTAAAATAATTAAAAAGTAAAGGAAAAATAGCTAATACTAATTCTCGCACCCTGTGAATAGAAGAAAACACATAAAAGAGAAATAACATCTACAAAAATTGAATGAATTAAAAACCCTAGTGTTCCTTTTCCTTAAATAGAGGAGGTAATTGACTTATAATAAAAGATTCAATGATAAATATACAAATAAATAATAATTCACTAATCCAAGCTAAAGTCTCCTAATTGATGTTAACTTTCTCAATTCGGTTCACCCTTTTCACGTCTCTCTCCTCTTTCCGTGTCTCTCTTCCATCCTGTCAAGTGACCCATCTCGCCAAGACCGATCTGGCAAGTAACCTGCCAAAAGCTAAGGTACTGCTGCATCATTCTCCTCGGGTTGGAGAGAATTCATCCTCGAATCCAACAACGGAGCATTTTGGTCATTCTTGCTAAGTTATGCCCCCACATGCCTGTCCTCCTTCTCGCAAAACTCCAACTCGCCAAGCACGCCCAGATGTGGATTGTTGACCCGACTCCCCAATATGCGAGTTGTAATATGTCTCGCCAAAACACGAGCTACATCATTCTCCCATGTTTTGAAAAAATTCGCCATCAAATTGGCCATTGTTTTACTCAGATCCAAGGTAAAGAACACGTCAGAAGTTCTTATTCATGCCATCTTCTATAAACTCTTCAAGAAGTGTCTCATGAGGCGGTCATCCCTCTCCTTGGCATCGAGCGAGCTGGACCCACACGAGGAGACAAGTTTTCCTGAGTAAAACCCTAGCAAGTAACTCCTCGAATTGGTGCTTAAACTCTTCACACTCCACAGGGCTCATTCGGTAATGCATCCTACTCGGTAAGGTAGCTTTAGGCACCAGATCCAACCAGTGTTGAGTACCCCTGAACAATGTTAAGGTACTCGGCTTTTCTTTCGATATTTTACCCTGTTCCTCTTGCCACCCCTTGCCTATCTAGTTCTCACCAACTTCCTTGGCGAGCATGGCTCTAATCTAGGGATTCGGGTTTGCGGTTATTACTTAACTTGGTGCTTCATCCTTTTTAGGCAATAAGACTAACTTTGTTCCCTCAAACACAAAGCTATTGGCGTTCTGCCTCCCATCATGGGTAGCGCCTTTATTGAATTGCCATGGTCGTCCAAGCAACAAGTGGCACGCATCCGTGGTAACCACATCACAAAACCCCATCTTCACCCCAATTGAAAAGTTGTCCAGACAACGTCAAGATATGGTCACATGGTCCCCTTTCTTGAGCCACAACTACTTGTAAGGGTTCAAATGTTCCTCCGTCTTTAACCTTGGCTTGTGGATGGCTTTCTTGGAGATAGCGTTCTTATAACTTCCGGAATCAATTGCTAGGTGACATACCCTTCCACCAATCGTACATGTCATCTGGAAAATGTTAGCTAGAAGCCAACCATCCCCTTCTACTGCCAAACAGCTGGACCATTAATAGGCAGCCCTCCTCAGTTTTATCCGCTCCTCCCGCCTTTAGTGGTTGTTGAGGATGAGCTATAGGTGTTTGATTGGAATTCGCTTCCAATTGAACCAAACATAGTTCGATTCACTGGAGTTTCTCCTCCATATCCTGTATTCTCCTCTTGGCATGTCATTGAAAATCTCACTCATAAACAGCACCAATGACGAAATACCTTTGTCACCCTATTTTCCCATCACGCGCTGCATCATCTGGTATCATAGCTCAGAACATTTCTGAGATGGCACTGAGACATCGAGAGACCACTGCCGTTGAAGAAGACGCTAACCGTAACCAACTTCAGCATGTTGAGAGGAAGTTAAAGGCAAAGGAAGAGCAATTCCGGCGAATCAAGCATGGCTTGATTCAAACCGGGGCACATCCTGTCTGCGCGCCAGGATCCCTACCCCAACACCCCTTATAGCTGGACGCTATCCAACAAAGTAGAGAAGTAAGGCCTCAATGAGACACCTTTCAGATGACATGCATGATGAGGGAGAGAATTGCACACATAGCCATCGACCCCGGAAGTCGTAGCGACTCCAAGTACAAAGACGACCGTGACATCAGACGACGGGGTGTTCAGTTCCAATTTGGTGAGAAGGTCTGGCGATCTTGATGCGAGAGCGCTTCCCAACTTGGGATTATAACAAACTCTTAGCCCAAAAAATCGATCCATTGGCGGTTCTTGAGAAAATCAATGACAACACTTATCGACTACAGCTCCCGCCTGGCATGCGAATTTCTGATATTTTTGACATCAAACATCTCAGCCCTTACTTTGGCGAAAATGACAGCGTTGATCCCCAATCCAATTCGAGGGTGAATTCTCTCCAACCAGGGGGAGGATGATGCAGCAAGCTGAGGCGCCTAGACCCCAACTTGGCGGAGGGAAGACTAAAGAAGGACCATGGTAGGAGAGCACAGGGTGGATACTTGGCACGAAGGAACTTGGCGTGCAGCCTAGATCAGCAAGTTGAACGAGTCTCCCATTCCAGCCATGATTTTTGGGATTGTTTGCTGATTTCTTACTTAATTAGTTTTATTCCCTTATCTATTTGTTTCCTTAATTTTAGCATAAGATTTGAATTCAAATTTCAAATTCAAATCTCTAGTCTTTCTCTATAAAAGGAGTTGATGAGTTAGGATTGAGATAGCCAATTTAAAATTCCAATAAATTATTTTCTTTCTTTTGTAACCTCGATTTTTCGACCTGTGAGAAGCGAACTTATGAACCTCTTTTGTTAATTTTATTCCAGTAATAATAAAATTCAAAAGGGAAGGCCGTTGAATCTTTCCGTTGTCCAATTTTTCCTATCACGTGCTACATCACTTTCTTAGTCCGCCACCACCACAGCGCCACCGCCACCATGCCGTTGCTACCAGTTCCTCATTGTGTTGTATGCATCCCTCTTCTATGTCATTTTCTCACATTTTCTTTTGGATTGTGTAGATGAAGATTTGATTTTATACACCTCAAATCTAATATTTTATACATGTCCAGGGTTCACCTCATATTTGATATTATAGACCTCAGATTGGGTGTATTGGTGATGCTTATGGTGATTGACACAAGTTGGTTGTGATTCCGTATGCTAATGATAGAAAAAAAAAATCTAAAAATTCACAGTTTTTGGGTGTATTTTCAGTGTATTTGTGATGCTTATGGTGATTGACACAAGTTGGTGGTGATTTTGTATGTTAATGATAAAAAAATATGAACATTTATAGTTTTTGGGCATATTTTGGGTGTATTGTGATGCTTATGGTGATTGACATAAGTTAGTGGTGATTATGTATGTTAATGATAAAAAAATCTGAAAATTCACAGTTTTTGGGTGTATTTGTGATGTTTATGGTGATTGACACAAGTTGGTGATTTTGTATGCTAATGAGAGAAAAAATCTAAACATTTGCAGTTTTTGGGTGTATTTTGGATGTACTTGTGATGCTTATGGTGATTGACACAAGTTAGTGGTGATTATGTATGCTAATGATAGAAAAATCTAAAAATTCACAATTTCTAGGTGTATTTGTGATGTTTATGGTGATTGATATAAGTTGGTGGTGATTCTATATGTTAATGAGAGAAAAAATCTGGACATTTACAGTTTTTGGGTGTATTTGTGATGCTTATGGTGATTGACACAAGTTGGTGGTGATTCTATATGCTAATGAGAGAAAAAATCTGAACATTTATAATTTTTGGCTATATTTTGGGTGGATTTGTGATGCTTATAGTGATTGACACAAGTTAATGGTGATTTTGTATGCTTATAATAGAACAATCTTAATATTTACAGTTTTTGGGCATATTTGGGGTATATTTGAGAAGAGAATGAATGAGAGAAAGAGATTTGGGAGAGAATAAGGATGTTCTCATTTTTTATTATGTGTTTACTGTATGTACCACACATATATGGAATAAATTGTGTGACATATGGCTCAGTCGGAAATGGCAAGAGAAGTTAGAAACAAATAACAGAAACAGAGGAAGTGAGGAAAACGATTAGCAGAAATATATACACAGCCAGTTCCATTACATTTCCTGAAAATAAAGGATATTATGTCATTTAACTATATTTAACACATGGTTTAATGTTATATTATTGGCTTAAGAATGATATTGCTTATTTGGTTATGGTTCTTTATTGGTTAATTTATTAAATTATGATGTTACATTCTATATCAGGTCAAAATTTAATTAGTATAGAATAACCCAGGGTCCCAAAGGATAATTATGAGTATCTCAATTGGTGATTGATGGTCTTTGTTGGGGGTAATGCCACCAATTTTATATGTGATAGATTATGAAAATTTTTCAATTGGTGGTCCGCTTAATAGTCATGGTGTATTGAGTGGACACAAGTGGGTTGTATTGCACATTGTTTGATTTGAAGGGCATGAGTTGTAGTTCTCATTATGAGTATTCTTTTTGTATTCATATTTGAATATTGATATTGAAAAATGGTTAAACATAGACATATACATTGTTTTGGCTATGTAATAATCATATCGGAATTAAACATGGAGAATGGTTAAGACACATTATTTTGTGTGTGTTGCGTTAAGGTTTGCTTGTGGTTTCTGGTGCATATGCTGGGCAGACTTCTTGTTAGTTTTGTAGCATCCGGCCTTTGTACTACATCTTTTGGTCGTGGGTATTATTTTTCTAGTAACGAGGGACTAGGTTGCCCCAGCCAATCTCGGCCCATGAGGAGGCCTATATCCCCCATGAGCATATAAGTTATGAGTATATCCTCAGCAGGAATTGAACTCCTGACCCTTGACCACACAGGCAGAAGACGCTACCAACTGAGACAACTCTCTGTTTTAAGGTGATTGTGTTTTGTTCTTATCTAGCTTTTGTTTATGTTTGTCATTTGTTGTTTATTTTTCTTTATTTTCTATTTGGGGTCATGTTGCTCGTCGGTACGTCCGGCTTATATCTTGAGCTCTTTGCTCTTACTTATCGAAAAATTGTTCTTCTATTTTCTATTATATGATTTGCGTTAGACCCTTGCAAAACATGCTGTTTCAAGATCTTTCGCTCTAGTGGCCTCGTTGAACTGAGAAAAGGCTTAGGCCTCTGCATATGAGGGGGCAAACGTGCAACATGGAGTTGGGCTGGTATATGGATTTTGTCAGGGTGCGGCATGCATATAGCTTTATGTTTATTGCTTTAGTTCTGATTTTTTTTTCCCCTTCATGATGTATTTCCTCACTTACTTGACTTTGTTTCAGTGAAATGTTCAATTACAAAAAAAAAAAAAAAGAAATATTTGTGTCGAACCCGTTTTTATGGCTCATAAATTGTATGCCTAATTTTATTTTGTAGGAGGAGTGGAAAGTAACGCATGTGAAGGTATTCAAACGCATGCACATCCAACAAAAAGGAGATCGGGTTTTCAGCCTATCTTGGATTAGTTGATTTTTGTACTTTGAATTATCAAAAAAAAAAAAACAACCTTTTGTATCACGGATATCGTATTTACTTTGTGTATCTACTCGAATTAAGAAACAATGTATTTGGAATTTGATGTCTTTGTTATTATATGAGTTTGTATTGATTTTTGAAAGTGTATTGCCTTTTATATTTATTTTCTTTATATTTTGGTTACAAAAAATTTGTATTAGGTGATAAAGATTAATTTATTAAAAAAATTTATATATAAAGCTAAAATTATATACACTGTATTAAAATTAATTTGAGACAGAATAGAAATAAAATATGCCGTCTCTAAATAGAGACGGACATTGTATCTGTCTCTAATTAGAGATGGACAACTCCAACTCTGTTCCGTCTCTAATTAGAGACAAACACAATGTCCGTCTCTGATTAGAGACGGACAACTCCATCTTAGTTTCATCTCTAATTAGAGAAGGACACAATGTCCGTCTCTAATTAGAGACGGATACTGCCGTCTCTAATCCGTCTCTGATTAGAGACGGATCAGATACAACCCACAATTAGCTACACCCAATTTATCTATGGAATTTTTTTCATCTCTACTCCGTCTCTAATTTTAAATTAGAGACAATTTTCACATAATTTATCTACGAAACTTTCCGTCTCTAAATGGGTGTTTTCTAGTAGTGCTATATATTGATAGAAGTTGTTCTTCCCCCTAATTAGAACTCCATCATCAACAACTAATTATGACAAGAAAAAAAAATGGAGAGAGACCGAGAGAGAGAAAGCGCTAAAAATTGTCCAGTCCTACTCTCATCCCCTCAAATCCAACCCCCTTGTCAACAAAATGTTGGAATATATAAGGGCATTCTTTCCTTCTCCGAACCTTCAAATTGTACCACTCTCATGTACCAAATAACCAAAAAAGTCTCATTCCCACTCTCATCTACTCGTACCTATGTAGCAAAGAGCCCCGAGAATTAAGAGTCGGCGGAGGTGTAGTCATCTAAGTTTTTTAAGGTATTTTGTTGTAATGTGTTTCTCCTTTTTCCTCGCTTTTGTAGACTTCTTGGGGTCCGCTTCGATGGGTGCATTTGTTTTGTATTGAGAGTTGTCTCTTTAATTATCGAAAAAAAAAACCTCATGGATCAGGTGTTGGATTATTCATAATATCCTTCCATGTTGGCTTATGTACAACGTTGTTGCACTCTTTCCTCTTTCTCCTCTGTCCCAAGTGCTATATTTGATTTGCGAGGCAATTCAAATGTGCCTTTTTTGGCTGCTTTAGACAATTGTGAGACTGCGGTTATGTTTTACAAGGTGTTTTGTCCCAATTTTGTATTGTAATTTGTTAACTGGAAGGGCGTGATTCTGGGAACTGTGTATGACTTCTACAATGTTGTACTCATTCTAGTTACTATGTTTTTTATTATTATTTTTTTTTTCTTAATTTTCCTTTTAAACATTTTGTTTGTGCCCTTCAAACTTCCCTCGGCAGATGCCGACTATTTCCTTACCAGTTTTCCTCGATCTAATTATCAAAGAAAGAAATATTCTTTTGTTTTCAACATGCCATAAAAGGAATTAGACAAAGATGAAGAAGGGGGATGAGATTACTTGTTGTTGGAGTACTCATAGACGCGGCCGCGGCTGGAGAAGACAATGAGAGCAACTTCAGCATCACAGAGGACAGACAGTTCATAAGCTTTCTTCAACAGCCCATTTCTCCTCTTGCAGAATGTCACCTGTCTATTTGTTGTGTTCTCTATCCTCTTTATCTCTATCTTCCCCCTCCCCATTATTATCTGTTCCCCAAAAAAATATACAAGAAAGCGAAAAATTAACAAAAATAATACTAAAAGCATACTGTGAAGATTATGTAGTCTGGTTCTTTAGAGTTGCAGAGATTTTCACAGTATATTTTTGGAAAGAGTATAAGAGACTATTTGGGCATTTTTCAGATTGTTTGGCCTTTTTTTCTTTATTTTCTTTTGCTTGTCCCAATGTGTCGTTTTTTGGGTCCCTTTTTGGGATGCCGTACTGTGTTTCTAGAGCTTTGCTCTTTATCAATCGAAAAAAAAAATAAAATACTGTTAGTTGTACTTGGGGTTGGATAAGAGTCGAGTAACGGAATCGCACAGTTGCTCTGAACATTCGATTTGTCATAAGTCACTTTCGAAAATTAGTTTTATTTTGAGATAGCTTCTATCAAGTATCACAATTTGGTTATACAAGAAAAAATAATGATGTACGTATGATACATTATAAAACAATATTTAAGTACGTTATATAAAACACTCATATATAAGCTGATAAACAACTAGATTACCAGAAAAGAACTCATAAATTAAAATTATTTTCAACCCCTAAAATCTCAAAGTTGGCTTAGATCACATAGAAAGCCCCAAGTGCATGCATATTTATAGCTAGCTACGGTTAAAACCCAAGTCGAATAAAATAATCTAAGCCCGTGTCTTTAAGTGTTAAACGATAAAATTATTTGTGATTCCTCATTTATTAGTGCAAATAGCTGGACCAATTAAATCTTTGATATGGTATCGCGGATTTATTGACTCGAGAGTTGAAATGTCAACATCTTCATTATCAAAGAGAATTGATGTGACATCTTATTGACATGGTATATTACAGATTTGTTGACTTGAGAGTTCACGTCCCAAAATCTTTAGCTTTATATAGTGATAAAATTATTCATAAACTTTCAGCTTTTTCCGACAATAAGTGAGGAAACTAACGAAGCAAAAGCCGGTGTCCCGAAAAAATAGGACCTGGAAGTCAATATACCAAGGTGTGGACAAAACAACAAAATAAAAGTAACAAAAAAACACAGAAAATGCAACAACTCTTCATGCCAAACCTAGTTTTAAGCATAACTGATTCCTAGTAAGACCACCACTCGGTATAAACTTTTGAAATAGCTAATTCATTAAAAGTGCGAGTTACCACTTCGTGGACATGGCCCATACCAAATTATATCCGAGCTTCATACATATAGTTGAATTGGCATCTTGGGCACAAAAGAAGAGATCAAAGGTCGGTACTCGTTTTTATTTTTTGTACTGCCCTTGTGAGCTTTCTCAAATTTGTCTTTGTTGGTTATGCTGAATTTTATATCAAGAATTTTTCCTCTAATTAACCAAAAAAAAAAAATTTAAGTGATATCGCTTCATTCTTGTTAAATAAAGAAGTAAAGAACTCTATTTCCTTTTTTCTTTAAATAATTAAGAAGAGAGAATCCTCGAATATTACATTAGAGATAGTCTCCAAGAGAACACATACATCAAAAAGAAACAAGAGCAAGAAATGACAAATCAAAAGAAAACCCTTAAATTGGGAGTGCAATATAGGCAAACCCGAGCAACTCTTGCCTAGCTTTGCCCATGTTTCGCAACGAGGTCCGTGTCTAGGGAAAGAGAACTATGAAGACGGGAAGTGCTCGTTCGTTCCGAGTCAGCATCCACTCTTTTGATAAATACCTCTATTCCTAATGTAAGCATAAATATTTGTATAAACTTTTATTTAAAAAAAAAAAAAAACCATTATACCTAAACAATTTTGAGCCCAAGAAAGGACATCACAGGGCGGTAAAAATGGAGAGTAATGATGTGCTATGAGGATAATGAATTTAAAAAGCCGAACGAAAAACCATAAAACCAAGAAGAAGGAGAGGAATAAAATTCTTTTAAAACCATTTTTGTTCAATAGTTAGCGGAAAAATTCGCGTTACAAAAACTGATATCTTAAATTAAGACCCGAAAACACACACAGTGTGGAGAATTCTTTTAAAACCCTAAAAAGGCAGAAAATGACAATGGGGAAAGCATTTTTGCTGTGGCGACGAGCTGGATCTAATGAGCTACCACAGAAAAAGGGGGAAAAAAAGTAAACAAAATGATCATTTTAAACTATGAAATTTGCATGATTGAGGTTGACATATATGCACAAATGGGGTTCTTTCAATATTTTTACTAGAATAGTATACTACTGCACATATGTATTCATCTATTCTGTCTCACAACTTTAACTTGAAAATTGCTCAACCCACAAATGGAATCTTTAACACTCCTGAATTCCGATTACAAGATATCAGAATCATCTACCTTATATGATATATTAACAAAATTCACTGTACCCTAGACCCTACCCAAAAGTTGGCATATGTAAAAAAAAAAAAAAAAAACAATTTTGTATAAAAGTGTCCGGGATTCCATTTCAAAACAAATTATTAGTAGGTTAACTGGTTAGCTATAACATTTGATTTATTGTTTAATTCACATATGGGGTATTTTTGTTTTAAAAAAGTATATGCAAATATAAATATATAGTTTTCTGCCTGATCTATGAGATCATCAAAAACAACGTAAAAATACCCAAAAAAAAAAAAAAGAAAAAAAATGTCATATATAAGGAAGAAGAGAAGAGAAGAAATAGGGAAAAAATATCTTCTTGACTTGAAACTCACAGATCTATAAATAGCACTTGTATTTGATCAAAAAAAAAAATATATATATATATAGCCCTTGTAAATCAACTATACTATATACTACAGAAGAGAACCAAAAATAAATAATAAATAATAAATAAATAAGACAGAGAAATCCAATTCTAACTGGAGAAAATTACAAACCTTGGAAAAGAACCCAGCGTGAGAGAGAGAGAATGGAAACCAAAAATGTAAGCACGGTTTTCAAGGAATCCAAACTGAGTTTGCTGTGGGTTTTTAAAGTTGAACCCTATTCTCTCTCTTTCTTTCCCTTTTTTAGGGTTTTTTTTATTTTTTTTTTTGATAATTGGATGGACAAATTCTTAATATTAAAATTGGTGTATGTACCGAAACGGAGCCTAATAAAGCACACACAAGTAGAAAAAATAGAAGCACAGTATCATAAAATATCCAAAAATTTAGGTGCTTATGTTCACGCCAATTCTTGAAGGATTACAGCACAAAATATATTAGATCACACATTTCGTGGAGTTACCCCCAACATGACATGAGAGTCATTGATCAAGTTGACCCTTGACATTCGGGACAACACAAATTAGACCCCCATACCAACCTAAAAGACACCTAAAAAGAAGAAGGTCACCACATACCTGCATGACTAGAACCATCATGGAAAAAGTTACCATTTTTTACTTAATTACTACATTTTATTTTCAGAAATCCACATACAAAATTCTAAAATTTTTTAAGTGAATTATTTTAAATCGTGTTGTTAACTATCCATTATATATTACGTGATTTCCATGTGAATTTTAGCGCTTTTTTTTATTTTTTGAGTGCACATAAAACATGAGTTATAATTAGTCGAGCTAACAATTCTCACGCAACCCCTCTCGAAACTAGGTTTGATCCCAAGGAGGTTCAAAAGAGGCATAATTTGAACCTCAGTGAGCAGAGGGTGGAAAATGTTGTGCCATCTTATAGTTTAAATCATTCTTAATAATCACTCTAAAATCTATAAAAAAAATCCTCTAATAGATAACAAATAATAAACAAATTCGTGGTTGTTTAAAAACCATTAGGACTTTTGTATGTGGATTTTTAAGAAATTAAAAAAATTATGGTAGTTAAGTTAAAAAAATGACAACTTTTAAAGGCGACCTTTTTTATAATTAAAAGTTGGAGAGTTAAAAGTGCTCGATCATAAAGTATAAATCACAAAAAAAGAAACAAAAGATACAGGACAAGGGGAGAATCAAATATGAGACACACCATAATTATCGAAAATTTAACAAAACGCGCCATAATCAAAGTCTGACAGTACGTAAATTTGATCTCGAAACACTTTACTTTGGAATCTTATCGTTGAACCCTATATTCTCTCTCTTTCTTTCTCTCTTTGTTTGTGTGTACGTGTTAATATAGAGGGAGAAAGGGAAGAGAGAGAGAGAGGTGAGGGGGAATGGGGCAAAGTTGCCAAATGCATGCAAGGTGACGTTAGTGCGTAGGGTTGAGTGGGAGGCCTTCACAGTGTTGAATTCTCACTATATTCTGCAATCTGATTGCTACTCCCCCTCCTTTATTAAGTTACCCAATTACCTCCTCAACAGCTTTGCATTATGAATATAAACTGGGTAATGTCATTATAAGGACATAAATATTAATGTCAGAGTGAATTTGTAAAATTTTATGATTATTACTCACTATAAATTACATTATTGCAGGTATGTGGTTTCTTTCTTCTCTTTGGGCGTTTGTTTAGATTGTTAGGGTCTACTTCGAGTTGTCACAAGTAATGCCAAGGGTATATTTGATCAAAGTCCATTTTTTCAATAAGTAGAGAGAAAACTCTCAGTACAAGCTGGCGCACCTACCAAAGCGGAATCCTAGAAAGAGCGAAAGAGCAGGGAAAAAAGAAAAATAAAAGACTCGAAAATCTAAACACGTCCAAAAATACACCTACACCAACTCTTGGTTGATCAATGTCCATGTTGGGGTTATTTGTAAAAAAAAGCGTTAGAAGAAAATTCAAGCCGCGATGCTTCCCTACAAGCATACGATAGTTTGGGACTTTATGCATCAAAATTAAGGGGTGTCCAGAATAGAGACTCATTTGGAGTGTGATAGTTTGGGGTTTCCTTTCATTTTCTTGGGAGCTTTTTCTTGTTTGGACGGTGCGTGTTAATGTATTTCCAAAGTGTTTCTTATAATTGGGTCTCCTCATGTTTGGGTATATTGGGTCGTTAGCTACGACTTTCATAAGTGTTTCTTATTTTTCTCTTTTCCGGTGTTTTTCCCTTTTTCAGGCTATGTGTGCGCTTTTTTGGTCTAGTTGTCAAAAAAATCTATTTGATCAATGACTCGTGTCAAGTTTGGGGTAAATTTTGGAAAATGTTAGATCCATTTCATTATTATTATTTATTTTTTGGGTTTTTCCTTTGAGGAGTAAGATTGTTTTCGAGGATGAGGAGGGGGTTGAGCATTGGTTTATGGTCTAGATAAAGAAGTGGTATAATTTAACTCCATATGTACACAGGCGAAAATTATTATAAATATTGTGTGCTTCAGGACTTGGCAAAGGTATAGGCATCTAGGCTTTCTTGGGATATTTTATTATACTATGTTTCTTTTTTTTCCCGCTTTTGTGGGTTTTTTGGGGCTATGCTCATGCTAATTTTTGTATTCAGAGCTGTCTCTCTAATTACCAAAAAAATAAGATATATTCTTACTCTGATAATTACAATTTTTGTTATAACAATAACAACCTCAAAATATATATATGTTAAATTTTCTCTTAGTACTATATTGATAATGGTGTTAGTATGGTGATTTCACTCCCAACCCCTTAGCAAAAAGTCTTAAGTTCAAAGCTTATCACTCTTCTTTCCCAAATGCTGGTTTGCATCTTTAGAGAAGATATTGTACCCTTTTTGCCAATGCAATAGGAGATTTGATAAAATTATTTTTCATTTACAAATTTTTCATTTGGATTTTTAAGTGCCTTGTTTATTTTTAAAAGGTATGGAGAATAAATAAGGGATTACTTATGGATAATTCGACCCAAGGCCACATTATTGACAATCTCATGAGTACGGGTGTATCCCGAGCCTAGCCTGAGCCGAGCTTATTGCTTGGCTCGGCTTAATCTAAGCTTAACAAGTTTCAAATTAAGCTTGGAATATTTCGGTTCATTTAAACTCAATCTAGGCTCGTTTAAGCTCAAACTCGGCTCAAATTTAGCTTCATTGGGTATAATCCAATATATTACATTAAGAAAGGCTGGTTTAGGCTTGCAAGCCTACAAGCTTGAGCTTCACTAAGCTTGGACTCGGCTTGATAAACTATCAACCGAACTCTGTCAGACTCGAACTCAAAGCGAAGGAAGCTTTTCAAGCTTCGCTATCGGCTCAGCTCATTTACATCCCTAATCATGAGGGTGCAGCTCGAGCTTCTGTCCGTTCTTCCTTGACCTTGGTTACTGTAAAATATTGTTTTAGTTCAACCATTGGTAAGATAATTTAATCCACGAAGGAAATGGTAACCTTATTTTGTTTTGTTTCAAAGTGCGTGACTTTAGAGCATTTGTGGACCAATTGGGGTTAATTGATGTACCACTTACTGGGAGGAAGTGATACCAAAGTATCTTATGTGATCAAAAATTATGAATTTTGATAAGAATTGATAAGAGAAGAAGAATTGAGAGAGAAAGAGAAACAAGAATTGGAGGGTGAAGAATGAGTTTGTTATCTTTACTTGCATGACCTGCTCCATACATGCCTAGGATCTTTATATGAAGTTACGAGTAAATAACAATAACTACCTCATAACCAACTACTAATCACTACTCTTTACCTTGCAATTACAAGTGATGACTTACATCCATGCCGTACAAGATTACACTTACAAGATTACAAAGAATGATCATATACAGTTATATCCTATGTCAGGAAGTTCACTCAGGCAGATAGAGAATTGAGTAGTCATATGATACAAGCCAAAAGGAATAGTAGAAAAATGTAATCCCATATTGGTGGATTAGAAGAGGAAGTACTACTTTATATATCTAAGGAGCTACTCCACTGTCAAGGAACCATCTATCCCATAAGCTTAAACTTATGAGTGAAGGCCCAGGAATAGTTTTATACTCTAACATGCCCCCTCACGCTAATGCCAATTGGGCTTGAAGCGTGGATAATGCACAGGCCCATCTCATACCTTATACTTAAATATTTTTAACATTGAAAGTAGCGGCTTCTGAGATTCGAACTCGTGACCTCTTGGTCAACAAGGCTCTGATACCATGTCAATGAACCATCTTTCCCAAAAGCTTAAGCATATGCGCGAAAGCCTAGGAATAGTTTTATACCCTAACATCCACCCATTGCCAATTGGTTTTGGGATGAAGCATCCTTTGATAGGTAACAATGGTATCAAAGCCATCAATCCTCGGATCGATTCTAAGGAGCTTGGTTTGGTATGGACAGACCCCGCTCTGGAGTCGTGCTCGGTTTGATATGGGACGAGCCATGCTTCACAAGCCACACGTAATAGGCCCAAGCTTCGAAAAGGGCAACCTAGGAGAAAGCTACCTAGAGTAGAGTGGAGCCATCAATGAGACAAAAGGCTACCTACTCAGAGTGAAACTACCTAGAATGAAGCCGTCCACGAGAGAAAAGGCCTAACTAGGAGAAGGCTACCTAGAGTAGAGTGAAGCCGTCCACGAGAAAAAAGGACTACCTACTGTAACGCCCCCAAACGTTAATACCGAATAGGCTTAAGTTAAAAAGGCGCTACACGGCCATACTATAATGGAGTCCTACATCATAGTACGTAGCCCGAAATACTTACGAATTAAAAATTTCCCAAAAATTCCATAAACTTTGCCAACATATATGACCTCGAGTCCAAATACATCAATACTAACATTTTAAAACTAATAGTGCGGAAGCTCAAATTATAATATCTCAAATAGTCTATAATATCCCACTACAAAACTATCAAATAATTAAACTACAAAGATAGACTAAATCCCGAAATAGAGAGCCGCTGCATTGTCCTCATTCCTCTAGAATTTGCCACCGGCTACTAATCTGGAAGATAAATTAATTGGGTAAGCAAACAACGGCTCAGCAAGTATACCATACACCCCACCCGGATCAGGCATATTATTTAAAATGAATAAAACTCCAACCAAAGCAAGTAAAATCAATTTATATTCAGAAATCATGTTGAGGTAGCACCAAACCACTGCTTTATAATTTAACTTATATCACAAGAGCTCATTTTGGTAAAACTCACAGACGAAACGAAAACTACGGCCAGTATTATTCCCACGACAAGGTCACAATCGACGTTCACATTTCACATATTCGAACCGGTTCTAAGTCGACAGATCCGCTAGGATCAAACATAGATCTATGTGCCGGTATTATTCCCGAGACAGGGTCACAGATCAACTTTCACATTTCGCATTTCGCATTCTATCATCGATAGACCCCGGAGGGTCAACGTAGTTATCTGTAAGCTCTTCCCATAAAATCTTTTAATTCAAATAGCAAGTTCACAATAGTTTCTTTCGCATACTCACAAGTACAATTTCTTTCAAGATTCACATGGTTAAACATCAATTCAACTTATAAATCAGTATATACTAAATCAAAAGAGTAGAAATCCCGCAATTAGCCAAATATATATGCCTAAACCTATTTTAACAAACCAATAAACTATTCAAATATAAGTCTTACATATCAAACCCTTAAAATCAAAATTTTCATATTTATAAATAAGTAAGGGGAGTGATATACTTACCTTTACCAGCTTTTAATCCAAAAGTCGAACTCCTATTATGGGTTAGCCTCAGATCCTATCAAGCGAGAATCAGAATTTAGGATTTTGATGAGAAGAGAGAGAAAATGAGAGAGCGAGAGTGAAAGAGGCGAAAGGGAATAGAGATAGATGCAGGGGTGACAGCGAAAGAGATGTGAGGGTTTTGAAGAGAGGGGGGGGGGGGGGGGGGGGGGGGGTTTCACGGGCCCCTTTTTCTTTTTTTTCATTATTAATTTTTTTTTCTCTTTACATGTATATATATATACCTTTACCTATTTTAATCACTTTAGTATTATTAATGGAACCCTTTCTGATAATTAATTCATTAATTTATTTATAATTCAATTGAAATAATAGCGAATTTTAATTGTATTATAATACCTAGCCTAATTTAATTAGACTGGGTATTACATCGTCACCCCCTTAAACAAAAGTTTCATCATTGAAACTCGCCTTTATTTTCGAATAATTCTGGGCATTTGCTTCTCATCTCTTCTTCGGTCTCCCATGTTACTTCTCTAGGAGTATGATTACTCCATTAGATCTTGACATATGGGATCATTCTGTGCCTTAACTTTTGTTCTTTTCGGTCGACTATACGAACTGGATGCTCTACATAAATCAAATCTTCTCGCACTTGCAACGGTTTATGCCGTATCACGTGATAGGGATCCGAAATATACTTCTTCAATTGAGAAACATGAAATACATTATGTATTCTGGACATTTCCGGCGGTAAGGCTACTCTATAAGCCACGTTCCCAACTTTCGCTAAAATTTCAAATGGTCCTACAAAACGCGGACTTAATTTACCCCTTTTTCCAAATCTCATCACGCCTCTAGTTGGATATACCTTCAGATAAACATGTTCACCTACTAAAAACTCCAATGGTCTTCACCGTTTGTCTGCCCAACTCTTTTGCCTATCTTGGCTTATCTTCATTCTCTCTTATTAGCTTGACCTTCTCTTTAGCATCCTATACATTCTCGGGACCTAACAATTTTCTTTCTCCAACGTCATTCCAAAACAAAGGGGTTCTGCATCTCCGCCCATACAAAGCTTCATATGATGCCATCCCAATACTAGAATAATAACTGTTGTTATAGGCAAATTCTATCAAACTCATATAGTTATCCCAACCCCCAAGGTCTATAACACAGGCACGCAGCATGTCTTCTAATGTCTGAATAGTCCTCTCAGTCTGCTCATCTGTCTAAGGATGGTAAGCGGTACTCAAACTTAGTTTAGTTCCCAAAGCTTTCTGCAGATTCTCCCAAAATCTAGACACAAACCTCGGGTCTCTGTTCGAAACAATTTCACTTGGCACACCATGCAACCGTAACACAACATCAATGTATAATCCTGCCAACTTATCTAATGGAGTACCAAATCTAATAGGAAGAAAATGCGCACTCTTCGTAAGTCTATCCACTATGACCCAAATCGCATCATTCTTCCTAACTGTTCTCGGTAGGCCAACAACAAAATCCTTGGAAATTCGATCCCACTTCCATTCAGGCACTTCTAATGACTGTAACAATTCACCAGGCTTTTGGTGCTCGGCCTTTACTTGTTGACAGATCAAGCACTTAGCCACAAACTCAGCAATATCTCGCTTCATGTCTCTCCACCAGAAGCAGCTTCTCATGTCTCGATACATCTTCGTGCCTCTAGGATGTACCGAAAAGCGGGAACTGTGTACTTCTTCCATGATTTCCCTCTTAATTGTTGGATCATCAGGTACACATAATCTACTTCCAAAGTACAATACTTCGTCATCATGCAACAGAAAGTCTGAAGATTCTCCATTGGACACCTTACTTTTCATCTTCATGAAAAACGGGTCATGTTGCTGCGCAGCCTTGATCTTTTCTAACAATGGCGGTTGTGCAACCAGATTGGCTAAAACACCGCCCTTCTTATCATGAATGCACACTTCAATCTGCATTTCCTCAAAGTCTCTAAGTAGCTTAGGCTGGGAAGTGATCAGGGCAGCTAAGTTGCCCACTGACTTCCTGCTCAGTGCATCTGCAACTACATTTGCTTTTCTAGGATGGTAATTAATGGTCACATCATAATCCTTGATCAATTCCAACCATCTCTTCTGCCTCAAGTTCAGTCTTTTTGTGTAAACAAATATTTCAAGCTTTTGTGATTGGTATAAATCTGGCAAGATCCTCCATAAGGGTAATGTCTCCAGATCTTCAAAGCGATTACCACTGCTGCCAATTCCAGATCATGCGTTGGATAATTCTTTTCATGAAGCTTTACTTGTCGGGATGCATAGGCTATCACCTTCTCATCCTGCATTAACACACAACCTAGCCCCTTCTTTGAAGCGTCACTGTACATGACAAAGTTGCCCTCATCCGTAGGTTTTGCAAGTACAGGGGCGGATACTAACCTCTTCTTCAACTTCTGAAAGCTTCTTTCACATTCATTGGTCCATTCGAACTTCACTCCTTTTTGAGTCAAACGGGTGAGGGGAAGTGCAATCTACGAAAACCCCTTAACGAATCTTCTATAGTAACCTCCTAGTCCCAAGAAGCTTCGAATCTCTGTTATATTTGTAGGTGGATTCCATCACAATACCGCTTCAACCTTTCTTGGGTCCACTGAGATCCCATCTTTGAATATCACATGGCCTAAGAATGCCACTCTAGCAAGCCAAAATTCAAATTACTCAACTTGGCATACAACCGGTCCTCATGCAAGGTTTGCAATACCATTTTCAGATGTTCCTCGTGCTCTTCCCTGCTCTTAGAGTAGATCAATATGTCATTTATGAATATGACGGCGAATCGATCTAGGTATTGTCGAAACACCCTGTTCATCAAATCCATAAAAGCAGCAGGTGCATTTGTCAGCACAAACGGCATAACTAAAAATTCATAATGACCATACTTGGTTCGAAAAGCAGTCTTAGCTGCATCTTTTTCTTTGATCTTTAGTTGATGATAACCAGATCGTAGGTCAATCTTAGAAAAGACCTTAGCACATTGAAGTTGATCAAACAAATCATCAATTCGAGGCAAGGGGTACTTATTCTTAATAGTTATCTTATTCAATTCTCTGTAGTCAATGCACAACCTCATACTGCCATCCTTCTTCTTCACGAACAACCCCATGGTGAGACACTTGGTCGGATGAAGCCTTTATCTAACAATTCCTGGAGTTGTACCTTCAATTCTCGTAGTTCAGAGGTAGCCATTCTATAAGGAGCTTTGGATATGGGTCCACTACCAGGTAGTAGATCAATTCCAAACTCAATTTCCCTACTTGGAGGAAAACCGTGCAAGTCTTCTGGAAAGACCTCAGGAAATTCCCTGACAATGGGAATACCATCCGACTTCACCTCGTCCCTTCTACTGTCAAATACGTGGCAAAGGAATCCTCGACATCCCTTCCTCAGGGACCTTCTAGCATTTAGGGCTAAAATCATCCTACTGGAAGTCTTAGAGTCTTTACTTCCCCTGATTTAACCCTTTCCCAAGATAAGCAAATTTTGGCTGGTTAGGAATTTGAAACACAACCCTTTTTTCAAAACAGTCTAAATGTGCGTGATAAGAAGACAGCCAATTGATTCCTAGATTCACATCAAAATCTTCCATATCTAAGAGTACTAGGTCTGCCTCTAACTTCACGTCGCCTATTGTAACCACACAATCCTTACATACAAGGTCAGCAAGCACATCATAACCCAGTGGGTATGCCACATAAAAGGGCTCATCTAGCAGTTTCGGCTCATAAGTCAACCTAGAGGCAAATTTCTTAGCCACAAAACAGTGGGAGGCCCCAGTGTCAAATAATACATGCGCATTAGAAGAATTGATAGGAAGGGTACCTGTCACAACACGGTCACTAGCAGTCTCGTCCTTTTGGATCATAGCAAAAACTCTGGCGTTAACCTGAGGTCCCTGTCTGTCATTCCTGGTTCTATTCTTGAGAGGACAATTACGGGCTATGTGTCCTTTCTCCTTACACTGGAAGCACACCCCTAACTTTCTGTAGCATTCGCTAGGATGCTCCTTACCACAATACTCGCATCTTCTGAACCCAATGTTAGAGCTCTCTGGATTCTTCGTACGAAACCTTTTGTCATTGCCACCAAACCGGTTAGGCTTTCCTCCCTGAAATTTGCCATCTGGCAACTTTTTCTTGGCAGCATATTCCTGCACTTCCAACTTCAGGTCTGCTTCGACCTTCAGAGCACGATCAAGAACCTCCTTGTATCTCTTAAAGATGACACTTGAAAGACGCCTCCTAATGCGAGAAAGCAATCCCTTTGAAACATGTTTGCTTGACTTGTCTCTGATGTCATGATGCTTGGGCTGAAATGTCCCAATTCATGAAACTTGTTAGCATATTGCAATATCGTCATCTACTCTCTTTGTCTTACCTCATAGAATTCATTTTCTCTCGTCATTCTGAGTGCTTCAGGGAAGAACTAATTGTAGAAGGTCTCTTTAAGCCTCTCCTAACTCAAAGGTTCAGTAGCATTCTGATATGCCACCTTAACTGCAGTCCACCAGAACTCCACATTCCCCTTAAGAAAAGGGGTGGCTGCTCGAACCTTATCATCATCGGCTATTGACATGGCCTCAAACAAGGTCTCCATCTCCAGTGAGAGGAGGCACAACTTGAACTTGATGTTGATGTTGCAAAAGATTAACCATGAGCTGGTGCATTGTTGCAACATCAAACTGATTAAAGGAGTCACCTGAGTTCTGGTCGTTTTGTCCAGTGGGTCAGTTCTGTAGGGGAACACGTTCCTCATTAGGGTGCTCCTCTTGTGTATCCTCCTCCGATTCACTAAGGACTTCTTCGATCGGGGGTGGAACCCTGCTTTTTCCCGTCAGGGTTCTCCTTCTTTTTAGGGATGCTAATGTTTCGCTCATGTCACTCATCTTCTTCTTTATTCAAATTACATAAGAAACCACATTGTTAAACAACTTCTAAACTCCAATATAGTTGAAGTTACTAATTCAAATAGTTAACTATATTTCCTCAGCACTTAAAACTTTGTTTCTTAATAATTCATAGGCCAAGTCCTCATCTTATCAGTTAAATTTTCTCAAGGTTCCTAACCTAAAGCTCTCACTTAACACTTAAATTTCCCAGAACACATAACCTAGTGTTCAGGTCTTCGCACCTAATTTTTCTCCAAAAATTCATCAACCGGGTTCTCACTTTAACACTCAAATTTCCCCAAAATTCGTAACGGCGCTTTGATACCACTTTATGTAACGCCCCCAAACGTTAATACCGAATAGGCTTAAGTTAAAAGGGCGCTACACGACCGTACTATAATGGAGTCGCACATCATAGTACGTAGCCTGAAATACTTACAACTTAAAATTTCTCAAAAATTTCATAAACTTTGCCAGCATATATGACCTCAAGTCCAAATACATAAATACTAACATTTTAGAACTAATAGTGCGGAAGCTCAAATTATAATATCTCAAACAGTCTATAATATCGCACTAACAAACTATCAAATAATTAAACTACAAAGATAGACTAAATCCCAAAATAGAGAGCCGCTGCATCATCCTCATTCCTCTAGAATTTTCCACCGGCTACTAATCTGGAAGATAAATTAATTGGGTGAGCAAACAACGGCTCAGCAAGTATACCATACACCCTACCCGGATCAGGCATATTATTTAAAATGAATAAAACTCCAACCAAAGCAAGTAAAATCAATTTATCTTCAGAAATCATGTTGAGGTAGCACTAAACCACTGCTTTATAATTTAACTTATTTCACAAGAGCTCATTTTTGTAAAACTCACAGACGAAACGAAAACTAAGGCCGGCATTATTCCAGCGACAGGGTCACAATCGACGTTCACATTTCACATATTCGAACCTGTTCTAAGTTGACAGATCCGCTAGGATCGAACATAGATCTATGTGCCGGTATTATCCCGCGATAGGGTCACAGATCGACTTTCATATTTCACATTTCGCATTCTATCGTCGATAGACCCCGGAGGGTCAATATAGCTATCTGTAAGCTCTTCCCATGAAATCTTGTAATTCAAATAGCAAGTTTACAATAGTTTCTTTCGCATACTCACAAGTACAATTTCTTTCAAGATTCACATGGTTAAACATTAATTCAACGTATAAATTAGTATATACTAAATCAAAAGGGTAGAAATCCCGTAATTAGCCAAATATATATGCCTGAACCTATTTTAACAAACCAATAAACTATCCAAATATAAGTCTCACATATCAAACCCTTAAAATCAAAATTTTCATATTTATAAACAAGTAGGGGGAGTGATATACTTACCTTTACCAGCTTTTAATCCAAAAGTTGAACTACTATTATGGGTTAGCCTCGGATCCTATCAAGCGAGAATTGGAATTTAGGATTTTGACGAGAAAAGAGAGAAAACGAGAGAGCGAGAGTGAGAGAGGCGAAAGGGAATGGAGAGAGATGCAGGGGTGACAGCGAGAGAGATGTGAGGGGTTTTGAAGGGAGGGTTTCACTGGCCCCTTTTTCTTTTTTTTTCATTATTAGTATTACTAATGGACCCCTTTCTGATAATTAATTCATTAATTTATTTATAATCCAATCGAAATAATAGCGAATTTTAATTGTATTATAATACCTAGCCTAATTTAATTAGACTGGCTATTACACTACTTAGAGTGAAGCTACTTAGAGTGAAGTTGTTGAGGCTGACAGTTGCGGAGCGTGGTGGTTTGATACAAGCCAAAAAGAATAGTAGAAAAATGCAATCCCACATTGGTGGGTTAGAAAAGAAAGTACCACTTTATATACCTAAGGAGCTACTCCATTCATTGCCAATTGATTTGGGGATGCAACCTCCTTTGGTATGTAACATCATATTAACTATGTTCTCATCGATAAGGATTGGATTGCAAGCAAGTTTCTAGATAAAGGCATATGGTATTGACTTAATCCCTTGTTCACCAATTGAGGTAGCAAGAAACATCGAATGTATCAGGAATTGGGTTGGGCCAAAGCTGTTGTTTTAGGGGAATCTGTCAAGTTGTTTTTGTCTAGTGTATCTCTCTTTCTGTTGTTTTGTTTCTTTTTCACTTTGGTGAGTTCATTTGGGTCCTGTTCCTATGGAAGGGCCGACTTTTGTATCACGAATTCTCTCGTTAATTATTGGTAAAAGTCTAGCCATTGATGATTTCTCAACTGGGTTTTATAAAAACGAGCTCATGCCTTAGTACATAAAGATGTTGTCATGCACTTAAACGGTAACCTGATACATTGAAAAGGTAATTTTATCCTCCGGAATTTTGAACTAATAATTTATTGGGTAAATTACATATTAATTTCCCTTAAGTCTAATGTATTAGTTTTTCATTTTACAAACTTTATGAATTAGTTTTCTTTTTGGTCCAACTGTTGCAGATATTCGATAAAATAGTTCAAACATAGTGTATAAGATTGTAAAAAAGACTCTTCATCCAACTATTTTTATTTGAAGTGTCGCAACATTACATTTTCTGTTTGAGATAAGGGAGTAGCAAGGGAATAATAGGGTTACTAACAACTAATTGGAAGTTTTAAACATTTTGACACTGTTGTCCGCATCCTTTTGTTAAATATGTGCAACTTTAGACTAAAAAATTATGTTACAAAAATTATGTTACACAAAAACTTTAGAGTATTAACATGTAATTTACCTTAATTTATTTTACTCCAATCGGTGGAGTAAGTGTTCAAATAAAAAAATAATAAATAAATAAATTGTTGGATTCAAACACAAATCTTGTGAGCAAAAATATTAATTACAAAATTTTGGGATACTAAAGTGTAACTAATAATAAAATATATCTGATCTACCTTTTTTTGGGTAAGTCAGCATTTTTATTTTTTATTACCAAAAAGAGCGAAGTACAAGAGTATAGAGGCATACCCCCAACAAGTCCAAATAGCCTACATATCAAGCTGGGACAAGATGAAGCAAAAAGCTCAAAAACAACTCAACAATAAGAGAACAAGGCCAAAAAAATCCAAGAAAAAGGAGAAAACTCCTAATAAAAATAAAAGAAAGAAAAAGGAAAGAAGAAAGGAAAAAAGAAATTCCGACCTTTTTGGCTTGCTTTTCTGATCAAAAAAGAAGGAAAAAAATAAAGCAAATATCATGAATAAAAGGGCTACACATAGCAGTCTTGACCTTCATAGCAGATAACCAAGAGAGGGAGCTATTTACTTCGTCACGGCAGTGACAGAAGCAGCTCGAGACAACCGACGCTCAGCACGCTCAGCACGGTGTGATCGACGAGAAGTAGTAACAGTAGTCCATCCTTGGTCAGCTGTACCAGAGATAGCTGGGATAGACTGAGAACAGGCAATCGAGCCAGCAGAGGAGGTCAGCGAATCCTGATCAGAAGCATAGTGCAAAACTCATAACCTTTAGCAGAGTGAGCCTGAGTCATAGGAGTCGTGGATCGATCACTACCCAAACCCATAGTAGCACTGGGCCCTGGAGCACGAGGATCACCCAAGGCAGCGCGAGCCGCCTGGGTAACGAAAGCTCCCGTATCGATAATCCACACATCATTATTAAATAAAACCTAATCTGTCAAGTTTACACAAGGAGAACTAGTCTCGGAACTGAGGAGGGTCAACAATTGTTGATACTACATCGCAGAAAGCCCCACAACGGGATTGTCAACAGCAAAGGCAGTAGCCTCCGGTACCACAACATTTCCCGAAGCAACACTTTGTTGCTTTTCTTCTTGACATAGCGTGGAGTAGGAACTAGCGACGGTAAGAAGGGGCTTAGTATTCATGAGTTGAGAACGAATTGATCAAAAAGAAGAGTCTAAACCCATTAGTAAGTCAAGGAGCCTTTTCCATATCTCGAATACCAGAAAAGGCTTGTGCGGAACCATAAGTGCAAGGTGGAATAGCTACAAGAGTGTAGAGTTTATCCCGCAACGCTCTTAATTTTGTAAAAAAAATCAAAAATTGGCATGTTATCTTGTTTTAGACGTGAAATTTTGTGTTTGATTTCATAAACTCGAGGAACATTACCTTGAGAAATCTGTTTATTTAAATCTAACCAACTATCGCGCGAATTTCAAAATATGCAATGCTAGCATTAATCTCTTTGGAAAACGAGTTAGTGAGCCAAGAGGAAACCATTGAATCACATGCGCTCCAATTTTCAAAATCCGGTGAATCTTCTTCCGGTTTGTTAATGGTTCCATCTAGGAAACCAATTTTTCTTTTAGCTATAAAAACTTTAAAGATAGATCGCCTCCAAACTAGAAAGTTGGGGGCCAGTTAAAATGTCTTGTACAAAAACTAATCCCGGATGATCTGAGCGATGCTGATAATAGGGAGAATTCATATCAGGAACTCCCCCTGAAGTGACAACCGGCGCGACAACTTGATTGATTTCTTCCCTCGACATTAAGAAAAGACGCAATAAAAATGCAACTAAAAACAAGTAACAAGAGGGAAAAAATCGGCTTACAAAAGGAGATGAAAGAACCGCAAGCTGTGCAACGATGGCTAGGAAAATCAGATCTCAAATCCACTCTGATGCCATGTAAAAATATAAAAACCAACACAAGAGAATTGCTTGAATGGGCTTTATACCTGTATTCATGAAAATGCACTAATTTATGGTACAAATAAACTAATAAATTTTAGGCTAGAAATGTGGATTTGAAGCTAGAAATGTGGATCTTGTCTCTATAACTAGTCTTTACTACTAGGCTAGAAATGTGGATCTTGGCTACTAATAGTCTTTACTACTAGGACTGTTATATGTATACACAAACAAAATATAAAAGAAATACATAAATAAATTACATATTAAACTAGTTATTTTCAACAACATATATGATGGCGTTCTTATGAGAGGGTGAGAGCATGAGAGGAGTCAATCCTCGCCCTCCATTGTAATGGACGGCCAAGATTTGTTGGAAACTAAAAAAAATAACAATTTACAGCCCATACCCCTTCATGTGAAAAAAAGGAAAGGGATAAGAGAAGAAAATTATTATTTTTTTCCAATACTCAATAAATCTTGGCCGTAAATTATTTTTTTATTTTAGTGTCCAACATATCTTGGCTGTCCACTACAATGGAGGGTCAGGATTAAGGCCTCTCAAACTCTTACCCTCTCATAAGAATTATATATATATATCCAATCTATATCTATTTTTACAAGGACATAATAGAATCTAAATAAATTCAAAACAGACAAAATTTAAAATCTAAATAACTATTTTTCATTTCCGGGCAATCCTCTATATAGAATAACTAAGCTAGCCATGCTGTTAGACTATATTGTATAGGTCTCAATATTGTATGTATTGAGCCCATTGGGCCTGCTCTATGTATCTTGTATAGCCCATTCATTATTCTAAAAATATACGAGAGGGCCACTGATCTAAGTATGCTTCTCATTCTTTCATGGTATCAAAGCTCTCCCGAGCCCTCTCGTAAAGGCAAACTCTAGCCTTCGTTTCAGTTTTCGTTCTTTCCAAAAAAAATAAAAAATAAATAAAGGGTGAAAAATAGCACCGGAACCCTAGCCCTTCCCTGGTACAGCGCCGCGCCGCCACCCTGCCTCCAACTCTCCTCTCTCCCTGAGCCCCTCCCTCGCGCCGCCGCAAGACCGACCGCCGCTCTCCCGTACAGGTCCGGCAGCCGCCCTCCCGTGTCGTGCCGCTACCGTCACTCTCCCGTTCGCATGCCCACCCCTCCCCTACTCACGGCACTCTCCTCCCTTCTCCCGCTCGCACTGCGCCGCCGCCCGCCGTGCTAACCCTAGCCGCCGCTTGTGCGCCGTTCCTATTTTCCGGCGACTTCCTTGTCCGGTGCACCACCGCCTTTCCCAAATTGAAATTTGTTTGGTTCCCAAATGTGAGCCACAGAAAAGATCTATTTTTGATCGTGCATCCTTCCTTCTCGCATTTTCCACGTTATTCGGAAGAGGACTTGCGGTATCAGCGTAATTATACTCAACTCAATGCTTGGTTCTATTTCACAACCTGGGCTACCTTTCTTCGGTGCTCCGATTTATGGTGAGCATATGTTATATCCACCACTTTTTCATCCTGCAATTAATACTTATGCCACTGGATCTAATTTCTCTTCCGGATTTGCATCTCCTCAAACTATTTTTCAATCTCTTACTACTCATTCTACTCCTATAGTTGATTCTCTTTGGATAATGGATAGTGGTGCATCGCCTTATATGACTAATAACCCCAATTTGCTAACGTCTCTTCGTCCTTATCATGGCTATCATAAAATATTAGTTGGTAATAGCGCTTGTTTATCGATTGCTGGGATTGGATCTGGTTCTCTTATTACACTTGTTGGTCATTTCAATTTGCATAACGTTTTCTATGTTCCTGGTCTTTTCACTAATTTAATCTCTGTTCGTCAATTCTTTAAAGATAATTCTTGCCTTTTAGAATTTGACTCGGGTGGTTTCTCCATTAAAAATGCTAAAACGATATCCCCTCATTATTCGTTGTGCTAGCTCGGGGCCTCTTTTCTCTGTTCCCAAACCAAACTCAATCAGTCGCCCTGGTCAACCTGGACAGGCGGTGGCATCCTCCCCACATGTTTCCCTAGTTGCTTCCAAACACACACAATCTCTCTGGCATCCTCGACTTGGCCACCCCGGGGAGCCAGTCTTGTCAACTTTAGTTAAACAAAAATTTATATCTTGTTCGAGTTCTTCTGAGTCCAGTTTGTGTCATGCTTGCCAACTAGGTAAGCATAGTCGTGTACCCTTTCAAGCGTCTGTAACCAGTACTTCACGTCCTTTTGATATTGTTCATTCTGATGTATGGACATCACCTGCTATCAGTTTCAGTGGTTTTAAGTATTATTTGCTATTATTGGATGATTATTCTCATTTTGTGTGGATTTATCCTATGCGTGCCAAATCTGAGATTTTTGACCTGTTTGTTCAGTTTCGTAATCTTGTGTTGAATCAATTTGGCGTGGAAATCAAGAATTTTCAATGTGATAATGGCACTGAATATATCAACCGTGATTTAATGGTTTTTTTCTGCAAAGGAGCATTCTTAGTAGGGTTTCCTGCCCTCACACCTCCCAACAGAATGGGAAAGCTGAATGCATGCATCGTACTATAGGTAACATGATGCGTTCCCTTTTATTTCAAGCCTGTATGCCTTTAGAATTTTGGGTTGAAGCAGTTTCTGTTGCAGTTCATACTATTAATCGCCTACCATCTACCTCTATTAAGAAAAAGATCCCTTTTCAACGTTTATATAAGCAGAAAGTTAATTATGATCATCTTCGGGTTTTTGGTAGTGCCTGCTATCCTAATCTGAGTGCCACCGCCTCTCACAAACTTGCTCCGCGCTCTACTTTATGTGTCTTCTTGGGCTATCCACCAAATCATAAGGGTTACAAATGTCTGGATCTTTCTACTAATAAAGTTATTATTTCGAGGCATGTTGTTTTTGATGAAGCAGATTTTCCATTTGCACGATTGGGCACTCTCTCTCAAAATACGATGACCCGGCTTCAACAAATTTTCTCTTCCCCGCTTGCGTCTTCCCTATTTGCAGGCCTCACTCCACCGCACCCGCCACCTCCTGCAACGGCACCCGTAACAGCTGCCACCCCTCCCCTTGCACCACCGGGGTCCCCTGCGGCCCCGTCACCCGCCGCTGTAGCCGCCCCTGCGGCCCCGTCACCCACCACCACTGTGCCGCCTCCTACTTCCTCTATTCATCCTGTGGTGACTCGTGCTTGTGCTGGTATTGTCAAGCCTCTTCTCAAGCCTTCTATGATTGCTCATAGCTCTTTGCCCGAGGTACCTTTTTCTTATAAGCAGGCCCTTACTGTTGATAATTGGAAGCATGCCATGCTTGAGGAATATAATGCCCTTATTCGTAATAACACATGGGATCTTGTTCCTCCACCCCCTCTTGGTAACATTGTTGGCTCCAAGTGGGTTTTCCGTATTAAACAAACATCTACAGGTCAGATTGAATGCTATAAAGCACGGTTGGTTGCTCAGGGTTTTACACAGCGATATGGCATTGACTACGGTGAAACTTTCAGTCCCGTTGTTAAACCTGCTACTGTTCGTACTGTTCTGACTATTGCCGCCTCTCGTCACTTGCCTATTCATCAGCTCGATGTCAAAAATGCTTTTCTTAATGGTACACTTAATGAAGAGGTCTACATGAAGCAACCGCAGGGTTTCATCAGTTCTTAGTATCCTGATCATGTTTGTAAGCTTCGTAAGTCTCTTTATGGTCTCAAACAGGCACCTCGTGCCTGGTACACTCATTTTGCTACCTTTTTATAAGGGTTGGGTTTTCGCAGCTGTACGTCAGATTCTTCTTTGTTTGTCTTACGTCGTGGGCATGATATGGCTATTTTACTGGTTTATGTTGATGACATCCTTCTCACGGCCTCTTCTCATGCGGTCCTCCATGATCTCCTCTGCTCTCTTCAATCTGAATTTGACATGACTGACTTGGGATGCCTCAATTACTTTCTCGGCATCTCGGTATCTCACTTATCTTTAGGGTTGTTCCTCTCTCAATCTAAATATGCTCATGATCTCCTGGACCGGGCCGACATGCTCTCCTGCAAACCTGTTGCTACACCTACAGATTCCAAGTCCAAGCTTTCCTTGGACGACGGTGAACTTATGACTGATCCCACTTTATACAGGTCTATTGTTGGTGCCCTTCAATATCTTACCTTTACTCGTCCTGATATTTCCTATGCAGTTCAGCAGGTGTGTTTGTTTATGCATGCTCCACGATCATCACATTGGATGGCTGTTAAGCGCATCCTTCGCTATATCAAGGGCACTCTTGATCATGGTTTAACTCTCTCCCCGACACGTTTGGACCAACTTGTGGCTTATTCTGATGCTGATTGGGCTAGTTACCCAGACACACGCCGTTCTACTTTAGGTTTCTGTGTTTTCTTCGGAAGCAACATTATCTCATGGTCCTCTAAGCGTCAGCCCACCGTCTCTCGTTCAAGTGCCGAGGCCGAGTACCGTGCAGTTTCCAATGCCGTGGCCGAATGTTGCTGGCTCCGGTCTCTCCTCAGTGAGCTAAGTATTCTTCTACCACGAGCTACTTTGGTTTATTGTGACAATGTTTCTGCCATGTACATGACTACCAACCCTGTTCAGCATATTTGCACTAAACATATCGAGATTGACATCCATTTTGTTCGTGAGCGTGTTCAATTGGGTCTTGTTCGAGTCCTTCATATTCCTTCCTCACAGCAAATTGCCGATATCTTCACAAAGAATCTTCCGCGTGCTCTTTTTCTTTTATTTAGATCCAACCTTCGCATTTGCTTACCTCCTGTTTCGGTTGAGGGAGGATGTTAGACTATATTGTATAGGTCTCAATATTGTATGTATTGAGCCCATTAGGCCTACTTTATGTATCTTGTATAGCCCATTCATTATTCTATAAATATACGAGAGGGTCACTGCTCTAAGTGTGCTTCTCATTCTTTCACATGCAACCAGGGAATAAAGTAATTATGATACGTATGTTATGAACAAAATGCCGTTGCACATTTTAATTTGGTACATGTAGCATTGTCTGTGCATCACACAGGGAATTACTAATCTATACTATAATATAATTGTGGAGTTGCCTCCCCCCTAAAAAGCCTCCAAATCCCCAATCCTTTTTTTTTATATTTTTCCTTTTTTCTTAAATGCTCCCTAACCCCAATCCTTTTTTTATTACATATTCCCTTTTTCTTATTTTGTTTTTTTTTTTCTTTTTTGTTATTTTGCTTTTTTGGTATTTATTTATCGATTAAATAACAACAATTAATCTAAAAGTAGCACAACTATATCTCAACGTATCAAAGGGATGACAATGGGACGGGTATGATTATCTATACTTATTTTCTTTTATAACATTGATAAATAATTGAAATTAATGAATTAAACACGTATTTTTTAATTTGAAGGTTAACTACATACAAAATAAAGCGCAGTGGGTATGGAGCGGGCCAGGCCGGGTCCCTACTTATACCCATACCTGCCCCAAATGAGGTGGCTACTCACGAGCGTCATACCATGCTCTATACTGAACCACCAATTCAGTATCTTTTAAAATCAAATTTTTAGAGCTTCAATATTTTTGTGTACAAAAGTTATAGCTGGGTTATTTTGATGAAAACCCTAGCGCACTATGCCAAACGTATATTCCTGCATAAAGCAATAAATTTTTAATTTAAAACTTCTCTTATGTAATCCAAGAACAGGCGGCGGGTTAGACCTCCAAGAATCAAAAAAAAAAATTTAATTTAAAACTTTTGTATTTAGTCCACAAAATGCGGCATTTCGCGTGGCTACGATAATGAAGGATTTATTTTCACCCGGTGATATTTGTGAAGTTTGACTTTGGTTCATAAGATCTACGCATTAGAGAACAAAACTAAGATACAATAAAACTTAATTCATTAAAGTTCTAAAAATTAAAAAAGAAAACAAATTTTCAATTTAAGACTTTTCGTATTTAATCTATAAAAAAATAAAAAGGGTTCTTGCCACGGGTACGAAGTACATACCCATACCCTCCCGGCGGATACAGACCCGTATCCCTACCCGCCTCATTGCCCGCGAGTATCCATTACCCGGCCCTTACCTCCTTAATGTGCACACATACCAATTATCTATACCCGCTCTTATTAGTTATTTAATACTATTTTTTAAAAAAATTATTTATTTCATAACATTGATAAATAATTGGGATTATTAAATTTAAACACGTATTTTTCACTTTCAAGGTTAACTAGATACAAAATAAAGTTCGGCAGGTATGGAGCGGGCCGGGATAGGTACCCACTTATACCCGTACCCACCCCAAATGGGGTGGCTACCCCCGAGTAGAGGGTTTCACCTGCCCCATTGCCATCTCAATATCTCTTAATTAAAAAATTACACAGCACTAACTTTTCTAAAAAAAGGTTATAGCTGCATAGTTTGATGAAAATCCTATCCCACTATGCCAAATATATAGTCTTGCATGAAGCAATAAATTTCTAATTTTAGACTTCTATTATATAATCCAAGAACGGGCTGCGGGTTAGGCCTCCAAGAACCAAAAAGGAAAAATAAAATACATTTTCAAAACTTAAAATAGAAATACTTTTTGTCATATTTTTTTTAATACTTTCTTTTTTTTTCTTTTTTTCTTATTTTTATTTTTTCAATTCTACTCTTAAATACCCTTTTTATCTCCCTTTTTTTTTCTTATTTTTGGTTTTCGAAGAAAAATTAATAAAATAATTTTGTCACCCAATTATTTTGTATATTTTTTTATTAAATAACATGAACTAAATATAAATAAAATAAATAAATTTTTATTTTAAGACTTTCTATATTTAATTCATGAAGGAAAAAAATTCACAAAAGAAAAAGGGGAAAATAAATTTCCTATTGACGACTTAAAATAGGAAATACATTAGTCATATTTTTTATTTAAGACTTTTACGGTATACTTATAGTTTTCTCACTTAAATTGACTCAATACTCTTTAAGTTCACCATATAAGGATATACATCATTTTCTTGATATTTATAACCAAGCAAATGTTCAAAATTCTACACATACATCATACTTAGCAAACAAATGTTTGGGTCATCAAGGAAGCAATTAACAAAAATATTTTTATCCTGAACCCATTTCTTTTTCCATGGAGCAAATCTCAATTAATTGCAATTATATTGGTATGTTAATATTTTTTTTTTCAAGTTTATAGCATCTTCGATTAAATTAAAAACAAAGCGAGTTAGAGTGATTTTCACTAATAGTTTAGAGGCATTAAGGATGAAATTATGAGTTCGGGGCCACTTTGATTTTGATTAATGGTATAATTCAAGAGGTCTTTATGGTATTTGTACTACGACAAAATTTATCTATTATGACTTTGCTTGGCGTACTCAAGATATCAAGTTAAATATTAAAATATGGAGAGATTTACATGTAATTTGTAGTTGGCGAACATTGAAGATATATGAGATACCAGAGGCATCATGGGCAATTTAAAAAGTTTTTGAATCTTAAGTTAGGAAAAGGCCTCTAGAAGAATCTAAAATATGGTTTACTTTATATTTTTCAATCAAAAATTATATTGTATATTTTTTTAATACTTTCTTATATTTTTCCTTTTTTCTTATTTTTCTTTTTCCAATTCTACTCTTAAATACCATTTTTATCTCCCTTTTTTTTTTCTTATTTTTGGTTTTTGAAGAAAAAATTAATAAAATAATTTGGTCAACTATTATTTTGTATAATTTTTTATAAAATAACACGAACTAAAAATAAATAAAAAAAATAAATTTTTAATTTAAGACATTCTGTATTTAATCCATAAAGAAAAATAATCCACAAAAGAAAAAAGGGAAAATAAATTTCCTATTGAAGGCTTAAAATAGGAAATATATTAGTCATATTTTTTATTAAGACTTTTACGGTATACTAATAGTTTTCTCACTGAAATTGACTCAATACCCTTTAAATTCACTATATAAAGATATACATCATTTTCTTGCTATTTATAACCAAGCAAATGTTCAAAATTCTACACATGCATCATACTTCACAAACAAATGTTTGGGTCATCAAGGAAGCAATTGACAAAAATATTTTCATCCTGAATCCATATCCTTTTCCATAGAGCAAATCTTAATTAATTGCAATTATATTGGTACGTTAATATTTTTCTTTAAAAGTTTATAGCATATTTTATTAAATTAAAAATGATGCGAGTTAGAGTGATTTTCACTAATAGTTTAGAAGCATTAAGGATGGAATTATGAGTTTGGGGCCACTTTGATTTTGATTAATGGTATAATTTGAGAGGTCTTTATGGTATTTGTACTATAACAAAATTAAAATATTATGACTTTGCTTGGTGTACTCAAAATATCAAGTTAAATGTTAAAATACGGAGAGATTCACATGTAATTGTGTTGGCGAACATTGAAGATATATGAGATACCGGAGGCATCGTGGGCAATTTAGAATGTTTTTGAATCTTAGGTTAGGAAAAGGCGTCTAGAAGAGTTTAAAATATGGTTTACTTTATATTTTTCAATCAAAAATTATATTTATTTTAGTATTTGACTTGTTTACGTCATTAAGGGAGAAATTAATGTTTTTAAAAAAAATATATCAAGGGAGCAATTGACAAAAATATTTTCATCCTGAACCAACATCCTTTTCCACAGAGCAAATCTGAATTAATTGCAATTATATAGGTACGTTAATATTTTTCTTTAAAACTTTGTATCATCTTTGATTAAATTAAAAATTGGGGCAATAAAATTCATTTTCACTAATAGTCTAGAGGTATTAAGGATGAACTTATAATTTCGAGGCCACTTATACCCGTACCCGCTCCAAACGCAGCTGTAACTTTTCTATAAAAAAATTATCCAACTTCATTTCCTAATCGAAAAAATACCCAACTTCAACTTTTCAACAAAAATAAACCGGAGCGTCATACCATGCGCCACACTTAATCACTAATTCAGTAGATTAAATAAAGTTGTGTTATTTTTTGGTTATTAAATCAAGTTGGATAATTTCTCATATTTACTCCATAGAAAGAAAAAAATTATACCTCCAAGAACCAAAATAAAAAAAAAAAAAAATTTATTTAAGACTTTTTGTATTTAATCTATAAAAGAAAACATTCATAAAAGAAAAAACGAAAAATAAATTTCCTGTGAAATACTTAAAATAGGCAATATATTTTGTCATATTTTTTTATTGAAACCTTTTTATGGTTACTACTATGAATATTATGTAAACTTAACAAAATTATGGACAACTGATCAAACAAGATATTAGTTCGATGCAAAAATTCACGGCTACAAAATACAGTAATTAATAAATACCATCTGTGCATCGCACAGGAGTAAAACTATCTATACTATATTATTATAGTGAAGTTCCACCCCCCCTAAAAACACTTCCCACATCAAATTCTAAATTTGTAGATTTTTTTTTTAAAAAATTTTTTTTTCAATCCTCACTTACTTATCCTTATGCTTTTAATTTATTTTATTTTTTTCTTATTTTACTTTGGCCAAGGGAAATGAATAACTATATTTTTAATGATTAGAAAGAATATAAAATGTCGAATTTTGAAGGGTTGATTTTAAAATATACTGAATTGATGCTGAATTGGCAGGTGAGCGTCCATAAGTGGAGCAGGTAGTGCGTATGGGTTAGGTGTACCGGCTCTGTACCCAACACTGTTATAAGGCGGGTACAAATATATAAAAATATTCATTTAAGCACAGTCCACAAATTCTATATTTCTAATTTTTAATGTAATTCAATGCTTGGTTGTATCACAATGAATATTATAGAAGGGTTTTGGGGTCGGAAGGTTACTGCTAATGCTATGGATGCTATTGAAGTGAGAGAGAGAGAGAGAGGGGTAAAATAAGCAGTATGGAGAGTGGGCCGCGACAATATAAAACGTGGAATTTTGAAGGGTTGATTAGAATATAAAACATGAAATTTTGAAGGGTTGATTTTAAAAGATACTGAATTGATGCTGAATTGGCAGGTGAGCGTCCATAAGTGGAGCAGGTAGTGCGTATGGGTTAGGTGTACCGACTCTGTACCCAACACTGTTATAAGGCGGGTACAAATATATAAAAATATTCATTTAAACACAGTCCACAAATTCTATATTTCTAATTTTTAATGTAATTCAATGCTTGGTTGTATCACAATGAATATTATAGAAGGGTTTTGGGGTCGGAAGGTTACTGCTAATGCTATGGGTGCTATTGAAGTGAGAGGGAGAGAGAGAGGGGTAAAATAAGCAGTCTGGGGAGTGGGCCGCGACAATATAAAACGTGAAATTTTGAAGGGTTGATTAAAATATAAAACATGGAATTTTGAAGGGTTGATTTTAAAAGATACTGAATTGATGCTGAATTGGCAGGTGAGTGTCCATAAGTAGAGCAGGTAGTGCGTATGGGTTAGGCGTACCGGCTCCGTACCCAACACTGGTATAAAGCGGGTACGAATATATAAAAATATTTTTAAAGTAATTCAATGCTTGGTTGTATCACAATGAATATTATAATAAAATATAGTAATTAGTAAATTATATAAATTACATAAGAAAACCCATATACTTTACTAATCCTTATCCTTTTAATTCATTTTATTTTTTTCTTATATTACTTTTGCCAAGCGAAGTGAACAAAATAAAGGGAATTTTTAATGCTTGAACTATATTTTTAATGATTAGAATATAAAACGTGGAATTTTGAAAGGTTGATTTTAAAAGATACTGAATTGATGCTGAATTGGCAGATGAGTGTCCATAAGTGGATTTTCACAGTCCACAAATTCTACATTTCTAATTTTTAATGTAATTTAATGCTTGGTTATATCACAATGAATATTATATTAAGATATCATAATTACTAAATTATATAAATTACATAAGAAAATCCATACTTTAATTATTAATATAAATCAATCCAATTCAATTAAACCATAATTTCCTTATCCGTTTAATTTATTTTATTTTTTTTTTTAATTCTTACAAACTTATCCTTATCTTTTTTTTTTTTATTTTACTTTTGGCAAGGGAATTGAACAAATTAAAGAGAATTTTTAATGCTTCTAAATTTGTAGTTTTCCCTATTTTTTTTTTTTTTTTTTCAATCCCCACTTACTTATCCTTATCCTTTTAATTTATTTTATTTTTGTTCTTATTTTACTTTTGCGAAGAGAAATGAACAAAATAAAGAGAATTTTTAAAGCTTCAACTATATTTTTAATGATTAGAATATAAAACATGAAATTTTGAAGGGTTAATTTTAAAAAATACCGAATTGATGCTGAATTGACAGGTGAGTGTCCATAAGTAGAGCAAGTAGTGCGTATGCGTTAGGTGTACCGGCTTTGTACCCAACACTGGTATAAGGCGGATACGAATATATAAAAATATTTATTTAAGCACAGTCCACAAATTCTACATTTCTAATTTTTGATGTAATTCAATGCTTGGTTGTATCACAATGAATATTATATTAAGATATCATAATTAGTAAATTATATAAATTACATAAGAAAATCCATACTTTAGTTATTAAAATAAATAAATCCAATTCAATTAAACCATAATTTTTTTATCCTTTTAATTTATTTTATTTATTTTTTAATTCTCACAAACTTATCCTAACCTTTTTTTTTCTTATTTTACTTTTGGCAGGGGAAATGAACAAATTAAAGAGAATTTTTAATGCTTGAACTTTATTTTTAATGATTAGAATATAAAATGTGGAATTTTGAATGGTTGAATTTAAAAGATACTGAATTGACACTGAATTGGCAGATGAGTGCCATAAGTAGAGCAGGTAGTGCGTATGGGTTAGGTGTCCATAAGTGGAGCAGGTAGTGCGTATAGGTTAGGTGTAGTGCCTCTGTACCCAACACTGGTATAAGCCGGGTACGAATATATAAAAATATTTATTTAAGCACAGTCCACAAATTCTACGTTTCTAATTTTTAATGTAATTCAATGCTTGATTGTATCATAATAAATAATATATTAAGATATCGTAATTAGTAAATTATATAAATTACATAACAAAACCCATACTCTAATTATTAATATAAATAAATCCAATTCAATGAAACCATAATTTGCTTATCCTTTTAATTAATTTTATTTTTTTTCCAATTCTCACAAACTTATCACAAACTTATCCTTATCTTTTTTTTTCCTTACTTTACTTTTGCCAAGGGAAATGAACAAATTCAAGAGAATTTTTAATGATTGAACTCTATTTTTATTAATTAGAATATAAAATATTGAATTTTGAAGAGTTGATTTTAAAAGATACTGAATTGATGCTGAATTGGCAGGTGAGTACTCATAAGTATTTAACATGCATACGGATATATAAAAATACTTATATTATGAGTATATTCCATTTACCTTTTATTTTCTTTATTTGAACTGAAAAATATCATTTAAAGTAAATGATGGCTTCTCACTTTAAATGGACGAGAAGAAAATGCATTAAAATTATATACCCTTCCCACCCCAAATTGTAAATTTTTATATTTATTTATTTTATTTTCTTTTTTTCAATCCTCACTTATTTTTCTTTATCCTTTTAATTTTTTTTTTTAAATCCTCACAAACTTATCCTTATCTTTTTATTTCTTATTTTACTTTTGGCAAGGAAATTGAACAAATTAAAGACAATTTTTTTTTCTTCTTTATAATAGTAGTATTAAAATTGGACACTTAAAACTTGAAGCATGCTTATCCATCCTTATCTAAATCCTTATAATGTACAACCCTCTAAAATTAATTGAAAGCAAATGCTAAAATTATATTATGAGTATATTTTATTTACCTTTTATATTTCTTTATTTGAACTGAAAAATATCATTTGAAGTAAATGATGACTTCTCACTTTAAATGGACGAGAAGAAAATACATAAAAATCATAGAATATAAACCCCAAATCCTAAAGTTTTGGAGTTATGTTTTTTTTTTCTTTTTTTTTTTTCCATTCTCACATACTTATCCTTATCATTTTAAATTGTTATTTCTTTTTTCAATCCTTAAAAACCTATCCTTATCCTTTTAATCTCCTTCTTATTTAATTTTACTTTTGGCAAGAAAAAAAATTACAGATAATTTTTAATGCTTTGAAAGGATACTGAATTGATACTGAATTAGCAGGTGAGGGTCTATAAGTGGAGCGGGTAGTGCGTATGGGTTAGGTATACCGGCTCTGTATCCAACACTGGTATAAGGTGGGTGCGAATATATAAAAATATTTATTTAAAATTTTAAATATTTGCTTCAAACTAAAAGTCACAGGTTCTGAAAATAAAAAATCTCAAAGGAAATACATAAAAATTATATAATATAAACCCCAAATCCTAAAGTTTTAGATTTATGTTTTTTTTTCTTTTTTTTTTTTCCATCCTCACATACTTATCCTTATCATTTTAAATTGTTATTTCTTTTTTCAATTCTTAAAAACCTATCCTTATCCTTTTAATCTCCTTCTTATTTAATTTTACTGTTGGCAAGAAAAAAAATTACAGATAATTTTTAATGCTTTGAAAGGATACTGAAATGATACTGAGTTGGCAGGTGAGTGTCTATAAGTGGAGCGGATAGTACGTATGGGTTAGGTATACCGGCTCTGTATCCAACACTGGTATAAGGCGGGTGCGAATATATAAAATTATTTATTTAAAATTTTAAATGTTTGCTTTAAACTAAAAGTCACCGGTTCTGAAAATAAAAAACCTCAAAGGAAATACATAAAAATTATATAATATAAACCCCAAATCCTAAACTTTTAAATTTAAGTTTTTTTTTCTTTTTTTTTTTTCCATCCTCACATACTTATCCTTATCATTTTAAATTGTTATTTCTTTTTTCAATTCTTAAAAACCTATCCTTATCCTTTTAATCTCCTTTTTATTTAATTTTACTTTTGGCAAGAAAAAAAATTACAGATAATTTTTAATGCTTTGAAAGGATACTGAATTGATACTAAATTGGCAGGTGAGTGTCTATAAGTGGAGCGGGTAGTGTGTATGAGTTAGGTATACCGGCTCTGTATCCAACACTAGTATAAGGCGGGTGCGAATATATAAAAATATTTAATTAAAATTTCAAATATTTACTTCAAACTAAAAGTCACAGGTTCTGAAAATGAAAAACCTCAAACTATATTTATTTGTAGATTACACAATTGAAAGCATAATGATTTCTAAAACCCTTTTTTGAGAATTAATAATTAAAATGTCGAGAATTGAACTAAAAAAATACAGTCCACAAATTCTACATTTCTAATTTTTATTGTAATTCAATGCTTGGTTATATCACAATTAATGCATGGTACTATTACAATCATTACAATGTACAACCCCCAAGATTAATTTAACTCAAATAAAGGTAATGTCATTCAATATTTTTTCCGCACTTAAACAATTGTTAATGTACTTCAATCAAACCCAAATTTACCAGAATGAAAATTCTAGATATTTCCTTCTTTTTTTTCCTTTTTTGAGTCCTAATATTCTTACATATTTATCGTAATTAGTAAATTATATAAATTACATGACAACGAATCATTTAAAGAAAGACAATTTTATAATTTTTAATTTCAATGTTTTAATAATAGTAAAATTAGTTCTCACATTAACATCTTCATAATATATATAATCCAAATCTCTACTTAAATTATAATAAAGTCTCTCATCCCCAATACCTCCAAACTCAAAGGAACCATTAATCCACTTTTTAAATTCCTCATTTTTATCAAAATTTCTCTAAAGTTCCCACCCACGCTATAATAACAAAGTCCAAAAAATTTCATTCCCCTTCAATAGTGGAGAAGCCGTTCAGCATTGAACGTGTTATCTAAACGGTAACAACTTCCACCTTATGTTTACTTTGTTGCTAGCAAAAAACCCCGGTTTACTTTATGTTATGTTATATATTAAACTTTAGTAAAAAAGGTTTGGATATAAGCAACCTACATCCATATTTACACTTAAATATTTTGTGTCTATTACCAATTATTTCGTTTATATGTAGAATCCAATAGTGAGTTCCATATATGACATGTTTATGGCATTCATTAATAATATGTACATAACACAGCACTCATCAACAAATACACGACAAGTTCTATTTTAGGCCACAACATTACATAGGAAATTTAACCTGTTAATAGCTTGAGCTCCTGCTTCTCTAACTACACAAGTAAGGCTTCACAAACAAAGAACACAAAAGCATTTGTCGGGTAAGAAAACTTAGTTAACGATTTAACTCAGCAAGTTACATAACTGATTTGGCCTGTTAGTACCTCGAACGCACAGTTCTCTAAATACGCAAGTAAGAACAGCAAAACAGAGTATCTTATGACCTTTAAAAAAAAAAAACCACAATTTACATTATGTTATATCAGAATAATAAGTTGAAAATATTATTTGGAAATAATATTTTAACACAACAAAAGAGATGCATTTAATTGTCATATATATAAAATAATCCTTATGATTTACCATATGTTATGTTATTTGTTAAACTTTACTTAAATATGTTTGGATATAACCAAATTGCATCCAAATTTAGGCTTTAAATAATCCTTAATTTCGCTTTCTCTTATATGTCGGTAGTAGTGTTATGTATTTGTTAACAATGTCATTTATGTGTGAAATTTAACTAAACGAAGGAATATAGAAATCGCAAGGTTCAAATATAAGGGGTAATCCACCTTAGAAGAGCTGCAGTCCGCATTGTACCTGAAGAACTTCACAAAGCCATGGACATGCAACAGGTACACACAACTACTCCAAGTTAAATCTTTAACTCTATCATAGTTCAGTTGTACATGTCCTAACAACATTTACCTTAACATTATACGAGGAAATTTGTGTTACTCCTCATTTACCTGAAATAAAACAATCTTATCCACTTCATTCATCCTTTGTATTGACATAATGTAGGACTTATCAAGAAATGCACGACATCTTCGATTAAAGGCTGCAAGATTACATAGGAGATTTCGCCTCTTAGTAGCTCGAGCACCCAGCCCTATATCCACACCAATTAGAATTGCCAAACAAAGAATACAAAAGCAGGCACGCTGGATTAGACTAAATTTATTACGTAACAAACGAATCGCATTGGCTCGAATAAGGCGTATAGAACACGGACCTGCACAGACACCTCGGTCCGAAACACCGATGACTACGGAATCCGCATTACGTATTGAGCTGCAGAATACGTTGATGGACTTTAATATAATCAATGAACACGCGGAAATAGAGCGAGGGCATAACGGGCCAGGTAGTGAAGAAAATGAAGGCATATTGCAAAACAACGACGATTGTCTCATACAAGATAAAGACATTGTAAATTACATATACAACATATCTGACATATATACTTCACAACAAATTATCAGTCAATTGCACACTTTGACCAACATTGCGGATGCTACATCAACATTTTAATTAATGAAACACTAACCGACTTACCAAATTTTCAGACATCAATATGGCGGTGGAAGTACAGGGGGAACAACGACAATCGAACCACCCTGCATCTCCTGAATTCGAAGTGGTCCCTTCTACATATAATGAAGACCGGCTGGCTCAGGAAGGCGATCCCATTGTCAGGGTGGGTAGTGCACCAACTATTCACCAGATTGACCAGTATAGCAACAGAACGATGGAGCATGTCATTCACGGTATCAAAATATTCTAATTCATATACTGGATATGTTTTGCAAAAATAGAATATGTAATTAAATAAATGTACTTCATACCATTATAGATTGCTCCCAAATCAGGGAAGGATATATGTAAACACAATTATAATATTAGTGCAAGCCCGATTCCTGCATTAACTTATCGCCCAAACAATCACGAAAATGAGGGCAGAATGGAAAACAACGGGGAACATCTCATGCAAGGTAAATAAATTGTCCAATTACAATAACATATGTAACATATATACTTCACAACAAATAATTACTCGAATTCACACTACTACCAATATTGCACTTACTACATCAACATTTGAATGAATGAAACACTAACCGACAAACCAAAATTTCAGACACCAGTATGGCTATGGAAGTAGCAGGGGAACAACAATAATTAAACGACCCAGCATCACCTGAATTAGAAGTGCGGCCTTCTACATATAATGAAGACCAGATGGCTCAGGAAGATGATGGCATTCTGAGGCTGGATGCTGCACCAAATATTCAGCAAAATAACCAGTACACCAACACAATAATGGAACATGTCATTTACGGTACCAAATATTCAAATTCATATATTATATATGTTCTGCAAAAATATAATACGCAATTAAATAGGCATACTTCATACCATTGTAGATGGCCCCCAAATCAGCGTCCAACAAAATTGTACCATTACAAAACAACTATCAACGGTTCCAATATATAATGCGATGCCATCTAATATTACAGATGCAAGCACGAGCACAGCTGTACCAAGTACGTTTCTTTATCCCTTTATGCATTAGTCATTCCCAAAAATAGAATTCATACTACTACCGATATTGCACTTACTACATCAACATTTGAATGAATGAAACACTAACCGACGAACCAAAATTTCAGACACCAGTATGGCTATGGAAGTAGCAGGGGAACAACGGCAATCAAACAACCCAGCATCACCTGAATTAGAAGTGCGGCCTTCTACATATAATGAAAACCAGATGGCTTAGGAAGACGATGACATTGTCAGGCTGGATGCTGCACCAAATATTCAGCAAAATAACCAGTACAGCAACACAATGATGGAACATGTCATTTACGGTACCAAATATTCAAATTCATATACTATATATGTTCTGCAAAAATATAATACGCAATTAAATTGACATACTTCATACCGTTGTAGATGGCCCCCAAATCAGCGTCCAACAAAATTGTACCATTACAAACCAACTATCAACGGTTCCAATATATAATGCAATGCCGTCTAATATTATAGATGCAAGCACGAGCACAGCTATACCAAGTACGTTTCTTTATCCCTTTATGCATTAGTCGTTCCCAAAAATAAAAACTTGCCAATAAGCGAGGGATTTGTGTAAACACAATTATCATATCAGTGCAAGCCCGATTAGTGAGTTAACTTAACGAGCATCCAAAAGCCCCCTCATATAACAAAATTACATAAATGTAGGACTACGTACACCTCGAACAAGGCCAACGAATAGGTGAAACTTTGGCCCTAGACAATCAAAGTGTCCACATTGCAGTGCATGGATGTGGGTGGAAGAAAGAACAAGACAGAGCACACAGCATAATCCGGTATTCAATCAATGTTGTAGCAGTGGAAGAGTACATCTCCCGACTTTGCCCAAAACCCCTACGTACCTAAAGTCATTAATGCAAGATCCACATTTTATGAAGGACATTCGTACATACAACGCACTCATGTCATTCACATCAATGGGTGGAAAAATAGACCTAAGTATCCAAGACGGCCGTGGCCCATATTCTTTTAGAATAAGTGGTTCAAACCACCATAGAATTGGGGCATTATTACCAGAACCAAGGGCACAGCCACGCTACGCGCAGTTGTACATATATGACCCAAAAAACGAAATACAAAACAGGCGTGCCGCACTGGGACAGCCCAATACCGAATCTCGCTTGCAGGACCAATACCTTTAGGGGTTGAGACAAATGTTGGATGACATAAACCCTTACGCCAGAGCATTTAGAAGTGCAGCACACTTCATGCAGAACACCACCGTTCAAGACCTCAAATTACGACTAATTAATGCTAGAAATGGCCGCCAATATGCAATGCCAACAATTGATGAAGTGGCGGCCCTTATAGTAGGAGATACTGATACTTCATGGAGCAATCGAAATATCATTTTACATAAAATGGCGGGTGGTTTACAAAGGATAGATGAAAGACATCCCTTTTACTTGCCACTACATTATCCATTGCTATTGCCATGGGGAACTGATGGATGGACCAAAGGTATACCAACAAGAAACTATTTTGGACACAAGAATGACGACGTAACACAAAGACAGTTCTACGCCTATAGACTACAACTTCGAGACGGTGAAGGAAAAATACTATTACAGGGTGGACACTTAGTCCAACAATTTGTAGTCGATGGGTATGCTGCAATAGAGCAATCTCGATTGGATTATCTGAGTAAAAACCAGACCACTCTTAGAGTGGACATATATAGCTGTGTTGTTGACGCTTTGACAGCAGGAGAGGTTAATGCAAATGCTAGGCCATAGGGTCATCCTTCCCTCCAGTTTCACTGGAAGCCCGAGGCATATGGTTCAAAGATACCAAGATGCTATGGCTATTTGTAGAGTAATGGGACCCCCGGATTATTTCATCACATTCACTTGCAATCCAAATTGGCTCGAGATCACCATTAAATTGCTCCAATTTCCACAACAGATAGCATCAGACAGGCCGGACGTAGTGGCACGCGTATTCAAGCTGAAACTAAGGGAGTTGTTTAAAGATTTGAAGGAACGACAAGTATTTGGTAAGGTCATTGCAGGTACAATATCCAAATAACATATCACGCTTAAACATAAATTGGCATAAATGCATCAAACTAACCTTCCCTAATTATTCCGTGCAGACATACATGTCATCGAATTCCAAAAGCGTGGATTACCTCATGCTCACATTTTGCTGACCGTAGCCAGCGAACATAAGCCAACATGCCCAAAGGACATTGATCAACACATATCCGCAGAAATACCAAAAAAGCAGGATGATATTCTTGCTTTGGAAACCGTATCGAAATTCATGATACACGGACCATGTGGACCATACAACAACCGGTCACCGTGCCTAGATCATAACTACCATTGTACAAAACACTACCCCAAGCCATTCTGTAATGATACAACAATCGAGGAAAATGGGTTTGTGAGGTATCGCAGGAGACGAGGCACACAGACAGTACGAATCCGAGGCGAGGACATCGGAAACAATTGGGTGGTCCCATACAACAGAGACCTCTGTGTAAAATATGACTGCCACATTAATGTCGAACGATGCGCCCACACAAAACTAATAAAGTATTTATACAAGTACATCCACAAAGGGCATGATCGAGCTACCGCGGTCATTGAATACAACGAACGCACAGGATATAACATTAACCAGATTGCACCACTCCATGTCGACGAAATTAAACAGTACTTGGACTGTAGATATGTCTCATCGATAGAATCCTGCTGGAGAATATTTGAATTTGATATGCAACGCCAAAATCCATCTGTTGAAAGGCTGCAATTCCATTTACCTGAACTACAAAATGTCACTTTCAACCGAGACGATAACTTAGAAGACGTATTGAACGCAAATACACACAAACACACCATGTTAACGGCGTGGTTTACAGCTAACAACGAGTACATGGAAGCCAGAAGATATACATATGCTGAATTTCCTACATATTGGGTGTGGAATACAACGGCAAGACAATGGACGATAAGAAAACAACTGCTTTGCATCGAACGCTTGACTTATGCACACCCTAACTCAGGAAAAGATTTTACCTTAGAATGTTGCTCAACGTCGTAAGAGGCGCAACATGTTACCAGGACATAAGAACAGTCAATGGCATAACATATCCGACATTCAACGCGGCATGTGTAGCTCATGGCTTGCTAAATGACAACAATGAATGCAATAACACACTAGCTGAAGCCGCATCCTGGGCATCTGCAGCACAATTACGAAGCCTGTTTTGCTCCATACTAATGTTCGCAGAGGTTTCACATCCAGATCAAATATGGGAAAACCAATGGGACAATCTAACGGATGATTATGAAAGGATATTACAACATCACCTCAACAATCGCAGTAACCACATTACAGATTAACAACGTAGGCAGTGGGGGCTTGGCAAAATTGAACACAGTCTAAACAGAGCTGGACACTTACTCAAAGAATATCCTCCAATGCCATTCCCTATACAGGCTTCGATACCAACTTTGATCAGTCGTTTGTTTGCAGAATATCAAAACTTTGACCCGCCAGAGGAAAGAAAACAGTTTGAGTTCCTATTTCAGAACCTCAACATGGATCAAAAGCGAGCATACGACCAAATTATTCAGGCGTATGAACGGGGTGAGGGAGGAATCTTTTTTGTTTATGGCAGTGGCGGCACTGGGAAAACATATTTGTGGAAGACTTTGATAGCTAAATTTCGAAGTCAAAAATTGACCGTCCTACCAGTGGCATCATCCGGAATAGCTGCACTTCTTATTCCAATAGCAAAAACCGCACATGCCATGTTTAAAATACCGCTACAAACTGATGATACAACATTGCGTGCAATTTCTAAGAGGTCGGATTTAGCAACACTAATTAGGGACACAACTTTAATTATATGGGATGAGGCACCTATGACAAGCAGACACATATTTGAAACTGTGGATAGAACTATACGCAATATTTGTGACAAGGACGTGATTTTTGGAGGAAAGTTGGTTGCACTAGGAGGGGATTTTAGACAAATTCTACCCGTAGTGCATAAAGGCATGCGAGAAGACATTGTCGCAACAATAGTACACACAGCAAGTTTTTGGGAAAGAGTAATAATTCTGCCACTACGGACAAATAAGCGGCTGACGAGTAACAATGGCATTGCAACCGGTAACACATATATCGACTTCACGGAATGGATAGTGCGCTTGGGAGAAGGAAGATTACACTGTACAACTCAATCAGAAGGAAGTGAGCCTAATTGGATAGAAATTCCTGCGCAGTTTCTTATACACAATAACAACGAAGCAATAAATACATTGATCGACTTTGTCTACCCAAACTTAACCAACAATTACAAACACATCACATACTTAAACAGTCGCGTCATTTTAGCACCAACAAATAAGGATGTCGATGCAATGAACACAATATTGCTAAATATGCTTCCCGGAACTCCGACTTCGTATTTAGGTGCCGATACATTAATTGCAGGAAATGTCATACCAGATTCTGAGCAAACGCACCCTCCTGAGATGCTTCATTCCCTACAGATATCGGGCATACCTAAACATAACCTACAACTTAAGCTCGGCACCCCTATAATGTTACTACGCAGCCTTGATCCAACAAATGGATTGTGTAATGGGACAAGATTAACAATAGAAAAAATGGGATGAAGGGTAATTGAGGCGAGAATTATAACAGGGAGAAACATTAGGGACACTGTTATGATACCTAGGATTGATATGACCCCAACGTTAGGGCAAAGTCCTATTCCATTCAAACGAAGGCAATTCCCTTTTACATTGGCATTTGCAATGATAATAAACAAGAGTCAGGGCCAAACATTAAACAAAGTTGGCTTATACCTACCACAACCTGTTTTTAGCCATGGCCAGCTATATGTTGCGGTGTCACGCGTGACATCCCCATCCGGATTGCAAGTGCTCCTATGTAATAATGCAGACAAACTTCCAAACTATACAAAAAATGTAGAATACAACGAGATCTACCAAAGTATATATGATGAAGAAAGGAAATGATTTACACTACAACATTAGCAAACATTATGTTGAGGTAATATCAATCATGCTTCCTCATTGCTGTAATATTTTGTTTACTATTCCTTGTCTACAATGTTTAAATCATACACTATTATAGTCTTACATTCCAAAGCTTTCCGACAATGCTTGGTCGCTTTATACTATGTCATGTCAGCGGTTTCGTTGCTTTACACTTTGCTACTCATTTGTATTATATATAATCAATTGATACACGATTGTTGCAGCAAACCAAACGCATATGCCAATTGTACAAATCAACCGTACAACTTCTGAGGCCAACCTTCGTGCTAGACTTATACGTGATCAAGGAATACATACAAAGAGGACACATAATAGAATTCACAAATGGTGGCATATGATGTTCATGGACTGTCAGGTACAAACTACTATACTTAATGCTCGATGAAATACGCGTTTCATGCCATACTAACTATTACAAATACACCATTGCGCAGCGCGACGTAATATAGGTTTCAATTCCAGATGGTAACATTGACAAATGGACAGAAACATTTCAGTTAGGAAAGCCCTATTCAATAAAACACCTACAAGTTCTCCCTCACTATGGTACATCTACAACAGGACATAATTACCAGCTTCAATTTGTGAATGCAACAATAGTACAACAAATCCCGGACCAACAATGTCTTGACATTCCTTTTCAAATGGGGCAATTACTACCCTTTTCAAGTGTCCCGATACATCTATATAGTGCAGATGCTTTAGTCGGTAAGTCTTACTTATACAACAAACCCATTGTGTAAAAAGTTCGTTGCGATATAAATAATATCACGCCACCAATTTCAGATGTCATGGGAATGGTGATCGGTGTATCCCCTGTCTCAACAACAACAAACACAAGAAATGATATCCGAGAAGTCTTACTATGTGACATGAGGTAATCTATAACTATATTACTATGTACAAATTCATAATGACATGGGATGATAGTGACAAGATTGACACGTTGTCGTCAATAACATTATTAAATATAGGTTTCACACACTTTGTCTATCATTATGGGGAGCATTTTCTACAAATGAAGGAAATTACCTCTTCACACACATAGGAAGAGACAATATCCTACTGGCATCGCAAGTAGCAATTAAGAACTATCACGGTATGATTTAATATAATATGTTCTTAAGTGAATGATTTCAACGATACAGTAAACTTACATATACATCGCACTATCAAACAGGCCCATCCACAACAACAACAACAAGATCGTGGCTCCTTATCAACCCCAATCATCCTGCTACAGAGCAATTTGAGGCATGGTAAGTTATCCCTCTACATTACTAAAACATATTGTATCCATCCTCCTAAATTAATACTCCATTTCATTATGTAATAGGTATGTAGAAAATGAAGAACCGCAGAAACGAATCAAATGATTGCAACACAAACATCTTAACATCATCCAATCTCAGATATATTTCATTGCGAAGAATATCACAATATCGGAGTACACATTCAACCACAACGTAAGCACATACTTAACAACAACCCTTATTTCCATCGCTACATAAATAAACGCTTCAATATATTAACAATTACGATAGAGCACTTATACACTGTGTATCGCATTTTTACAGGTCAAACATCTCAAATTATGTGCGAGGATTATAAGTGTGGATATGAGACACGGCACAACTTATGAAGCATGCCAAAAGTGTAAAAAGAAGGTGACTCCAGTCATGGATACTTACCATTGCAGTAAGTGCCCCAACAATAATGCTGCTATGCAACAAAGGTACTAAATTTATTACACAAACCAACTGCGAACTTCAATACTACTAACCACAACATCTCAACAAACAGGTTGCGTATTAAGATCAATGTTCAGAATCGCGAGCGGTCAAATATGACATTAACTCTTTTCGGAAAACAAGCTGAATACTTAACCAAGAGTACAGCTGAACACTTTCATATGATCACATCACAGGTCAGCATGTAAAACATACACAATATCAAACATACTTTTTTTAATCTAATACCGTATTCATTCATACAAGAATTTGGACAATACTTGCTTTCTGCATATTTGGATGAACTGGTAGGAACAAGTTGGATATTCATCCTCTAACCTCCAACCTCCAACACATAACAATAACATTGGAAACCCCAATGTAACATTCGTCACAGAGGTCCATTGGGAAGAAGAATGCCACTATATGTGACAGTCGTTCACAACAAATACAATAGCATCACCGGCTCATACGTCGAGTACTGCTCAGGACATACGGTAAATAAAAACCCGAGTTTCAACGTTCCGAAAAATTAGGCATCATTAATAACATCAGTAATTATACATACTCATTGTTACATAATTCAATTGCAGGCAACCAGCACGGAGTGGGGAGTAGGCATAATGAATGAAGACAATACAGCAACATATATTATAACATATTATGTTTTTTTGGGGTCTTGCAAACTTTGACAACTACTACTTTAAGAATTTCGTACTTTTCGATATATTATGGCAAGTTCTAGGGAAACAAATTGCCCCAAGTCTTTTCAAAGCAAAAAAACGCACGTATCAAAATATATTGACCAATAAATATCTGCCGTGCATCGCACGGGAATAACACTAGTATATATAATAGAGAAGTACCCCCCATCCCCAAATCACAGCAAATCCCAAATTCACAATTTCTAATAAATAAATAAAAAAAAGAAAAAAAAAGTAATAAATAATCAAAAAGAGTACCCCCACCCCCAAATCACACTAAATCCCAAACCACAATTTCTAATAAATCAAAAAGAAAAAAAGGTAATAAATACCTAATTGAATATTTTTTGATATTCCCACCCCCAAATTGCACATAACCCCAGGGTGCCGCTTTAAATTCCATGAAGCAAAAAAAAAAAAAAAAAAGAATAATTAAAATTTTAATTTAAGACTTCTCAAAATGAACCCATAAAAAAAAAAAAACCTTAGACCTCCAAAAATAGGGTACTGATTAGACCTCCAATAATAAAAAATAAAAAAGATAAAAAATTGATAAATTTTAATCCATAAGAGAAAAAAAAAGGAAATAAATTTCTGCTTAGACCTCCAAGAACCAATTTTTTTTTTTTAATTTAAGAGTTTTCGTATTTAATCCATAAGAGGGGGGGGGGGGGGGGGGGGGGTTAGACCTCCAAGAATAGAGTGCATGTTAGACCTACCTAACCCCGGGATGCCGGTTTAACATCCATAAACCCAAAAAAGAAATAAATTTTCAATTTAAGACTTTTTATAATTAATCCATAAAAGATAAAAAAATTAAACCTCCAAAAATAAGGCGTCAGTTGGACCTCTAAGAATCAAAAATAAAAAAAAAATAAAAAACCAATAAATTTTAATCCATAAAAGAAAAAAAAGGAAATAAATTTTGGTTAGATTTCCAAGAATAGGATGTCTGTTAAACATACCAAACCCCGGGGTGCCGGTTTAACTTCCATGAGCCCAAAAAAAAAAAAAAAATTTCAATTCAAGACTTTTTATAATTAATCCATAAAAGAAAAAAATAGACCTCCAATAACAGGGTGTCAGTTAGACCTCCATGAATTAAAAATAAAAAAAAATAAAAAAATCAAATAAATTTTAATCCATAAAAGAAAAAAAGGAAATAAATTTCCGGTTAGACCTACAAGAATAGGTGCCTGTTAGACCTGCCTATCCTCGGGGTGTCGGATTAACTTCCACAAACCCAAAAAGATAAATAAATTTTCAATTTAAGACTTTTCATAATTAATCCATAAAAAAACCAAAAAAAAAAAAAATTGACCTCCAAGAACTGGCAAAAAATAAATTTTCAAGTTAAGATTTTTTATATTTAATCCATAAAAGAAAAAATAAATTTTTAATATAAGACTTCTCATAATTAATCCATTAAAGAAAAAAAAAACTTAGACCTCCAAGATCAAGGTATCGGTTAGACCTTCAACAATAAAAAATATAAAAGGATAAAAAGCTGATAAATTTTAATTCATAGGAGAAAAAAAAAAGAAATAAATTTTTCGTTAGACCTCCAAGAATCCAAAAAAAAAAAAATTAATTTAAGACTTTTAATATTTAATCCATAAAAGAAATAAAAAATTAGACCTCCAAGAATAAGGTACCTATTAGACCTACCTAACCCCGGGGTGCCGGTAAACTTCCACAAACCCAAAAAAAAAATTTCCAATTTAAGACTTTTCATAATTAATCTATAAAAGAAAAAAATTAGACCTCAAAGAACAGTGTGTAGGTTAGACCTCTAAGAATACAACAACAACAAACCCAATTCCTCCAGGGCTCCCGCAAAAGCGAGGTCTGGGGGGGTTGATGTACGCAGCCTTCCCCCTTCAGGGTATGAAGCTGAAGAGAGGCTGTTACCGAGGACCCCCAACTTGAGAGTTATGTCATCTTCGTGTCATGGAAACCTGTGAGCAATAGGGTATTAAAGCAAAAGAGTAAGGTATAGCATAAAATGAGCAATACAAAACATAACGCCCGAGAGGAGACATCGAGGCAAAACCTTCCATACCAGGCCACTAGTAAAAGCAGATAGACAGATAGTAGACAGTATACAGTAAACAAATAGGCGTATAGGTAGATGGGTGCAGCTTAATAGGCCTATACGCCTATGAACCCAATTATAACAAAATAAGTGGCAATGTGAGGCCGCTACAATCTGCTACCCCTATGCTAATCCTTCCTCGAGCACTAACTCTATCTAGCTCCATCTAAGGCCATCTACTACTGTAGGTTTAGGTTGGTGAGGTCCTGCCATAACGACTGCGGTTGTCCCTTCTTTTGCCTGCTTCATCCTCTTCTTCCGAGCATGGTACCGAGCTCATCGCATTTCTTGACTAGAGCAGTGGTTGGTCTTCTGTTAGCGTGCCTGAACCACTGCAAACACAGCTTTTTCATTTTATAATCTATCTTTTATCTAGGCCACTCCTCACTATGCGCCTTACCACATCCCTGATGGGCGCCCCTAGGACCACAAGTCCATATGCCCAAATTGTGTGATAGGCATACTATAGAGTCATGGCAGTAGATCGAGCTTACGAGTGGTCAGATGCTCCTACCCTGCTACATCAAATACGCCTATCCTAGTCCTCCAAAAAACTCTGTCTAGAGCCATCTCATCATTTAGGTTGAGATAGGTGAGGTCTCATTGAATTGTCTCCATCCAGCTCTTCTTTGGCCGTCCTCTCCCTCTCTTCCCGTCTATTATGTGGAGTTGTTCGCATCTCTTGACAAAGGCAATGGTGGGTCTTCTTCTAATATGCCTAAACCACTGCAGGCGTTGCTCCCTTAACTTATCTTCTATTGGGGCGACACCTAGTTTACTTCTAATGACCTCATTTCGGATCCTGTCCCTCTTTATATGTCCGCACATCCACCTTAGCATTCTCATCTCCGCCACCCTCATCTTTTGAGTTTGGTGGCACTTTACAGGCCAGCACTCTACCCCGTAAAACATAGCTGGCCTCACTACCGTCTTATAGTATTTACCCTTTAATTTTAGAAGGAATTTCCTATCACACAGTATCGCCACTGCACTTCTGCATTTGCGCCAACCCACTTTAATCCTGTTGTTGACATCTGCGTCCACTTCGCCATCATTTTGTACCATTGAACCCAAGTATTTAAAGCATGCTTTCTAAGGTATGTGCTCTGATCCAATCTGTACAACTTCTGCGCTTGGAGTGCTAGAGGTGTTGAACTTATGTTCCATATATTCTGTCTTAGATCTACTGAGCCTTAGACCTTTCGATTCTAGGACCGACCTCCAAAGTTCTAGTTCTTCATTCACCTCCGCTCTAGACTCACCCACTCAGATTATGTCGTTTGCGAAGAGCATGCACCAAGGTACATCCCCTTGGATGTGTCTAGTGAGCTTGTCCATCACCAAAATGAACAGAAAGGGATTCATGGCTGATCCTTGGTGTACCCCTACAGTAATGGGAAAAGCGTCTGTCTCCCTTCCATAGTGAGCATGCTAGTTTGCGCATCTTCGTACATGTCTGTGATGACTCGTATGTAGGACTCGTGGATACCTTTTCTCTCCAGGACCCACCATAGGACTTCTCTCGGTACTCTATCATATGCCTTCTCCAAATCAATGAAAACCATATGAAGGTCCTTCTGTCTATTTGAAAACCCTATGAAGGTCCTTCTGTCTATCTCTGTAGTACTCTATGTACCTCCTCAGGAGATGGATGGCTTCTGTCGTTGATCTACCTGGCATAAATCCAAATTGGTTCTCTGAGACACCTACTTGGTGGCGAAGTCTTTGTTCTATGACCCGCTCCCATAGTTTCAGAGTGTGGCTCATTAGTTTGATTCCTCTGAAGTTGGCACAACACTGAATGTCGCCTTTGTTCTTATAGACGGGGACTAGTGTGCTCTTCCGCCAATCATCAGGCATCTTTTTCCCCTAAAAGATTTGGTTGAATAATTCAGTCAACAATCTTATACCCGTTTTTCTAGTACATTTTCATGCCTCAATGGGTATACCGTCAGGGCCGGCTGCTTGACCCCTGCCCATCTTCCTCAATGCTTCCCTAACTTCCTCGAGTCTAATTCTGGTGTAGTGGTCGTAGGACACTTGCACCGCTATTGCTTGCAGGACATATGGGGGAGTAACTGTAACTCCCTTCTCATTGAACAGATCGTGGAAGTAGGACTTCCACCTATCTTTGATTTGTTGCTTGTCCACGAGCACTTGTCCTGCTGCCCCCTTAATGCACCTTACTTGGTCCAAGTCTCGAGTTCTCCTTTCCCTTGCCTTTGTAATTCTATAGAGGTCTCCAGCTCCCTCATCTATATACATTCTTTTATAGAACTCCTCAAAGGCTTTGGATTTTGCATCTCTAACTGCTATCCTAGCTTCCTTCTTAGCCTGTGTATATTGTTGTCTCTTGTCTTCATCACCACTACAATCCCATTCCTTGAAGCAGTCTTGTTTCGCCTTAATCTTCTTTTGGAGCTCCCTGCACCACCACCGGGTCTCTTTGTTGTTTGGTGCCCTACCTTTAGATACACCTAAGATTTCTGGTGCCATATCTCTGAACTTTTAGGCTTCTTGGTTCCACAGGTGGTTTAAATCTCCCTCACACTTCTCTCCAAGCACAGTCTCAACTCTTACCTTAAAGGCTTGAGAGTTTTCCCCCTTTAACTCCCACCATCGCGTGCGTGGCTGTGATGGTTTGATGGCTTTCTTGTTCTTTCTCTTGATCCTAATCTTAGCACGCACTACTCTGTGTTGTGTTGAGAGGTCCTCCTCGGGAATGACCTTGCAATCCTTGCAATCTTTTTGAGTTCTCCTTCTTAGTAATATATAGTCAATTTGGGTCCTTGCTCCACCACTTCCATAGGTGATGATGTCGTCCTCACTCTTTTTGAAGAAGGTGTTGGCCACTGTTAGCTCATAGGTGACGGCAAAGTCTAACAGTGCCTTGCCCTTGTCATTTCTCCTACCATAGCAAAACCCTCCATGGTGGGATGCATACCCATTTGTGTTCGCTCCCACGTGCCCATTAAAGTCCCCTCATATCACAATTTCTTCGCTCTAGGGTATCCCCTGCATTGTTCAGTCTAAGTCCTCTCAAAAACTAGCCTTCTCCTGATGTGTATGTCTTATCTGTGGGGCGTATGCACTTATGATCTAAGACCTCTCAAAAACTGGCCTTCTCCTACTGTGTATGTCCTATATGTGGGGCATATGCACTTATGATGTTTAATATCTCTCCGCCTAAAATTAACTTGAGGCTAATAATCCTATCGCTAGTCTTAGTGACCCCTACTACTTCGTCCCTAAGGGAGTTGTCCACCATAATGCCTACCCCATTTCTCCCCCTTGCCTGGCCCGAATACCATAATTTGTAACCTAACTCATCCCTTGCTTTTGTGCCGACCCACCTGGTCCCTTGAATACACAGGATGTTGATATTTCTCCTAATCATCATTTGGGCCACTTCAAAACTTTTCCTGGTTAGCGTGCTAACCTTTAATGTCCTAATTCGCAGACTCCCCTCACCTCATGAAGTTTTCCTACCCCTACCAACCCCATTTAGAGATGACCTCACATTTTGAGTTCCATTGTTGATAAAGTTCATAAACTACCTATCCCTAGTCACTATTATACACATATACAATCCCCAGAGGTAATGACATACCAGACCCAGCACAAGTAATAAGAGCAATATTAAAAGCATCGAACAAAGAAAAGGTGCAGGTGAGGGGTTCGAACCTGGGGCTGACCGATTTTACTTACTTGATCCGGTCTGCTGGCTGCAGTTTGGTTCTAGGGAGGTGGCTGGCAGGGCTGCCTTGAGGTGGGGGGAGAGAGGTGGTGGTAGTGGTGGAGGAGTGGTGATGGTGCTGTGGGTGTTCGGTGGCGGGGTGGGGCGAGGTGTAAGAAGGAGAGGTGGGGTGTTCGGTGGTGAGGTGGGGTGGGTTTGGGGGGACAGAGGTGATTGTAGTGGTGGTCAGGAGGAGTGTTAGTGATGGCAGTGGGGCGGCCAGTGGTGGTGAGGCGGGGCGAGGTGTACGGAGGGGGGTTGGGTGTTTGGAGGTAAGGCGAGGTGTGGCGAGGCGAGGAGGGGAGAGTTGGTGGTGGGGACGGGGGGTTGGGTGGAGGGTCAAAGGAGGGGTTTTAGGTGGTGTGGTCAGATGGAGTAAGGGCTGTGCAGGGGGGGTGGTTGATGGTGGGTCCAGTGGTGGCAAGGCCACGGCCGGGGAGGGGAGGAACGGAGGCGGAGGAGCAGGAGGAGGAGAGAGTTGGGGATGTGGGTTGTATACCTGGCGGGGGGATGCTGCATTGCGGAGGGCGACCGTCTTGGTGTCGCCGAAGCTGGTGGAGGTCAGACGGTCTGCCGGTCGGCGAGGTGGCCGACTGTAGGTGGGGCCCTGGCTAGCTAGCCATTGAGGGGTGGGGGTGGGGGGTTGCGTGTGGCAGTAGCTAGATGTAAGAGAGAGAAAGTGAGAGAAATTAAGAGAGAGTAGACCTCTAAGAATCAAAATTTTTTTAAAAAGAAAAAGATAAAATACCAATAAATCCATAAAAGAAAAAACAAGGAAATAAATTTTCAGTTAGATCTCCAAGAATAGAGTGCCTATTAGACCTACCTAACCCGGGGTGCCGATTTAACTTCCACAAACCCAAAAAAATAAATAAATGTTCAATTTAAGACTTTTCATAATTAATCCATAAAAAGAAAATAAACCTCCAACAATTAGCAAAAAAATAAAAAAGTAAATAAAAATAAATTTTCAAGTTAAGACTTTTCATATTTAATCCATAAAAGGGAAAAAAAAAAGTAGGACCTCTAGGTTTATCCAGAATTAAGGGTAAAACTTATTATAAGCTCCGTCGGGACTGACGGGCCTCCTTAAAAAAAAAAAAAAGTATGGTCCTTGAAAAGCCTATCTCAGTGATGTTCAAAAAGGGGAAAAGCGTCGTTCGAAAACTCTGCTGCTCGAGCTCTTCTCCCTGCTCCCCGCCTCAATCGACAACCCACTCCCGGAACACTCACGTCAAAGCCCCGGTTTCCTTTACTTTTTGCCGTGCCTTACGTCCACTCTCTATGCCCCGCCGACCCTCCGAAAAAGTCAAGTCGTAGGCTAAGTAGAGTGAGTTGGGGAAGGCACCCTCACATACAGGAGAGGTAGAGCCCAGCTACTCCCCAGCAGGATTTAATGTGCTTTCTAATCTGCTTCTGTAAAGAAAGGAGAACAGAGAGTGACCTCTCTTTCGGTAGCAGACACCGAGATAGGCTAGGCTGGGAAACCTTATTCGATACGATAGGACAGGTAAACAAAGCAAGGCAAAGACCCCAGCTTTATTGCGAGCCAAAACCTTAATAGATGCTCCTGCTCTTTCAGTGGCAATTGTGGATGCGCTTTATTTCTTTCTGGCGATTTCTTTCTTCAACATTCGATTCTTCGGCTTTGTGTGAGTTCGTAGATTCAAATCCTACAGAGCGTGATTCCTTTCTGCCAAAATCCAAAAATAAAAAAAGATAAATAAATGAAATTTTAATTCAAAACTTTTTGTATTTAATCCATAAAAGAACAAAAAAAGGTTAAACCTCCAAGAACCAAAAATTAAAAAAAGTAATAAATTTTTAATTTAAGACTTTTTATATTTAATCCATAAAAGAAGAAAAAGAAAATAAATTTTCAATTAAAGACTTGCAATAGGAAAGATATTTTGTTATCTTTTCGATTGAAAACTTTGACAGTTACTACTATGAGAAATTTTGTAAATTGAACAAGATCATGGGTAGTTGATCAAACAAGAAGTTATTTCGATTCAAAAATCTTGGCTACAAAATAAGGCCACCAATAAATACTACCCATGCATCGCACGAGAATAAACTTAGTATTAATTTAAATAAAAGAAATAAAGAATAAATTTGCACAAACTTACCAATATTAGAGACTAATTTAAATAAAGAAAAAAATGACAAAGTGTTATTATTTTTTTTTTCTTATTAGCCATTACAGTATTGCAATCAGGTGCTACGGTTAGTTGGAATTTTATTATTATTCTAAAAAGAAGAAAAAAAAATAGATGAAAATTGTCACAAATATTAGAGCCTAACATAAATAAAGAAAACATGACAAAGTGTTATTTTTAGTTATTTATTTATTTTGTCTTATTAGCCATTACAATATGTTGGCATGGTAATATAGTTAGTTAAAATTTTGTTATTATCCTAAAATGAAGAAAAAAATAGATTAAAATTGTTATAGATATTCGAGACTAATTTAAACAAACAAAAAATGACAAAATGTTTGTTTTTAGGTCTTATTGGCCATTAAAATACCTCGGAGGGGTATCACAGTTAGTTAAAATTTTGTTATTACCCTAAAAAGAGGAAAAAAATAGAGGAAAATAATCACTAATATTAGACACTAATGTAAACAAAGAAAAAAGAGGACAAAAGGTTGTTTATTCATTCTTATTAGCCATTATAATAGCGCAACGGAATATTACAATTAGTGGAGATTTTGTTATTATCCTAAAAGGAAGAAAAAAAAATAGAGAAAAATTGTCATAAATATTAGAGACTAATTTAAACAAAGAAAAAAGGGCGAAATATTGTTGTTTATTCTTATCAGCGATTACAATTAGAGGCGGCAATTGGGTCAACTGGGTCGGGTTTGGGTCATCTCGGATTTGCAATGGACTCAGGTCAGGTCGGGCTCAGGTCAACCCAATCAGGTTCGGGTCATCTTTGACTTTCGACAATGTTCAGGTCGGGTTGGGTCAGGTTCATGTTATTTCGAGTTCGGGTCACCTCTATTTCAGGTTGTCTTGGATATGGGTCAATTTTGAGTCGGGTTACACGGGTCTTGGGTTATTATGGGTTGACCCATCGGGTCGCCTATTTTGGCTTAATATGTATATTTATGAGTTATAATTGTATATTTATTTTTCTTTTTTTTAACTTTTTAATATTTTTTTAATCTCTACTATATTATTTTCTGATCGGAATCTCTACTGTATTATCTGTTTATATTTTTATTTCAAAGTTGGTAACCACCCTTACCTTACTTTAGAGTCCTCCATTCCCCAATTCTTCAAATTCTAAGCCTTTGCCCAAGTTTAAATTTAAAAAATAAAAACAAACCAAAAAATCCAAACCAGTAATCCCACTACCTATCTTCCACTTCTTGCGCAACCCACATTTTCCCCTTTCAGTAACTGCAACATTTCCCCCTCCCAATAAATTCAAAAACCTAAATCTAACAAAAAAAACAAAAAAAAAAAAAAATAAAAAATAAAAACCTAAACTCTAAAACTTGAAATCAAAAACATTTACCTCACAGACAAAAAAAATAAATAAATAAAAAGATTTTATTAAACTTGAAATCATAATTTCACTAATTATTAATTTAAAATATAATATAATATTTTTAACATAATTTACTAAACATAAACATATAAATTCCTTACTTGTAAATCTACATGATAAAAATCTAATCAATAATTATTTATAGTTGAAAAATAATATAAAAATAAACAATGAAATATATTTATTCATTACCTTGGAAACAACCTTCATAAACCCTATCAAACATATTTGATAATGGACAATTACACGTGAGACTTGCATTTTGCATTTGAATTAACTAATTTAAATCTATTCGTGATCCAATTATTGAATTACATCTTTAATTTAAAGTTAATTTTACTCTAAAATTAAATTGACATAATATAGACTATACAATGACCATATTAAGACAATTATAATATAATAATCTATTTTTATAGTTTGACTATTTTTATCACATGTATAAATTACATTTGTATAACAAAATAAAATTATATCAAGGAAACTAATTTTGAAATGTAGTAATTAGATATGGTCAAGTTTCAACTACCTTCCACTAATTATGCATGTGTCTTATGGAAGTAAAGGTTATAGCCCCTAAATTGTTCGGGAAAAAAGGTCATGGAGCCTAAGGTAGTTAACATGGCCTATTAATTATTGAAGGTCCAAATGGCAACCTAAGAGGGGGGGTGAATTAGGTTCTTTAGTGATAAATAAAAAAATTAAAGATATGAACCAAAAAATTCAATTAAAAGCAAAACAATAAATCTTAAATGAAACAGACAAAGACAAAAATAAACGAGATGCACAATAATTTTTATAGTGGTTCACTTTCAAACCGGAAGCTAGTCCACTTCTCAAGTGACTACTCTTAGTCACTTGAGCCTTTAACTAAGCTCGATGATCCTTTTCAAGAATAGGCTCAGGATCCAACCTTTACAACCGGTCTTTTTGTACGTAGGCTCAAGACCAACCTTTTACAACTGATTCTTTTATAAACAGTAGGTTCAGGATCCAACCTTTACAATGAAATAAATTTGAATAAAGTAATGAAAGAATTAAAGCACTCAAATTCTTCACTCTTTCAAGAGTGAATTGACACTTGATCAAGCTTAGCCAAAGCTAAGGATATGCCAATAAAGCTCAAATATCAACAATAAGAGAACAAGTGATGCTCTAATAAAAGTTTTAAACAAAGCTTAAAAAATAAACCTTTAAAGCGCAAGTATATAAGAGAACTTTTTATCAACGAATGCTAGAGAGTATTGGATGATTTTAACCAAAGCATTGAAGCCCGATTTAAGGCAAATGAGGGCCATTAAGACATTCAAAAAATTAGAAAAAGGTTTTGGAAAGAAATCAAGTCAAAAGTAGCCGTTTTGAGCTTTTTCAGTCTATGTGTCGACACACAGCAGCTCTTTGTGGCTACTATAAGTCTGTGTGTCGACACATACCGCCTGTGTGTCGACACTCAGCCTACCCGGGTGCGTTTACACGTTTTGATCAATTTACTTGATTAGTGGGATAATTTTATTGCATTTCCTAAGTTAAAAATTGATTGATTGATTACTATATTTGTTCAAATTTTTGAATTTATTTCCCACTTTACTTGATTATAAAAATAATTAGTACCATAAATCAAGCTAAATCAACACCCATTAAAATTTTATCTTTATTTGATTTGATCATACTTTTCAAAGTACCAATCTTAAAAAAAATATTTTAAATGATAAATTAGATTGGTTTAATTTTGACTTGAACATTTTTCAAATAAAATTTGATAAATCAACTTTCAAAAATATTTTCCAAAAACATTTTTGTAAGAGCATCACATATCAATATTGAAACTTGGACTCAATTGATATATCTCAATCCTAAGTCCAAGACAATAAAAATAAATGACTTTAAAATGTCGGACTCGGATCACGTTCTCTTCAATCTGGATAAATCTTCTCTTCAACTTTTATCTCTTTTCCTCTTGATTTATCATCTTTTGGAAAGCTTCGTATCCATGATTAATCTTTGATGTGCCTAGCTTTCTTATAAGTCACTTAAAAATAAGATTAGAACAATTTAAATCACATGACTCACTAAATGCTTGTTATCATCAAAATTACAATGATATTGGCTTTAGAGCCAACAATCTCCCCCTTTTTGATGATGACAAATATTTGGTGTTTTCTCTTAGAAATGTGGAAGTTAAGGCATAGATATCTCCATAAAAATATCACACATTGAAGCATACACATGACTATAAACTCATGGAGCAATGTATATCATGATTAATATTCAAACGCAATTGCTCCCCCTAAGTTGATGCATTTTAGGAATCATACATTCGGTATATTAACATCATCATTACTTTCGACATTTCTCAATCAATCAAACACATACATAAATAGCATGAATACTATATATTAGTACACCAATTTTTCTCCCCCTTTGTTATCTACAAAAAGCACGAGGGGAGAGAGAGACTATGACAATTAGAACATTAATGCACACAAGAAGAATAAAGAAGAATATCCATAAAGTGTATAAGATTAAACATGATTGTACAATATGAAGTAGAAAAAAGGGTATGGAAATTTCTTCATTGTGTGTCGACACACACAAGACAGAGCGGTGCTCTGTTTCTCTGTGTGTGCGTTACCTTTTTTTTTTTTTTTTAAATAAAAAAAATTTGGTCCTAGTTCCTATATCCGTGAATTGGATTAGAATACTTGGTCCATTAGAACTCTTTTATGATGAGTATTAAAACTCAATAGAAAATGCAAATCACTTATGTATACAATCAAGGTCAAGATGATAGATTACACATGCCAATTTTACTTCTAATATTGCAAAAGATTTCTTCACTTAGAGGTTTAGTGAAAATGTCCGCTAATTGGTCGTTGGTGGGAACAAATTTCACAATGACATCTCCCTTAAGCACATGATCACGAATAAAATGATGCCTAACCTCAATATGTTTTGTTCTAGAGTGTTGAGCCGAATTTTTAGTTAAACATATAGCACTAGTATTATCACACATTATAGGAGCATGGTTAATATTAATACCATAGTCATTTAATTGGTACTTTAACCATAACATTTGAGCACAGCAACTACCACATGCAACATATTCGGCCTCAGCAGTGGATAAAGCAACGGAATTTTGCTTTTTGCTAAACCATGACACCAAAGCGTGACCAAGAAATTGACAAGTACCACTAGTCGATTTTCGGTCCACTTTGTATCCGGCAAAATCCGCATCACTATATCCAACTAAATCAAAGAAATCACATTTAGGGTAAAATATGCCTAAAGTAGAAGTCCAACCTAGGTATCGAAATATTCTTTTGACGGCACATAGATGAGATTCCTTGGGACATGCTTGAAATCTAGCACATAAACATACACTGAACAATATGTCAGGTCTACTCACGGTAAGGTAAAGAAGAGATCTGATCATACCTTGATATAGCTTTTGGTCCACCTTTTTACCTTTTTCATCCATATCTAACTTAAGAGTTGAGCTCATTGGTGTTGCTATTGCCTTGGAATTTTTTATGCCAAATTTCTTGAGCATTTCCTTTTATGTAGCCAGGCCAGGCGCGCCCGGGCCTGGTCGCGACCCAGTGCCCGCGCCCCGCGGTCCCGGCAGCCGAGCGACCGGGGCTAGTTGATTCGGCAGGTGAGTTGTTACACACTCCTTAGCGGATTTCGACTTCCATGACCACCGTCCTGCTGTCTTAATCGACCAACACCCTTTGTGGGATCTAGGTTAGCGCGCAGTTGGGCGCGCTTGGTTGATGAAAATTCCTTCCTTGCCTTGCTTGATTTGTCATCCAAGAAAGTAGTTAAGTTCTCCCATCATACTCATTTCGAATTCCCTACTCAAAAGATTTGCAAATTCTTCACAAAGAGATGGATTAGTAGCACCAAACACTATATCATCAACATAAATTTGTACGATAAGAATTTCATGTTTAGAGTGTTTGATAAAGAGTGTGGTGTCAACTTTTCCTTTTGAAAATCCATTTTGCATTAAAAAGGAACTCAATCTCTCGTACCAAGCTCTAGGAGCTTGTTTCAATCCATAGAGTGCCTTTTTGAGTTTGAAAATATGATTGGAAAATTTGTCATCCTCAAATCCGGATGGTTGTTCAACATAAACCTTTTCTTCAATAAGACCATTTAAAAATGCACTTTTAACATCCATTTGAAAAAGTTTGAAATCCTTAAATGAAGCAAATACACATAAGAGTCTAATAGCTTCTAGCCTAGCAACGGGAGCAAATGTTTCCTCATAGTCTATACCTTCTTCTTAGTTATAGCCTTTAGCTACCAACCTTCCCTTATTTCTTACCACGTTACCTTCCTCATCCTTCTTGTTGCGGTAGACCTATTTGGTACCTATGATTTGATGATCTTGGGGTCTATCTACAAGTTCCCATACATCACTTCTCTTGAATTGGTTGAGCTCTTCCTCCATTGCCATTATCCAATTTGTGTCATTAAGAGCTTCTTTTATGCTCTTGGGTTCTTCAAGAGAGATGAATGCAGCTAAATGACAATATTCCGTTAATGCATGTCTAGTTTTTACACCTTGTGAGGGATCACCAATGATTTGACTTGTTGAGTGATCCTTCGAGTATTTCCAATCTCGTGGTAAGTTTTCCTCTTTGGATTCTACATTTTGGTTACCTCCTTTTGATTCATTCATTTGAGCATTGGGTATAACATTTTCTTGCTCATTGGATGAGTGTGTGATGTTTATTGGTTTGATTACTATGTCATCGTCATCACAAGGAGTTCTAGAGGACAAGACATTAATTTTATCAAAAACTACATGTATAGACTCTTCTACAACCTTTGTCTTTTTATTATATACTCTATATGCTTTGCTCGTTAAAGAGTAACCAATGAAAATATATTCATCAACTCCTGAGTCAAATTTTTCAAGATTTGTTTTGCCATTATTGTGAATAAAGCATTTGCACCCAAAAGGTTTAAAATATGCAATGTTTGACTTTCTACCTTTATAAAGTTCATATGGTATTTTCTTTAAAATTGGTCTTATTAAAGCTCGATTTAAAATATAGAAAGCGGTGTTGACGGCTTCGGCCCAGAAAGATTTAGGCAAGTTATTTTCGCAAATCATTGTTCTTGCCATTTCTTCAAGAGTTCTATTTTTTCTTTCGACCACTCCATTTTTTTGAGGAGTTCGAGGTGCCGAAAAATTGTGATCAATTCCAAAGTAATCACAATAAATTTCAAAATCTTTATTTTCAAATTCCCTTTCATGATCGCTTCTAACCGAAACAATTTTCAAATCGTTTTCATTTTGCACCTTTTTACAAAAATTTTCAAATTTATCAAATGCTTCACTCTTATGAGAAAGGAATAGGATCCAAGTAAATCATGAGTAATCATCAACAATTACAAGTCCATATCGCTTTCCACCAAGGCTCAAATGACGAGTAGGACCAAATAAGTCTATATGTAAGAGTTCAAGATGCTTTGATGTTGAAACTACGTTCTTAGGTTTGAATGGCGATCTAGTTTGTTTGCCATATTGACATGCATCACAAATATGATCTTTTTCAAATTTTAACTTTGGTAACCTCTAACAAGATCATTTTTTGAAAGTTTTGAAATTAAATCCATACTAGCATATCCAAATCTTCTATGCCAATCCAAGGATCATTTTCATCCATGGCACTAAAATATTTTAATGAGTCTACACAATCAAGATCAATCATATAGACATTCTCACATCGCAGACCAACAAGCAAAATTTCATTTGTTTTAGCATGTTTAACTATGCATCTAGATGATTCAAAATTCACGCAATAGCCTTTATCACATAATTGACTAATGCTTAGCAAGTTGTGCTTAAGACTTCCACAAGTAAGACATCTTCAATGCAAGGAGAAGAGTTAGAAGCAACATTACCGATACCGATTATTTTTCCTTGGTTATTGTCACCAAAGGTGACATTTCCTTTTCTTGGCATTAGTGAAGTGAACTTAGATTTATCTCCGGTCACATGTCTTGAGCAACCACTATCCAAGTATCACTTTTGTTTTTTTTTTTTTTTTTGCTTTGGATTTTCATACACATCTATCACAATTCAAACACTTTTAAGTACCCAAATTTTCTTGGGTCCTTTGTTGTTAGTCTTTGCACTTGGTGGTTGAGATCCTTTTGGGACCCAAATCATCTTTGTCTTTTTCAAGTTTCTTTTGAAAGAACATTGGTAAATGATATGCCCATGGTCACCACAATAGTTGTATCTTACAGAGTTTGTTGAAGGTGAAGAGGCTTTAACAAAAAGAACATTCAAATTTTTCTTTTGGACATTTCCATTATAACCTATTCCTTCTTTGTTCTAAATTGGCCTTTGAGATGCAAGAATTTTGTCAAGTGTTTCTTGACCTTTAAAAAATTTACTTGATAATTTTGAAAGTTCTTTCATTTTCTCTTTCAAAGACTCATTTTCTTTAAAAGTGAATCATCTTCCTTGGATTTTCCTTTCTCATTTTCCTTTACAGAATAAAGTGTTTCTTTCAAGGATTTCTTTTCATATGTTAATTGAATAATCTCATTATTCAAAGACTCGTTCTTTTTCTTTAGGGATTCATTTTCAAGTTCAAGCACTAAACGTCGTTTTGAATCCTTTCCAATCCCGTCTTTTCAAGACCTCTTACAAAAGAATTGTGTTATTTTTTTAACTTTTTATATTTCTCATATAACTCTTGAAAACCAACCACAAGTTCATCATAAGATAGATCGTTTACCTCATCCTCTTCAACGCTATCGTCGTCAAAAGCCATGAGACAAAAGTTAGCTATTTCCTCTTCACTTTCTTCATTGGAGTCATCGTCGCTATTTCCCCAAGCCGCAAAAGCTTTCTTTCGTTCTTCCTTTATGTCTTTCTTTTTGAGTTTGTTGAAAAACTTCTTATTTTTTGGCTTGAGACAATCTTTTTTAAGATGTTCGACTTCTCTACACTCATAGCAAGTTGGTTCATATTTGGAGGAAGATGAACCATTTTTGAAGTTTTTCTTAAATCTTTTCTTTTCAAGACATTTGTAAAATCTTTTTGCTAACATAACAATTTCATCATCACTTTCGTCACTTTCATCGCTTAGAGATGATTTAAATGCTATGTCTTTGTTTTTCTTTTGTTTTTCCTCTTCTTTAAACACTTCCATGTCAATCTCATGGGTCATGAGATTTCCAATTAATTGATCAAGTTTATAAGTAGAGAGGTTATGAGCTTCCCGAATACCAGTAACCTTGCCTTGCCATGAAATAGGGAGACATCGAAGAATTTTACTAACTTGCTTCTCATTTGAATACATTTTTCCAAGAGCTTGGAGTTTGTTAGTAATATCCGAAAATCTGGTGTACATCTCTTTTATTGATTCCTCCGATTTCATTTTGAAAAGTTCATAAGCTCTTACCAACATATTGATTTTAGAGGATTTAACTTGATCTGTACCTTCATAGGTGACCTCTAGCTTGTCCCAAATTTCTTTTATCGATTGACAATCGGACACATAGTTAAAGACATTTGGGGCAATAGCACATAAGAGTTAATAATGAGCTTTTGCATATTTTTGCAAGTTTTTCTTTGTCATCTTGCATAAGCTCATTTTCTTCTTTTTCAATGGTTTTCTCACCTTGTTTCTTTGAGGGTACGTAATCACCATTTTTTGTAATAAGCCATAAGTCAAAATCAATAGATATAATATAAAGTCTCATTCTTAGCTTCCAATAGGGGAAATTTTTCCCGTCAAAAAGAGGAGGCTTGTTGGTCAATTGACCCTCAGCTAAGATTGAGTGAAGGTTGCCATAGGATCACTCTAAGATTGTTAGACCCAAAAAGAATAGAGCACGGGCTCTGATACCAATTGAAGGTCCAAATGGCAACCTAAGAGGGGGGGTGAATTAGGTTCTTTAGTGATAAATAAAAAATTAAAGATACGAACCAAAAAATTCAATTAAAAGCAAAACAATAAATCTTAAATGAAACAGACAATGACAAAAATAAACGAGATGCACAATGATTTTTATAATGGTTCACTTCCAAACCGGAAGCTAGTCCACTTCTCAAGTGACTACTCTTAGTCACTTGAGCCTTTAACTAAGCTCGATGATCCTTTTTAAGAACAGGCTCAGGATCCAACCTTTACAACCGGTCTTTTTGTACGTAGGCTCAAGACCAACCTTTTACAACTGATCCTTTTATAAACAGTAGGTTCAGGATTCAAACTTTACAATGAAATAAATTTGAATAAAGTAATGAAAGAATTAAAGCACTCAAATTCTTCACTCTTTCAAGAGTGAATTGACACGTGATCAAGCTTAGCCAAAGCTAAGGATATGCCAATAAAGCTCAAAGATCAACAATAAGAGAACAAGTGATGCTCTAATAAAAGTTTTAAACAAAGCTTAAAAAACAAACCTTTAAAGCGCAAGTATATAAGAGAACTTTTTATCAAAGAATACTAGAGAGTATTGGATGATTTTAACCAAAGCATTCAAGCCCTATTTATAGACAAATGAGGGCCATTAAGACGTTCAAAAAATTAGAAAAAGGTTTTGGAAAGAAATCAAGTCAAAAGTGGCCGTTTTGAGCTTTTTCAGCCTGTGTGTCGACACACAGCAGCTCTTTGTGGCTACTATAAGTCTGTGTGTCGACACATACCGCCTGTGTGTTGACACTTAGCCTACCCTGGTGCGTTTACACATTTTGATCAATTTGCTTGATTAGTGGGATAATTTTATTGCATTTCCTAAGTTAAAAATTGATTGATTGATTACTCTATTTGTTCAAAATTTTGAATTTATTTCCCACTTTACTTGATTATAAAAATAATTAGTTCCATAAATCAAGCTAAATTAACACCCATTAAAATTTTATCTTTATTTGATTTGATCATACTTTTCAAAGTACCAATCTTAAAAAAAAATATTTTAAATGATAAATTAGATTGGTTTAATTTTGACTTGAATATTTTTCAAATAAAATTTGATAAATCAACTTTTAAAAATATTTTTCAAAAATATTTTTATAAGAGCATCACATATCAATATTGAGACTTGGACTCAATTGATATATCTCAATCTTAAGGCCTAGACAATAAAAATAAATGACTTTAAGATGCTCGGACTCGGATCACGTTCTCTTCAATCTGGATAAATCTTCTCTTCAGCTTTTATCTCTTTTCCTCTTGATTTATCATCTTTTGGAAAGCTTCGTATCCATGATTAATCTTTGATGTGCCTAGCTTTCTTATAAGTCACTTAAAAATAAGATTAGAACAATTTAAATTACATGACTCATTAAATGCTTGTTGTCATCAAAATTACAATGATATTGGCTTTAGAGCCAACAATAAATCTATTTAATTAAAATCTAGTTTAAAATTTTTATATTCAATTATATAAAAATGATAGAACCAACTTACAAAAATAATTTTGGTCCAAAATAAAAATCTTAACAAAATGATGTTTTTTTTTTTTTTTTTTTGGCGTTGTTGTTCTCCCCGTAAATTTTGTTTCTTCATATATTGTATTCCTCTTAGTTTATTTCTCACACACTATCAATTTTATGTAATAACTTTGCAACTTTGATGTTTTCTTGTACAGACTTTCAAATTAGTCTAACATTTCATTCTCATTAATGAATCACAATAGCAAGGAATAACAAAAGCTTTTTGGAAAATAAAAATGCATTTCTACATTTTTATATATTGGCTTTCGTTTGATATAATAGTCTAAATGAGTGGCTTCCTTTTTTTCTATTTTGTTATATATCTATTATCTAGCAATGGAAGCACCAACACCAAATATGGATAGTCAAGGTAGTAATTCTATGTAGTAATAACAATAATTTCAAGTTTAAAGGCTTGAGGGTCGAATCGGGTCATAGGTCGGGTTGGGTTTGTGCTTGGGTTTAGATGGTTTCAGGTTTACTTGGGTTTGGGTCATTTTGGGTTGGGTTACATCAGGTCACCAGTGGGTCGGGTTGGGTCAATATTCATATCGGGTCTTTTCGGGTTGGATTAAGACTGGGTCGGGTAAATATCAGGTCGGGTCATTCTGAGTTCAGGTTGAGTTATTTACATCAAATCTTCGGGGCGAATCAGGTCAGGTCATTGGTTTTTCAGGTCGGTTTTTCAGGTCGGGTCGTCTTTGCCACCTCTAATTACAATACCGCAACGAGGTAATGCAGTTAGTTAAGATTTTGTTTTTTCCCTAAAAAGAAGAAAAAATAGAGAAAATTTGTCACAAATATTAAAGACTAATTTTTAAAAAAATGACAAAATGTTTGTTTTTCAGTCTTATACCGCAATAGGGTATTATAATTAGTCTAGATTTTGTTATTACCCTTAAAAGAAGGGGGAAAAAATGGTGAAAAATTATTACAGATATTAAAGACTAATTTAAACAAAAGAAAAAAATGACAAAATATTTGGTTTTTAATCTTATTAGCCATTACAATACCGCAACAAGGTATTACAGTTTGTCGGAATTTTACTATTACCCTAAAAGCAAGAGAAAAAGAGGAAAATTGTCACAAATATTAGAGACTAATTTAAACAAAGGGAAAAAATGACAAAATGTTTGTTTTTTTAGTCTTATTAGCCATTATAATACTGCAAAAGGGTATTACAGCTTGTTGAGATTTTATTACTACCCTAAAAATAAAAAAAATAAAAAAAGAAAATTACCACAAATATTAGAGACTTATTTAAACAAAGAAAAAAATGGAAAAATGTTATTTACCAAAGAGGGCACCAACACGCCGTCACCGGATCCCATGAGAACTCTGAAGTTAAGCGTGCTTGGGCGAGAATAGTACCAGGATGGGTGACCTCCTGGGAAGTCCTCACTCTCAGGTTGGGGGCACTGGGAAACAACCTCTCTTCAGGTTAACACCCTGAAGGGGGAAGGCTGCGTACATCCGCCCTCCCCAGACCCTGCGTAGGCGGGAGTCCTTGAGGTACTGGGTATGTTTCTTTTTTAATGACAATATTGCAGCAGGAATCATAGTTCCTTAGGATTTTTTTATTACCCTAAAACAAGAAAAGAAAACAAAATTGTTTGTAGTATTTTTGTTATCTATCTTCTCCCTCCAAATTCCCTCTCTCAGTGTGCACTCACCCTCTCACTCTCATTTCATTCCGTCTTTATACTTGCTTTCTCTCTCTCTCTCTCTCTCTCTCTCATTTTGTATTCTCACTCAGCCTCTCTCTTTTTTTCTCGCTTCCTCTCAGATGTATAGTAAAGTTTCTCTCATTTAGCATTTTCTCACTCCTACATTTCTCATTTCCTCTCAAAACCATGTCCTCCATTGGCGCATCCTTGTTCTCCCTCTTTCCTTGGGACCACCATAATCCTACCCCTTTCCCGTTTCTCTCCAATGCCAAATCAATCTTGAATTGTACAAGAATCCATGGATCATCAAATGCAAGCATGCGGAGCAAGAAACTGGAAGTGAAAAATGTGGAATTTGCTAAACCGGGAAATTTGGTGTCAACATTGTCCTCAAAATGCAGCAGGTTCCTCCGGAGTCCTTACTTGAGAGAAAGGCCTTCACGGAACAGCTCGAGTCGTCTCCTCCTGATCAAGTGGGTATCATCCTCCTTTCTGCCTCCTCTTTTTTATTTTTTATTTTTTCCTTATTCTTCTTGTTTATCTATATATGGTGACTAAAGTAACTATAAAATGGAGGACTACATAGACTGACTGTTTTGAACCTAAAATAAATGAGTAAATAAATCAAAATATAATAAAATTTGAGTTGATGGGTTGAACAAAGTAAAAAAATATTAGGACCATTTAGTCACGAAATTACTCTACTCACCAGCTTTCAGAAATGAAAGCATTGAGTCTCTCTATTCAGTTTCATTGCTTATTTGAATTGATTTTTGTGGAGGACTAACAATTTCAAAAGTTTAAATGGATGGGTAAAAGGTCATAAATGATTTTATACTTGAACATGACCATCAGACTTAAAGTGGAAAATGTGCCTAAATATGTTAATATCAAAAGTAGGGGCTATTCGGATTTGAACGTATGATCTTTCGGTCAATGAGAATCTAATACAAGTCTAGGAAACTATCTCAAAAGTTTAATGAAGACTCAGAAATTGTTTTGTACTCTAACAGTTTTGTGTTACATTTCCAATGGCAATGGTTTTTAATTTTATTTCGTTACTTTAGGGTTGAGTTTCGACACTTATTATAATTTAAGCTGCTGTTTATGTAAATTCGATTTGAAAATCTTGCTTTTGATATGTTTGTTTATTAAAATTTTATTTTGTGTTATTAATTTTGACCTGAGTTTTTGCTGTTACTTGTTTTGTTTCTTTTGATTTTAGCTACTCCTGATGAATTTGATTCAAATATGTTTGTTTCTGATTGGACATGGCAGATAAGCTAGCTTGCTGCTTTTTGGATAGTAACCCTTTTTGAGTTTGTTTTAATGGGCCATGCATGATTCAATAAATTTTGTTTCTGATATGTTTATTTATTAAATTTTTATTTTGTGTTATTAATTTTGAACTGGATTTTTGTTGTAACTTGTTCTTTTTTTTTTTTTAGCTACTCTTGATAAATTCGATTTAAATATGTTTGTTTTTGATTGAACATGGCGGATAAGCCTGCTTGCTGCTTTTTGTATATTAACTCTTTGAGATCCCTTTTTTGAGTTTGTTCTAATGGGCCATGCATGATTCATGGCATGCTTTTTTTATACATGTTTGTGGGTATAATTAATATATTTAGATTTTATTGTGGCATTTTCTACTTTCCAAAGGGATAGCTCTTCTAATTATGAATCAAGTTATATGAGATGTTTTTCGAGGAAAAAAAATGATGTGATTTGTGTTTGTCACCTTAAACAATTAGTGTGTAATATATGCTGCAAAATATATGAATAGGATGATAAGTGATGTAGGGGTGAGACATTTTGAGTGTGCATGATATGTATATCTATGTTCATTTGTGCATCCTACTTTAGAATATAACAACCATGTTTAGGATTTTTAATATTTGATAATTTGTTCTCAATCAACACCTATTTACTTAAAATAATTTTATATTTATCACAATCAATTATGTTATCAAAAGGGGGAAGCAAAACAAAGAAAAATAATTAAGAAGAAAAAAAAAAAAAAAAAAAAAGAATTCCCACTCCTCCCAACCTAATAAAAAGTGAAAATAAAATTACATATCAAAAATTCTCATCAAGTTTCTAAATAATTAAGCACATAAACAAAGTTAGAAAACTTATACTCATTACAAGGATGTACATAGCCTACTCCCTTAAGGGTGCTGCCCTAAAAGATGATATTTCTAAGTACCCCCTGTTTGAGGGGCGACGACTTCTCAGGAGGTAGAGGTGACCAGTGGGCCGGGTCAGCCTGTAACCCGGCCCGTATATATATTTTACCTAATAAAATGACAAAAAAATCTGTGGCTTACATGGTAATGGTAAACTTTATATATTAGAAATATGGGGTTCAAATCCCACTAGTATCAATTTTGTATCAAATTTTTGTCATTTTTTAGTGAAGTATGTTAAATTATTTTTATACCCAATAAAATTGCAAAAAATTCGAGCTCACATAGTAATAAGGGCGCTTTGTATGCTAGAGAGTTGGGGTTTGAATCTCATTAGTCCCATTTTTTTGTAAAATTATCAAGATTTAAAAAAAAAAATGGGTGGGGGAGGGACCATGCCAACCCAAGCCCGGGCTGAGCCCCCAAGGGACCAGGCCCAGGCCCGGCTCTGCCCGGTTTGGTCTCCAAGCCAGGCCCGCTGCAGTGCGGGCCTGGTCTCGGGCCTGGCCCTACCCGGCCCGTGGCCACCTCCACCAGGAGGCTACCCATCCTGTTATTACTCTCACCCAAGCATGCTTAACTTCGGAGCTCTAATGGGATCCGATGATTATGTGTTGGTATCCTCTTTGTTTGGTTAATAAATTAAAAATATGGGTTCTAAAATGCCCATGAAAATATTGTTTAAATAGAATGAAAATAGAAATATGGGTTGCCAGTATAACTTATTTTTTTCTTATGTAAGATAATTATAGATATAAATATCAAATTGAGAATAGATAGTGGGGTATTAAAAAAACTGCCCTAAAATGTGCAATAAAATTGATAGTGGGCAACATTACCCCTAAAGCTCTACAAATGTTGGAATGAGTGTTTTTTTAGCATTGGGGAGGAGGGTACTCCTAAATAAGAATATAGATAGATTTGATCCACCACAAATATTAAAAAGCAATTTTAACATAACCAAAAATTAGAATATTAATTTAAATAAAAGAAATAAAGAAACAATTTGCACAAACTTAACTATATTAGAGATTAATTTAAATAAAAAAAAATGACAAAGTATTTTTTTCTTATTAGCCATTACAATATCACAGCGGGGTACGACAATTAGTTGGGATTTTATTATTATCCTAAAAAGAAGAAAAAAATAGATGAAAATTATCACAGATATTAGAGACTAACTTAAATAAAAATATGACAAAGTGTTATTTTTATGTATTTATTTATTTTTATTTTTTTTTTGGTCTTATTAGCCATTACAATATAGCAACGTGGTAATATAGTTAGTTAAAATTTTGTTATTATCCTAAAATGAGGACAAAAATTGTCACAGATATTCGAGATTAATTTAAACAAAAAAATGACAAAATATTTGTTTGTTAGTCTTATTAGCCATTAGAATACTACAACATGGTATTACGGTTAGTCAAAATTTTGTTATTACCCTAAAAAGAAGAAAAAAATAGAGGAAAATTATCACTAATATTAGACACTAATGTAAACAAAGGAAAAAAGAGGACAAAAGGTTGTTTATTCATTCTTATTAGCCATTACAATAGCGCAACGGGATATTACAGTTAGTGGGGATTTTGTTATTACCCTAAAAAGAAGAAAAAGTAGAGGCAAATTGTCATATATATTAGAGACTAATTTAAACAAAGAAAAAAGGACACAATATTGTTGTTTATAATTGTTAGCCATTACAATACTGCAACAGGGTATTGTATTTAGTTGACATTTTATTATTACCCTAAAAAGAAGAAAAAAAAGAAAAATTACCACAGATATTAAAGACTAATTTATACAAACGAAAATGGCAAAATATTTGATTTTTAGTCTTATTAGCCATTACAATGCCGCAATAGGATATTATAGTTAGTCGAGATTTTGTTATCACCCTTAAAATGGGAAAAAAATGGAGAAAAATTATTACAGATATTAAAGGCTAATTTAAGCAAAGGAAAAAAAATGAAAAAATGTTTGTTTTTTTAATCTTATTAGCCATTACAATATTGTAACAGGGTATTACAGTTTGTCAAAATTTTGTTATTACCCTAAAAGTAAGAGAAAAAGAGGAAAATTGTCACAGATATTAGATACTAATTTAAACAAAGGAAAAAAAATGAAAAAATGCTTATTTTTTTAGTCTTATTTGCCATTACAATATTATAACAGGGTATCACATTTTGTTAAGATTTTGTTATTACCCTATAAACAAAAACAAAAAAAAGAGGAAAATTGCCATAGATATTTGAGGCTTATTTAAACAAAGAAAATAATGAAAAAATGTTATCTAATGACAATATTATAGCAAGAATCATAGTTCCTTGAAACTTTTTATTACCCTAAAAGAAGAGAGAGAGATTATTTGTAGTATTTTTGTTGTGTATTTTTTTCCTCCAAATTCCCTCTCACACTTATTTCATTCCGTCTTTGCACTTGCTTATTCTCACACACACATTCTGCATTCTCACTTAGTCTCTCTCTTTTTTTCTTGCTCCCTTTCTACTATAGAGTAAATTTTCACTCGTTCAGCATTTCCTCTCTCCTATACTTCTCATCTCCTCCCAATACCATGTCCTCCATTACCGGATCCTTGTTCTCCCTCTTTCCTTGTAACCACCTTAATCCTACCCCTTTCCCGTTTCTCTCCAATTCCAAATCAATCTTGAACTGTAGAGGAATCCATGTATCATCAAATGGAAGTATGCGGAGCAAGAAACTAAGAGTGAAAATGTGGACATCGCTAAACTGAAAAATCTGGGTGTCAACATTGTCCTCAACGTGCAGCAGGTTGCTCCGGAGTCCTTACTTGAGAGAAAGGCCTTCATAGAACAGTTAGATTCGTCTCCTCCTGATCAAGTGGGTATCATCCTCCCTTCTGTCTCCTCTTTTTTTCCCCTTCTTCTTTTTGTTTATATATGGTGACTAAAATAATTATAAGATGGGGGACTATATAGACCGATTGTTTTAAACCTAAAAAAATAAATAAATAAAGTAAAAATTAATAAAATTTGGGTTGATGGGTTGAACAAAGGTAAAAAAATATGAGGACCATTTTGTCAAGAAATTACTGTGCTCACCAGCTTTCAAAACTGAAGGTATTAAGTCTCTCTATTCAGTTTCGTTGCTTATTTGATTTGATTTTGGTTGAGGACTAACAATTTTAAAAGTTTAAATGGATGGTGAAAGGTCATAAATTATTTTATACTTGAACATGACCATCGGACTTGAAGTGAAAAAATGTGCCTCAATATATTAATATCAAAAATAGGGGCTATTCGGTTTTGGACGTATGATTTTTTGGTCAATGAGGATCTAATGCCTATCTAGAAAACTATCTCAAGAGTTTAATGAAGACGGAAATGGTTTTATACCCTAATAGTTTTGTGTTACATTTCCATTGGCAATGGTTTTTAATTTTATTTCATTATTTTAGGGCTGGGTTTCAATACTTATTATAATTTAAGCTGCTGTTTGTGTGAATTCGATTTGAAAATCTTGTTTCTGATATGTTTATTTATCAAATTTTTATTTGATGTTATTAATTATGAACTGGGTTTTGCTATTACTTGTTCTGTTTCGTTTGATTTTAGCTACTTATGATGAATTCAATTTAAATATGTTTGTTTATGATTGAATATGGCGGATAAGCTAGCTTGCTACTTTTTGGATAATAATTCTTTGAGACCTCTTTTTTGAGTTTGTTTTAATGGACTATGCATGATTTATTGCGTGCATTTTTTATACTCGTTTGAGGAAATAATTAATATATTTGGATTTTGTTGTGGCATTTTCTACTATTCAAAGGTACAGCTCTTCTAATTATAAATCATGTTATATGAGATGTTTTTTGAGGGAAAAAAATGATGTGATTTGTATTTGTCACTTTACAATATTGATGTGTAATATATGTTACAAAATATATAAATAGGGATGATGAATGCTTTCAGTAGTGTCTAATTATAAATAAATTCCCCCTCCCCCCAACTAATAAAGAGTGAAAATAATTACACATAAAAAATTCTCATCAATTTTCTAGATAATTAAGCACATAGACAAAGTCAGGAAACTTATACTCGTTACTTTATTTTAAAGAATCATCTAATAAAAGCTTCTTTTTCTTCTTTTTTTTTCTCCTAATAAAAGAGATAAAATGACGAATGATACAAAATCTTGGGTTTTATTTCGCCCGAAAATATTTGTTACAATTAATCCATTAAACACAACCCTACAATATATGTGTTGTTTGGTTCAATAAAGTTTTTCTACCGTATTTGAAAGCATATACAAATTATCAGAGTCAAATTAATTTCTCTTAAAATGTTTTTGATTCATTTAGATTTCATTTCAAAATATAAAATTATTACTGACTTAAATGTTTAAAAAATTAGGTTTCATAATATAGTATCAGAATCTTATTATTACATTAGAGTGTTGCGTTAAAAAATAAAAATTCAAAGAATTGGAGTTTGAATTTGTTTTCTTTTTTTTTTTATAGATGACAAAAATCACAATATAAAACTCGGCATTCTACAAAAGTAGAAACTGAACCAAGAAAGTGGTTGTATGTATAGTCAAACATAACACAAAAATGCAAAAAGACACAAAAAGGTCCAAGAAGCAAATAAGATACAAGCAAAGCCCAAAACACAAAGGGCCCAAAACTCACCTACGACAAGAGTTCCTAATTTTAATATTAATATATATAATTGAAGTACAAAATACAACGTGGGGCTTGGACCCAAGAAAATAATAATAAAAAAGAGATTTTCGTAAAGGAGCGCATGTGAAAGTGTAAAATCGTAATTGAGTTATCGCTAAATAATAACGAGTATTATATCATGCTATTCACGGAGGTATTTATATTCTTTTAATTTTTTATATTATCATATTATAAGTGTAATAAGTCTTATTTTTTCTTCCGTTTTATTTTGTAAATCGTATTTATTTTATAAGTTGAATATTATATTATAAATATATAAAGCTTAAATTATATACATAAATATTAGTACATAAAATAATAATTATTATACATCTTGAACTTTATGATTTTCATACATTAAAATTAAGAACACACCTTAGTTAATAGCCATCTTCAATTGCCCGTTGAGTATGGATATAGAAAAAAATCATATTGTAATAGAGAGATGAATAGACTCTTGTTTATAAGAAGAAAGGGGTGTATCCCATTAAAAAAAAAAAAGAATAAAAAAAAAATCAAAGTTTGTGTCCTCTTGTTAGTAGAGGTGTCTTTTTATTAATAAACATATCACTCCATTAATAGATATGTTTCTCCACCGAAGCCATGCTTTTTAACTAAGAAACATTCCGAAGAGATATGACTCTTTATTAAGTGACATGTTCTTTTGAGAAAGGGAGGGTTTTGCTATAAAAGATTTTTTTTTTTTTTTTTGAAAGTTTAGGATTGGACACACCAAATGAGGTGGCCCACTCTTGTATTTATAATGAACTCATAATTATAATATTTAAAAATATATATATATTAATCCTACACAATATATTCTAGTCATACTATAATATATTCTAACATAATCCTATACAATATATTCTAACCATATATTCAACTGTAACTATATATTCTAACATCCCCCCTCAATCGAGGCAGGAGGTGACCGAATGCAAAGATTGTGTTTGAAAAATAAAAATAACTATCAAGGAAGGGTCTTAGTAAAAATATCAGAAAGCTGTTGTGAAGAGGGCACATGAAGGACACAAACAAGACCCATGTGAACTCTTTCACGCACAAAATGAATGTCGATCTCGATGTGTTTAGTACGAACATGCTGAATGGGATTAGTGGAGAGATAGGTTGCTGAAACGTTGTCACGGTAGACCAGGGTTACTTTAGAAATAGTGATGCCAAGCTCACCAAGGAGAGACCATAGCCAACAACACTCCGAAACGGCATTGGCAACGGCGTGATATTCTGCTTCAGCACTGGAGCGAAAGACGGTGGGTTGTCGTTTGGAGGGCCAGGAAACAAGGTTACCACCAAAAAACACACAAAAGCTGGAGGTGGAATGACGAGTGTCAGGACAATCGGCCCAATCAGCATTAGAATAGGCCACAAGCTGATCAAGAGCGCCAGGAGAGATAGCAAGGCCATGATTCATAGTACCTTGAACATAGTGAAGAATACATTTGACAGCAACCTAATGAGGAAGACGAGGAGCATACATAAACAGACACACCTGTTGCACTGGATAAGAGATATCAGAACGAGTAAAGGTTAGATACTGTAATGCAACGACAACCGACCGATACAAGGTGACATCGGCCATAAGCTCCCCATCAGAAGCAGAGAGCTTGGATTTGGAATCTGTGGAAGTAGCTACGGGTTTGCATGCTAACATGTCAGTCTTCTTAAGCAAATCATAAACATACTTGAATTGAGATAAGAATAAACCATCAGAAAAGTGAGAAACAGAGATTCTAAGAAAGTAGTTAAGACGTCCCAAATCTGTCATATCAAATTCGCACTAAAGAGAGTGTAGTAAAGTCTGAAGGAAAGCAGTAGAGGAAGCAATAAGGACAATATCATCCACATAAAGCAGTAAAATAGCCATGTCAGTCCCACGTCGTAGAATGAACATGGAAGAATCAGACTTGCAACTGTGAAAATCGAGGCAATGAAGAAAGGACGCAAAATGATTATAACATGCACGGGGTGCTTGCTTCAGTCCATACAATAATTTATTAAGCTTGTAAACGTAATCTGGAAAATCAGAATTCACAAAACCCGATGGCTGCTTCATAGACACTTCTTCATTCAATGTGTCATTTAAAAAGGCATTTTAAACATCAAACTGATGAATGGGCCATGTTCGTGATGTGACGATCGTTAAGACAGTACGAATAGTAGTCGGTTTGACAACAGGACTAAAATTCTCATCATAATCAATACTGTACAGTTGCGTATAACCCTGAGCAACTAAGCGCGCCTTATAGCGCTCAATTTGACCTGTAGAAGTCTGTCTGACACGAAAAACCTATTTGGAGCCAACAACATTAGCAATACTTGGTTTTGGAACAAGTGTCCAAGTGTGGCTATGTTGAAGTGCATTATATTCATCAAGCATTGCATTTTTTCAATTATCATCATTAAGTACTTGCTTGTAGGAATAAGGAATATCAGTTACAGCAGAAAGAGCAACCATTAAGGGTTTGAGAAGAGGCTTAGTAATACCAGCCTTAGACCGAGTAACCATTGGATGAACTGACCGAGAAGAGGTAGGTGGCTCGGGCGGTGGTGATAATGGCAGCGGCAGCGGCAGCAATTGCAGTGGAGGCGTGGGCCACATTAAGCGAGTATCAGAGGAAGGCAATGGAGGAGGTGAGGGAGCCGCAGGAGTGGAGGGTGCGAGAGGTGGAATCGGGAGGGGCAATAGGCCACAAAAAGGTGACGCATCAAGTGGTGGTTTGAACACCTGCTGAAAACGATGCATAGTGTGCTGCGAAGTGGCACCCAACCGGGCTAGAGGAAAATCTGTTTCATCAAAAACAACATATCTCGAGATAACAATTTTGTTAGTCATGAGATTTAAACACTTGTAGCCCTTATGGTTCGGTGGGTACCCCAAAAAGACACATAATGAGGACCGTGGTGCTAGTTTATGCGGCGCAGTAGCACTTAAGTTGGGATAACAGACACAACCAAAAACCCCGAGATAATCATAGGAGGCATTTTTCTTGTAAAGACGTTGAAAGGATATTTTCTTCTTGATAGAGGTAGAGGGCAAAAAATTTATTATATATGTAGCTGCAAGAACAGCTTCCAACAGTTTTATGCATTCGTTAAGCTTTCCCATTTTGTTGGGACGTATGTGGACGTGAAATTCGACTAAGAATGCCCCGTTCAGCAAACAACTTTTTAAAATCCCGGTTAATGTATTCTGTGCCATTATCACACTGAAATTGTTTGACTTCCATCCCAAATTGTTTAAGCACGAGATTTCGAAATTGAACAAATAAATCAAACACCTCAGATTTAGCACGCATCGGGTAAATCCACAAAAAACTGAGAATAGTCATCCAAAAATAGCAAATAATACTTATAACCACTGAAGCTAATAATAGGTGATGTCCATACATCAGAATGAACGATCTCAAAAGGATGAGACGTAAAGGAAACAGACTTTTGAAAAGGTAAACGACTATGCTTGCTTAATTGACAAGTATGACAAAGACTAGACTATGAAGTAGAACCTGAACAGGAAATGAATTTATGTTTGACTAATGAGGATAAGACCAGCTGCCTAGGATGACCAAGTCGACGATGCCAGAGGAACTGCGTAATCTGAGAAGCAACTAATGAAACATGCGTAGAGGATGACTTAGGAACGAAGAAAAGAGGCCCCGAGCTAGCACAACGAATTATGAGGGACATTGTTTTGGCATTTTTAATGGAAAAACCGCCCGAGTTAAATTCTAAAAGGCAACAATTATCTTTACAAAATTGGTGAATAGATATTAAATAGGTGGAAAAACTAGGAGCATAAAGGACATTATACAAATTGAAACGACCAACAGGTGTACTAAGAAAACTAGATCCAACCCCAGCAATCGATAAAAGGCACCATTGTCAACTAATATTTTTATCACAACCATGATAAGAACTAAGCGATGAAAGCAAACTAGGGTTATTAGTCATATGGGATGATACACCACTGTCCATTATCCAGGGAAAATCAATCATAGGATTAGAATGAGCAGTAAAAGATTGAAAAATATGGTGAGGAGATGCAAACCCTGAATAAATATTAGAATCAGCAGCATAAGTATTATTTGCAAGATAAAAGTATGGAGTAGATAACATATTCTCACCATACATAGGAACACCAAAGAAAGGTAGCCCAGGTTGTGAAACAAAATCAATCATCAGAGCAAGCACAATCAACAGCGAAAACCAATTTTTTTTTTTTTGGAATAGTGGTTGACGATGTTATTACGGGTTGAGTGTAAAACACAAGAAGCAAAGGAACTTGGCTAGGGTTAGCCTAAAGAGCGGCGGCAGTGCATGAGAGAGAAGACAACTAGCCGGCGGCGACTCTGGGCTAGGGTTTTAATTTTAATTTAGGTTCACTCTCTTTTTTTTTTTTGGAAAAGAAAAAAGAAAAGGGAGGCTAGAGTTTGCCTTAGAGAGAAAGAGAGAGAGAGAGAGCATTTTAAGCTTTTGGTAACTCTGATACCATGAAAGTTTAGTATTGGACACACCAAATAAGGTGGTCACCTCTTGTATTTATAATGAACTCATAATTATAATATATAGAAACATGTACATCTTAATCATACACAATATATTCTAGCCATAATATAATATATTCTAATATAATCATATACAATAAATTCTAACCATATATTCAACACAATATATTCTAACCATAATATATTCTAACATAATTCTATGAGTCGGTTCCCAAAATAATGCTAAAAAATAAAAAAATTAAAAAAATAATGCTGAAAAAAAATATTTCCAAATCTACTGTTGAACCGCGTTTACAAAACGCGGCTTTCATAAACTGCGTCCACAAACCGCGTTTAATATTGGTATAAACTGCGTTTTAATAACCCGGTTATATCAATAAAACCGCGTCATTAAGACACGGTTTATTAAAATAAAAACCGCGTCAATAAGACGCGGTTTATTATTGTTAGAACCGCGTTATTGAAACGCGGTTTACTGTGTTTATCTAAAAAGCCCAGGCTGATTCGTAGGTAACCCGCGTTTTGTAGACGCGGTTCATATGTAAACCGCGTTTTGTAGACCCGGTTTATAATGAATTTAACCGCGTTTAGTAAATGCGTTTTATACTGAAATAAACCACATTTTTTTGATTCGGTTTTATTGAAATTGAAACGCTTTTTGCAAACGCGGTTCAACAGTAGATTTGAAAATATTTTTTTTTGGGCATTAGTTTTTTAATTTTTTTATTTTTTAGCATTATTTTGGGAACTGACTTAAATTCTATATAATATATTCTAACCATATATTCAACTATTACTATATATATATTCTAACATTTTTATTTGTACTTTTTTTTCCCGTAAACAATAGAGCAAATGCTCTAGATCTTTGACGATGTAATTTTGATGGGTTTTGGGAAATGGGAAGTTTTGCTACAATAGAATAGATAGAAGATACATGACAACGCCGGGCAAGCTGGGTTGCTGGTATTCACCACCTCCCAATGCGCGCACTACCCGCATATTTGGCTTAACATTACAACCCATTTTCTGTTATTTTTCCTATAACAGTTACTATTTATTATATATATATATATATATATATATATATATATTTTTTTTTTTTTTTTATTGAATAATTATTATCTACTTCCCATTATATTGAAAATAGTATATAACTAGTTTGTCCGATAGTTGTAATTTGGAACTAAATGATTTTGCATTAGATTTGTTTATTAATTTATTATTATATCAGTTTATATATTTTGTGTTTTATAGGTTTGTTGTGTTAATATAAGTATATATTTATAAGTATATTTTCGTGTTATAATTTTTTGCTCTAAATAAATATTTTCAAGATTATGCTTTTATATTTCAGTAGCGCACTTTTTTTTTAAAGTGTCAATTACATAATTCCCTATGTTTATATTAGTTCTAGTATTGATACTTCTGCTTGCAATAGTGTTTATAGGTGTTTTGATCCTCTTTGGCGCACGTATTAGGTCACTTATTTGTTTATCGGTGTACTTGAGCATTTTTGTACTTGCCGACTATTTGCCTGCAGTACCTTCCTTTGAGTTTCGCTTCGTATCGTTTGGCTTGTGTTTTATATTGCTCTAATACTATGTTGCTTTTATACTTCTAGGCTATATCCTTCCATGATGACACGCTACTCAGGTTGGAAGTCCTCGGAAACGGCCTTCCTTCAGGGTAGCATCCTAAAGAGGAAAAGCTACGTACATTCACCCTCCCGCCGCTTATGCGGGAGCCATTGTGGCACTAGGACAGTTGTTGTCGATGTTGTTGTTGTTGTAGTATTCATACTTCTTTTTTAAGTGCACAATTTAATGCCTTTCTAATTGTCTAATTTTGGATTCACATTACAGTTAGAACACCATATGCAGTGTCTTATGAATGTATTGGTATATAAGCACATTTTTGGTTATATATATATATATATATGATGTACTACACTGTTCAACTTCGAAATTGCTTTGAGCCATTTACTTTTGTAATTGCTTGTGCCATAGTGCAATTGATTTATTATAACTCTAATTTTTTGTTGCCTCCCGATCGATAGGATCAACCTAGGCAAAATTTGGCAAAGTTCTTGCCACCGTTCAGTTGACTGGATAAGTTATTCGATTGATCAAGTTGTTTCTGAATTTCTATTATTAGCAGCTTCTTTGTTGTTTTATAATTCTTCTCTTCCCTTATCTATAAATACACTAGGGAAGCCATTGTATCACAACTTTACAACACTAGTGAAAATTACATGTGATTTTACTTTCAATTCTCTCTCTCTTCGTGCCTTCCCTTCTCTCCCAGAATTCTTCTTCAAACTCTCATTTTCTCTTTTTTCTTCTTTTGTTGTTCTGCTTCTCCCCTTTTCCTACGCTAAAATCGAGCCCCAACGATTGGTTGCACGACAAGACTGTATTATTCATACTTAAATTTTTGTATAATATACTGAATTATTATAAATTGACTATTGAAAATTATGAATAAACTAATACAAAACATAAATATTTGTGTAATAAACTTTTAGATTCGTAAATAATGAATCGAATATTATACATAATTAATTACAATGAATAAAATAATCAATGTAGGTTCCCAAAAAACTTATGGTGCATGCATCATGCAAAGCGTTGTCCTAAAAGCTTGGTTCGCTCCTCGCCTATAATAACTTACAACAGAAAGCTTAAACATTGAGACTGCATTGAAAAAATTGAATAGCATAAAACATAATTTAAATAAATAACTGACTACCTGCAATAAATAATGATAAATCGAATAGTAGACAAAATCAATAAGACTAGAGAACACACAAGTGTATGGAGATTGAGAAAACTTATCGTATTTGAGGGATGTATGACACTCTGATTTTGGCGATCCCGAGCGTTTGTTTTGACGGAAAAGTAGAATTTAGGAAATAATTTTTCTTCGGAAAAGGTTTTCTAAGGAAATATAAATTCCGAGTGGGGTTTTCCGTTGTTTGTTTCAAAGGAAAACTTAATTTCCCATTGTTATGTCTTTGTGTATGTTTTTAAAAAATATTTTTCACCAATCATTTTAGATCTTTTTATAAGACAACATAAGTAATAATATAACATATATGAAGTAACAAAATAAAAAGTTAACTATCAAAGCTGTATAAATTAGGAAAATTATTTCTTCGGTATCCTAAAATGTGCGCATTTATCATGTAAATACTCTGTCATTTTATTATATACAATGAGGTATCATGAGATAAGAAATTTTATCACTTGTGTATATACTATGTCAAAATCTGGTGAATTTTCATTAAAATTCGGGTAATTTCTGCCAAAAAATTGATGTGGTATAAATATTATATTATCAAAAGATTGTCCACATTCTAACAAAAATTACTTATATATTATCAAAAACTATGTCATATTACCATTTTCGGACAAAAGAAATTATTGTATTATGATATAGGATACATATAGATTGTTGTTTTTATTTAAAATATACTAAATTTTAGTAAAAGATACCTGATTTATGAGAAAATTTTTTAAACTTCAGGGTACATTATTGTATATTACTGAAATATCACAAAACCTATGTAATAAATGCTAAAATATTACCTAAAAATAATTTCCTTCTATAATATTATGTAACAATTTAACTTGATTAAAGTTGTTCTGTTGCAACAATAACAAAGTAATATCAAAGCGGCTTTTAATTATTCAGTCTAATTTTTGTCCGATATTGACATTAAATGTTTACAGTACAGTATGGTTTATTTTGATTCGATCTCGATTTGCATAATGATAACCGTGAAGGTTTTTGAGTCACTTAGAATCACGACTTCCCCCATTTTAAAAGGAAAGTCATTTTCCCTCATTTGAGGGAAAAGGTGAGCTAATGACGCGCCAAACAAAGGAAAAGGGGAGAAACAAACGGAGCCTGAGTATGTCTTGATGTAGAAGGTTTACTCACAACCTTCTAAGATTCAATGAACGCATTCTTAAGTTACTTGTGTTTGCGGACAGGAGATAACATGAATACTTGAGATCGATTGACCTCAAAAATTCATAATCTTGAGAATATTCTTTGACAAAAAAATCTATAAAAACGATTGAGAGGAGAGTGACGGGTCAGCTTGGGGTAAACATGGAGCCTACATAAAAAGAGAGTAAATATTGCGGATTTGGCAATTAAAAACATGAAAGAAATGAACTTGTGGTAATTGCCGCAGCTACACTATTGGATTTAGTTTTTTAATTTTAAAAAATAAAATATACGGATATTATAGGTGGCAGTTAATACCGGAAGTTGGTGGTATTTTTATTTTTTTGGTTGTTTAATTAGAATTAAATTTAAATTTTTAAAAATAAAATATAAAAATATATATGGACGTTATGGGGGGAGGGGGGAAGTTAAATATCGGGAGATAGTGGGGCCTTTTTTTAATTTGAATTAAAATTATATCAAGCAGTGATGTAAAATCTAAAGATTAATGAAACGGTGACTTATGGGAGGGGAGAGAACTTATAAATAAAAAAAGCGATTAGTGTTATTTGTGCAATGCATTTATTATTTAAAAAATTATATTAGTAAAATATTAATTTATCCCTTATAAATTATAGTTATCATATATTAATGTATATATTTAAATATAACCCTCATCAACAATATTTTCAATTTCTTAATATATTTTTTCATTTCTTAATCAATTTTTTGAAAAAAAATTTTGATCAAATTTTTTAAAAATTTTAAAAGATACTTAAACTATGTGTGATAAAATGATTTACATATCGACCTAATTAAACATAATATATGATGTATAAATATTGGGACAAATATCGCTCATTTATATGAAATTTAGGTTGGGATGTAATAATCATCTATAATAAGCGAAATCTAGATAACAAAGAATTGAAAGAGCAAGAGAGAACTTACATGGTGAATGAAACAGAGGTAATATTACCAAACTATCTTTATTATTTCCATTGCTTCTACTACAGAATAATTATTGAGTCCAAAATATCCCATACCTCTGTGGTTAGAGCTAAATAGGTTTAATAAGATTACTTTTGTTATTGAAAAGAAATATCTTTTTGAATTCAAGATTTTGAATTCAAGTTTTAGTATTCTTTTGTCAGTGAAAATATATTGTTTTAGAAACTTTTGCTTTTATTTTAAAAAATATTTTTTTGAATTAAGGACTTTTAAAATTTAGTTGCAAAATTTTTATTAGTAAAAAATATATTGTTTCTAGAAAACATAAAATATCACATTTTTATAAAAAAAATTAGCAAAATAATACAATTTTAAAAATATTTAGCAAACTAGCATAGGTTACTGTTCATGACCTTTTGCACGTTATTTTGGATAGATTACAAGGTTTAATATTAGGTTGCACGACGGCAGGAACGTCGTGCAAGGGTTGCACGACACCCGGAACGTCGTGCAAAGTGGTTGCATGACGTCATTAATTTTTTTTTATTTTATAATTTATATTATATAAAAATATATATAGTTTAAGATTAATAATAGAACTAGTAGTCTAGTGGTAAAGGTGCCTTTACATGTTTCTCAAAGTCGCAGGTTTGAATCCCCTTATATCTACTTTTTCATTGCTTTTATTCAATATTTTTTTTTGTTTTTTTACATGAATAGTAAAACTTTTATTTAAGTTTTATCTTGGTCCTCTACTCATCTTTCATACAATATTTTATTTTTCTTTGAATAAATTTATTAACTTATAAATAATAATCATTAAATTTTATTTTTTATATGCTAATATATCTAATTTTTAATTAATATTTTATTATAATAAAATAAAATAATTATAAATTTAATTTTAGTTAATTATTTATGTAAAAAGCCTCTATAAATATTATCTTATAATTAATTATGTAAAAACCCAAGGAAGTTCTACTTCACATTCTAGCAACCAAATATTTTTTTACATATTTTCTAAAAAGTCGACACCAAAATTAAATTCCTATAATTTAATAGAGAAATATTTAGAGAAATATCACATTTTTGAAAATATTTTATTTTATTATAATAAAATATTAATTAAAAAGTAGATATATTAGCATATAAAAAATAAAATTTAATGATTATTATTTATAAGTTAATAAATTTATTCAAAGTAAAATAAAATATTATATGAAAGAGGAGTAGATGATGAAGATAAAACTTGAATAAAAGTTTTACCATTGATGTAAAAATACAAAAAAAAAATATTGAATAAAAGCAATGAAAAAGTAGGTATTAGAGGATTCGAACCCACAACTTTGAAAAGCATGTAAACACATCTTTACCACTAGACTACTAGTTCTTTTATTAATCTTAAAACATATATATTTTTATATAATATAAATTAAGAAATAAAAAAATTAATTTTGGGTAGCGCGACATTCCGGCCGTCGTGCAACCTGATATTAAACCTTGTAATCCATCCGAAATAACGTGCAAAAGTTCATGAACAGTAAACTATGCTATTTTGCCAAATATTTACAAAATTGTGTTATTTTGCTATTTTTTTTTTAAATGTGATAGTTTGCAAAAAAAAAGTCAAAAATCCGTGTATTTATTATTATTTTAATTCCAAGTGGCAAAGACAACCAGACCCGTAAAATCGACCTGAAAAATCAATAACCCGACCTGATTTGACCCGAAGATCCGATGTAAATAACTTGACCCAAACTTCGAATGACATGACCTGAGACTCACTCGACCCATTCTTAATCCAACCCAAAAAGACCCGATAAGAATGACCCAACCCGACCCACCGATAACCTGATGTAACCCAACCCAAAATGACCCGTATCCAAATAGACCCGGACCCATCTAAACCCGATCATAAATCCAACCCGACATGTAACCTGAGTTAACCCTAAAGCCTATAAACTTGAAAATTATTGTTATTACTATGGAGAATTACTATTAAATAGTTATTATTTTGACATGAATTAACCGAAGTTATTATTGTTGTTGTATTATTTTGACACAACACACCAACAAACATAGCACCAATATTGTTTTGACCTAAAAAGAGATTAATAAGGCTATGTTTGATTTAAAAATCTATCTTCATATTTAACTTAATTTATTTAAGTAATATTAAAGTATACATTGTCTCATCTCCCAAATTTTTTTCAGAACCCAAAATAAAAATTCCAAATATCATATTGATTTTAACTAAAAACAAAATTTAGTGGGGCAAAAAAACAAAAAAAGGAAGAAAAAAACTTACCATAACTACACTACACCCATTATTTTGTTAGGAAGAGTGGGAGGATGTGGGTGGTTTTCCATTTCTTGGAGGTAACCACGCAAACACAATTTATCAACTTGCCAAAATAATTCTTTATATAAAATACTTTTCATAAATATTTTCAATCAAAAATTTGTTTTTTTTAGTTGTTCTGGTTAAAGAAAATTATTTAATTCTATGAATTTATAGCAAGTTCATGCTTAATAAAATTGGAATTAAAAAATAAAACATATATAATGTGAGAATTCTGCGAAAAATGTTTTTTCCCAAAATGAAGGAAAGTGTCAATTTTTCATAAATATTTTTAATCAAAATTTCATTTTTTTTAGTTTATCTAGTTAAAGAAAATTATTTCTGTGAAAATTATTTCATTTTATGAATTTGTATGGGGTTCACGCTTAATTAAGTTGAGATTTGAAAAGACATATATAGTGAATGAAGATGTTCGGGGAATATGGATACCATCACCACTACTAAAGAGATTAAATGTACATAACTTATATGATATCTATAATATCCACTTACATTGAAGTGGTGATAGTGGATTAAAAATAAAAAAATAATAAATATTATATTTTATAATATAGTAGAGATCAAGAAAAACTATACTAAGAAAAGGAAACAAAAGAAAAATAGAGATACAATTATTATTCATAAAATATACATATTAAGCAAAAATGGGTGACTTGATGGGTCTACCCATATTTACCTGAGACCCGTGTAACCCAACCCAAAATTGACCTGTACCTGAGATGATGATACAGGAAAACAAAGAAACAATTGCAGGGGAAATTCGTACCAGGTTAACGGCTAGTTTTGGCGGGTTCGAGCATGCACGCAACACGTGAGGAGCAAGGGAGAGTGTTAAAAAATCACGCGAGAAGCACGTGATTCTTCCGGCAGTTGGATTTTGGGGATTTTTGGTAGTTTTGTCAGTTGGAATTGCATATTTTACTAATTCGCTTTTATTTAATTAGGTTTTTTACTTACTATATATAGAATATGATATCAATTAGGGATGATTATGAAATGAAGGTATACTTTCTTCTCCCTTAAACTCTTCTTTCCTCCCTAATTTTCTTCTATTTCTTGCCTCCCCTCATACCCTATTTCTTGTTCTTTGGAGTGTTATTTGAGGTAATTTGAGCTACGGTATCACTGGTATCAGAGCTTTAATCCTCGGCTATGGTGTGTGTGGAAGTAATAATGGCTGACAATACTCGTTCTACGGCTGAGCTTAGGCGAGTGGAAGAAAAGCTGGATCACTCACTGGTAGAGGTCAGAAATGAAATCAGGGTTGCTGTTGAAGGACTTGCTGCGCAAATGAAGGACCTACAGGACCATGTGACTGCAATGTCCATTCAAATACCACGCCCTGAGCTCGGGCCTGGAGCTACCAATGGAGGATCCAACTCGACGGCTGCCAATCAAGCCAACAGAACTCGTAATCCTGAAATTAATGGGGGTAACCATTCTTTTCCTATGAGATTAGGTAGAATGGATTTCCCTTTATTTGAGGGTGAGGATATAAATGGTTGGTTATTTATGTGTGAGCAGTTTTTTATGATTGACAATACCCCTGATTTTGATAAAATCAGGGTAGCTTCTATACATTTGAGGGGGATGCCTTTTCAATGGCATAGGAGATTTGTGGCTACAACGCCTGATTTCCATCTGATGGGATGGACTGAGTATGCTAGAACCTTGAAGGAAAGGTTCGGTAATGCATATGAAGACCCAATATCAGAATTGATGAGCCTTAAGCAAGAGGAGTCAGTGAAAGACTACCTTGGAAAATTTAATCCGGTGTCTGTGAGAGCAGATTTAAATGAATCCCAGTTAATTAGCTGCTTTGTGACTAGTTTGAAGGAAGCTTTAGACCTTGAGGTGCGATCGTGGAAGCCAACCACACCACAACATGCAGTCTGCCTTGCCAAGTTAGGGCAGGCCAAGCTTGAGGCCCTTGCTAAGCAACTCAAATATAACAAGACCCCGTTGTTGCCCACACCAAGTGGACCTAGGCCTAACCCAAATAGCTACAAAACTAACCCACCGAGAGCTGTTGTTCCTCAAAATACCTTCCAAGGTAGTACAACGCACAGGACTCTTTCACGGACAGAGTTACAAGATAAAAGGGCCAAGGGGTTGTGTTACTTTTGTGACAAAAAGTTTGAGGCAGGACACAAATGCAAGAACAAAGGACCTCAGCTCTTTGTGATTGAAATTGATGACGAGGGTGATGAAGCACCTCTGGAAGAGGGTCTGCTTGAAGTTGAAGAGATGGTAGTGCAGGAACCTCCTGCTCAGATATCGTTACATGCTTTAGCTGGAGCTGCAAACTTTCAGACTTTGAGAGCGATTGGGTCTATGAAGAGGAAACCTATACACGTCCTAATTGATTCAGGTTCCACACATAACTTCATTGATTCGCAGTTGGCTCAGAGGATGGGCTGCAGAACCAGTTTAGTGCCTGTTCTTTCAGTGACAGTGGCAGATGGGAGTAGTTTGTGTTGCAATTTGCAATGTAACGGACTTAGTTGGCAGATGCAGAACACTGTATACTCTTCTGATTTCCTCCTCATTCCTTTCGAAGGGTGTGACATGGTTCTGGGAATCGAATGGTTAGCCACATTGGGAGATATTCAGTGTAACTTCAGCAATTTGACTATGAATTTCGCTGTTGAGGGAAAGACCAAGGTCCTTAAAGGGGAAGGAGCCAATGTGTGTAAGCTGATTGGTGCTCAAGCCATCTCTAGGGCCTTAGAGGGGTCTCCAGTAGTAGCATTGCTGCATTTCATCCCAGATAATCACATAGTTTGTGAGATTGATTTGAGGATGGCTAAGGTTGCTGCAGGTGTTGATAACCAGCAAAGATTACCAGCCCAAGTCTATGAGCTGTTGCAGAAATTTGCTCCTTTCTTTGATGAGCCTTGATCGTTACCACCAAGTAGACCACCATTTGATCATAAGATCCACTTGAGAGATGGAACTCAGCCCATAAATAAAAGACCCTGTAGATACCCTGCACTACAGAAGGACACCATGGAAGAGATTGTGCAAGAACTGTTGCGGAAAGGGTATATTCAGCATAGTAATAGCACTTTTGGTTCAGTTGTGGTCCTAGTGAAGAAGGATGGAACTTGGAGGATGTGTGCAGATTATAGAGACCTAAATCAAAACACCACCAAGGACAACCTAAATCAAAACACCATCAAGGACAAGTTCCCCATTCCCTTGGTGGAAGAACTGTTTGATGAGTTAAGCACTGCCAGATATTTTTCAAAGGTTGATCTGAGGTCTAGTTATTATCAGATCATAATGCATCAAGATGATGTACAAAAGACAGCATTTAGGACACATTTTGGGCATTTCGAGTCCTTGGTGATGCCTTTTGGCCTCATTAACGCTCCTTCTACCTTCCAGGGTCTTGTGAATTCAGTTTTTGCCCCTTATCTTCGAAGATTTGTATTAGTTTTCTTCAATGATATATTAGTATACAGCTCAAGCTTGGCAGATCACCTAAGGCATCTGCATTCTATTTTCCTTATTCTGCCGCAGCACCACTTGTTTGCAAAGCAGGAAAAGTGTTCTTTTGCATCCAGGCAGATAGAATACTTAGGACACATCATAGCTAATGGTGCAGTGTCTACTAATCCCAAGAAGCTTCAAGCTGTTAAAGATTGACCAACTCCTACATCTCTCAAACAACTCAGAGGCTTCCTTGGTCTCACGGGCTATTATAGAATATTTATACAGGGTTACGGGGTTATAGCCAAGCCTCTAACAGAGCTTACAGGAAAAGATAAGCTGCATTGGAATGAGAAAGCACAAGCTACCTTTGAGGAGTTGAAGGCTGCCCTGATGAAGGCTCTAGTGTTAGCCTTACCAAATTTCTCAAGGCCCATTGTAATTGAGTCTGATGCGAGTAACACAGGCCTGGGAGTAGTCCAATCTCAAGAGGGACACCCTTTAGCCTATCTCAGCAAAACCCTCATCCCAAAACAGCAAGCCCTGTCTGTCTATGAAAGAGAACTTCTTGCTGTGGTGGCTGCAGTTCATAAGTAGCAGCAATACCTCTTGAACAACACCTTTATCATACGTACAGATCAAAAGAGCCTCAAATACTTGCTGGAATAGAAAATACATACTCATTTTCAGCAACTTTGGCTCTCAAAGCTGATAGGGTTCAGCTATGTCATCGATTACAAGAAGGGCAAAGACAACATCGCAGCTGATACCTTGTCTCGCATTAGCAGTCACAAGATCACATGCCTCCTTCTTTCTGCTGTGGATAGCACATTGTATGACAGAATTTAGCTGTTGTATGACAGAATTTAGCTGTTGTGGCTGACTGATAGTCACCTCAACCAACTTATTCAGCAGCTCAAGAGTAATCCCCTCAGTCACAAAAAGTTCTGTTGGCAAGGTGAACAATTGAAAAGAAAAGGGAAGTTAGTTATTGGGCAAGATACAGAGCTCGGACAACTTATACTCAATTGGCTCCATTCATCTCCTAGTGGAGGGCATTCAGGCCATGATGCAACTTATCAAAGAGTGAAGTCCTTGTTTTATTGGAAAGGACAACATCAAGATGTAGCTGACTATGTCAAGGGGTGTCCCACTTGTCAAGCTTGCAAGCATGAAAATTTAGCTTCTCCTGGTCTTCTTCAACCTTGACCTATACCTAAAATGGTATGGACAGATATTTCCATGGACATCATAGAGGGACTTCCAAAGTCTTTTGAAAAGGAGTTCATCTTGGTGGTGGTTGATCGGCTAAGTCAAGCAGCCCACTTTATGGCTCTATCTCATCCCTACACTGCCTTCATAGTAGCACAGGTATACATGGAAAATATCTGCAAACTTCATGGGTTGCCTGGCTCCATAGTCATTGATAGAGATGCAGTCTTTCAGAGTGAATTTTGGCAGGGATTGTTTACCATCCAAGGGGTCGAGCTGCACCTATCTACGACATATCACCCTCAGACAGACAGCCAAACTAGGTGGTAAACCCTGGCCTTAAAACATACTTGAGGTGTATGTGTAGTACACATCCTCATTTATGGTCTAAATGGCTACCCTTAGCAGAGTGGTGGTACAATACCACTTGGCACTCATCCACACAAAAGACTCCTTATGAGGTCGTATATGAGCAACCTCCTCCTCTTCACATACCTTACATACCAGGGGAGAAACAAGTGGAAGCCGTGGATAGGAGTTTGAAGGCTTGAGAAGATATGATTGCTGTCATCAAGTACCATTTGACTCGAGCTCAGAATAGGATGAAACTATTAGCAGATAAGGGTAGCACAGATAGATAATTTCAATATGATTGCTGTCATCAAGTACCATTTGACTCGCGCTCAGAATAGGATGAAACTATGAGCAGATAAGGGTCCCACAGATAGACAATTTCAGCTAGGGAATTGGGTTTATCTCAAATTGCGTCCTTTCAAGCAAATTTCAGTGGCTCACAGAAGCACGAAAAAGCTATCTCCGAAATATTTTGGCCCTTACATGATTCCGGAAGCTGTGGGCAAGGTAACTTATAGATTGCAGTTACCTACTTCAGCTCGAATCCATGACGTTTTCCATGTCTCACAGTTGAAGCTACATGTGGGACCAGTACCTACGACCGGCATCCCTCTTCCAGGTGTCATCGAGGCAATACCTTTGAAGGAACCAGAACAGATTTTGGAAAGAATGACGGTGAACCGACACAACAGGGCAGCTACCAAGGTATTGGTAACATGGAAGGGATTTCCAATGGAAGAGGCAACTTGGGAATTCCTTTATGACCTTCAACTCAAATTTCCCCACTTTCACCCTTGAGGACAAGGGTGATTTTGAGAAGGGGAGTAGCTAATACAGGAAAACAATGAAAGAAATGCAGGGGAAATTCAAACTAGGTTAACGGCTAGTTTTGGCGGATTCGGGCACGCGCACAGCATGTGTGGAGCAGGGGAGAGTGTTAAAAAATCACGCCAGAAGCACGTGATTCTTCCGGCAGTTGGATTTTGGGGATTTGTGGTAGTTTTGTCAGTTGGAATTAGGGTTTTTGCATATTTTATTAATTCTCTTTTATTTAATTAGGTTTTTTACGTACTATATATAGAATATGATGTCAATTAGGGATGATTATGAAATGAAAGTATACTTTCTTCTCCCTTAAACTCTTCTTTTCTCCCTAATTTTCTTCTATTTCTTGCCTCCCTCATACTCTATTTCTTGTTCTTTGGAGTGTTATTTGAGGTATTTTGAGCTACGGTATCAGATGACCTGAAATTGAGTTAACCCAGACCCGAAATAACTTGACCCTAACCCAACCCTAACCCAACCCGACCCAAGCATAGTTGAAAGTCAAAGATGACCCGAACCTAATTGGGCTGACCTGAGTCCGACCCGACCCGACCCGAGTCCTTTGCAAACCCAAGACGACCCAAACCCATATGGGTTCACCCGAACCCAACTCAATTGAACCAATTGCCACCTCTACTATTCTCTAAACAAAGGATTGCTCAATCCCCCCTAATCTCAGCAACACACAAGAACGGCATCGTTTTAGGCACCCCCAAAATGCGGTTTCCCCCACCCAAGCGTACAATAAAATTAAATAAAATATATTTTTTTGAGCATTGATATGTATCATTCAGAGTATATATTAAAGTCGTGTTCAAAAAAAAAAAAAAAAAAAAAAAAGAGTATATATTAAAGTAACTAAAACATATGTGTTCAAAAGAAAAATTAAAACATACATAGGATAAATAAGATATTAGTATCTTATGTAGATAAATTTTTTTATCTTATTATATATGTTTAATAAAATATTCCAACTAACAGCGAAGAAAATATAAAATTAGCCATTATTTATGCGTAAACTTAACATAAGACACTATTCTCCCTATTTCACACACGAACTATAATATCGTGACATTAATAATGAAATATAGTTCAATGACAAGACTATTTTACATTCTCACAAACTGTTCCTTAGACTTTTTGATAAAATAAACACAAAATTTGTTGACTACAAAATTATTACACAGAACCTTAGGGTACTAATGTGAAACTTACCCAAACAATTTGATCATCAATTATCTAGATAGCCTAAGTTTTGGCAATCTGTCACCTATGTACCTTGACATTTAAATATATACAATGAGTACTCTAAGGTTTCAAAATTTTGCCACTTAGTTATCCTATTCCAGAACACGGTAAATTTTTTTCAAAAATCTAATTAATTTTCACTGTAAAATATTGAAGTGGTATAACATTACAATAATATATTGTGAAGACAATGCAATTGATGATATGATAAAATGAAGAGTACATGCTCTATATATAGAGCTATAAGGCATGACAAAATACTAAAGTGCCCTTACCTCCTTACATATGGGGGGAGGGTAAGGGAGTCATTATACTAAACCCTAGAAGTGCTAAATCCTAGAAATACTATACTCTAATAGGCCCCCTCAATCTGAAGGGGGAGCAGCCACGTGAAGATTGGATTTGTGGTAGTGGAACAGGGTTGGACCGAGACCTTTGGTGAAGATGTCCGCAACTTGACGAGAGGTGGGGGTGTAGCAAACTTGGAGATCACCCTTGAGTACCTTTTCCCGGACATAGTGAAAATCAACATCAACATGTTTGGATCGATCATTTGAGATAGGGTTGGCAGCCAGGTATGATGCAGAGACATTATCGCAGTAGATGATAACGGGGCCGGTGTGCCGGAGGCCTAAGTCACGCATGAGGTAGCGAACCCAGTTTGCTTCAGCAGCTGCCTGTGAGACGGCCCGATATTCGGATTCAGTGGAAGATTTGGAGACCGTTGCTTGTTTCTTAGCACGTCAGGAGATCAGGTTGGGGCCAAGGAACAAGGCGTAACCAGTGGTGGAACGACGCGTGTCAGGACAGCCACCCCAATCAGCATCAGCATAGACAGCAACGGAGGTGCAGGTACCCGGAAGGATGGTGAGCCCATGATCATGGGTGCTTTTGAGGTACCGAAGGATCCGCTTAACAACCTGCCAGTGACTAGTTCTGGGAGCATGCATAAACTGAGAAACAAGATTAACAGCATAACAAATATCAGGATGGGTCATGGTGAGATATTGGAGAGCGCCGACGGCACTTCTGTATTCTGTGGGGTAAGAGAGGAGGTCACCATCGGTTAGGGAAAGATGGGTGCGAGGGGGTAAGGGGGTTTTGATGGGTTTTGCATCTTGCATATTGAGTTTGGTGAGAAGATCAATGGTGTAACGATGTTGAGATAGAAAGAGGGAAGACAGAGTTCGGCGCGCCTCAATACCGAGGAAGTAGTGTAGGGGACCAAGGTCTTTCATAGCAAATTGAGAGGAGAGGGTGTCGACAAGAGTGTCGAGGGACTGGGTGTTAGAGCCAGTTAAGATGATGTCATCAACATATAGTAGTAAGCAAGTGATCGTATTGGGGGTGCGAAGTAAAAAAAGAGAGGGATCAGCACGACAACAAGTGAATCCTAAGGTGTAGAGAAAGGTACTGAAGCGTTGGAACCAAGCTCGGGGTGCTTGTTTGAGGCCATAGAGGGCTTTGCGTAGGCGACATACATAGTTGGGAAATTTGGGGTGAATAAAGCCTTGCGGTTGCTTCATGTATACTTCTTCCTTTAGGTGGCCATGTAAAAAGGCATTTTTAATATCAAGTTGCTTGATGGACCACTTGTGAGTGATAGCAAGTGTAAGGATGAAGCGGATGGTAGGAGGTTTGACAACCGGACTAAAGGTTTCCTTGAAGTCAATGCCTTCACGTTGGTGAAAACCTTGAGCCACAAGGCGAGCCTTGAATCGATCAACGGAGCCATCCGCTTTATACTTAACTCGATATTTCCAAGTGCTGCTGACAATGTTGTTAGTTGGGTGCGGGGGGACGAGGTCCCATGTGTGATTATGAAGTAAGGCGTTAAATTCATCAGCCATGGCTGCTTGCCATTGTGGATTTTTGACTGCCTGAGGGTAACAAGTGGGTTCCTGTATGACTGTTATGGAAGAGAGAGACAAGGGATATTTTGTCTTTCGAATACCATCCTTGAGACGAGTTCGCATGGGGTGCACGTTGGTTGGCAGATTCATGGGGGGAGGGTCGGTGGGAGACTCGACCCGGTCGTGGGGGGGGGGGGGGGGGGGGGGGAGGTGCGGCAGCCGAAGCTGCCGGCGGTGGGGTAGAGGTGGGCTGGTCAGTGGGTGGTCGGGCAAGGTCTTTATGGGAGACCGTGGGTGTGATGGTGGGGCTGGGTGGACTCCTAGGGGAGGGGATAGGGGTGGAGCCCATCGCAGGTGGGGCAAGGGCGGAGGAGGGCTCGAGGGGGGCAGGGGCCGGTAGTGGTGGAGCGCTGGGAGTGATAGCGATTATGAGAGGAAGATCGACTATACTCGCGGTTGAGCCCGGTGGAGTTATATGTGTAGGGTTGACTAGTTCTGGATAGAGGAAGCTAGTTTCATTGAACGTGACGTGCCTGTTTATGTAGATTTTACCCGTTTGAGGATCTAAGCACCTATAGCCTTTATGGTGGGCAGCATAGCCTATAAAGATGCATGATATGGAGCGAGGTGCAAGTTTGTGCGGTGCACGAGGTGTGAGATTTGGAAAGCATGCACAACTGAATATGCGAAAACCGGAGTAGTTTGGTTGTTGTTTAAACAGTTTTTCAAATGGGGATAAGTTATTAAGCACAGGGGTAGGAAGGCGGTTAATAATAAAGCATGCGGTACAGGCAGCGTCATCCCAATGTGAGTAGGGTAACCGGGCTTGAATAAGTAAAGTCCGAGCCATGCCTATTACATGTTGGTGCTTTCGTTCCGCCACCCCATTTTGTTGTGGGGTATCAGGACAAGAAAGGCGAAAGTGTATGCCATGTTGTCGGCATAGGTTGTTCATACGACGGTGATCAAATTCACGGCCACCATCACTTTGAAAAATTTTGATTTTCATGGAAAATTGGTTTTCAACTAGTGCTTTAAATGTGACAAAGATGTCAAATACTTCGGATTTATGTTGCATAGGGTATAACCATGTAAAGCGAGTAAAATCATCAATAAAATTAACATAGTATTTGTAACAGGAGTTTCACGCTACAGGAGATTGCCATACATCCGAATGAATTAAATGCAAAGGCGAAGAAGCTAAATGTAAAGCACGTTGAAAGGGAAGTCGGTGAGACTTTCCTAAGTTACAATGTTGACAAAACTCAGTAAAACGAGAACGAGGAATTAGTTTTCGAGAACAAAGAACATTTAACATAGTTTGCCCGAGATGCCCTAACCGTTGATGCCATAGGTTTCCAGAAGGAGTTTGTGCCATGAGGCCGGTGTAGTGGGGTGAAAGATTGTAAAGTGGCCCATTACTGCGAACTCGAAGCAAACGGATCCCCGTAGCTTTGTCCTTGACACAGAAAAATTCAGAGTCAAATTCAACAGTGCATGAGTTATCTTGACATAGTTGTTTTATGGATAATAAATTATGGGTGAGTTTGGGAACCAACATAACATTGTTAAGTTGAAGAGGACGCATTTTAGTTTGTAAGGTAGTGGAACCAATATGACTGACAGGTAGTAAAGCACTGTTCCCAACTAAAACTCGTTTTTGACCACTGTAAGGAAGAGTAGTGTGAAGCATACCAGAGTTGGGTGTCATGTGATTGGTTGCGCCGGAGTCAGGATACCAATTGTAGTCTTGAGATTCGGTGATGGACATAGCAGCAAGGGAATGCGAAGGATCTGGAAAGGATGCATGATCAAAGCGGTGGTAACATGATGCAGCACTGTGACCAGGCTTATGACAGATTTGGCAGGATACCGGTGCAGGGCCGAGAATTCCAGGTGTGGGCGGGCGTGCCTGTGGTGGGTTGGGGTTGTGGGGTCCTGTGTTATGCTGTTGATTCTGGCCCCCAGAGCGGCCCCCTCGATTGCCACAGCGATCGTTGTTACGGCCCTTACCTCGACCACGACCCCCACGACCATAGTTTGACCCTTGGGTACCTGTATTTGAAGCAACTAAAGCATGCTATGGGTCAATGGTGGTGCGGCCCTGGTATCGGCTTTGGGCACTTTCTTCATTAAGCAAATCAGTTTTTAATTTTTCAAAAGCAGGGGTTGGAGTGGTTTGGCGAGTTAAAGTAGCAAAGGCGGCATATTCAATAGGAAGCCCATAAAGGGCGTAATGTACTAGTTCTCGATTGGAAATTGGGGAGTCTATAGCAGCTAGATCATCAACAACGGATTTTAGTTCCGAAAGGTATTGTTGCATTGTTTTGCCATCTTTCTTTAAATTGATTAGTTGGGACCTCAGATCATATTCCTTGGCCAGCGAGTGGTCTTGGAATCGTTTGACAAGGGCATCCCACATAGCTTTTGATGTGGGTTGTCGAACAGTATCGTTTAAGAGAGGGCAAGAGAGAGTTGCAGAAATACAGGATCTGAGACTTTGGTCAGTACGGACCCAATTTAAATAATCCAGGTTGGGGATGGAGGAGCCAGCACTGTTTAATATATGAGTTGGGGGACACGGGAAAGAACCATCAATTAACCCATGAGTTGATGGGATACTAAAAGCATGTAAAATTGTTCTCTCCAGGCGGTATAATCAGTGGCATTTTCAAGTTTTATCGTTATTATACTGGAGATATTAGAAAGGGGAAGTAATAAAGGTTGATTTGTAGTATGAGTTAGGTTAGGGTTTAAAAGAGGGGTTGTGGGGAGGTGAACACCAAGGGGTGCTGGCTGGTCAGACGCAGCTGCAGCGGGTCCCCACCCATGGTGACTGTACGGTACAGCCGGGTGGCTCCCACCGGCGAGCGGGTGGCCGGGGTTTGCAGCGGGGTAGGGGGGGATTTGGGAGAGAGCCGACCAGCGGTGGTCGCCATTTCGAAGGGCGGCACCGGAGGTTGGTTGTAGGGGGAAGAGGGGAAGGGAGGTTGGGATGCCCGAGCCAAAAAATTGAGAAACTTGCGGCCTCGTGGTAGCTAACGAAGTACCAGAAATGGCAACACCGGCATTAGTTAGACCATTGAGGGGTAGATCCGAGGTCATAGATCCGATATGGGGAAGATCGGGCATGACCATGGAGGAACCGGACACCCGACGTTCGACCGAAGCACCGGCATAGGGAGAGCCAGGTTCGGTCGGAGCAGGGGCTGCCGGCGCTGAGAGGGGGGGGGGGGGCGCTGCCATAGATATAGGTTAAAGAAAGAGAGAAAAAAAATTAAACAAAAATTGAAAAAAAAAATAAAAAGAGAAATGAATTCGAGAGAAGAAAAAAAAATAAGTAAAAAATAATAACCAATTGAGAACTAGTACTTGAGACCGGAAAAAAAAAATTAAAGAGAAGAGAGAAGAGGAGAGTCTCTTTGAGAGGCTCTTGATACCATGTGAAGACAATACAATTGATGATATGATAAAATGAAGAGTACATGCTCTATATATAGAGCTATAAGGCATGACAAAATACTAAAGTACCCTTACCTCCTTACATATGGGAGGAGGGTAAGGGAGTTATTATACTAAACCCTAGAAGTGCTAAATCCTATAAATACTATACTCTAATATATATATTAGTTCTTTAACGTGTGATGCACGGTGTGTCTATATTTTAAAATTTTCATATCGAAGGTGATATAATTATTTTGAATACAATGCTACTGTCGACTATAATAGTCACGAAAATATACAAAATACAACAAAAGTTATGATAATTGTCATTTTAATAGAATTGTCTAATTAGTTTGTTTAATTAATTGCATAATATTAATAAAAATATTTGTTCAAAAAAAAATATTAATAAAAATAGTTTGGGGATATTTTAAACTTTGAAATAAGTATAGTGCACAAATAATTGAGGTCTACTTATGTTATTAATTCAGGAAAAAATTATTAAACTAACATGACGTGACAAATTCTAAGAACTTCTCTTATGACCTTTTTCCTTTTGAAAAGCATTTGTTTTAGGGGATAAAAATTTAACAGGATAGCTATTTTATTAATTTTCTCAATTTTTTTGTTCCTTTCTAATGCAGACTTCGCATAGTTGTACCCACCGTATTCCCAGGATCAGCAAGGATTTGACCCGCCAACCCATTTTGCAACTCACCTACCATCTGCCAACCCAGTCCGCGTCTCGCCTACCAACACTGGCGCCGGGGATGTCTTGAACTCCCCATCCTTGCCATGTCACCCCTAGATATTTTCTAGATATTTTATCCTTTTCCCCTATAAATCAGTGAGAGTTAGTTAGGGTGAGGCATTGTAAATTGTGTATCCTCTTCTTCTCTCCCAAATTCTCTCTCTATGTTTTTTCCGCTTTCAATATAAAAATCTCCATGGTTGGAGCTACACTTATACATACATACATACATATACATATACATATACATACACATATATACACATACACATGCTCATACACATACACATACTCATATACATACACATACACATACACATATACATATACGTATACGTGTGTACAACAGGGAAGTTTACTACCCCATAGCCCATATTGGTTGTGATTTCCCTCAATTAAATTAGATTCGATCTAAGTTCGTATCAATTGGTATCAGAGCAACCCTTCCTCGGCGGATTTTACTAGTGGAGCACTGAACAACCATGGCAGAAGGAACAAGATCACAATAACCTTGAGCTAAATCGAGGAATCCAATTATCGGCAGCATACCACACTCGAGAGATCATTTAATGACCTGCGTGAAGAGCTTTGGGGGGTAGTTTATGGAATTTCAGGGCAAGTTGCAAGTCTTGCCCACATGGTGAATGATCGGGTCCAGCCGCCAGCTCCCGCACCCACAGCACCGCTTACTCCTCACACGGATGATACCGAAATGGTCTTCCTAGCTAATGCAACAGGTAATTATCAAGCCCCTTCTCAATTCACTAAGAACGAATTCCCTAGATTTAGTGGTAGGGGTGTAAATGGTTGGTTGCATTTTTATTGAGAGGTTTTTCATTATTGATAGAATATTGGACGAGTTAAAAGTAATGTAGGTGAGTGTAGCATTAGAGGGGGATGCCCAAAAATGGCACGATTCTTTTGAAGAATCATGGCCTCAGGGTGTAATAGTAACATGGCACGTTTAAGCATCGTGAATCCGCACTAGGTTCACGGAATCAGCAGATAACTCTCTCACGGAGCTTATGAACCTTCGCCAAACGGGAAGTGTTGGTGAACATTTAAGCAAATTTGAGTCGCTAGTAAGTAAATGTAGGTTAACGAAGGAACAAAAGATCAATGAGTTGTTGGGAGGCCTACATGAGGACATATTGGGAGGTATTCTCATGTTTAAGTCTTAATCGTTACATGATGCCCTAGTGTTAGCCAAACAATAGGAGCACAATTATGCTCACCTTAACAGGATATTCGAAAGAGCTCAATGAGATCAGCACCAATACTACCCATGCCAAGCCCTTCGAGGGCCCTTCCCGCCAATCCACCCGGTTCCCCTCCCCAGCGGCTGTTGCCGCCTACTAGTAACACATCCCAACCCTCGGCCCTGGGCCAACTGAGTTTGATGCTAGCGGAGCGTGATGATCTCCGCACTCGGAATCTTTGTTTCTATTGCCGTGAACCTTTAACACCAGGTCATCAATGTCCCAGGCGCAATTGTGTCAGAGTATTCTAGTTAGAGGTGGATGATGAAAACACTTTTCCTGATCCGGTGATACTGATTAGAGATCTGAACCCAAATCTAGTTTAGGATCCCCATTTCCCTATACATGCATTAGAAGGGATCACTTAATGCTAGACAATGCGGGCATGGGGCTGTGGCGTAAGAAATTCCTAAGCATTCTAACCCATAGCAGCAGCACGCACAATTTCCTTGATGCTAATCTAGCACACTGTTACTATAGCTTACAGCAAAAAAGTGTTTTATGCCGGTATCTGTCGCAAATTTTCTTGGCGACTACAAGATGCACCATTTAGCTCTGACATGCTCTTTATTTCCTTATCTAGTTGTGACATGGTTTTGGGAGTTCAGTGGCTATGCATGGGATTATTCTGAGGTGTTGATGGAGTTTATGCTGCATGGTCGATGTTATATGCTTCACGGTATTTGCTTTCCATCCTTGAAGGACATTAATGACAAGTTATCTTCGCTCTTGTCTACACCAACTTCCTTCTTCGCTTTATCAGTTGCAACCACCGCTGACTCGCCTTGTCTGTTCTTGGTACCACAGGATCCACCAAATGAGTCAGTACCACCTGTCTTACAAAAGCTTCTTAACGGCTATGGTGATGTTTCTACCACTTATGCAGAACTGCCGCCATCTTGGCCATTCTTTGATCGCATGATTCCAATAAAAGACGATAGTAATGCCGTCAACCTCCGACCTTACTGCTATCCTCCGTTTCAAAAGGACATTATTATTCTTTGCTCAAAGAAATGTTACAAGCTGGCATCATGTAGAATGGCACTTTGCCCTTCGCTTAGTCAAGAAGAAGGATGGGACTTGGTGCCTCTCTGTTGCCTGTAGGGCCCTTAAAATGACCGCTAAGGATAAGTTTCATATACCAATTGTCAAAGAATTACTCGATGATTTGGGTGCCGCCTCCCTCCTCTCAAAAATAGATCTTAAATCTGGCTATAGGCAGATCCGGATGGCGGTTGAGGACATTCCGAAGATGGCTTTCGGTGTGCACTCGGGTCATTATGAATTTATCGTAATGCCTTTCTGATTGTCAAATGCTCCATTTACCTTTTAGAGTTTAATAAACGATATCTTCCACTCATATCTACTGCAATTCGTCCTCGTTTTCATCAATGACAATCTCGTATATATCAGTACTTGGTCTGCTCATATCTCTTATCTTGAGACAGTTCTGAGCGTCCTTTGTGCCAATCGTCTGACCCATAATAGAACCAAGTGCAAATTTGGTACTCCCTACATCAAATATTTGGGGCATTTTATCTCCGGTGATGGGGTCTCCGCCGATCCTTGAAAAATCAAGGCTGTCACCCACTGGCCTCGTCCCCAGACCTTGAAGCAACTTCGCCAGTTCTTAAGGCTATCTGATTACTATCGCTAGTTTATTGCTCGATACAGCATCATTGCTAGACCGCTGATCGATCTTCTTCAGAAGGACAACTTCCTCTGGAACCTGGATACCGAAAACACGTTCAACTGTCTAAAAGGTGCCTTAACTTCAGCACTAGTGCTAGCCCTTCCCAACTTTAACAAGACATTCATTATCGAGACTGATGCCTCTGGGACTAGAATTGGCATCGTCCTCATGCAAGATGGTAGACCTATGGCCTTTATCAGTTGCACTCTTGCACCATTCCATCAGGGAATGTCGGTTTACAAGCGTAAATTACTTGCCATGGTCTATGCAGTAGAGAAATTGGAACAATATGTCATGGGCCTCCATTTCATCATTTGCTCCAATCAGTAAAGTCTTAAATTTCTCCTTGAGCAGCGTTTAACATCTACTCTTCAACATTTAAGGCTCTCTCGCCTAATCAACCTTGACTATGACATAATCTACAAAAGGGATCTGAAAACAGAGCCACTGACGCCCTCGCTCTCGCCTTTCAAGAACTAAGGTCCTGTGCATGGCATTATCCTCCATATCTTCTGACTTCCTTAACAAATTAACAGACTCTTGGTCTAAGGACCCTGTTCTATCACGCATCATTTCCAATAAGATGACGGAACCGCTTTCGCGTCCCCGCTATTCCTAGCCGCAAGGCCATTTGCGATACAACGATCGACTCATTGTCGGCAACGACACCAATCACCGTGAAGACATCCTTTTGTGGCTTCCCTATTCCGCTCAAGGTGGACATTCCGGAATTGATGCTACTTACCACCCAATTAGGACGCTATTCTACTAGAAAGGTCTTCGCTGGGACATCGTTAAGTACATCTGCCAATGTTCTATTTGTCAGCGAAACAAATATGAGACAGCGGCACTAGCTGGTCCCCTCTAGTCCCTTCCGGTTCCCACACCTGTGTGGAACAACATATCCCTTGACCTCATTGAGGGCTTACCGCCATCAAGGGAACACTTGGTTGTTTTGGTGCTAGTTGATCGCCTTACCAAGTACATTGATTTTATGTCCCTTGCCAATCCGTGCACGGCTGCCACTGTTGCTCATATGTTCTTGGATCAAATCTACCGCCTTCATGGCCTTCCTCAAACTATCATTAGTGGCTGGGTTCCGGTATTCACAAGTATCTTTTGGCGAAAGCTTTTTTCCCGTCTGGGCACCCACCTCAGCGCCTCATCGTCCTATCATTTGCCGTTCGATGGAGAAAAAGGAGGTTTTCAACCGCTATTTAAAAACTTACTTACGCAGCATGGTCAGTGAACAACCCCGTCTATGGACTCGATGGCTTCCATTGGCGGAATGGTGGTGCAACACCACTTTTCAATCTTTCACCCAGGCAACAAAATTTTAGCTCCTCTATGGTCAACCATCACCAATTCATCTCCCTTACTTGTTGAGAAAGTTCTCGGTTGACGTTGTTGATCGCAATTTAACAGCTTGTGAGGAAATTATCAGTCGTCTCTGCCATCTTCCATGCTCAAAACCGCATAAAACAACTAGGTGATCGCCATCGCACCAAATGAGTGTTCCAGATAGGTGAATATGTGTGGCTTAAGCTGCAGCCTTACCATCAACAAAGTGTGGAAATCAGGCGCTTTCAAAAACTAGAGCAACGCTATTACGGCGCTTTTCGCATTTTGGACCGAGTAGGCGCCATTGCTTACTACCTTAAACTACCTGCTTACTCTACCGTACACCACACGGGCAGTTTCTTTGTTAAAACGTTGCTTCTCTGTTCCCACCACTAGTATCCCATTACCTGATACGTGGCCGCCAGCTGTTTTCCCACCTCAACCTACTGCCATTTTGGATCGACACATGGTCAAACATCACTGTTGCTGCTACTCAAGTTTTAGTTCAGTGGGTTAGCCAAGGTGTTGCTGATGCCACTTGGGAGTTTCTTAATTTCCCTACTTTCGATCCTCGAGGACAAGGGTCCTCTCAAGGGGTCGGCATTGATATAGACTGGGCATAGCTGCACCCACCAAGTTCTCCTCATGCAAGCATAGACATGTCGTATTCCCAGCATTCGCCAGGATCTGACCCGCCAACCCATTTTGCAACTCGCCTAGCATCCGCCAACCTAGTCTGCTTCTTGCCTATCAGCACCAGTGCTGGGGACGTCTTAAGCTCCCCATCCCTGCCACATCACCCTATATTTTCTATATATTTTTCTCTTTTCCCTTTTCCGTTATAAATAAGTGAGAGTTAGTTAGGGTGAGACATGTGTGAAGCGTGTACTTTCTTCTTCTCCCCCAAATTTTCTCTCTATGTTTTCTCCCCTTTCAATGTAAAAAACTCCATTGTTGGAGATATAATTACATATATATATATAGATACACATACACAAATACATACAACAGGGCAGTGTAGCCCATATTGATTATGATTTCCATTGATTGAGCTAGATTTGATCTAAATTTGTATATATATATATATATATATATGTGTGTGTGTGTGTGTGTGTGTGTGTGTGTGTGTGTGTGTGTGTGTATAACTATTAAATTTTTTTCGTTTTATAATTTTTTTTACTAAAGCTTGTCATTATTCATTCCCTTAATTTGTTTCATTTGTCTCATAATAAATGGCTTCTTTTTAACATTTTTTAAGAAGTAATCTTTCAATTCTTAAGTTCTATTCTTCATATATTATTTTATTTGAAATGTAGGTGATGCAGCGCATAAGGTGGAATTTTTGGGAATGAGAAGGATTCAACAGTCTTCCCTTCAATTTTATTGAGAAAATAAAATAAGGGAAATAATTTACTCAATTTCTCATAATTCAAGAAAGAAAGAAACCTAAAATTTTTGAATTTAATCACCAAATTGAATGCTCATTAATCCTAGTTTTTCTCTTTTTTGAATAGAAGAGAAGACTTACCTAACCTAAATGACTTAAAAGATAAAAGATAAATAAAAGACTTAAAGGTAAGTACAAATAAATATGAATAATTATCTATAACCCACTAGCTACTAGTCTTCCTCTAGCCGCATTTATCCGTAGCTCGCCTCGCCTGATATCACGCCAAGCTATCAAGCCGCCACGCCCCATCCGCAAATTATCAGGCTGCATCATTCTCCCCGGGTTGAAGAGAATCCGTTCTAAAATTCGCCAACAGATCATGTGGGTGATTCTCGCTAAACTACTTCCCTGCACACCCGGTCCCTATCTTGCTAAGCTCACCGAGTTGTGGTTTGTTGTTCTGGCCAATCCGCCAAGACGCACTCGCCAAGCTTTTCATCAAATATGAAGGAAGGGCTGAATCATCTACTCCCGGATGAAGAGAATTCGCCCTCGGATTTCGAATTTAGTCTTCCACTCATCTCCTTGCAAAATTTGACTCGTGACCTTACTGATTACTTTGTTGTCAAGGATTACCCTCCAAGTCCGGTCCTTTGTTGGTGTCAAGACAGCTGATACACTGTTCAGGTTCTCTTGGATGTAACTCCTAGTGAACAACTTCCAAACTTGGTGCTTGTCGTCCTCACATTCTGCAAGGCCTACTTGGTAATGTGGCCTCCTTGGTAAGGCAGCTTCTGAAACCTAATTCAGCCGGTACTCAATCCCCTTATTGGCAGTAAGAAATACGTCAACCCTTCCGGGTAATCCTCAACTGATAGAGACTCTGCCTCATCCGGCACTTCCTTCTCTTCATAGATGGGCTCATCAAAGATAGGGGGAGACAATAGATCAAGATAGGCTGGCTCATCAAAGATAAGCTCTCTCTTGAAGTTCTTGTCTTGAACAATCCCCGCCACTATCATGTCTTCTTCTTCAAACTTCGAAAATTCACCCTAAAGCCAGAACTCCCACCTTTGATCGACTAAACAATTAGAAGCTCCGGTAATCACCCGAGCTTCTTGCACCCTTTGCCCATGGTCTACAACCTCCGAAAATGGATTATAGAAACTCTCATTTGTTTCGTCGTTGTAACCCCCTTTCCGCGAGTGTTGGGGGTTGGATTTCCTGCGCCTGCTCGAGATTTGCCCCCCAATTGAATCAAGCAACGCTCAATTCACCTAAATCTCTCTTCCACATCCTCGAATCTCCTCTGATACCAATTGATGCAACACATAAGGTGTAACTTGAGAATGGGAAGGTTCAACGACCTTCCTTTAAATTTATATTATAAAAATAATAAAAGCAAAGGGGAAAATAGTTTAACCTAATTCTCACGCCCCGCAAATAGAGGAAAAACACAATAAAATAATGATAAATTCTATAGAATAATTGAACTAACTAAATCCTAGACTTATTCTCATTTAAATAGAGGAGAAAACTCATCTAAAATAAAAGACTTAAAAGATGAATAAAAAAACCTAAAGGACAAATAGAAGAATAACTATTAATTATTTGAACAACTAATTAATTGTCTAAAACAACTAGTAATTATCTCCTATTAAGTATCCTACTACTAGATAAACTCCTCAAGCTTTATCCTCATCCGAGTCCATCCTTAGCTCACCAAGTATGTCTCCACATGCTCGGCGTACCCAATTATGGACTGTTGACCCGGTTTGCCAAGACATAGATTTTAACCCATCTCACCAAAATGCTGGCTGCATCATCCTCCCTAACCTAAAGAGAATCCACCCTCGAATTCGACATGCTAGTCTTGTTGAAGAATGAAGATGCCCATAGGGAAAATCATCAACTCCTAGTTTATGGCCCGAAGTTTTTTTATGTAGAGGTGCCTTAGGTGGTGTTTGTGATGACACTTAGGTGGATGATTTTTTTTGTGGAGCTAACAGTGTTGGCTGAGGTTGTACCAATGGTAAAGTTGGTGTTGATGGGTGCAGTGGAAGGGCGGACATTGGTGGTGGAATTAGGTCTAAGATCTCAATATCTTTGATTTTCTCCTCACCCTAGATGGACTCATCATAGGTGGGCTCATCAAAGATAGGTGGAGAAAATAAATCAAGATCTGAATGGCTAGAATTTGGTTCATCTCTCCTGATATTCCGTTCTTGGTTTCCAACCCGATCAAACAAATTGTTCAAGCTTTCTTTGGTTTCATCTCTTCTTCCTCCTCAAGTGGTTGTTGAGGCTGAGCCATAATCGTTTTATAGAGATTCATACCCAATTGAACCAAATACAGTTCGATTCACCAAAATTTCTCTTCTCCTCTCAGTCTATTGTTGAAATTCTCACTCATATACGTCTTCGACGACGACGTATCTCTGTCGCCCACAAGCCATCTTAGAAGTCATTCTTAGCTCTGACACCAACTGATGCAGCACGTAAGGTGATTTTTTGGGGAACGGGAAGGATTCAACAACCTTCCCTTCAATTTTATTAAGAAAATAAACTAAGGGGAATAATTTACTCAATTTCGCACAATCCAAGAAAGAGAGAAACCCAAAATTCTTGAAATTAATCACCAAATTGAATGCTCATTAACACTAGTCTTCCTCTTGCAGAGGAGAAGCATTATCTAATCTAAAAGACTTAAATGATAAAAAATAAATAAAAAACTTGGGGATAAGTACAAATAAATATAAATAATTATCTATAACCTTCTGACTAATTATCGTAAAAGATGGCAAGCTTCTCCAGCCATATCTCTAACCGTATATCTCTAGCCGCATTTATCCATAGCTCGCCGCGTCCAAGCCGCCAAGCCCTATCCGCCAATTATCAGGCTACATCAGTAAGTATAATCTTGAAGAATGAAAATTATTTCAGTTTCTGTTTTTATCTTTTTTTAATTTAGAATTAAAACTAAAGGTCATATTTGGATTGTTGAAAAAACTTCTTTTCTTAAAAATATATTCATTTCAATAATTATGTAAATTAGTAAACACAAAAATAATATTAAAATAATTATTGTTTGAAAATAAACATTTTTGTATGTGTTTTATATAAAATTGAGTCTAATTTTTATAGTATCTAAAAAAATGAGACTTCTGATAAAAAAAAAACAAACACTGGACTAATATCTCATAATCCCCCAATTTGCAATGTACCTCTTTTCCCCTCCCAACTTTTTATTGTTTTACCTTAGCTAGTTTCTCTAAAAGGTGATAATATTTCGAAATTCGTTGGTTAGACTTTGGAAAATAGAGAACTATGGCCGAATTTATAGATGGACTATTGGAGCATTTTAATCCCCTTATGAATGGCAACTATTTTTCCTTCTAACCGATTAGTCTAAGCAATAGGTTCTTATGAAGACCATATTTCAAAATTTTGACTGAGTGGTCTTATTCTCTTCCTCATTAAAATTTTTGACCAAAAATAAGAAAAGATTAGTAGTAGAAAGACAAATTTATTATATGATATAAAACAAAATGATGAATGTTATCTTCAACCAAAGAGGGCACCAACACACCGTTACCGGATCCCATTAGAACTCCGAAGTTAAGCGTGCTTGGACGAGAGTAGTACCAGGATAGGTGACCTCCAAGGAAGTCCTCACCCTCAGGTTGGGGGTACTCGAAAACAGCCTCTTTTTAGGTTAACACCTCAATTAACACCTATTTACTCAAACAATTTTGTATTTATCACAATCAATTTTGTATTTATCACAATCAATTTCTGAGTTTGTTTTAATGGACCATGCATGATTCATTACATGCTTTTTTGATATTCGTTTGAGGGGATAATTAACATATTTGGATTTTGTTGTGGCATTTTCGACTCTCCAAAGGGACAGCTTTTCTAATTATGAATCTGGTTATATGAGATGTTTTTTGAGGAAAAAAAAAAAAAAAAAAAAAGTGAGTTGTGTTTGTCACTTTAAACAATTGATGTGTAATATATGTTGTAAAATATATGAATAGGGATGATAAGTGATGCAGGAGTGAGATTTTGAGTTTGCATGATATGTATTTCTATGTTCATTTATGCATCCGACTTTAGAATGTAACGACTGTATTTCAGATTTTTAATGTTTGATAATCTGTTCTCAATTAACACCTATTTACTTAAACAATTTTGTATTTATCACAATCAATTATGTTATTAAAAGCAAAACAAAGAAAAAACATTAAGTAGAAAAAAAAATATGAACCCCCCCCCCCCCCCCCCCCCCAACTAATAAAAAGTGAAAAATAGAATTACACATTAAAAATTCTCATTAATTTTCTAAATAGTTAAGCACATAAACAAAGTTGGGAAACTTATACTCGTTACAAGGATGTAAGTAGCCTTCCCCCTTCAGGGTACTACCCTAAAATGAGGCTGTTTTGGAGTATTCCCAATCGGAGGGGCGATGGCTTCCCAGAAGGTCACCCATCCTAGTACTACTCTCAACCAAGCACGCTTAACTTCAAAGTTTTATTGGAAACCGGTGCTTACGTGTAGGTACTCTCTTTGCTTGGTTAACAAATTAAGAATACAGGTTCTAAAATGCCCATGAAAATATTGTTTAAACAAAATGAAAAATAGATAAGTATAAATATAAATATCAAATTGAGAATTGATAGTGGGGTATTAAAAAAACTGCCCTAAAATGTGTGCAATAAAATTGATAGTAGGCCACCTAACCGCCAAAGCTCTACAAATCCAGGGATGAGTGCTTTTTGAGCGTTGGAGAGGATAGGGTACTTCTAAATAAGAGTATCGATAGATTTGATCTATTACAAATATTAAAAAGCAATTTTGACATAACAAAAAATATTTGAAGATATTAATTTAAATAAAAGATATAAAGAATCAATTTGCACAAACTTACCAATATTAAAGACTAATTTAAATAAAGAAAAAAAATGACAAAGTGTTATTTCTTTTTTTCTTATTAGCAATTACGATATTGCAGCGGGGTATTACAGTTAGTTGGGATTTTATTATTATCCTAAAAAGAAGAAAAAAAAAATATTATAAATTGCCACAAATATTGGAGACTAACTTAAATAAAGAAAAAATGACGAAGTGTTATATTTATTTATTTATTTATTTTTGTCTTATTGGCCATATAGTTAGTTAAAATTTTGTTATTATACTAAAATGAAGAAAAAATAAAATACACAAAAATTGTCACAAATATTGAAGACTAAATTAAATAAAGAAAAAAATGACAAAATGTTTGTTTTTTAGTCTTATTAGCCATTAAAACACCGCAGCGGAGTATCATAATTAGTCAAAATTTTGTTACTGCCCTAAAAAGAAGAAAAAAAGAGATAAAAATTATCACAAGTATTAGACACTAATATAAACAAAGAAAAAAGAGGACAAAATGTTGCTTATTCATTCTTATTAGCCATTACAATAGCGCAACAGGGTATTACAGTTAGTGGAGATTGTTATTACTCTAAAAAGAAGAAAAAAAATAGAGGAAAATTGTCATAAATATTAGATACTAATTTAAACATTAGAAAAAACTAACAAAATGTTGTTGATTATTCTTATTAGTCATTACAATACCCGCAATGGGGTATTATAGTTAGTTGAGATTTTGTTATTACTCTAAAAAGAAGAAAAAAAAATAGAGAAAAATTGTCATAGATATTAAAGACTAGTTTAAATAAAGAAAAAAAAAGAGAAAATGCATGTTTTCACTCTTATTAGCTATTACAATACCGCAATGGGGTATTACAGTTAGTCGAGATTATGTTATTACCCTTAAAAGAAGGAAAAAAAAGGGGACAAAAATTGTTACCAATATTAAAGACTAATTAAAACAATGGGAAAAAAATGACAAAATGTTTGTTTTCTAATCTTATTAGCCATTATAATATCGCAGCAGTGTATTACAGTTTATCGAATTTTGTTATTACCCTAAAAGCGAGAGAAAAATCAAATTGTCATAGATATTAGAGACTACTTTAAACAAAGGAAAGAAAATGACTAATTGTTTTGTTTTTTTAGTCCTATTAGCCATTACCATACCGCAATAGCGTATTACAGTTTGTTAAGATTTTGTTATTACCCTAAACATAAGAAGAACAAAAAAAGAGGAAAATTGTCATAGATATTAGTGACTTATTTAGACAAAGAAAAAAAAAAGAAAAATGTTATTTAATTACAATATTGCAGCAGAAAGGATAGTTCCTTGAGATTTTTTTTATTACCCTAAATCAAGGGAAAAAAAAAAAAGAACAAAATTGTTTGTAGTATTTATGCTGTGTATTTTCTCCCTTCAAATTCCCTCTCTCTATGCTCGCTCACTCTCTCACTCTCATTTCATTCCGTCTTTACACTTGCTCATTCACTCTCTCTCTCTCTCTCTCTCCCTCATTCTCATTCTACATTCTCACTCAGCCTCTCTTTTTTTCTTGCTCCCTCTTTGATGTATACTAAATTTTCTATCGTTCAGCATTTCTCCTCTCCTACACTTCTCATTTCCTCTAAATATTATGTCCTCCGTTGCTGCATCCTTGCTCTCCCTATTTCCTTGGAACCACTTTAATCCTATCCTTTCCCATTTCTCTCCAATTCCAAACGATTGTTAAACTGTAGGCAAATCTATGTATCATCAAATGCAAGTATGCGGAGCAAGAAACTGGGAGTGAAAAATGTGGACATCACTAAACCAGGAAATCTGGGTGTCATTATTGTCCTCAACGTACAGCAGGTTCCTCCGGAGTCTTTACTTGAGAAAAAGGCCTTCATGGAACAGCTAAAGTCATCTCCTCCTCCTTTTTGTCTCCTCTTTTTTTTTTTCCCTCTGTTCTTCTTGTTTATCTATATATAGTGACTAAAATAACTATAAGATGGGACTACATAAACTGACTGCCTTGAACCTAAAAAAAATAAATTATTTATTTAAAAAACAATAAAATTTGGGTTAATGGGTGGAACAAAGTTAAAAAATATTAGGACCATTTTGTCACGAAATTACTCTACTCACCAACTTTCATAACTGAAGGTATTGAGTCTCTCTATTCAGTTCTATTGCTTATTTGATTTGATTTTTGTGGAGGGCTAATGATTTAAAAAGTTTAAATGAGTGGGTAAAAGATCATAAATGATTTTATACTTGAACATGACCATCAGACTTAAAGTGGATAAATGTGCCTAAATATGTAAATATAGAAAGTAGGGGCTGTTCGGATTTCGATGTATGATCTTTCGGTCAATGAGGATCTAATACATGTTTAGGAAACAATCTCAAAAGTTTAATGAAGACTCGAAAATGGTTTTATACTCTAACAGTTTTGTGTTACATTTCTAATGGGAATGGTTTTTCGTTTTATTTTTTTTTTACTTTAGGGATGAGTTTTTGTACTTATTATAATTTAACCTGCTGTTTGTATGAATTCGATTTGAAAATCTTGTTTCTAATATGTTTATTTATTAAATTTTAATTTTGTGTTATTAATTTTGAACTAGGTTTTTGTTGGAACTCTTTCTATTTCTTTTGATTTAGCTACTCTTGATGAATTCGATTTAACTATGTTTATTTTTGATTAAATATGGCGGATAAGCTAGTTTGCTACTTTTTAGAAAGAAACTCTTTGAGATCCCTTTTCTGAGTTTGTTTTAATGGGCCATGCATGATTCATTGCGTGTTTTTTTATACTCGTTTGAGGGGATAATTAATATATTTGGATTTTGTTGGGGCATTTTCTACTCTCCATGGGGACATCTCTTTTAATTATGAATCAGGTTATATGAGATGTGTTTCGAGGAAAAAAAATTATTTGATTTGTGTTTGTCACTTAACACAATTGTTGTGTAATGTATGTTGCAAAATATATGAATATGGATGACAAGTGATGTAGGAGTGAGAGATTTTGAGTGTGCATAATATGAATGTCTATATTCATTTGTGAATCCTACATTAGAATATAAAAGCTATATTTAGGATTTTTAATGTTTGATATTCTATTCTCAATTAACACCTATTTACTAAAGTAATTTTAAATTTATCACAGTCAATTTTGTTATCAAAAGGGGAAGTAAAACAAAGAAAATTAATTAAGTAGAAAAACAAAATATGAACCCTCACTCCCCCCAACTAATAAAAAGTGAAAACAAAATTACACATCAAAAATTCTCATCAATTTTCTAAATAATTAAGCACATAAACAAGGTCCGGAAACTTATGCTCGTTACAAGGATATATGTAGCCTTCTCCCTTCAGGATGCTACCCTAAAAAGAGGTTGTTTTCAAGTACCCCCAATCTGAGAGGCGAGGACTTTCAGAAGGTTACCCGTCCTTGTACTACTCTCGCCCAAGCACGCTTAACTTCGGAGTTCTAATGGGATCCAGTGCTTGCGTGTTGGTACCCTGTTTGGTTGGTTAATAAATTAAGAATATGGTTTCTAAAATGTCCATGAAAATATTGTTTAAACAAAATGAAAAATAGAAATTTGGGTTGCCAGTTTAACTTCTTTCTTTCTTATATGAGATAATTATAAATATAATTATTAAATTTAGAATTGATAGTGGAGTATTAAAAAAACCGCCCTTAAATGTGCCATAAAATTGATAGTGTGCAACATAACTGTCAAAGCTCTACAAATGCAGGGTATAGGTAGATTTGATCTGTCACAAACATTAAAAAGCAATTTGGACATAACAAAAATATTAGAAGATATTAATTTAAATAAAAGAAATAAAGAATCAATTTGCACAAACCTAGCAATATTAGAGACTAATTTAAATCAAGAAAAAAATGACAAAGTATCATTTTTTTTTTTTTTATTAGCTATTACAATATCACAGCGGGGTATTACAATTAGTTGAAATTTTATTATTATCCTGAAAAAAAGAAAAAAATATAGATAAAAATTGTCACAGATATCAGAGACTACCTTAAATAAAGAAAAAATGACAAAGTTTTATTTTTATTTATTTTTTTTTTCTTATTAGCCATTACAATATATCAATATGGTAATATAGTTAGTTAGAATTTTATTATTAACCTAAAATAAAGAAAAAAAAAATAGACAAAAATTATCACAGATATTCTAGACTAATTTAAACAAAGAAAAAATTAACAAAATGTTTGTTTCTTAGTCTTATCAGCCATTAAAATACCACAGCGAGGTACTACATGTTGTAAATATAGCGTATACAATAACTATACTGTGTATAAAATACGTAAATACAATAGTATTCTATCGAAATATTACTCGAAAAAGTGCAGAAAAATAATTCAAAAATTGCTGCTGAATTTATAGTAAATAACCAACAAATTACAGTAGATAAAACGAATGAATCGGTATAAAAATGAAACAGCAAAGCCGATCGAAATATAGCGTTAATGCCTTTGTGTGCACTGTAATATTGCGGTGAATGTAAAACGCAGTAAACGCAGTCAAGTGTTGAACACGACAAACAAAATTACCGGAAGAGAGAAGGTAGGTTAGAAAATACCGAAGATACGGTGTCGTGGTAAATAGCCACTGTCCTAAAAGACGATTTCGCCTCTGCTTTGGTGCAAACAAACAAATAGGCGGCCGTCCTTCAGGATTTACACGATCCGACCCTTAATGTGCACTCGTTAATTGCCGATTAGGAACGCCTCGAACTTTGCCCAGAAATTTGTGTGAATATTAGAATAGACGCGAGGGAAGAGAAGAAGAATTTGATACTGCTTTACACCAACAGAGGACCTTGATTTATAGTAATGGCGTGAAGAATTTGAATTAAAGTGGGATTGTTAAATTGTTAACGGCTAAATGCATATTTAATCCATCATTAGTGTTAAATTGCAGTAATATAGCGTAATTATGTGCTAACGGTCACCAACGGACATAATTCATAAATTGTAATTGCTGTGAGGTCAAAATTGCCAACGGTAAATTTAATATTTTCCGCAAAATAAATATACCCGGTGCAAAAAACTCACCCACACCCTCGCCCGAGCACGGCTAGCAGACGGCGCGTGCGCGTGTGGTTTGCTCCATTCCTTCACCCAAGGCTTAATTCAAATGACTAAAAAACATACTCCCTTATAAACCCAACTTCCCTCCTCTAAATTACCAATGTGGGATTGGGAGTTTCATTCACAATGTGGGATATTTACCAATTGGGACATAACTTTTCTATTAATTTGGATTTAGCTTGTATCATTTTTCTAACACTACACTTAGTCGAGATTTTCTTATTACCCTAAAAAGAAGAATAAAATAGACAAAAATTATCACAAATATTAGACACTAATGTAAACAAAGAAAAAAAGGATAAAATTTTGTTTACTCATTCATATTAGCCATTACAATAGCGCAACGGGGTATTATAGTTAGTGGAGATTTTGTTATTACACTAAAAAGAAGGAAAAAAATAGAGGACAATTTTCATAAATATAAGAGACTAATTTAATGAAAGAAAAAAAGGACAAAATATTGTTATTTATTCTTATTAGCCATTACAATACCACAACGGGGTATTATAGTTAGTTGAGATTTTGTTATTGCCCTAAAAAGAAGGAAAATAATAGAGAAAAATTGTCACAAATATTAACGACTAATTTAAGCAAAAAAATGACAAAATGTTTAGTTTTCAATCTTATTAGCCATTACAATACCGCAGTAGGATATTACAGTTAGTCAAGATTTTGTTATATCCCTTAAAAAAGGGAAAAAATGGAGAAAAATTATTATAGATATTAAAGACTAATTTAAACAAAGGAAAAAAAATGACAAAATGTTTTTTTTTAAATCTTATTAGCCATTACAATACCGCAACAGGGTATTACAATTTGTTGAAATTTTGTTATTACCCTAAAAGTAAGAGAAAAAGAGAAATTTGCACAAATATTTGAGACTAATTTAAACAAACGAAAAAAAAGACTGTTTGTTTTCTTGGTCTTATTAGCCCTTATAATACCGCAACAGGGTATTATAGTTTGTTGAAATTTTGTTATTACCCTAAAAGTAAGAAAATGAGAGCAAACTTGCCACATATATTAGAGACTTATTTGAACAAAGAAAAAAATGGTAAATTGTTATTTAATTACAATATTGCAGGAGGAATCATAGTTTCTTGAGATTTTTTTATTACCCTAAAACAAGGGGGGGGAAAAGGAACAAAATTATTTGTATTATTTTTGCTGTTTGTCTTCTCCCTCCAAATTTCCTCTCTCTGTGCGCACTCCCTCACTCTCATTTTATTCCGTCTTTGCAGTTTCTCATTCACTCTTTCTCTCTCTTTCTCTCATTCTGCATTCTCACTCAGTCTCTCTCTCTCTCTCTTTTTCTTGCTCCTTCTCTTCTGTGCAGTAATTTTTCTCTCGTTCAACATTTCCTCTCTCCTGCACTTTCATTTCCTCTCAATACCATTTCCTCCATTGCCGCATCCTTGTTCTTCCTCTTTCCTTGGAACCACCTTAATCCTGCCCCTTTCTTGTTTCTCTCCAATTCCAAATCAATCTTGAACTGTACAAGAATCCATGTATCATCAAATGCAAGTATGTGGAGGAAGAAATTGGGAATAAAAAAAATGGACATCGCTAAACTGGGAAATCTAGGTGTCAACATTGTCCTCAACGTGCAGCAGGTTCCACCGGAGTCCTTACTTGATAGAAAGACCTTAATGGAACAGCTAGAGTCATCTCCTCCTAATCAAGTGGGTATCATCCTCCTTTTTGTCTCCTCTTTTTTTATTTTTTCATTTTTTTTTTGATAAATTGTGACAAAATCGCACAACAAGCCGGCCACTCTCTAGGCGAGGCTGAAGTCTGACCGCAACAGCACGGGGACCAAAAAGAAGCCAACACAAAACAAGAAAAAAGTTACAAAACACGACACAGCAGACAACGAAAACCGGACCAGAAAAGACACGGGGACAAGAAACAAAAGCGCGTGCAGAAACAACATGAACAGGGAACGAAATTGAAGAGGAGCCAGAAAGCCGGCACAAGAACCGAGAAAGAACCTGAAGACCCAACCTCCCACTTTACCCATATCAATAGGCAAGAATGTCTGCCACTCAAACCGGGTCAAAACCATCAAAGTTGATGCCCACCTTTTCACCTATCTATAACCCGCTTCGCACTCAGGATCCTCTCATTATATTCTTCTTCCGTGATCTTCTGGGTTCGATTACCCCTATTTCGTTTTTTTTTCCTTTTTCTGGCTGACTTAGAAGATTTTCCTACATTACTTGTAGGAGACATACCTTAAGGAAGTCTTGCAGCTCCCGCTTCTCTCTATCCTTCATCTTGCGCTTGATCGCTTTTCTCTTTCTTCTTGTTGTGTGTAATTTTTCCTTCATTCTCTAGCCCGAGCTAGGCCCTCCCATGGACGGATCTGATTCTTGCTGACTCCACGGCATACTATCCTCAGCTTGAAAGTTACCCATTGCTGCTGTGGGCTCGAATCCTGGAGGGAACTCAGGCCCAGATGTTGTTGACTCATCATCACTGTTACTTCCCTAAGTGTCGGTATCAGGTGCAGTTATCTGGGCCAGATGCTGAATAGCTGGATCTTTACCATTCTCAACCCATGGTAATAGAAGAGGAGGATGCGCCACCTGCTGTGAAGCGTAAGGCCTGGCATGCAAGATCAATGGCTGCAAGGCCCATCTTCCAATGATTTGGCCGTTGCAATGGAGGCAAACCTGTCCAGACGGCTGCCAAGTAACTTTCGTCCCTTCATTTGCCCACAGCGGGGCAGGAATTCTAATTTTCTCACTAATAATTGAGTGTTCAGGTACCAGATGCGGAGAAGGATGAACCTGTGAAGAATGCCTTATCACGGTCATGCATTCGTTTCCTCGAGGGGGATGTGATGTGGTATAGGCCTGCTCCCCCGCCAATCTAGCAGATGCGGCTCTGGACACAACATTGGGGGAGTAGTTTGGTATCAAAACAGAGCTTCCTTCTTTAACGAAAATCAAACGGGTTCCCCCACTATGGTGCACCTGGACTATCTCAACAATGGACCGGACCTGAAATATATGATGACTAAAATAGCTATGAGATGAGAGACTACATAGATTGACTATTTTGAACCTAAAAAATAAATAAATTAGTTATAATATATAAAATTTGGGTTGTTGGGTTAAACAAAGTTATCAAATATTAGGAATATTTTGTCACAAAAATACTCTACTCACCAGCTTTCGGAACTGAAGGTACTAAGTCTCTCTATTTAGTTTCGTTGCTTATTTGATTTAATTTTTGTGGAGGGCTAACAATTTCAAAAGTTTAAATGGATGGCTGAAAGGTCATAAATGATTTTATACTTAAATATGACCATCGGACTTGAAGAGGAAAAATATGCCTAAATATATTAATATCAAAAGTAGGGGCTATTCATATTTGGACGTATGATCTTTCGATCAATGAGGATCTGATTCATGTCTAGGAAACTATCTCAAAAGTTTAATGAAGACTCGGAAATGGTTTTATACTCTAGCAGTTTTGTGTTACATTTCCAGTGGGAATAGTTTTTAATTTTATTTCGTTACTTTAAGAGTGGATTTTTATACTTATTATAATTTAGTTGCTGTTTGTGTGAATTGGATTTGAGAATCTTGTTTGCGATATGTTTATTTATTAAAATTTTATTTTGTGTTATTAATTTTGAACTGGGTCTTGCTGAAATTTGTTCTGTTTCTTTTGATTTTAGTTACTCTTGATGAATTCGATTTAAATATGTTTGTTTCTGATTGAACATAGCGGATAGGCTAGGTTGCTATTTTTTGGATAGTAACTGTTTTAGATCTCTTTTCTGAGTTTGTTTTAATGGGTCTTGCATGATTCATTGCTTGTTTTTTTGATATTCATTTGAGGGGGATAATTAATATATTTGAATTTTGTTGTCGCATTTTCTACTCTTCAAAGGGACCGCTCTTCTAATTATGAATCAGGTTATATGAGATGTTTTTCAATGAAAAAAATAATGTGATTTGTGTTTGTCACTTTACACAATTGATTTGTAATATATGTTGCAAAATATATGAATAGGAATGATAAGTGATGTAAGAGTGAGAGATTTTAAGTGTGCACAATATGTATATCTATGTTCATTGTTGGAAAAATGATACCAGCTAATCTTTAGCTTTTTAGAAGTTGTATCCCACATTGAAAAAATAGTGTGAATGTTCTTTTACTTAACGGGTACATTTATTTTATGAAAAATATTTTTTAAGACCCGTTACTAGCCGTTTATCCAAAACGGTGTAACGTCATTAAAATTGTGATCGTTGTGAATTTATTAACAATATAGTCATTATAATTTATTATATACGTTATTTTACCGTTGAAAATTAAAACCTCATTAAATTCACATCCCACTATTTAACTCCTCTCTCTCTCTCTCTCTGAGTTCGCGCTGAGAAACGCATCTACTTCACTCTCCGACATCGCCAAGTCTATCATTTCAACCCTCAAATGTACCATCCAGAATTGGGTTCTTGTCCTCATCCACTCATTAAATCCAATTTAAGTCTTCAGCCACTGTCATCAGTTGCGAAAGATTTTGGGCAAAGTTCATGGGCACTCCTACCCGGCTACTAGCGAGTGCACGCTATTAGTTAGACCGTCTTAATCCTGGAGGACGGCTGCCAATACAGCTGTTTGCACCGAAGCAGCGACGAAATCGTCTTTTAGGACAGTGGTATTTCCCACGGCATGGTATCTTCGGTATTTTCTGATCTGCTCTCCCTCTTTCGGTATTATTGGATTGTCGTTATTAGATATATTTACTGTTCTGGTCGCTCCAGTTTTTCCCTACAATTTCCGCTATGTTTAGGTATTTTCTCGAAGTACTGCTGCTGAAATCTTTACTGAAAGTTACTGCGATTTTGTTGCTATTTTTACTGGTATTTATGTTGAAATTCACTGGAGTATTTCAATGCAATTTTGCCACAAAATTTGCTACAATAATTTTACTGAAGTATTTATAGTAGTATTTTTCAGTAGTTTATTACAGCAATATTTTACTGTAATGTACTGAATTCTCACTATAAGTTTTCTGTATTTTTATGTATAAAATTATGTTGTCATCTTACTGTGGCCTAGTTGTTTTCACTATCTTCAACAACATTCTAAAAGACGATTTGATCAATTAATCATGAGTGATTAGAATTTTAGTATGTGCTTAGACCTGAAATATTATTCAACAGATTTGAAAGAAGAAAACTTAGATCTGCTTTAAGTTTTTGTGGTTTTGTCAGTCTGATGCTTTTTCTGCTTAATTTGGTGTACAAGTTATGAATCTGGTGTTGACATTTGGAGATGTATATATCTACTTAAAAAAAAAGGAAAGAAAAACTCTTAATCTGTCACACAATAATAAACTCGGTCTCTCTAATGGAACGTCTGCAATAAACTTGTATATTTATTAACGATGAATTGACGATTAAATGATCAAGACGTAGTGAATTGCCGGAGCATAAATTACTGTATATCCATAGTGGAGAGGGCATCAGTTGGTTGGAGGGCATGTTGAGCCTTAATTAAATATATATATAAAAAAAGGGGAGGCCCATTTTGCTTGTGCTGATATATATTTTGGACCTACAATTGGGCTTTAAGTGTTGAGAAAAGAATAAAAAAATAAAAAATAGAAATGAGACATACTCAACAATAAACTAAAAATTATGCATGAAGTTTGAGTATATATATGTGTGATGTTTTGAACTTTATACATTGTTCCTACATTATGTGGCCGTTGTTGTCATTTAGTGACCTTAGCAAATTGAAAGGCCGATGGATTATGGGAAGTCAGACTTAGGCAACTTGGCATATGAAAACCCTTACACTATTTGCATATGACTTATGCTGTGAGCTAACGAAATGTAGGGGAGTATGGCCTAGTAAAATAATAATGATAATTTTGCAAGAACTAGTGTGGATTGCATTATTTTGGATTTCTAAAAGGACAATATAAATTATATTGGCTTTTATCTAGTTAGGTTGAAGTAATGATATTCCACCATGATAGACATATATGGAAGACACTCTTAAAGGGTAAACCAATTGGCTGCAAAATAGGTATTCAAAAAAAAAAAAAAAAAAAGAAAGATTGAAGGTTAACGGCTAAATAAAAGTCAAAACTAATGATCAAAGGATAGACCCAAAAGCATGAAATTGATTTTTGACATCGTCTTTCCCATGTCTAAAATATAAACACCTAGAGTTTGACAAGTTCTTGCTCTTAGCCATGTTCTTGTAGTGTATACATTAGATGGACATCTTATTATGTTTCTAAATAATGACCCTAGGAAAAAGTTTGTTTGGAACAACTAAAAGGGTCTATCGTCCTTAGTATGGAAGAAAAAATTTGTAAACTTTTGCATCCTAATATAGGCTTAAAAAAGCTCCCGAAGAGGGACATAAAAATTTGATATAAACTTGGTCATATAGTACTGGTGCTACTGTTGTGTGGCTGACCCTGTTATACGAAAATTGAATTGTGTAGTTTTTTATTTTCTGTGTGATTGTTGTGGTTAATACATGTTTAACGCTTGAGGTTGATTGTGAACTTGATAGAACAAAGTCTTGAACCTAGAGTTGGCAACTCCTAGGTTAGGCATGTCGAGTTGCACAATCTTAAATCCCTTATGTGGTAGAGCATGGTATGTTTTTAGTTGTAACCATGAGATTAACCTTGTATGTGAGAGTTGATTTTCTTGCATATTTGGAGTGACCCAAGTGAAATAGATGGTTCTTGAAAAGAGCTAATAGGACTTGTGAGATCTTGTTAAAAACTATATGTGATTTGCATATTAGTCTCCATATTGATGTGTCTCATATGTTTCCCATGACTATGTTTGAAGCAAGTTGTATTTGTTGTTACATGTTACTTGAAATGATGAAAAGTATGTCGTTTTAAGTGTTGAAACATGTCTTTTTCAAGATGAATGTGCTGCTATATATTGTTTTGGGTTGTATGTTGCTATCCATATTGTCATATACGGACTGTGGGCTGTAAGATGTTGATGAACAAGCTGTTATGGACTATTACATGGTGGACTTTGCAGTACTGGAGTAACACTTGCTGTTTATGATGTGTCACTGTTGTATGTTGTGTACATACTACAGATTATAACATTTAGTTACTGAATGTTGCTGTCCATACTAGTATTGTGCTGGTTTTTTGGACTATTTTGCTGAGTTTTTAGTTTGTAGTTGGGAAAATATGATACGCTTGAGTCATATATGGACTTGTGTTGTCTTTGGAGACTATTATACCCTTAGGATCTTTGTTTCATGCCTTTATTTCCAGTTTTTGGGAAAAGGACAAGGTACAGGTCATATGAGAACCTGATTGATCATAGACTTGGTATTTAGCTTATTACTAGATACCTGGTTTGGGTTATTGTCATATGTTATATGCTCATGTTGGCCATTTGGATGACATATTATATGACCCTAGTGTTCATTTGATGAGGAGACAAATGTGGCATCGCATCACAAGCTAAATATACTAAGGTAATTGATAGCATTATAATTTAGTGGAAAATACAACACTTGTCTCGTTATATCATATGTCAGTGGAGGACCTTGTCTATATACATTAATCCAAATGACAAATATCGACAGTGCTTTAGCTAAATTGCCAAAGTACTAGTGAAGCATCATGAATGGGGTTTACGTTGTAATAGACTCCTTGTTGTGTTGGGTGTTTGATATTGTTAAGAGACATTCTACTAATTACAACGGATTTAGGCTCGTTATTGAGCTATGTTTCTGACACCTCGCTGAAACCTGCATGTTTTAGTTGTCCTTTTAATACTGAGTTGGCAGGAAGAAAAATCTAATGGCTTAAGAATGCAGTGTAAGACATTCTATTGTGGGGGGTTGTAAGAGCACCCGAGAGCCTATGAGGTATGTTGTCAAGTGATAATCTTTTCTGACTATTGTGTTTCTACCATTGTTTGCTTGTTATAGCTAGCTCATGGAAATTCGTTGTGGTGGAAATATTATTTGTCGATTGTCCAAAGTCGATGTAAATAGCTTAATGATGCTAAGCACTTGGGCTTGAGAGCCGTGCAGAGGCTTGGGTTGCCTTCAGTTGAGTTGTAAAAGGTATCTTGTGAATTATGGTCTTATGAACCTCTTTCTCTTGATATCACCAAAAATTTGGTACAACATTGGTAAGACATGAACTACCCTTAATAGTAATATCGCATGTATGCTAAGTACGATAAGAATGGGTATATGGTCCTTTGTGACCTAACTAGTGATAATGTCTCACAATTGTGATGAGATGTGAAAGTGGCAATTTGCGGTGTGTAGTTTTCGTGCCAACTGTATATGATATACATACTATGTGAGTACTGGGGGTCGAGATGTAATTTTACTAATATAATGTGTGCTCCACTAATGTGTTATACTGACTTTTATTGAAGTTGGCAGGCGATGGAGCTAGTTGTTTAACAGCTCATTGCAGGTACCTCAATGTGGGGGTAAGAGCAACTTGTGATTGATGTTGGCAGTAGTCAACTCTACCGCTTTGTTGCAATACGGTGTTAAAGTGCCATTGTGGGGGCTTCCAGCTCCATCAGTGTCACTTCAGGGTGACAGTCAAGCTGCAATTGCTGTGGCAAAGAACAAGGTTTATAATGGCAAGAGGAGACACATTCGTCTCAGGCATAAGATCGTGAAAGATCTACTAGAAAGTGGAGTGATATCACTAGACTATATAAAGTCTGAAAAGAATCTTACGGATCCGTTGACAAAAGGCCTTTGTCGTAAAATGATTGTAAAAACATCGAGGGGGAAGGGACTAAAGTCTGTACACGAATAAACTATGATATATCCAACTTGGGCTTATTAGATTCAATGTGAAAAGTCATAGTTTTATTCAAGATATGCTCTGTGTTTTATGTTGTCCCTCCCTATGGTGTGACAGTACGGAGATGGGTCCAATGCCGTATGTTGGCGGTGTAAGCACGACTTGCACATGACAGACACTGTCTGTATGTTACCAAGGGTAAGGTTGAGCTTTAGCTCTTAATGGACCCATATCCATATATTTGGTGGTGTGCGGTGACACACACTTGATGGGATCCACCTATATAGGTGTGGGAGTCTGGCCGCTCCCTATGAAGGATTAAGACTTGCCTTCTAGAGCGCCTATGAACATCCAGGACACTGCATGGCCGATTAAACGGGCCAAACCGCTGGAGTTGCTGAGATTTGGAGTTCAGTATGTGTTCAAGTGGAAGACTATACAATCCCTTGTAAGGTTCAAGACGAAAGTCACCTTACAAGATGTTGGTCCTAAACTTGGGTTACACTAGGTGACGATTCAAGTCGCAAGACATCGGCACTGAAAAACTGAACTCCCTTTGCCCAATATATTCTTCTTTGTTTTCTTCCGCTTGTATCCTTTGTGGGGGATTGTTGGAAATATGATACAAGCTAATCTTTAGTTTTTGGGAAGTTGTATCACACATTGAAAAAATAGTGTGAATGTTCTTTTACTTAACGGGTACATTTATTTTATGAAAAATATTTTTCAAGACCCATTACTAGCTGTTTACCCGAAACTGTGTAACGTCATTAAAATTGTGGTCGCTGTGAATTTATTAACAATATAGTCGTTGTAATTTATTATATATGTTATTTTACAGTTAAAAATTAAAACCTCATTAAATTCACATCCCACTATTTAACTCTTATCTCTCTCTCTCTCTCTGAGTTCGCGCTGAGAAACGCATCTACTTCACTCTCCGACATCGCCAAGTCTATCATTTCAACCCTCAAATGTACCATCCAGAATTGGGTTCTTGTCCTCATCCACTCATTAAATCCAATTTAAGTCTCAGCCACTGTCATCAGTTGCGAAAGATTTTGGGCAAAGTTCATGGGCACTCCTACCCGGCTACTAGCGAGTGCACGCTATTAGTTGGACCGTCTTAATCCTGGAGGACGGCTGCCAATACAGCTGTTTGCACCGAAGCAGCGGCGAAATCGTCTTTTAGGACAGTGGTATTTCCCACGGCATGGTATCTTCGGTATTTTCTGATATGCTCTCCCTCTTTCGGTATTATTGGATTGTCGTTATTAGATATATTTACTGTTCTGGTCGCTCCAGTTTTTCGCTGCAATTTCCCCTATGTTTAGGTATTTTCTCTAAGTACTGTTGCTGAAATCTTTACTGAAAGTTACTGCGATTTTGTTGCTATTTTTACTGGTATTTATGTTGAAATTCACTGGAGTATTTCAATGCAATTTTGCCACAAAATTTACTACAATAATTTTACCGAAGTATTTATAGTAGTATTTTTCAGTAGTTTATTACAGCAATATTTTACTATAATGTACTGAATTATTACTGTAATTTTTCTGTATTTTTATGTATAAAATTATGTTGTCATCTTACTGCGATCTAGTTGTTTTCACTATCTTCAACAACACATTTGTGTGTCCTACTTCAGAATATAACAGCTATATTTAGGATTTTTAATTTTTGATATTCTGTTAGCAATCAACACCAATTTATTTAAACAATTTTATTTTTATCACAATCAATTATGTTAGCAAAAGGAAAAGCAAAACAAAGAAAAACAATTATGTAGAAAAAAATTAGGAATCCACCCTTCCTTTCAACTAATAAACAGTAAAAATAAAATTGTACATCAAAAATTCTCATCAATTTTCTAAATAATTACACACATAAAGAAAGTTAAGAAACTTATACTCGTTACAAGGATGTACGTGGCCATCCCCCTTCAAGGTGTTACCCTAAAAAGAGGCTGTTTTTGAGTACCCCCAACTGAAGGGGCAAGGACTTCATAAGAGGCCACCCATCCTGGTACTACTCTCGTCCAACCACGCTTAACATTGAAGTTCTAATAGGATTCGATGCTTTCGTGTTGGTACCCTCTTTGGTTGGTTAATAAATTAAGAATATGTGTTCTAAAATGCCTATCAAAATATTGTTTAAACAAAATGAAAAATAGAAATGAGGGTTGCCAATTTAACTTTTTTGTTTATATATGAGATAATTACAAATATAAACATCAAATTCAGAATTGACAGTGGTGTATTTAAAAAATACCCTAAAATGTGCCATAAAATTGGCAGTGGGCAACATAACCGCCAAAGCTTTACAAATGCAAGGATAAATGTTTTTTGAGTGTTGGGGAGAATAGGGTACTCTTAAATAGGAGTATAGATAGATTTGATCTATCACAAATATTAAAAAGCAATTTTGCCATAATAAGAAAATATTAGAAGATATTAATTTAAATGAAAGAAATAAAGAATAAATTTGCGCAAATTTACCAATATTAAAAACTAATTTAAATAAATAAAAAATAGCAAAGAGTAATTTTTTTCTTATTAGCCATTACAATATCACAGTAAGGTACTACAATTAGTTGGGTTCTATTATTATCCTAAATAAAAAAAAAATATAGATAAAAATTGTTACATATATTAGAGACTAACTTAAATAAAGAAAAAATAACAAATTATTATTTTTATTTAATTATTTATTTTGTCGTATTAGCTATTATAATATGGCAATGTGATAATATAGTTAGTTAAAATTTTATTATTATCCTGAAATGAAGAAAAAATAGTCAAAAATTGTCACAGATATTCAAGACTAATTTAAACAAAGAAAAAAAATAACAAAATATTTGTTTTTTTTAGTTTCATTAACATTAAAATATCATAGCGAGGTATTACTGCTAGTCAAAATTTTATTATTACCCTAAAAAGAAGAAGAAAAAAATAGAGAAAAATTATCACAAATATTAGACACGAATGCAAGCAAAGAAAAAACAGGGCAAAATATTGTTTATTGATTCTTATTAGCTATTATAATATTGCAACGGGGTATTATAGTTAGTGGGGATTTTGTAATTACCCTAAAAAGAAGAAGAAAAAAGAGGAAATTGTCATAAATATTATAGACTAATTTAAAGAAAGAAGAAAAGGACAAAATATTGTTGTTTATTCTTATTAGTCATTACAATACCGCAAGAGGATATTATAATTAGTTAAGATTTTGTTATTACACTAAAAAGAAAAAAAAAATAGAGAAAAATTGTCACATATATTAAAGACTAATTTAAACAAAAAAATGATAGAAAAAATATTTGTTTTTCGGTTTCATTAGCCATTACAGTACTGCAGTAGGGTATTATAGTTAGTGAAGATTTCTTTATTACCTTTAAAAGAAGAAAAAAAGAGGGGGGAGGGGGGAGGGGATAGGGTACTTCAGAATTGATAGTAGGGTATTAAAAACTGCCCTAAAATATGCCATAAAATTGATAGTGGGCAACATAACCGCCAAAGCTCTACGAATGCGGGGATGAGTGTTTTTAAGCGTTGGGGGAGGATAGGGTACTTCTAAATAAATGTATAGATAGATTTGATCCATCACAAATATTAAAAAATAATTTTGACATAACAAAAAATATTTAGGAGATATTGATTTAAATAAAGAAATAAAGAATCAATTTGCACAAACTTACCGATATTAGAGACTAATTTAAATAAAAAAAAATAAAAAATTGTTATTGTTTTCTTATTAGCCATTACAATATCACTGTGGGGTAGTACAGTAAGTTGGGATTTTATTATTATTCTAAAAAAATAAAAAATAAATAAAAATTGTCACAGATATTAGAGACTAACTCAAATAAAGCAAAATTGACAAGGTGTTATTTTTTGTTTATTGGCTATTATAGTATGGCAGTGTGGTAATATAATTAGTTAAAATTTTATTATTATGCTAAAATAAAGAAAAAAATAAACAAAAATTATCACAGATATTCGAGACTTATTTAAACAAAGAAAAAAATGGCAAAATGTTTGTTTTTTAGTCTTATTAGCTATTAAAGTACCGCAGTGGAATATTGCCATTAGTTGAGATTTTGTTATTACCCTAAAAATAAGAAAAAAAAAAAGTTGCAAAAAATTGGAATAGAGACTAATTTAACAAAAAAAAAATGACAAAATGTTTGTTTTTTTAGTCTTAGTAGCCATTACAATACCGTAACGGGGTATTATAGTTAGTTGAAATTTTGTTATTACTCTACAAATAAGAAAGAAAATTGAGAAAATTTGCAACAAAGACTAATTTAAACAGAAAAATGACAAAATGTCTGTTTTTTGTATTATTAGCCATTAAAATACCGCAGTAGGGTATTACAGTTAGTCGAGATTTCGTTATTACCCTTAAAAGAAGGAAAAAATGCATAGTAGGGTATTAAAAACTGCCCTAAAATATGCCATAAAATTGATAGTGGGCAACATAACCGCCAAAGCTCTACGAATGCGGGGATGAGTGTTTTTGAGCGTTGGGGGAGGATAGGGTACTTCTAAATAAATGTATAGATAGATTTGATCCATCACAAATATTAAAAAATAATTTTGACATAACAAAAAATATTTAGGAGATATTGATTTAAATAAAGAAATAAAGAATCAATTTGCACAAACTTACCGATATTAGAGACTAATTTAAATAAAGAAAAAAATAAAAAATTGTTATTGTTTTCTTATTAGCCATTACAATATCACTGTGGGGTAGTACAGTAAGTTGGGATTTTATTATTATTCTAAAAAAATAAAAAATAAATAAAAATTGTCACAGATATTAGAGACTAACTCAAATAAAGCAAAATTGACAAGGTGTTATTTTTTGTTATTGGCTATTATAGTATGGCAGTGTGGTAATATAATTAGTTAAAATTTTATTATTATGCTAAAATAAAGAAAAAAATAAACAAAAATTATCACAGATATTCGAGACTTATTTAAACAAAGAAAAAAATGGCAAAATGTTTGTTTTTTAGTCTTATTAGCTATTAAAGTACTGCAGTGGAATATTACCATTAGTTGAGATTTTGTTATTACCCTAAAAATAAGAAAAAAAAAAGTTGAAAAAAATTGGAATAGAGACTAATTTAACAAAAAAAAATGACAAAATGTTTGTTTTTTTAGTCTTAGTAGCCATTACAATACCGTAACGGGGTATTATAATTAGTTGAAATTTTGTTATTACTCTACAAATAAGAAAGAAAATTGAGAAAATTTGCAACAAAGACTAATTTAAACAAAAAAATGACAAAATGTCTGTTTTTTGTCTTATTAGCCATTAAAATACCGCAGTAGGGTATTACAGTTAGTCGAGATTTCGTTATTACCCTTAAAAGAAGGAAAAAATGGATAGTAGGGTATTAAAAACTGCCCTAAAATATGCCATAAAATTGATAGTGGGCAACATAACCGCCAAAGCTCTACGAATGCGGGGATGAGTGTTTTTGAGCGTCGGGGGAGGATAGGGTACTTCTAAATAAATGTATAGATAGATTTGATCCATCACAAATATTAAAAAATAATTTTGACATAACAAAAAATATTTATGAGATATTGATTTAAATAAAGAAATAAAGAATCAATTTGCACAAACTTACCGATATTAGAGACTAATTTAAATAAAAAAAAATAAAAAATTGTTATTGTTTTCTTATTAGCCATTACAATATCACTGTGGGGTAGTACAGTAAGTTGGAATTTTATTATTATTCTAAAAAAATAAAAAATAAATAAAAATTGTCACAGATATTAGAGACTAACTCAAATAAAGCAAAATTGACAAGGTGTTATTTTTTGTTTATTGGCTATTATAGTATGGCAGTGTGGTAATATAATTAGTTAAAATTTTATTATTATGCTAAAATAAAGAAAAAAATAAACAAAAATTATCACAGATATTCGAGACTTATTTAAACAAAGAAAAAAAATGGCAAAATGTTTGTTTTTTAGTCTTATTAGCTATTAAAGTACCGCAGCGGGATATTACCATTAGTTGAGATTTTGTTATTACCCTAAAAATAAGAAAAAAAAAAGTTGCAAAAAATTGGAATAGAGACTAATTTAACAAAAAAAAATGACAAAATGTTTGTTTTTTTAGTCTTAGTAGCCATTACAATACCGTAACGGGGTATTATAGTTAGTTGAAATTTTGTTATTACTCTACAAATAAGAAAAAAAATTGAGAAAATTTGCAACAAAGACTAATTTAAACAGAAAAATGACAAAATGTCTGTTTTTTGTCTTATTAGCCATTACAATACCGCAGTAGGGTATTACAGTTAGTCGAGATTTCGTTATTACCCTTAAAAGAAGGAAAAAATGGAGAAAAATTGTTATAGATATTAAAGACTAATTTAAACAAAGAAAAAAAGTGACAAAATGTTTGTTTTTTAATATTTTTAGCCATTACAATACCACAATAGGGTATTACAATTTGTCAGAATTTTGTTATTACCCTAAAAGCAAGAGAAAAAGAGAAAAATTATCGCAGATATTAGAGACTAATTTAAACAAAAGAAAAAAAAGGACAAATTATTTTTTTTGTCTTATTAGCCATTACAATACCGCAACAGGGTATTATAGCTTGTTGAGATTTTGTTATTACCCTAAGAACAAGAAAAAAAAGAGGAAAATTGCCACAAATATTAGGGACTTATTTTAAAAAATAAAAAAATAAAAAAAATGTTATTCAATTACAATATTGTAACAGGAATCATAATTCCTTGAGATTTTTTATTACCCTAAAACAAGAAAAGAAAAAAAAAAAAAAAAAAACAAAATTATTTATATTATTTCTATTGTGTATCTTCTCCATCCAAACTCCCTCTCTCTATGTGCACTCACTCTCTCACTTTTCTTGCACTTGCTCATTCACTCTCTTCCTCTTCCTCTCTCTCTCATTTTGCATTCTCACTTAGTTTCTCTCTTTTTTTCTTGCTTTCTCCGTGCTGCATAGTAAATTGTCTCCCATTTAGCATTTCTTGTCTCCTATACTTCTCATTTCGTCTCAATGCCATGTCCTCTATTGCCGCATCCTTGTTCTCCCTCTTTCCTTGAAACCACCTTAATCCTATCCCTTTCCTGTTTCTCTCCAATTCCGAATCAATCTTGAACTGTAGAGGAATCCATGTATCATCAAATATAAGTATGCGGAGCAAGAAACTGGAAGTAAAAAATGTGCACATCGCTGAACTGGAAAATCTGTGTGTCAACGTTGTCCTCAACGTGCAGCAGGTTCCTCCGGAGTCCTTACTTGACAGAAAGGCCTTCATGGAACAGCTAGAGTCGTTTCCTCTTGATCAAGTGTGTATCATCCTCCTCTCTGTCTCCTCTTTTTTTTTTTTCCTCGTTCTTCTTGTTTACCTATATATGGTGATTAAAACAATCATAAGATGGGGGATTACATAGACGGATTATTTTGAACAAAAAAATAAATAAATTAAAAATAAAAAAATTTGGGTTGATGGGTTGAACAAAGTTAAAAAATATTAGGACCATTTTGTCACGAAATTACTCTGCTCACCAACTTTCGAAACTAAATGTATTGAGTTTTTCTATTGAGTTTCGTTGCTTATTTGATTTGATTTTTGTGGAGGACTAATAATTTCAAAAGTTTAAATGGATGGGTGAAAAGTCATAAATAGTTTTATACTTGAACATTACCATTAGACTTGAAGTGAAAAAATGTGCCTAAATATGTTAATATCAAAAGTAGGGGCCATTCGTATTTAGACGTATGATCTTTTGGTCAATGAGGATCTAATACATGTCTAGGAAACTATCTCAAAAGTTTAATAAAGGCTCGGAAATGGTTTTATATTCTAACAGTTTTGTGTTACATTTCCAATGGCAATGGTTTTTAATTTTATTTCGTTACTTTAGGGCAGCATTTTTATACTTATTATAATTAAGCTGTTGTTTGTGTGAATTTAATTTGAAAGTCTTGTTTCTGATATATTTATTTATTAATTTTTTATTTTTTGTTATTAATTTTGAACTGAGTTTTTGCTGTAACTTATTTTGTTTCTTTTAATTTTAGCTACTCTTGATGAATTCGATTTAAAAATGTCTGTGTCCGATTAAACATGGCAGATAAGCTAGCTTGCTACTTTTCGGATAGTAACTCTTTGAGATTCCTTTTCTAAGTTTGTTTAAATGAGCCATGCATGATTCATTGCGTTCTTTTTTTATACTCATTTGAGGGGATAATTAATATATTTGAATTTTATTGTGGTATTTTCGACTCTCTAAAGGGACAGCTCTTCTAATTATGAATCAGGTTATATTAGATGTTTTTCGAAGAAGAAAATGATGTGTGTTTGTCACTTTACACAATTGATGTGTAATACATGTTGCAAAATATATGAATAGGGATGATAAGTGAGGTAGGAGTGAGAGATTTTGAGTGTGCATCATATATATATGTATATTCATTTGTACATTCTACTTTAGAATATAACAACTATATTTGGGATTTTTAATGTTCGATAATCTGTTTTCAAAAAACACCTATTTACTTATACAATTTTATATTTATCACAATCAATTATGTTATCAAAAGAGGAAAGCAAAACAAAGAAAAACAGTTAAGAAGGGAAAAAAAAAAACATATGAATCCCCCCTTCCCCTCAACCAAAAAAAGGTGAAAATAAAATTACACATCAAAAATTTTCATCAATTTTCTAAATAATTAAACACATAAACAAAGTTTGGAAACTTATACTAGTTACAAAGATTGACGTAGCCTTCCCTCTTTAGAGTGCTACCCTGAAAGGAGAATGTTTCGGAGTACTCCCAACCTGAGGGGCGAGGACTTCCCAGTAAGTCACCCATCCTGGTACTACTCTTGCTCAAGCACGCTTAACTTCGAAGTACTAATGAGATCCGGTACTTGCATATTGGCACCCTCTTTTGTTGGTTAATAAATTAAGAAAACGGGTTCTAAAATGGTCATGAAAAATATTGTTTAAACAAAATGAAAAATAGAAATGTGGGTTGCCAGTTTAATTTTTTTTCTTTCTTAGTTGATATAATTATAAATATAAATATCAAATTGAAAATCGATAGTGGGGTATTAAAAACTGCCCTAAAATGTGCCATAAACTTGATAGTGGGCAACATAACCGCCAAAGCTCTATGAATGCAGGGATGAGTGTTTTTTGAACGTGGGGGAGGATCGGGTACTCCTAAATAAGAGTATTAGAAGATATTAATTTAAATAAAATAAATAAAGAATCAATTTGCACAAGCTTACCGATATTAGAGACTAATTTAAATACAGAAAAAAAATAACAAAGTGTTATTTTTTTTCTTAATCGCCATTACAATATCGCAGAAGGTTATTACAGTTAGTTGGGAGTTTATTATTATCCTAAAAAAATAAATAAAAATTATTACAGATATTGGAGACTAACTTAAATAAAGCAAAAAATGACAATGTGTTATTTCTTATCCAATTAGCTATTACAATATGGCAACATGGTAATGTCGTTAGATAAAATTTCGTTATTATCCTAAAATAAAGAAAAAAAATAGACAAAAATTTTCACAAATATTCGAGACTAATTCAAGCAAAAAAAATGACAAAATGTTTATTTTTTAGTCTTATTAGCCATTAAAATACCGCAGCAGGATATTATAGCTAGTCAAAATTTTATTATTACCCTAAAAAGAAGAAAAAAAAGTAGAGAAAAATTATCACAAATATTAGACACTAATGCAAGCAAAGAACAAAAAGGACAAAATATTGTTTATTGATTCTTATTAGCTATTATAATATCGCAACGGGGTATTACAGTTAGTGGAGATTTTGTAATTACCCTAAAAAGAAGAAGAAAAAAGAGGAAAATTGTCATAAATATTATAGACTAATTTAAAGAAAGAAGAAAAGGACAAAATATTGTTGTTTATTCTTATTAGCCATTACAATACCGTAACGGGTATCAGTGGCGGATCTAGAAAAGATACTCACTGGTGGCACATATAAAAAACAAGAATCCCATTAAAATACTATTTACCTATCAATAAAATGATATTTTTTAGGATAATTATAATTTAGGTATTCTAATATTTGAATATTTATCACTTAAATGCGTGAAATTTGAATATATACGACTTAATATCTTGAGATTTAACTATTTTATTACTTAGGTATCCTATATTAGAATTTGATTAATTTTTAAAATTTAGGTGATAAAATTTTAAAATTTAGAGTACAATAAATTTAAATCTCAAGGTATCCTGTTGTATGTATTGGAAGTTGGGATACCTAAGTGATAAATAATCCAACCTAAGGGTACCTTAATTTATAATTTTCCTAATTTTTATATTAAAACTCAACACCCGACCCCAAAACAAAATTTTAACATCAAAACTCACCACAACCCAAAACTCATGTCGCACAATCACTGACCCTTTATGTTTAATGTGCAAATAAAACCATAAATCAATAGGAAAATGAAAAATACAACAAATCAAGAAGAAATCGAAAGCAATAGAGAGAGAAAGCGAGCGATGACCTTCTGTTAGATCGAGGACAACACAAAGAGGAGGGTGGCAAACTGCTAGCTATGATCGAGAGAGAGAGAGAGAGTTCAGGGAGAGAAGGAAGCGAGGATGGGCTTCAGCAAGAGACAAAGAGAGAGAGAAACGAAACGTATCTTGAGAAAAAGGACCGAAAGCCACTGACCTGTAACTTTTAAAGAGAGCCATGATGGGAGACAGGAGACGGCAGTCGGTGGATCATGGGGAGCGGCCACCAACACTGAGCGGTGAGCGGGGAGGCAGGGCAAGGCCAAGGGTTTGAAAATTTTAAAATGGGTGTAAGAGGAGAGAGAGAGAGGAGAGTGAGGCACCGGAAATTAGGGGGCACGTGCAATAAATGGGCTTGAGTTGACGGGGGGCCTCCTGTAATTGGGCCTCCTAATTTAAATGAAAATTTATTAAATTTCCAATTTTGGGCTAAGGGCACTGGGGGCCATGCCCCCAGCACTTATGTATTGGATCCGCCCCTGACGGGTATTATAATAAGTTGAGATTTTGTTATTACCCTAAAAAAAGAAAAAATTGAAAAAAAACTGCAACAAATATTAAAGACTAATTTAAACAACAAAACATGACAAAATGTTTGTTTTTCGGTCTTATTAGCTATTACAATAACCCAGTAGGATATTGTAGTTAGTTGAGATTTTGTTATTACCCTTAAGAAGGGGGGGGGGGGGGGGAAATGGAGAAAAATTATTACAGATATTAAAGACTAATTTAAACAATGGAAAAAAATGACAAAATATTTGTTTCTTACTCTTATTAGCTATCACAATACCACAACAGGGTATTACAGTTGTCAAAATTTTGTTATTACTCTAAAAGCAAGAGAAAAAAAGAAAAATTATTACAGATATTAGAGACTAATTTAAACAAAGGAAAAAAAGGACAAAATATTTGTTTTTTAGTCTTATTAGCCATTGCAATATAGCAATGGGGTATTGCAGTTTGTTGAGATTTTGTTATTACCCTAAAAACAAAGAAAAGAAAAATTGCCACAGATATTAGAGACTTATTTAAAAAAAAGAAAAATATTATTTAATTACGATATTGCAGCAGGAATCATAGTTTCTTGAGATTTTTTATTACCCTAAAACAAGGAAAAAAAAATAAAATTATTTGACGTACTTCTATTGTGTATCTTCTCCCTCCAAATTCCCTCTCTCAGTGTGCTCTCACTCTCTCACTCTCATTTCATTCTGTCTTTGCACTTGCTCATTCACTCTCTCCCTCTTTCTCTCTCTCTCTCTCTCTCATTCCGCATTCTCACTCAGTTTCTCTCTTTTTATCTTGCTCTCTCTCTGCTGTATGGTAAATTTTTTTCTCATTCAACATTTCCTCTCTCCTACACTTCTTGTTAAGAATAAATCTTAATGCGGAAGCGTAAACCATGGTAACTTGATTCAATTCGAATAACATAACTCACGCAAAACGAGAAGTAAACAAAATATGGAGAAAGAAAGAACAAAACAAGAACACACAATATTTACGTGGAAACCCCTCTACAATCGAGAGGGGAGAAAACCACGGATGGAGATGGAGATTCTTTATTAACTGAACGGAAGAATTACAACGACACTTCCCAAACGAGATATATGGAAGAATTAAAATCACTCCCTCTGAACTCTCGTAGCACTCGAATATCTTGGAGGAATTACGAAATCACCTCTTTTTCTTAATGGCGGCTCACCTTACTTTGATTGGATACATATGGGAAAAACCTCTTCTCTAAACCGAAACCCTAAGCCCTTATTTATAGAAAATAATTAGGGCTGGCGGAAAACGACTCCCGATCGATCGGCCCCTCCACGGCCAAAATTCCGAATCCTTTCCTTAAATCACCCGATCGATCGGCTTTCCCTCCCGATCGATCGGTGACCACACGGCAGCCCCATATAAAATAAAATAAGTAATTTGAGACATAACCTAACACTTCTCATTTCCACTCAATACCATGTCCTCCATTGCCGCATCCTTGTTCTCCCTCTTTCCTTGGAACCACCCTAATCCTACCGCTTTCCTTTTCCTCTCAAATTTCAAATCAATACCAAACTGTAGAGGAATCCATGTGTCATCAAATGCAAATATGCAGAGCAAGAAACTGGGAATAAGAAATGTGGACATCGCTAAACTGGGAAATCTGGGTGTCAACATTGTACTCAACGTGCAACAGGTTCCTCCAGAGTACTTACTTGAACGAAAGGCCTTCATAGAACAGCTAGAGTCATTTCCTTCTGATCAAGTGGGTATCCTTCTCCTTTTCTGTCTCCTCTTTTGCGGTTTTTTTCTTTTTTTTTTTTCCTTATTCTTCTTGTTTACCTATATATGGTGACTAAAATAGCTATAAAATGGGGAATTACATAGACTGACTATTTTGAACCTTAAAAAAGTAAATAAATAAAAAATAAATAAATTTGGGGTTTACGGGTTGAACAAAATTAAAAAATATTAGGACCATTTTGTCACAAAATTACTCTACTCACCAGCTTTCGAAACTAAAGGTATTGATTTTCTCTATTCAGTTTCGTTGCTTATTTGATTTGATTTTTGTGGAGGACTAATAATTTCAAAAGTTTAAATGGATAGGTGAAAGGTCATAAATAATTTTATACTTGAACATGACCATCGGAATTGAAGTGGAAAATGTGCCTAAATATGTTCATATCAAAAGTAGGGGCTATTTGTATTTAGGCGTATGATCTTTCGGTCAATGAGGATCTAATACATGTCTAGGAAACTATCTCAAAAGTTTAATAAAGACTCGAAAATGGTTTTATATTCTAATAGTTTTATGTTACATTTTCAATGGCAATGGTTTTTTATTTTATTTCGTTACTTTAGGGCTGTATTCTTATACTTATTATAATTAAGTTGTTGTTTGTGTGAATTCAATTTGAAAATCTTGTTTTTGATATATTTATTTATTAAATTTTTATTTTTTTTGTTATTAATTTTGAACTGGGTTTTTGCTGTAACTTGTTCTATTTCTTTTAATTTTAGCTATTCTTGATGAATTCAATTTAAATATGTTTGTGTGTGATTAAACATGGCGCATAAGCCAGCTTGCTACTTTTTGGATAGTAACTCTTTGAGATCCCCTTTCTGAGTTTGTTTCAATGGGCCATGAATGATTCATTGCATTCTTTTTTTTATACTCGTTTGAGGGGATAATTAATATGTTTGAATTTTGTTGTGGCATTTTCTACTCTCCAAGGGGACAGCTCTTCTAATTATGAATCAGGTTATATTAGATGTTTTTCAAAGAAAAAAATGATGTGATTTGTGTTTGTCACGTTACGCAATTGATGTGTAATATATGTTGCAAATATATGAATAGGGATGATAAGTGATGTACGAGTGAGAGATTTTGAGTATGCATGATATATATATATATATATATATATATCTGTATTCATTTGTACATCCTACATTAGAATATAACAACTATATTTAGGATTTTTAATGTTTGATAATCTGTTTTCAATCAACACCTATTTACTTAAATAATTTTATATTTATCACAATCAATTATGTTATCAAAAGAGGGATGCAAAACAAATAAAAACAATTAAGTAGGAAAAAAAAAATTGAATCCTCCCTCCCCCCAACTAATAAAAAGTGAAAATAAAATTACACATCAAAAATTCTAGTCAATTTTCTAAATAATTAAGCACATAAACAAAGTCAGAAAACTTATACCTATTACTTTATTTTAAAGAGTCATGTAAGAAAAGCTTCTTTTTCTTTTTTTCTTTTTTTAATAAAAGAGCAAAAATAGCAAATGATAATACCTCTTCAAAAAAACAAAAAGAAAAGTACATATACATATTCATCTTTTTACTATATCCGTCAAGCCTACATAAAAAGAGAAGAAAAGCCAGAGCTCAAGGCATTGTCGAGTCATCAAACTATCATAACACTTTACTGAGTAGGGGGATTTAGAGTGTGCTTCCTCTGAGTAGACATGTCGCTATGAACTTGGTCTACAATGCTTTGAAGACATGTAAGAGTGAGGTCCGGATTGGCCTATCTTATCCTTCGAGCAAACTTTGATAGCCCAGCATCGAAACCCTTCAAGTATTGCGCATTAAAAAAAAATTCGATACTTAACACTAGATTTGAATCCCACCTCCGTCGCCACGAAGCCCGAGATACTTTTTCCTCCGTAGCCATAATCATTGCTTAGAAATCCTGCTGACGATGTGAATAAGGGGGAGCCTCTCCCTCCATCAAAAAAGAATGACTAGAGGAAGGATCTTCATTAAACACCGCACCTTGCCATAACGGAGCCAGCTGACTGTGTGAATAAGTTACACATGGGCCAAGAGAGCTACATTCAAATGACGATTCAACATAAAAAGCTTAGGGCGTGTTGTGTGGCTAACCCGTCGCACTCTCAATTCTATCTCCAATCAATGAAGAACCCGATATCCTGCTTGCTCCGCCTACTTCTATCTCCACAATTCCAAGCCTGCTGGCCCTAAGAAACAGGCCTTAGAAGACTACAATGCAGACGCTCACGCTTCAGGTGACACTTCTGACCTGATAGAGCCCTAAACCTATTCTCCTGCTTCCATCTTCACTCTATCCACATCTCTTGTATGCCTGGGTGTTTCCCTTACTACCCCCGAATCAAGAGGAGCCCTAACCACCACCATGGAATACTCCTTGGTGGCAAAGGCATAGCCCCTACAAGTGCTGAGGGTTGTTTAGTCGCAACATGTAGAGGTGGCAACAGGGTCATCTAGGTCGGGTTCGGATGTACCCGTTTGGGTTTGGCTCATTTCAGGATTATAATGAACTCGGGTCAGGTCAGTCTAAGGTCAACCAATTTAGACTTTGGTCACTTTCGGCTCCCACCTATGCTCGGGTTGGATTGGGTCTGGGTCAACTTATGTCAGGTTCGGGTCGTCTTAATTTTGGGTGGTCATAGGTTCAGGCTAATCTTTGGGCTGCACGGGTTTCTAGTAATCATAATCCTACTATTTGATGCCTCGCTGCATGAAAAATCTTTAAATTATACTTTAAACAATTTATATTTTTACATACATATTTATCATATTATCAATAAGGTTGCCAAATGATCAATATGAAGTTCTATAGTACTACTCACAAGTAACAACTTTAACTGAATTTAAAGATCTTGGGCTAAAATCGGGTCAGGTAGGTTTGAGTTTAGCTCATTTGGGGTCGAGTTGGTTCAGGTTAATAATGGGTCGAGTCGAGTCAAATGGATTATCAGATTATTTTCAAGTCAAGTAAAGCATAGTTATAGATAGGGTCAATTCAACTTCAGGTTCAATTATTTATGAAATTTTTTTGGTTCTGATCGATTAGTTTAAGGATTTTTCAGGTCAGTGTTTCATGTCAAGTTGGATTGGCCACCTCTAGCAACCGGTACAGGGGCACTCTCAAGAGGTGCTAGGGATGGCAATTCAACCCGAATCCGTTGGATATACATCCAACCCGATCCACTTATGATGGATTTGGATGCAATAAATGAATTTTAAATGGATTTGGATTTGGATGTTGATAAATGGGTTTTGGGTCGGGTTGGATTTGGATGATGTCAAACCCAACCCGAACCCGACACAAATCTGACCCAAAATTGTATTTAGTGAAGGATAAAATTTAAAATTACTAAATTTTGAGTTTTTAACATACCCACTAGGTTCCAATATTTTTTATTGTGTTGGAACTTGTTCTAAGAGTATAATATCCTTTGTTGAAATTATGATGTAACACTTTCATATGTAAAAATTAATAGTTAAGATATTTTAGAATGATTGTTTCATATTGTATTCGTATTATTATTATTATTATTAAATGAAAAAATGCGGCAATTTGTCTAAATATTGATTTTTAGTTACTATTATTGCATTATTCGTATTATATGAATTGATAGTAGGTTGTAATATTATAATTTATTCTAAGATGTAAATGGGTTATGGATTTGGATCGGATATCCGATCCACCCGATGGATTTGGATTTGGGTTGAATTTTTATGAAATAAATGGGTTTTTTCCGGATTTTGGTTAGGTCGGGTTTTTTCTTGTTTGGATTTGGATGAAGGCAAACCCGACCCATTGCCATCCCCAGGTGCTAGTGTCACTACCGTTACTTCACCTCCCCCCTCTATGGCAAGATTCTTCCATTTTTAAAAGAAGAGTGCTCGCAAGGGCAGGATGTTGAAGTTTAGGTCTGTTAACAATGGTCCAAAAGGTAGAATAGTGAGGGGTCCTTGGCTGTTTAACCGTACAAATTTGTTCAACCAATTACTCACCTTGAAGGGATTATTTTTGACAAAAATTGAACCCCCATGACTCTCAAAGGAAACTGCATCTCTTTGGTTACTTGGCCTAGACATATTGATGGTAAGAGGGAGACACATCCACCACAAAGCAAGCCAATAAGTAATTATATATGCTCCAAAACCCATTTGGGGTTACTTGTCATAGGAAAATTGAATACTGCCTAGGAATCCAGGATACAAAGTTGGGTAAGGGGAATCTCACTCCAGTGTCTAAGGCAACCAAAATAATGGCGAAATAATCCGGTCAAGGTGGGTAAAGTGGGCAATCGTCTTTACTAGGTCCCCAAACCTCATACTCTCCCGGGAAGTAACACTTGGCCCGAATGCCCTAATTCCCACCTTCCCATGAATATGTGCAATAAATGATCCTGAGGGCAAATTGATGCAACCTTAGCAAATCTCCACCCTAAGCCTACTCTCTCAGTAGTCCTATTTGCAAGAGGGGCAATCTGAGTAAGAGAATCCACCGCCATACAATCCCTAGCCATTGACTCATCCCTAATAGGATGCTTAGGATAAGAAATTTGGAAGCGATTGTGCTTCGGAGCCATTTATCGAAGCACAAAATAAAAGCATGATGAAATTAGTCAAAATAAGGACTTACTCCACAAGGAGTTAGCTTGGTTTAACACAAGCAAGGGAGTGCCAGCAATCGAAGTGGACTGGGGAGCCCCCTTAAGAACAGAAGAAGCATTAATTAAGCTCGGTAGCATCCCAGCCTTTACAAGCTGAACTTCTATAAGGGAATAAAGAGGATAGCTAGCCTACTGAGCCAGTATTGCGGTCATAGTGGTGCTTGGAACCACCTCAGGATCCCCTATGGCAGCTTCTGCCCACAAAAGGAAAAGGAAGAAAAGAAAAGGGGAAAATAAGAGAGAAATTCAAAATTAGTATACAAAATATCACAATAGAGGCTTACCTTAGCTGGATAGAGGTAGGAAGTGGTTCGGGTTGGATGGCAGAACAAAGAACTTCGGAGAAAAGGAGTTCAGTGGGGTGAAGCAGACTAGGAGAAATGGGATTAGGGCTAAAGACAACGAAGAAGAGGGAGCATTTATAATAAAAAAGTAACCCAGATGCGTGGTGCAAGCAATACAGGATAGGTGCCCCCTAGTCTGCAACTACGCACATAGTTAATGATGGCTAACTCCTTTAAAATTGTGAAAAACCATGCGTGAATTTGCTCTAAGAGACTGGCATGTGAAATATGACTTGGCCGAACTCTTATCTCAACCTATCTCCTTCCTAACCTAGAGCTAGCCCCATGCAGATCCACTCCAATCCATAGGTTGGGAGGCTGGACCGATTCCTACTCTTGCCCAACCCACATCCACTCCAACCCGAAGGCGGGGGGGTCCTGTTCTAGCCCAACCCAGATCTACTCCAATCCAAAGGCAGGGGGACCAGACTAGTTCTTGCTTTAGCCCATCCAGGATCTACCCCAACCCGAAAGCTGGAGGGCTAAATCAAATCCTGCTCCAACCTAACCCAAATGCACTCCAATGTGGGATTGTATAGTCGGGTCAAACTATGTCTCAAGAGAATGGGGCTAGCTTCTTTTCACCTTAACATAAGTCCTACACTAGCCCATTTACACACCCTGCTTCTATGTTAGAGCATGAATGCCAAAGGCAAATGTGCCCTAAGTCGATTTAAAGGCCGTTATCCATCAAACGTCCAATTCAACTTAAAAACGCATGAAAATGCATAAAGTAAAACAAGTAATATGTCTATCACAAATAAAGAAAACATAACTTATATTTATAGGGGAAAACAGTTTTTATAATCAGCACCAAACCTACCCTAATTATTACTCTATCAAATTATTATAAATTTTACAACTAAACTTCAGCCAACATGATAAGACCCTAGGTATCCGTTACTATTTCTACCATGCACCTCTACCTACTCATCTTTTACCCTAACAAGCTACTATACATGCTGTAACTGAACTTCAGCTGGAATATCCATTTATATTTCTACCTTACATCTCAACCAATTCCTCTCATCTTAACCAAAGTGTATGAAAGGGACAAGTGTCTCATACCCATAGCGGAACACAGAGCCCTGGTAAGGACACATCTCCACTGGTCCTTCACATTGATGACTACCCAAGATGTGTTATCTGGCCCCCATTCCTCTTCAGAAGATTATATCGATACACATAGTGAGGAGTGGCAAATACCAGAAACTCACCTGAAGTAGTGAAACCTGTTATAACAAGGAGTCCTCTTCTCTCAAACCCGGGAATCCGAATGAACAAGTGGCGGTGCTTTACCAAAGAAGAGAGATCTGCAATATCACATAAAACCGACAAGACAAACATGTACTCATCACTGTCACTTGGCATAGCGTTGGGAAGGTTGTAGAGATTCCCCCCACTTGAAAGCCTAGCATTATAGCTAGGAACTGGGTTCTCGTGGACATCATCCGAAAAAGGCCATAGCATCACTGTGTTCAGGGAAGTACCCACCGCACTAAATAAGGCCAGTAGAAAGAGGAGGATCCTATAATGTAAGGACCCCAATCTGACAAGAAAAATAGACACGCTTACATGGTTGGCGAAAAATATGTTCCTCCCTCCAACATCTATCTCTCCCCTAAAAGCCCACTCTCCCTCCCACAAGTATGTCCCATACTAGTTTGACCGGCAACCATACTAAGGTACATGACCTGCATCTAATACCAACAAGTAAAGATAGTAACCGCATCGAAGGGATGCATCAAGGCACCTGAGTAAAAGGTTTAAAGGGGGTTCAGACAACTCGAGCGAGCGTAATCCCCAGGGAGTTTAATTATCCTACATATGCTCAATGTTGTGCTACAAACAAATAGCCTAGCCGCATCCAAGGAGTTGTAAAACTCCCATGGAGGATTAGACTTTTAGTTTAGGGATGAAGGGAGGGTAGCCACCCTTATCTCGGATTTATATTGTGCTCTTGACAATGGTTTGGTTATGTTATATACTCACCCCTATGGGGAATTTATGATTGTCATTGGTTTTTTTTGTATGTGCTTGTAGCCATGTTAAGATCTCCGAATTAGTTTGTCTACGAGCGTGTAGCCTAGATCATAACATAATTGGTTTTTACGCGTGGTTACGATTGAGGTATGAATACAATCTTTTATATAAATTAATAATTAATTAGGAGTGACAAAAGAATTTGTTAGTGCTATTGAAATTACCCATGCTACACCTAGGGTGATACGATGGGTTATTACCCTTAGACTAGTTCATCATCCTAAACCTTAACTTAAGCATTAATTCATTAGAAGTAAGAAAGGAATTAAGTAGTGCTAATGACATAACATATGCTATACCTAGGGTGACATGATAGGATATGCTTTTAGACTAGTTCATTACCCTAAGCCCCAGTTTAAATATTAACCTAGGCTTAGTACTTGTAGCCTAAGCCTCGTAAATCATTGTCATGGTATAATATAATGACGGGATACGAGAAAAACTACCCTGAATTTATTTCCTGAACTAACCTTAATTGAATTGACACCTCTAGTTTATTGATAGTTTTACTATTTTAGTTAATAAATCATTCAAACCAACTAAAAACCAAAAAAATTCAACCGCTTGTTAATAACAAAATCCGACTTAACTCCGATTCCTTGTGGATACGACCCATATACCTAATTTAGCTATGACGATCTCATACGCTTGTGAATACACGGTTTTAGAACAACTTTTAAAATCACATCAAACTTTGGGCGTAATTGCTAGGGAATCGATGAGCTAAGTCTATTTAGGAATTAAAGAGTTATTTTATTTTATTTTATTTTTGTTTAAAAAAATCTAAATAAATAAAACAATTTATTTTAATTTAATTTATTTTTTCTGTTTTATTTTTTCTCGTTTATTTTTATTTATTTCATTTACTATATTTATTTTTTTTCCTCACATCATGGCCGATTTCACACCAAGTATGATTGGGGATTACTTTGTTCCCCAAACGTGCATCGCACCCGCCGGAGTTATGCTACCCGCCGTGGGTATTGCAAACTTCAAAATTAAGCCTAAAATCATCAACATGCTTCCCAATTTCTATGGGAAGTCGATTGAGAGCCCATACGAGCACCTTGATGCTTTTTTAGAAATTTGTAAACTTGTCAGTATCTTGGTGTTTCATCCGACGCAGTTAGGCTATGTCTTTTTTCTTTCTCGTTAAAGGATGTAGCCAAACGGTCATTTCAATCCCTACCAAGGGGTGAAATCACAACTTGGGATGACTTCCAACAAAGGTTCTCGGTTCAATTTTATCCTAAGGCTTAAACTATGGTTGTTATGCGTGCTATCAATAATTTTGAACAAAAAGACCAAGAACAATTTCATGAGAGTTGGGAAAGGTTCAAGGAATTTCTTAGGAGTTGTCCCCACCACGAGTCTCCCAAGTGGGCTCTGGTACAAAATTTTTATGATGGTCTCACTGCATCCTAGAAACAGATGGTTAATGTTCCATACGGGGGAGCATTTAACCAACAGGATGAGAATGAAGCGTGGACCCTTTTTGAACGTCTTACTGAGCACTTCCTTGACTAGGTCTCCTCTGATAGGATGGTTAGGAGAGGTGTACATTGTGTCTATGAGGTGGCACCGAATGATGACATTGCTTTTAAGTTAGAAGCACTTAGTAGAAAAGTTGATTAGATCATGATATCTTAGGCCAATACTATTGTGCGGGCAATTAACATTACTGAGTCATCACACGATGCTAACACCTGTGGCATTTGTTCTAGCGCTGACCATTGCGTACTTGACTGCCTTTATGCGTCACATTTTCCCGAATTTGTGCAAGAACAGGTTTATGCAGCGCAAGGCTTTTCGAAGAGCGGTGATCAGTTCTCAGACACCTACAATCCTGAATGGCGCAACCACTCAAGCTTCTCGTGGAGATAGAACAATCATCAAAATCCACCCACGAGACAACAAAATCCCGATCCCATAGGTAACACACGTCCTCCTGCCTGTTTTGGGATACAGAGGTATATTTTTCAACCTACCCACTCTGTTTTGCATACTAAGCCCCCTCCCCCACCGTGGGGACATTCTTCACAATTTGAGGAGCATACGCTTCGATTCATGAAAGACATTACACAACTAGCGCGGTCGCATTCTCGTTCCATAGCTAAACTAGAGGACCATATAGGATAATTGGCCCAAGCACTTCATAGGCAAGAGCAAGGGAGGGTACCCTACCAACCTTTCATAATTCTAGCAGGGTTGACTAGTTCTAACCCTAACTTCTTCCCTACGGTTGTTTCAATATCTAGGGAGGGGAACCTTAGGGTTGTGGAAGTCGAGATTGCGAAAGGAGAGCAAAGACTCCTTCCCCACTGCTAATGAAGAGGGCCCACAAGATGGGTCATTTGAACATGTTACCCCTTTTCCTCCGACCCTTATAGGACCAAAGAAGAAAGACGACCCAAAGAGGGCTGAGCTCATAGACGTGTTTAAGGACGTGAAGATCAACTTACCGTTGATCGAAGCCATTAAACACATTCCTATGTATGCCAAGTTCCTCAACGAACTTTGCACAAAAAAAGTGCGCACAAGTGCATATCCCCAAGAAGGTTTGGCTCGCCGAGAAGGTGAGCAGCATTTTAGCGGCAGGCGCCCCACCCAAGTTTTGAGACCCAGGGACTTTTACAGTTTTATATGTCCTAGGAGAGCGCTACACCAACAGAGTCTTGCTAGATCTAGGAATGAGTGTAAACCTCATCCCTTACTCAGTCTTTCGGGAATTGGGTATAGGAGACCTTAAGCCAACTAATGTTACACTTCAGCTGGATGATAAGACAGAACGGGTACCTCATGGGGTAGTGGAAGATGTACTTATCAAGGTTGATAAATTTGTCTTCCCTGTTGATTTTATTATCTTAGATATAGACCCTACTCTTAGGCAGAAACATAACGCTCCCATTATTCTAGTTCGACCGTTCCTAGCAACAATCGATGCTGTGATTTACTATAGAACAGGAGTGTTGGAGGTTTCTTTTGGGAACCTCAAGGGCAAATTAAAGGTCTTAAACTTTGTTCGACACCCTGAGATTGAGGACGAGTGGGAATGCTAGAGGGTAGAAGTTATTGACCCTTTGGTAGAGTCGGGTAAGCTCGATTCTATTAAAAGGGCTAATTGTAATAGTGTCCCTGTCTGTGTCGATCGTTGTGCTTCATCACCTATACTTGGTAGGATAGAGATTCGCGACCTTGATTCTGGTAAGATTTCCATCCTCAATAGTCACAAATCTAGAAATGCTGTTGGGTTTGGGGATCGTCCCTATTGGCTCAACCTGAGTTCTATGGCAGACATTGCCTCGGATTTTGGTTGACTTGGTGCTCTAAACTACATCCAGGTGAAGACGTTAAACTTAGCGCTCTTGGGAGGCAACCTAACCTACTTTTCATTTTGTATGTGTTTTTGTTTGTTTTGCAGAATGAATTCTTTTCCTGTTGCAGATCCTTTGGTTATTCCTTTCATGCTATTTTTATTTCACTTTTACAAACCACTTGTATGATCCATATTTCTAACATTAATAACAAGTTTGTGTAGTATTCTATCTTCTATGCCTTCTTTTGCAGCTTGCTACTTCTGTCTTCCCATTTTGGATTTGCTCACCACGCATAGCTAAATATGCCATACCTCAGGTCGTCTTTTTCCTTTCCTTGTTTGTATTTACTTTCGTAGATTGCATTGAGGATAATGCAAGGTTTGGGTTTGGGCCTGACATGAACGGTGTGAACTTTTGATTGTCCTTTTAGCATCTTTTTGCTTAAACTACTTTGAGCTTTTTGCATGAATTAGCATAGAATTATGGTAACTTATATTGAAGTTCAACTTTGGGATGCGCTATAACGAGTAGAATATTTACGTAAAGAGATTATTTCTGGATTTGGCTTTTGAATCTGTATTTTTTTCTTTTAACTCGTGAGAGAGATTACTACTTTTCACCCTTAATCTTGTGACATATCCTACTTTTTAGGTTATAATAGTGGAAATAATTGTAGGAATTTGAATCTACCATTTTACTCCTAACAATGTTGAAATTAATTTGCTACCTCTGTATCTTGAGCGATTCCAAAAGAAAAAAAAAAAGTAAAAATGCCTGCAAATTAGGTAAGTACTTATGATTTGTTGGTTCTTGTAGCTCCTGTGTCTCGAGCAAGTAAGCCCGTAGGGGTTTCTTAGCACGTGGTACCTTGAGCCAATTGGGTCGGGAGCTGCCGGTCCAAAGCTCGTTACATGAGCCACAAGGAAAATTTAAAAAGAATCAACCACTTTAAGTCACTGTAATAAGCACTAATACCTTAAAAAGGGGGTATGTTCTAACGGATTAGGCCATAAATTCCTTTGATTCTAGCCATTAGGTCTGAGGAGTGCTCTTCACTCGGTGACTTGAGCCAACTAGATCAGGAGTCATCGACCGAAAACTAGCAACATAAGTCTAAAGGAGACACACCTGACCGTGAGAAGGAAAAAAAAAAGAAAAGAAAAAAGGAAAACAAGAGAAAAAAGAGAAACCTTTTGATTTCATTATTGATTAGCAGTGAATGGTTAAGATAACTGATTCCTTTGATTATTTTCTCTATTCGTCTTAAATTTGGAGGGTTTTGACATAAGAAATAGGGAGAGAAGTTCTAAGCTCATGCACTAGTCAAAAGACTTGAATCATGGGAGTTTGAGTTGAGACCAGCATAATAATTATATTACATAAACATTATCTACTCTCATGTACACCTTCAAGTATGTTTGGAAATATTTTTCACAAATAATTCTTGCCGGTACATGCTTGATCAAACTTTTCCATCTTTAGCTAGTTTGAGCTGAATTTTGCTTGAGAACAGGCAAGGAGTGGGTTTGGGGATGTTGATGTACCTTATATTTACATATTTTATTTCTCATTCCCACAATATGTTTGGCTTTTACAATTTTTTTTATTATAATCTAGGTATATTTGGGCTTAGGGTGCAACAGAGCAAACAAAGTTTGAAAGTGGTAGAATCAATTGCAGTTGAGGCATAATTGGAGACTGCTTTAAGAAACCCGACCACATGTGCAAAAGGAGTACCCATCGAGTCAAGATTCGGTCGAAAAGAGTCTTTCCATGAGCGCATAGATCGCTTGACCATGCATTTTGGCAATCAATCAAGCTTTAAACAAGCAAAAGGTTAAAAGAAGAGTATTTATGGCCCAATAATTTGTCAATCCACTAATGAAACCATTGAAACCACGTAGATCTCTTCAAGAGCTTTGATTTATATAATTTGGCCCATAACTTATTATAGATCAAAATTACGCTCGTTTTAAGTTAACCGCGCAAGGTGTCAACAGGGTAGCCAGTGCCCGATTGATCGGGGGGCACTGGACATACCCCAAACGACAGCCCACCTATAAATAGAGAGGGAGAGACCTATTTTCCAATCCTTTTCCAATCTTTTGGCCGCGTCTCCTCTCCTCCTCTCTTTCCCGAAGTCGTTGCAAGATCCAAGAGGTTCTCAAACGCCGAAGCACAGGTGATCGGAGTACTGAAAGGATCAAAGCAAGGATTAATGTCAAAATTAATTGAGGGAGTTTTCAAATCCTTAGTTTTAGTCATTATTGCTTTGTCTTTTAGATTTCATGATGTTTTAAAACTCCCATGGAGGAGTAGAATTTTAATTTAAGGATGAAGGGCAAGTAGCCGTCCATATCCTAGATTTACATTATGCTCTTAACAAGGGTTTTGTTATGTTATATACGCACAATGTGGGGAATTTGTGATTGTCGTTTGGTTTTCTTTGTATGTGCTTGTAGCCATGTTAAGATCTCCAAATTATGAGCGTTCATCTACGAGCTTTTAGCCTAAATCATAACATAATTGGTTTTCACGCGAAGCCAGGGTTGAGGTCTGAACACACTCCTTTATATAAATATAAATTAATACTTAATTAGAAGTGACAAAGGAATTTGTTACTGCAATTGTGATAATCCATGCTACCCAAAGGGCGATAGAATGGGTTATGTCCTTATACTAGTTCATTAACCTAAGCCCTAATTTAAGTATTAATTTAGGTTTAATATTGAATTAGGAGCAAGAAAGGAATTAAGTATTGCTGATGAAATAACCTACGCTACGCCTAGGGTGACATGATAGGTTATGCCTTTAGACTAGTTCATTACCTTAAGTCCTAGTTTAAATATTAACCTGGTCTTAGTGCTTGTAGCTTAAACCTCCTAAATCATTATCACAGTAAAATATACTGACGGGGTACGAGTAAAACCACCCTAAATTCATTTTCTGAACTAATATTAATTGAATTGACACCTCTAATTTACTAATGGTTTTACTATTCTAGTTAATAAATAAATCTTTCAAACAAGCTAAAAACCAAAAAATTCAACCGCTTGTTAATAATGAAATCCGACTTAACTCCGATTCTCTGTGAATACGACTCATATACTCGATTTAGTTACGATGATCTCATACGCTTGCCAGTACAAGGCTTTAAAACAACTTTTAAAATCACATCAAGTACCATCGGGTTCCATATCTCAATTTCAAGCATCGACAATGGACAATTAACCAACAGGTATTTTCTGTGGCTCTACTCTAATTACCATAAAATTACAATAAAAGGAGGATTAATTTGATTGTAGCTAAGTGTTTAATTTCCTAAACTAAATGATCCTACAAAGTAACAGAAAACAATCACACTAACAATATCATTTCCTTGTTAGTGTCATGTACAAAAGAACTAGATGAATGGAAGCAATGCAAAGCAAAAAAAAAAAAAAAAGAATTATATACAAGAAACTTTCCAAACAAAATTGCTTTATACATTATATTTTAATTTAATTATTGTAGTTAATTTTCGTGCAAATTTAAAGTGTTCAAAATATTAATGCAATGAACATGAGCAAACTTCATTCATGTGAAAAAACCGACAATAATCAAATTTAATTTTTATCTGTATTTGATACAAAAAAAATCTAATTATATTTATGTCCAACCCCAGCCCGTTGCCATCCCTGTCCGCATGCGCCGACCAAATCAAACATTTGGATTAACGGGCTACAACAAAACACGTTGAATCTGTGGGGATGGATGACACACATCACACATAAATTTAGTAATCACCACCACAAAAGACTTCTACTAGATAATTGAATTGAATTGAAGTCAATCATAATGCCCCCTTGAATCACTCTCTTTACCACCCAAAAACCCTAATTATGCAGATTTTTGCAGCATCATCTTCATCTTTAGGATTTGGTTCTACAACTGGCCTTTGCTTTCACCACCACATTCTAGATTCACCCAGCAATCGTAGTGGTTCGTTGAATTTGTATGTAAAGTTTAGGGTGAAAAGGTGTCATCTTTATGCTGCGGAGATTAATGGGTCAACTGGGGCCAAGGTTGATGAGGTTTTGGAGGAAAATGGGGATTTGCACTCCGCGTCCCCTCAGTCACGTCGGGTGAGTTGCTTGTTCATGTTTGAGTATAATGTTAAGAACTCCACGGGTAAGACTATCCTAAAAGAGTTCAATATCTAAGTACAATAATTACTTTAATCTAACCTTAATTAATCTTAGAATGAAACACACCTGGTTTATACGTGGACCTCGTTTGTTCAACTATTTGAGATCCTAATAAAATTTGTCCTTGCCTCGCTCATCTCTTTTCCTTGTGTAAGATCATCCCTCATATTTATTTTATGGCAAAGTTGGTTGTCATCTTTTTAAATTTTACTTGATTTTAATTCATAGGAGACTAATTTTGTCATAAATTGAAGTGTTATGATTTATTTTGAACAGAAGAAAAGAGGGTGAATCAATTTGAAGAAACTTATGAACATTTGGGGCTACTTTAAACAAAAGAAAAGGTGATGGATTAATTTGAACAAACTTAAAAATATAAGGGACTAACGGTGTAAATAACTTTCACCCATCGGCTTAAGCTTTTTGGATGGTTGATTTGTTAACCTGGTATAAGAGCATTATGGACCAAATGGTCACAGGTTCGAATTCTATCAGTTCTCCTTTTCAATATTAATATAATTTAAGATATGAGACGGGTTTGTGCATTATCATGCTTCAAGTCGAATGGACATTTGCATGAGTGGATATGTTAAAGGATAAAACAATTTATCAGCCTTCACCTATTAGTTTAAGCTTGGATAATTAGTTCCTTGATAGTTCATCAAAATTTTGAAATATTTTCTTTATGGGTTATTGATTGTGTGGATTAATTGTTTGATTAGTAATGAATTTGATATGCACCTGGTCACCATTTTGTATTGTTGGCATCTTCAAAATAGGAATTTTCGCATGACTGGTCGAGGTGTAAGCTGAGCTGCTGCTGTAGCTAAATGAGCAGAGCCCTAGTTTAGTAAAGTTCGATCTTGGCAGCTCATGAGCCTCGATAAGGCTAGATGAGCATGCTTCAAGTGTAATCATGAGCCTAAATCTGCCAATCAAACTAGGTTCGACCCCAAATTACTAAAACAACAACAACAACAAACCTAGTGCCTGAAGGGCTCCTGCCAAGGCAGGTTTGGGGGCGGGGGGAGGGGGGGGGGTGTGAAATGTACGTACCCTTACCCCTACAGGGTGTTACCCGGAAGGGAGGTTGTTTCTGAAAGGCCCCAAACGTAAAAAGATTCGATCCCAAATTAGTTGAGTGTAAATGGGTCAAGCTTAACTTGGAGCTGGTATGAACTAGTTCAAGCTTACTCACGAGCCTAAACGTGCCAATCAAACTAGTTTCGATCCCAAATGAGTTGAGCGTAAATGGGGTAAGCTTAGCTTGGAGTTGGTTGAGTTTAAGTTCGAGTTTTACTGAGCCAAGCTGAGCTGGAGCTTAATTTTTCTGAGCGAGCAAGTGCTCAAGATGACCTGAGTTTGAGTTCAAAGTTTTCACTGTTGATGAGCTTCAATCTTTGCAAAATCTTAGCGAGCCTAGCCTTGATCCTCGCGAGCAAATGGGGGAGATTGATGATCATCATCTTGGAAGTTTTCCGCTGTGAATAGATATTAGTGTACTTTAATTTCATTAAGTCCAACTTAGTTTGGAGCTAAATGAATTGGGTTTGAGCTGAAGTGCCGAGCTTGAGCTCAACCAAGTTTAGCAAGCCAGTCCTCTAGATGAGCTGAATTCAAGTAAAAAGCCTTCATTATCGATTAGCTTCAAGCTTAGCGAAATCCCGACGAGCCTGGCCTTGATCCTGATGAGCAAAATGGGGGAGATTGATGCTCATCATCTTGGAAGTTTTCCACTCGCAAATAGATGTTACTGTACTTTAACTTGGTTAAATCCAGTTCATTTTGCTAAATGTTCATGCTTAGATAGGATATGGTATATAACACTTCGGCACTTATAGGACAAGGTAATCTTGTGTTGCTTTCTTTGAAGACTGCAATTCATATAAGACAATTGAAGTCCTTGAGCTGTAAAATGTGATGTGCTATGATGGTGATCCTCTTATAGCCTGGTTAATGTCCTATGTTAGTGATACTGTTATATTTTAATGGATGATATGATATCTACTATCGTACTATAAAACCATTCTTAAGCTTTCTTCTAATAACTTACTTTTTGGGATACTTGGTTCTTTGACATAGTAACTACAAGGCCTTGAATTTGAATCCCAGTAGTCTACGATACTCTTAATATTAATATAATTTTACAAGGAATGTGAAATGAGCCTATTGATTGTCCATTTTTCATGCCCAATCGCCATATTAGACTATAAACCCATTTGCACCTAATTACTTTAAGCTTTTCTAATAATTGTTTCTTTGACATTTATGTTGTTTATACAACAATAGATAATAGTATTTTCTTAGGTTTCTATTATGATTAAATTATTGGTGTATTTGGTACTTCTTCCATGTTCTAATACTTCTCGTTCCATGAAGAAATAGAGGCTTGCGGATTGGGAGGCAGCCAAAACTTATAAAGAAGCTGGATCCCTCTATGAGGGTAGAGTTGAGGGTTTCAACAATGGAGGTCTTCTTGTTAGCTTTTATTCTCTCGTGGGTTTTCTTCCTTTCCCACAGTTGAGCCCATCTCATTCTTGCAAAGGTAGGGAAAAATACCGATTGCCTCTATTGAAATGGATTTTTGCTTTCCTGTTATGCTCTACTCTGAAGGATCCTCATGAGTGAGCTTATGGGAATAATTCTATTTCGATGAACTAATTGTTGAGCTAACTATCTGCATGACCATAAGAAGGGAAAAGAAGATAAAACAAATGTATTTGTTTGGATTTCCTTGTTTTCATCCTGTCAGAATACATGCGGAGGTAAAACAAGAAAGCAACAGCTGTCTTTGAAGACATAATCTGCAATTGCTTAGTATTGTTCATACAATTTCTTGATATATCACTGAATTCAATGAACTTATGTGCAGCCACCATTGTGTGGCATCCGTTGATATGTGATGCTGACTTTCTAATCCAGATTACTGAAGCAAATATGAGGGAATAACATAATGGAGGTGTTGGAGGAGAGGCTATTAAAGAGATACTTAGCATAAATTTTGATGAATAGTGCAATATGTGTTGTAACCAAGGGCCTTTGCCAAACTTTTCTTCTTCATTTTTTTTTTCCAAGATTTGAGGCTGTTTGGCACTTTTAAATAGGAGGAGTAAAGTTGTTTTTTTTCCTTTTGAACAAAAGCAAAGAAATAGTGTTTCTCTTTTAAAGCAGTAGCGGGAGCAAAAAAAAACTAAATTTTTTTTGATAAAAATACCCTTTTTGAAAGCACTATTTACAAAGTACTTGTGCAAAATGTGCTCATTAAAAAAGCAGTTTTTTCCACAACCTCAATCATTTCACAGACTCATTTTGACATTGCTTTTCCTGAACAGAACCAAACAAAACCATACAAGAGATTGCAAGATGTCTGATTGGTTCTGTCCTTCACACAAAGGTATGGAGCTGAGCCAAAGTTTTCTTTGCTGTTTGGCTTTGTTTATGCAGTGATTCTATGACCATCTTAAATGTATGAATGTGCACATGAGAATCTTGTACCTGTGAGCTCTGAGACCCTCGTCTAGTTGGCCATTTTGTATGTGACCCTTCTGGAGTCTGTAGGAATGCCTTTTGTGGCGTGCGTTGGGAAAAGCCCACAATCTGGCACACGAGAAAGCAAAAAAATCAAAAATGAACACACAAATATTTAAGTAGAAACCCTATCTCAATCAGAGGGAAAAACCACAAAACGCAAATGGGTACCTCATCCACTATGAACTTTGAGAAATTACAATACCCAATCGTAACCTCCAAACGCCGTCATACAATCTATCATTATCAATGTGACTATTGCACGGTAAGTCATCTAATCTTCCACAATGTAGCTTTGAATGGTAAGCCGCCAACCCTCACACAGCCTCACTGTGCCTGGTAAGCCACCAGCCCTTCCACAAAATAGCTTTGGATAGAGAAAACTACAAAAACTCTGATCTTTCAATTAACGCACCCAAGCATGACTTCTTTCACGCTCGAGTGAACCCCACTCAATATCAAACACCAAAACCTCACAAATAAACTCTTACTATTATTTTTCTCACATCATCTCCCTTACCTAGGCACCCCTTACAAAAGACCCACTCTCTCTCTACATTTTCTTCTCTACACACCTCTCTACCTTTCTACTCACAAATACTCTCTATTTATAACAAATACCTATTCCAATTCATACTCAAAGGATAAAACATTTTAGGTAAAAATCTTTACCTAAATCCCACCAAAAAATACAATCTATTCCCGTGTATCTTCCTTCTTTTCTGATTTCCGTTTTCTTTTCCCTTTTCTCCTTTTTCTTCATTTTTCATTTTTCTTTTTCTGTTTTCCTTTTCTATTTTTCATTTTTACAAATGTTAATTTTGAGCTAATAGAATACACAAATGTGTGATGAATAATTCGACCTAAATAGAAATAGGGGCCAGAGGTGGGGGCGGCAAACACCTAAGAGAGAACAGAAAGAAAGAGAGAATGGTTTAAAAGTTGCTGGGAAAAATTCAAATAGACAATAGAGGCGCACAACTAATTTGTTGAATTATTGGTCTCGTGACTTGGGATTTATGATGCGAGCTATTCTCTATTTGTGGCCAGTTGTGGTTAGCTTTAGATCGGTTGAGGATTCTCCTTCTAATTAAGTTCCATGGTGTAGGAAAGGGAAAGACTTTTCAAATTATTATCCATAGCCATGATTATGATTCTCTGGTGTATTTGGCTATAAAGAAGTGTTAGGATTTTTCGAAACCAACACATGCCAGTGGACTTTTTATGGGAGAAGATCATCTTTTTAGGAACTCTTTGGGCAAAGACTTTGAGAGTTTTACTGACATAGTTTTACTTGATTTGCAGAGGGATTGGAGGCTTTATGTTACTAGTTCATGGTTTTTAATGATGCATTGTAATTTTAAGGATATCTTGTCCTCAATTTTTGTACATTATTTCTCTCTTAATGTCATTTCTTTTTTTCAATTAAAAAAAAAACTAACTTGTTGAACTAGATAATAACTTGAAATTCCTGCTAATGTTATCATTGAAATTCATATGCACTAATCTTACCTTGTGAATAGGGGTGTATTTGAGCCAAGCCGAGCTCGAGCTTGCCAAGCTAGAGGCTCCACTTGGTCTCTGTTCGAAGCTTGCCGAGCTCGGAAAGTTCAAGCTCGAGCTCGGCTCGTCAAAAGCTCGAAGCTCGGCAGAATTCAAATTAATTTAACATCTAGGTTTGTTTGGGGTCGTTTAAGCTCGGGCTCAGTTCATTTAGGCTCAAATTTGGCTTCTTTGGACATATTTAAGCATATATACTATATTAGGAAAGGTTCGCTTAGGCACGTCTAGGCTCGCGAGCATGCCAATTCGAGCTTCACTAGGCTTGGCTCAGCTCGACCTCAAATTGAGTGGGGCCTTTCAAGCGCGAGCTAGCCCGGGTAATTTACGCCCTTACTTATGAAAATTGATCCAAGCCTCATAGGTTCACCTATTACATCTTTTTTGCCTATGTGTGTTGTCATAGGTGATTGACGCAGATGAGGAGAACAAGAAATTGATATTTTCCGAGAAGGAAGCAATCTGGTTAAAATACTCCGGAAATGTCACTGTGGGAGATGTTTTTGAGGGAAGAGTTGGTATGGTTGAAGACTATGGTGCCTTCATTCACTTGCAATTTCCTGATGGTACACTGTTTAATCAAACTTTACGATTGTCTGCCTTTTTTAGGAATTCTCTGTAGCTGATACATTAACCATTATTAGCGACAGATTTTAGACATGTATGTGTACTTTAGCATTTAAAAAGAGCGTTTACATATCAATAATACGGTAAAATATGCATTTTTTTTAATGTTATCCAAATAATACACGTTATTACAACATGTATCCGTATTTTCTCATTTAAAAAGAAATTGGTAATTGAGAATGATCTATACCTATAACTAAATTAAATATGCATATTCTATATTTTGCTAAATTTGTCATTTTAACTCTCAAATTATTGAATGTACCATATCATTTACTATGTGTTATGTTTTGCTATTGCTATTTTGACTATCCTTATCTTTTACTTTTATAAGTCCATGAACTTTTGACCAGAGTTTTCATTATATAGCCGAGTAATGAACGTACGTATTAAATCTTATTATTTAATTCCCGTACCATGTTTTACTAACAGAGACGTCAACATGATAAATGCAGGAAATTACCATCTTACTGGTCTAGTACATATATCAGAGGTATCATGGGATTACGTTCAAGATGTAAGAGACGTTCTAAGAACAGGGGATAACGTGCGAGTTAAAGTCATTAACGTTAATAGGTAATTTTCTATGATCATGATTAATAAAACGTCCAGTTATGCATACGTTCAATAAAACTGTAAACTGAGCTTAATTGTCTAACGGCTATTACATCACGAGTTCTGGGCTTTCTATTTGATATGGAAGGGAAGTGTAAAACTCGAAATTGAACAAGTTAAATAGAAGGAACTTGGAATCCACTGCAATTTGGGAGAGAATCACTGGTTTCTATTGGATATATTCAACACAAGGAGTATTGATATGAAAACTAACAAAAACCCTAAATTACAAAATTATAAAAATGCCGCTATACCATCCGCAAAATGTAAATAAGTGGCCCAAAAACACTTCTAGGGGATTGGGGCAAATAGGCAGGGCCAGCAGCGAAACAGTTGGGTTTCATAGTTTGATACGAGAGCTTCATTTTGATATATAATAAGTCTCGTAACTCCTCACAAAAGTTATGGCCGTTTTAAGTCACAACCGCAAATCAGTGTTTCCGGCCCACGCGTTTATGTTTCTTGAAGACCAATTGCTTTATGTACTCTTCGGCTATTCGTTCTACACCACTATTATGTGTTTGACCATTACGTAACATTACTTCAACAAGAACCTGCGTGATGCATATATATTGTATTTAATCTACTAAAACATATTAATCATATGACGTGTGCGTGGATTATTCTAGTTGCCGATGATAAGGTTGATGTCCAAGTTCTTTTATGATAACATGTTTCCTTTATTCCCCTTCTCAAACGTAACACCTTTTTAAGGTATCTTTGCAAAACTGAAAAAATGAATAGAATTTTGGTGGCAATACGCGGTATTGTAATTTGTGATGCGTGCTAAAATTAATGTTGTGTGGAACCATACTATATTTGGGCTTTTGATAAAAGATAAATGTAGGCTCAAGTCAAGGATTACATTGTCTATCAAGCAACTGGAGGAAGATCCACTTTTTGAAACCTTGGACAAAGTAATTTCTCAGGTGTGTTGCACTTCATGATCCTCCTTCTTTTAGTTTCCTTTTCAATCATCCGTCTTCTTTATAGATACTGAAAATTATAGTTGTAGGATTACGAGGCGCATGGCAGAAGGCAATGTAATATTTTTCTTAAGCACTAGATAAATATTTAAGGGTGCGTTTGTTTTTTTAACGAGTGCATTTGGTGGCAACCGTTTTTCGTTTTTAATTTCTCTTAAATTTCTAAAACACAAACAACCAGAAAAGGTTGTTTTTTTGTTTTAGTTTGTTATTTCCATTTGTCCTACCTTTTTTACTTCCTCCTCCTCTTCTACCTGCTGCTCGCGGCCTGCTGAACATAGGCTACCTGCTACCCCTCATCCGTTGGTCACCTATTGTCTTCCGCCCCCCCCCCCCCTTTGCCCACTGCCCCTGCTTGCGGCCCATTGTCCACCACTGCCCATATTTTTCGTGGTCCCGTTCTCTTTTTCCCTAATACTGTCTGTTGAAAACTAATGATTGTTGGTAAAAACTAAAAACAAAAAAAGAAAACAATTTTTGGTTTTCTATACACCAAAACAGAAAATGTGAAACAAAATCGAACATACCCGAAGATAATAGAGACAATGGAGATTATACTGCATCTCCTTTCTTTACGACATCTTTTTGTATGAGATTGTTGTTTTGTGATAAAATTGTTATCTTTTCCAAACTGGCTTGACCTAAGGTTTTTTGTGGAGTAGGATGGTTCTTTTGCGCCAGGTTCTTCGGATACAGGCTCTAGTTATGACATCAAGCCGCTCCCGGGGCTCGAAGAAATATTTAGAGAGCTGTTGAAGGAGGACGGGTATGGTTTCAAATCATAAATTAGCTATAGCATGATTCATTTATGTGAAAATGCTGACTATCCGTTTGTGCTCGATTTGTGCCCTGGTGTGGTCTGTGGGGACCTCTTTTAACGCATATTGAATTCTAGGGGTGTATTTGAGTCTAGCCAAGTCCGTGCTCGTCAAGCTTAAGGCTAGCTCGTTTATGTTTAGCTCGCCTTGAGCTCTGCTTGTCATATGCTCGGGCTCCACTTGGCTCAGTTGAGCTCAAACCCTGCTCGACGAGATCTAAACTAAGCTTGCAGGCTCATTTAAGATCTTTCCAGGCTTGTTTGGGTTCATTTAGTCTCCTACTCAACTCATTTGGGCTCAAACTTATCTTTGGTAGAAATATTTAAGTTAATAAATTATATTAAAATAAGCTCGCTTAGACTTGTCTAAGCTCGAGCTTCATTAGGCTCAAACTCTACTTGGCTCGATAATGTAAACGAGCGAAGTTTTTCGTGCTTTAGGGCTCGCGATTTGTTGACTAGTTATATCATTCCATTTAAAGAATGATAATTGTGGGGACATGTTGGAATCAATTTTCTTTATTCATTCATTAGAGTACTCGATTTTGTTGGTTATTGCTTAATATTGATTTTGCCTTGACATTATGCTTTAATATTTCGTTAATGTATTTCATTAATTTTTCTTTTATATGGGGTAGCATCCTAAAGGGGGAAGGCTGCGTACATCCACCCCTCCCCCCGGGACCCTGCTCAGGCGGGAGCCTTTGTGGCACTGGGACTGTTGTTGTTGTTGTTGTTGTTGTTGTTGTTGTTGTATGTAATATATGGTAATCCCTTCAGGGTAGCCCTCTGAAGGGGAAAGGCTGCATATATCCGCTCCCCCAGACCCTGCATATGCGGAAGCCCTTGTGGCACTGGGACTGTTGTTGTTGTATGTAATGTATGGTAATATAAGTCCTCTTTTCTCGCTTCTAAACTTAGAAATTTCTATAACTATCGGCTTCCCTGTTTCCTCTTCCGTTTCAGCTCCGCTTCCGCTTTATGCAACTATTTATATTCCGAACACAATCACAGATGCATTACACGATGTCATCGAGACCCTACTTCCATGCCTTGTTAATAAAGTTCATGTATAATACGCATTTTGGATATGTATCCGGACTATCTCGTTTAATAAGCGCATTTAAGTATCATTGTCAATAATTATGGTAAAATACGTGTTTTGTTAATGTTATCCGTATAATACACGTATCATAGCACATGCCTATTTTTACTATTTGAAAATTAAATGATAATTGAAAATAATTAATATGTGCAACTAAATTAAATATGCATATTCTATATTTTACTAAATTTATCACCTTAACTCTTAAATTATTGATGGTACCAAATCATTTACTATGTATTATGTTTTCGTTACTGCTATTGCAACAACAACAACAATGATAACGACACCAACAACAATAAACTAGCGCCTCAAGGGTTTCTGCCTGAGCAGGGTTTGGGGAGGTGGGATGTACATAGCCATACCCCTTTGGGGTGTTACCCTCAAGGGAGGCCGTGTATGGGGACCCCTAACCTGAGAAGTGGAGAAGCATAAGCATAAAAACATGCAAGCATGTAAATTAAAAGCATAAGAGCAAAAACAATGGCACAGAGCAAGCAGATAGAAAGCAAAGGGCATTTAAACAGCTCCCGCCCTAATCAATTTAATCAAATAGGCATACATATAAGCCCAGGGTCCCTAGTGTTAGCTAAATTATGCTCCGCAATACTGAACCACAACATCGGCTACCCTTATACTAGCTCTCCACTAAGCTCTATCTAAGGTCATCTCCTCATGTAGGCGTAGGTGGGTGATGTCGTGTTTGATTGTCTCCATCCATCCCTTCTTTGGCCTGCCTCTCCCTCTCCTGCTGATTGTAGTATGTAGTTGTTTGCATCTCCTAACAGGGACAATGATTGGTCTCCTCCTAACATGCCCAAACTACTGCAGACGTTGCTTCCTCAATTTATCCTCGATCGGGGGCCACGCCCAATTTGCTTCTTATGACGTCATTTCTGATCCTATCCTTCTTCATATGTCCACACATCCATCACAGCATCCTCAACTCTGCCACCTTCAGCTTCTGTGTGTGATGTCGTTTCATTGAGCAACACTCCGCACCATATGACATTAGCTGGTCCCACTACCGTCTTATAGTATTTTCCCTTTAACTTTAACGGGAACTTAATATTGCAAAGTACCGCAGAGGCCATCCTCTATTTATGCCGGACTATTTTAATACGGTTGTTGACATCCTTGTCAACTTCGCCATCTTGGTGTACCATGGAATCCAAGTATCTAAAACACTCCTTTTTCGGTATGGGCTCCAATCCAATCTTGACATCATATACTCAGTCTAAGTATCTATGCTAGGTCTGGTAGAGGTACAGAGCTTGAGTTCCATATACTTGGTCTTGAATCTACTGATTCTTAACCTTTCAATTCTAAGGCCCTTCTTCAAAGTTCCAGCTTCTCATTTACCTCTTCTCAAGACTTCCCCACCAGAACTATGTCATCTGTGAAAAGCATGCACCATGGTGCACCCCCTTGGATATGCCGAGTACGCTCATCCATAACCAGAATCAACAAAAAGGGACTCAAGGCAAATCCTTGATGAACCCCAACTGTAATGGGGAAAGCGCCCGTCTCCCCTTCCGCTGTATGCACATTAGTTTATGTGACCTCGTACATATCTCTAATGGCTCGAATATACGGCACTGGGATGCCTTTCTTCTTCAAATCCCTCTGTAGGATCTCTCTTGGCACCCTATCATATGCCTTCTCTAAATCAATGAAAACTATGTGGAGGTCCTTTTGTCTATCCCTATAGTGCTCTATCGTCCTCCTTAAGAGATGGATGGCTTCTATTGTCGATCTACCAAGTATAAATCCAATTGGTTCTCAGACATCTTTGTTTGTTGCCTTAGCCTTCTCTCTATAACCCGCTCCCACGACTTTAAGAGTGTGGAACATTAGTTTGATGCCCCGGTAGTTAACTGCTATTGCGATTAACATTATTCTTACTTTTATAAGTTAATGAACTGTTGATCGAAGTTTTCGTGTATATAGCCGAATAATACGCATACGTATTAGATTTTGTTTAATTCTTGTACCATATTTTGCTAACAGAGCTTCCTTGACACTGCAACTGTGGTTTCATTCTTTCATGCACTCTGTGTTTTGTATTCCTCATTTCTTCATGCAAATATTAGCTATCCCAAAAGCTTGAGTTATTTGATCTAGACGATAATATGAGAAAATTAACTTTGCACAGTATAAGCTACGTGAGGATCAGACGGCAAGGATTCGAGAAACGGGTGGTGTCTCAAGATCTACAGCTTTGGCTTTCAAATGTTAGTTTCTCATCTTTATTTCCCTAATATCATTGGTGTTTCTGATTATGGAATTAAATTGCGGTTTGCAGTCATGTCATGATCTTGATGTCATAGAAACATGAGGGTTGTAGACATTACATAACGGGTCATAAATGACCGCATTGTATTTTTTATATAGAAGTTCTTTGAATGTGTTAGCTGAAGGGGCTTCGCTCAAGTGGTAAAGCACTTGGATCTTGTGCCTTATGAGTGTTAGGTTTCAAGTTCAAATCCTACCTAGGAATGGCAATGGGGCGGGTAAAACCCATTACCCGCAGATATCCGCCCCATTTGGGATGGGTACGGGTATAGATGAAGCGGGTAACGGGTACGGGTACGGGTAGGGTACACATGTCAATACCCGTCACGGGTATGGGGCGGGTATGGGTATAGGCTTGTACCCGCCCTGCCCCATACCCGCATGTACCCGCACCGCCCCACCCCGTACCCGCATATACCCGCCTCGTAATCACATATTGGAGTTATCCGTTGTATTATTTTATGTAAAATATTTCTTATGCAATTTATAAGTATGAATTCATGGTTATTATTGAAAGGAAAAAGAAAAGAATTTATGGGTAATAAGTTGGACATGGATAGATAACAAGGCGGGTAAGGGCGGGTAATGGGTACCCGTTGGGTACCCGTGGGTAATGGGGCGTGTACGGGTACCCACTTCATACCCGTGGTGGGTAATGGGGCGGGTACGAGTATAGGATTTGGGTGGCGGGTACGGGTATGGAGGCAGCGCCTCCCGTACCCGGCCCGCTCCATTGCCATCCCTAATCCTACCATACAGGTAATTCCCTAGGCCACTACTAGGTCTATGGCCCCGATTTATCATGTGCCTTGTAGGGAAACTAATGAGTGGACGATGTATATGACCCGGGGATTAATCTGGGGCCAAACACCCTAGTCACCAAGGTAATAATAATAGTGTTTGTTTAGTGCATGATATTGGAGCCTGGAATTAGGATTGAAACTGTAATTGGGATTCAAAATTTCAATTCTGTTATTTGATTCTTCTAGTTAGAATTACAATTTTTCATTCCTATTCTGTTGAATTGGATTTGAACTAAAAATCATGTATCCAATTCTTTGGGTGGAGGAAAGGAATTAGAATTCATACTGACTTTAGTAACCTGAAATTCAAAGTGACCTGACTCAATTGACCCAAAATCCAAGATGATTGACCCAAAACTCAAAATGACCCTAATTTGAATGGCGCGAACGTAAAGTCATCCGAACTGACTAAACTCGACCTTATTTGACTCAATGTTTGAAATGTTCCAACTCGATTGACCCAAAATCAAGAAATGACTTAAAGTCGAAGTGACCAGACCTTACTCGGCCTGACTTGAATGTACCCAGCCGACTTGACCTTAAACCCGAAATGACCAATCCTAATTAACCTGAACCTAAACATTAGTCTTGACCCAAATTTGATCGGATTCAAGATAACACAAAATTTGAAATGACTTAGCCGAAATGACCTGTACTCTATTAACTCAGGCTTGAAATGATCCGACCTAAACTCGGCCCATGCTAACGTGGATTGCAAAATGATCTATATCAGTTAATCTAAAACCTGAGATGACTCAAGTATTAAATGATCCTACTTGACTAAAACTCAATCCCATTTGACCCAGAATTTTAGAAGATTTGAACCCCAATGAACTTGACTCAACCAGAACTCGATCCTAGCTGACCCAAAACACAAAATGATTCAAGTTGATTGATCCAAAAGCCAAAATGAGTTAGAATTGTCATGATATTGCTATTCCAACCAATGATTTCCTTAATTATCCAAATAATGGATATTCAATTCCTGCAGAATTAGAATGGAATTACAATTCTACAATCCGTTTCTAATCCAGATACCAAATAGTGCCTAATTGATTTCTATGCTCATTTGATAGCTTTTAACAGGTAAATATATTTATAAACGTATTAGGTCAATAAAATATAATTTACGATGTTCCATACGAGCCATTGCTGTAGCTAAGGTGCAACTCAAAATCCGTTGTGTTTCATTCCTTAGTTCTGACGTTCAAGGTCATTTTCGCAGGCACCAGCTGTCGACAATCAGTTTACCATTCTTGCTCGGGCGGGAAGGCAGGTGCGTATTGCGGTTGCGTCCTTCCAGGAAAGGGTGTAAATGGACTGAGACGGCTCGTCATAAACCTTGAAATGCTCAACTTGGCAGAGCCAAGCCAGCTTGCGTGGTTTATCGAGCTAATCTTAAGCCTAGTGATGCTTGAGCTCGTAAGCTTGTAAGCATTAATGAGTCTATCTTTATATAATTTATCATCTTAAATATATGCAATTAATCAAGTCAAGTTTGAGCCTAAATGAGCCGAGTCAAGTCTAAGCGAGCTCAAAAGAGCCTAAAATTTGCAAGCTTAGTTCGGAGCTGGCTCAATCGAGCAGAGTTCAAGCTTGTGACTAGCTGAGCTAGAACTTGAAGTTTCCGAGCCAGTCCAACTTTGAGCCAACCCTAAGATGAGCTAAATTTAAAAGAGCCATGCCTCGAGCGTGATAAGCTCTGGCTCAGCCCAGCTCATGTATAACTTTACTTCCGCTTCTTCTGTATCGTTTCACTTAGATTGACATGGGTTGTACATCTTTCTGCAATGACTCAAATTAGGTTCAGGAAATCCAACTGACAACATCACTTGATCAAGAAGGCATTAAAAAGACATTGCAGCGTGTATTGGAACGCGTTCCATGAGTCGGGAAACTGTGTTCAAATCAAACGAATGACACATCGAGGCCAAACCAAGCATCTCCATTAAGCATGCAGCTGATGCTTATGCTTATGCTTAGATCAAAGTTGGGGATACTTGAACCGGAAATCTGTGAAGAGATGATGATGTTAAGTATGATTGTTTTTCTCATAACTTGAACTGGAAATCTCCAACTGAAAGTTGTCAATGATATTGGTCAAAAAGAAAGTTGTCAATGATATGTTTGAATTTATATTAATTACTCCGCAAGTGAGTCTAGTAAAAATCCCACATAAGAGTTGCGAAGGAGAAGAAATCAGTATATAAGTCTAGTAAATTACTTCTATTTAGTGCCAATTGGTTTTAGGATGGACTCTATTTGGGCTTATATGTGGATCTTATATATGCCAACACTGTAGGTCAGGCCTAAAAGGCCCGATCAAATTTAACTATTTAAATTGTCCTTTCTTCATTGCAGAGTGTAACCCATGCGTGGGGCAAGGTCGGTCTAGAGAGTTATAAAATTTTATCACTTAAGTACTCCAAAGTTTTAAAATTTTATTAATTAGATATCCTTTTGTCAAAAATTTGATAAATTTTCGTTATAAATGCTAAAGCTGAACATGATTTCAACAATATATTAGGATTTTTATTGAAGTTTGATGATTTTTTGCATATTGATGCGAAAATGACAAAAATTGTGGTAATTTTTAGGCGGTTTTATCAGCATTCAATGAATATTTTATCACAATTTGTTAAATTTTTTATGAAAATATTTGCATTAGGCTATGTGTGTGTGTGTGTGTGTATATATATATATATATATATATATATATATATAGATGTTTTGTATAAAATGGATCAAATTCTTATAAAATTTTATCAAAATTCTAAATTCCGACATAGGTTACTTGGGTGATAAAATATTCAAATCTTATATCAGGGTACATAAATAATAAATGCTCAAATCTTAGGGTATTTAAATAGTAATTTACTTATATTTCCCTGCGTCTAAATGAGTTATGCCGTAGAAATTCAAGTCTCTGTTAAATTAAGGTCTTGACCGGTGCAGCATGTGGAATCGTGTGCTGTCTGTGAGCATCTGTAGTACATATAAAGGTGTACAAAATTCAAGTTGAATCGATTGTTTTGTTGTCGAACTAAAGCTTGATAAGTGTAAACAGGTTCAAGTTTGAGGCGAGATTTCAATAATTTTCAGAACATGTATACAACCTCGGTTCAATGGGGTATCCTCGATACTTGGTTCATTAATCTAGTCTAGTGGAGATAAACTCACGGTTGATTCAAGCTATTCTGGCTTCAAAAAAGCCATTGTGTTGCATAGAATGTTCGTAATTTAATGAGTTATTCATGCTACTAACAAGAACCGGTGTATTGGCTCATACAAATTAACTAATAAGCTAACAGTGAGCTTTTGACGCACGATAAACGATTTCATCATGAGCTTTAACAATCGAGCAAGTTTGTACTTGAGCTATTAAGTTCTTTGAGCATGCTTGAAATTGATACATTTACTTGTTGAACCCTCAAAGCAAGCATGATCATGCCTTAGTCAATTTAGTACATTTGCAAACTAGTAGAGAGAGCTCTAAACTATAAGAAATTTATTTCAATGGGGAATCATCAACATACGAACTGATTTCTACAACAACAAAACAAAAGATAAAAGGAAAAAAAAAAATAACAATATGACGACACGAAAGAATATCCAAGAAACAAGTAAACATTACACTTTCCATTCAAAACAGACACTAACATTCAGCTCGAACTCTCCACCTTCCCAATCCTCAAATAAATCGGAAACTTGACAACCTTTGTGTTATTTCCGTCTGCATTCCACGCACAAGTAAACTTCTCTATCACCTCCTCACTCAGCAACTCAACACCTTTTTCCGTAGCAGTGTTATACGCAGACCAAGACCGTATGTATGTGAAGTAGTCATCCAATCCCATCAATTTCTCCACCTTGAACTCAAATGGACCGGTGTGATCCAACCCTTTGACCGATGCAAACGGGAACTCGATGGTCCGATACTTGTCATCCACCAATCGTCGTGCATCATCCCAGTAAGGGGCTGAATCAATGGTGTAGAAGCGATTAAAGACCGCGTCCACTTGTTGATTCACTTCAGGTGTAGTGTAGCACCAAGCTGCAATGACTCCACCTATAATGGCAAATGCAAATTGTTATTACTAAAGCATATGAACTCGCACCTATACTACAATGTATGTAGAAATATGTACATATTATTTAGTTAAACCATCACTTAAGTATCCTAAGGTTTGATCATTTATCACTTGGGTATTCTAATATTTTTGTGAATACAATGAGGTATTCTGAGCTTTGAATATTTTATCACATAGGTATTCTACATTAGTATTTGATAATTTTTTGTAAAAATATGACCAATTTATATAAAAGGCGGTAATATAGTACATAATTACGACAATATATATAAATCGTATCAACAAATTACGATAATAAATTCATTGAATTTTGATGTGAACTACCTTTATGTTATGAAATCATAGGTAATGTCAGTTTTTTTTTGCAATAAATTATCAAATTCTAGAGAGGATACTTATATATTATTAGAATTATGTTCGATTTTTTGTGTTTTCCAAAGAAATCTATCAAATTCAGAATAAAGGGTGCCTAATTGATATGATTTTCAAAACTTCAAGACCTAAAGAGTTGTTGGGTTTGGTATTGTGATTAGGCTATCCACCTTAAGTACGAAGTCTTGGGTTCAAAGCACCTCTTGCCCAAGGGCCCTATTTTAGATAATATTGTATATTTTTATTAATTTAGAGAAAATATGAATACAAGGGGGGAAAATCAATTAGGGACTATCGCCTATACCTAATCCAAATCTAACATGTCTATATAAACCCCGATCCATGACTGAGTCATCCCAAATCATTCATGGGATGACTCTAATAGCCAAGCTGAATTAAATATCTTTTAGCTTTGAATCGATAGATAACTAACATGCCTATGTTAAAAAGAAATGCTTAATAGAAGTGCATTGTAAGCTGGGTCCATCCATTGGCCATTTCTATTTTCACGTTTTAGTTTCCATTGAGCACTAAAGGGAAGTATTTCATTATGTCATATTAATTATTTTAAATTTATTAATTTAATAGTTATATAATCAGAGCGTTTTTACGATTGAAAGGGAAAGAAATGCTTCAACGATCTTCCTTTAATTCAACTTGCTAAAGTTAAAAAGAATAAAGGAAAATAAATTCAATTTCGGATCTCACACTGGAGAACAAGATTGAATTTTTTTTTTCCCCCCCTCTGTTCTTCTTAGTTTTAGGAAGTTAATCAAAAAAGGTAGTTGAATCCTTCATTTCCCCTTCTATTCAAAAGGTACTCCGCATCATATCTCAATTATTATCGATAACATATACTATATGGTTGAATTTTTCCCTATTAGCCGCTCACCTGGTTTCTTGAGGACCCACTTAACATGCTCATGGAAAGTTGAGAGATCAAACCAGTGCAGAGCTTGTGCTATGGTCACAAGATCAACGGTGGAGTGAGCAGCCACGTGTCGCTCGATCTCATCTACGGACAAAACTGGAGAGGTGTGACAATAGGTTACGTTGGGGAGCTTGGGGGCCAATTCCAACTGCTTCTTACTCGTGTCGGTGCCCATTACTTTCTTGTATCTCTCTGCCAACTGTGAAATGTTCGAGCATAAATTTGTATGAAATTTTGTAAAGTATGTTTGTTAGTGTTCTAGTAAAACACCAGTGGATTGCGAAAAAAGCGAGTTTGATTCTAACAAAAGTTGCATATATATTAATAAAACCATATGTTATATTAACATTTTTCAACCAAAAAAAAAAAAAAAAAAGCAAGGTCATAATAGAGAACACCTATATATTATTGAACTTACGTTCTACATCATTAACAATCTATTGAATTTTGACAAATGGTATATGATTGATAAAATTCTTAACACTTTCGGATACTTATGTGACAAAATTTCAAAAATAAAATATAAAACATGAGATTATGCAAAATTACACGTTGAACTGAGTGCAGTATACATTGTGAAGTAATTATTTTAAGGAGCATAACAATACGGTTGCTGAGACTGAGGCCTCGTTTGGCATGTAGGAAATAAACGCAGGAAGTAGAAAATCATGTGAAGTATGAATTTTGATTCTTATTTGATTGGCAGGAAGTAACTTACCTAGCCCCTAGGTAAGTTCTAGTTCCTTTGTTAAGTTCTATTTTTCATCCCGGTAAATGGACGTTTTTACATACTTCTTGAGAAGTTGACACATGAATTGAATTCCTCATAAATACAACTTTCCGCATAAATTTAATTCATGTGGCAACCAAATAAGGCCCGAGACTCTATTGTATAGAAGTCTATGGAAAAAATGATTATAAGAATAACCCTAAAGAATATTATAAAAAATAGGTTATTTTTACTAAAGATCCCTGTACTTTTGTCATTGTGTCAATTTAGTCCCTGTACTTTTAGTTTTGTTAATTTAGTCCATCTATAATTCATATTGTGTCAATTTAGTTCTTTGGTCAAATTCAAGTTAAATTATTGACATAATTTTTAACGAGATAATCACAGTAGATGCAACACACTATAAATCCACTCGTTGACTCAATTTAACCTAATTTATGGCTCAATCATTAAAATTTCATTAAGAACTTAATACAATTTTTACTCAATGATCAAATTGACACAATATAAATTATACAAGGACTGAATTGACATAATTAAAAGTATAAGGACTAAATTGATACAATGAGCATAGTACAAGGACCTTTGACATAAATAATCCTAAAATATATGACATAATGACGATTATATCTAACACAATCACAATCATATCGTAATCACAAATCTAGATATTATACTAATATAAATCATAAAATTAAAAGCAAAATGAAGAAACGTACAGGAGGAATAGCTTGGCCGCTGCCGGTACCAACATCCCAAGCGAGATCATGAAACGACGTCGTAGAGGCAATGAAATCGAAGATCTCTGGTGGATAAGTGGGCCGCGCATCCCAATATTGCTTCGCCTGCTTTACAAATAAATCTGCCATTTCTTTGGTACAATTGTATTTTGATTGAGTGATGATAAGGCTACTGGCTCCGCTATATATAGAGATTATAAAATTGACACCAATAATAACAACAATCGAGTATCTCAAAAGTTCACGCTAGGGATGGCAATGGGGCGGGGCAGGTACGGGGGGCGCCTCCTCCATACCCGTACCCACTACACAAATTCTATTCCCGTACCCACCCCATTACCCGCCATTGGTATGAAGTGGGTACCCGTATCCGCCCCGGCGGGTACAAACCCATACCCATTACCCGTCCCATTACCAGGGGGTACCCAACGGGTACCCATGACCGGCCCCAACCCGCCCCGTACCCGCCCGTACCCACCCCTACCCGCTCCTCGTACCCATCTTGTTACCTATCCATTGTCCAACTTATTACACATAAAATTCTTTTCTTTTTCTCTTCAATAATAACCATGACTTCATAATTATAAATTGCTTGAGAAATTTATTTTATATAAAATAATACAACGGGGATACGCGGGTACGGGGAACAGCGGGCCGGATACATGCGGGTACGAGGCGGGTCGGGGCGGGGCGGGTACAAGCCTATACCCGTACCCGCTCTATTCCCGTGACGGGTATTGAAATATGTACCCTACCCATACCTGTTACCCGCATAATCTATACCCATACCCGCCCCAAACGGGGCGAATACCCGCGGGTAACTGATTTTACCTGCCCCATTACCATCCCTAGTTCACGCAAGGCAGGATCTGAGAGAATAATATATATATATATATAATCTTAGTTCTATAGAGTGTTATCCTGTAAAGAGATTGTTTTTGAAAGACCCCTACCGAAATGAAGTGAAACAACAATAATAACAGATGTGCAAGCCTAGAGATGTTGTGGACTAATATCGGTCTTTTACAAAGAGAGTACAATAGTGATAAAAAGACTAAGAAAACTCTTAACTGGATAATACAAAATTAAGATGTAGATATAGGAGTAGAAGCAAAAGTATTAGATGTAAACAATAATTACAGTAGATATAGATCTAGACACTCTAATATCTCTTGTCAATTTTTTTTCCCTCTTACTTTTCTTATATAAAATTGGTGGTTTTGGGCATTATTGATGTCTCACATTAATAGAGGAAGTTTCCAAGCGAGAGCATCGTGATAAGAAAGCAAAATTTGATTTGGTTGGTCCCTTTTTTTTTCCCTTAAGAAAATTGGTTTTTAATAAATTTTTTTACCAAAATTGGTTTTTAATAATTTAAAATTTAGTAATATATTTTTTAGATGTTCTATGGTTTTAAAATATTTTTGATAACCTAGGTTTTGGTTATCTTTTGTAGACATCCTCGATCTATGTAACTTTGTCAAGGTATCACTAATTTATGCTGACGACTTACCGGTAATAGTGGTGGTCGTATGATGGTCGGCTTAGGGAAGGAGAGATGAGGATATTTTTGTGATTTAGTTAAGTTGAAGGGTATTTTAGTTTTCGAGTTGAATGAGTCATTTTAAAATATCTTTCTAAATATCATTAGCAAAAATTAATGGAGCTAATATAGTAACTCAAAAGGTAACTAAAAAAATTATTGAAATTAAGGGTATATAGAAACCAACTTACAACCCATTCTCACACTTTCTGAAAATATAAAGCGTCATCATTGTCAGAATAATAAGTACTATACATAGCATCTTTGAAGTGAATAATTGCCACAAGATTTCACAAACTTGTTCAAACAATAACAGTTTTGCCTTGAGAATAATATTTTGGCTCTAACAAATAATATAAAGAGTTTTTTTTTTTTTTTTTTTTACTGAAAACTACCTAAATTTTGTGTGCTGTTTTAAAATCACTTAAATTTTTTAATTTTTAAAATCACACCTTTTTTAAAATTATTTTCTTTATTTGTCAAAAGGTCACGTGAACAAAAAATAATGAATGTTAACGGTGTTTACATTAAGGTGTGCCAATGAAAAAGTTTAGAAATTTGAGGTGTGACTTTGAAAAATTAAAAAAATTTGTTATTTGTTAAAATTATATCTAAAATTTGGGTAATTTTCAATAAAAAAAATTATAATTATATATTGCCAAAATATATTATATATATATAAGGCAAAAGGATGATACTTTTTTTATTACTAAATTTTTTATTCTATTGTGCCCTTTTCTGCTGCTTTTTTTAAATGTTTTTTGGGGGGTAGTTGCATTGTGGACAAACGAGTTTTTCGCGAGAAAATGGAAGCGTTGAATTCGAGCAGCCTCTCTTTTGACGCCATTGGTGATGATTTTTAGAGCTCGCAAAATGTAACTCGATCCGTTTGGTCTGTTAATCGACCCAATCCTAGCTCAAGAAATTTAAAATTTGTTGGGACCTGAACCTAAAATTTAACTGACATGAATTTGACCCCAGATTTAAATAAAATTCATTTTATCATCGAATCTAAATAAAATGCTAATTATAGTCATTTTGTTTTATAGTTTTAGTTATAGCTTTTAAGGTTGAATAAATATATTATCAAAATAATTTGATAGGTCAACTTGAAATATGAGTTGATCTAAGGATACTCGACCCGAGATTAACCCGACCCAAGGTTGACCTGCCCGATGTCAACCCAGACAGAGACTAACCCGGCCAGAGGTTGACCCAAACCCAAGGATGACCTGACCCTAGTTTGACCCAACCCGATTCTGACTCGACCCGAGATAGACCCGATGTGACATTAAATCGACCCGACCCCGACCCGACCCAACCCAATTGCCAGGTTTAATGATTTTGTTATTTCAATAACTTCCACATGAGTGTTGATTATTTTATTTTAAGTAATTTATCACTTAAATATCCTGATTCTTAACTATTTTTTATCCTGAAGTTTTAATATATAGAAAGAAATGCTTTAACATTTGAATTTTTTTTTTTATTATATACCTTATATTAAAATTTGATAACTTTTCTAAGAATTGGACTGGTTTTGTACAGAAAATGTTAATACAATACATTATTATAATAATATATAAGTGATGTTAATGTTTTTAGCAAAATTTAACAATTTGCTATTAAAATTCATTGAATTTTGACATAAACGACCTATATATTGTTGAATTTTTATGTGTCATATCAACACTTTTTGGTAAAATACTTATATCTTGTCAGAATTATGTTTCACTTTTAACTGAAGATCTATCAAATTTTGGAATAAAGATATCTAATTAATAAAATTTTAAAACTTTTGTATACTTAAGTGGCAAAATTTTTAAACCTCAAGTTACCCCTTGTATATTTTGAAATGTGTACCTAAATAATAAATAGTCAAACCTCAAGATACCTAAGTGATAATTTTCCTCATCATTATTTTTGAGTGCTCATTATTATTAGAGTAATGATATAACTAGTAGTGAATAATAGCCACAGACTTTCATAAGTTACTCTTACATTAACATTTTTGCCTCAACAAGTACTATTAGTTTTTTAAGAAGGTAGAAGAAAAGAGGGTTTATACAACATCATCAACCATAATAGAATGGAAATCAAATAGAAGGATGGGAGTAACGAATAACCAAAGAGTTAATAATCAGGTCATTTTTAGCTACCGTATTTATAACTCGGTTACCTTAGCAAAAAATGTAGAAAACAAAGACGTCCAAGAAAATATCCAAATAGAGCTCCCATTGATGATGAAAATTGTGAATTTTTCATTGAACTTCTGAACTGTTACCTCAACTTAGATAACCATACTGTTATTCTCTTCAGCGTGCATTCTTTTGTAGCCAAGTCGAATAGTTTTAGCAATTCTATCAACAAGAGCCCAATGCCGCAAGAGGCTCCCACTAAGACAAAGTCCATAGAGGATAACTACAATTACTCAGGCAATTAGGACAGATGAGGTACCTAACTTTTAGTAGTCTGTACTTAACCAGCTTTCTAGGACAGTGCACGAGGATATATACATCTGCAACTTAGTCTTACTATGCCTAAAGTTATCAAAATTAATTTAATGCTGGTGGTTTTTCAAAGTTCAATGTTAACTACTATTTCCCACATTGATAAGTGGTTGTTAATCTGATATCTATGAGAATAAAAAGGAAATTCTGAACAAAACTTAGTCCCACATGAAAAATATATATATTTTAAAAGGACACCTTATCTACCAAGGTGTTTGTTCGGAATAAAAGCGCACTTTCTATCACACCTTTCTTATGTAAAGAGTTTCAAAATAATACTTAGCCTAACCTCAAACCTTTGAGAAATTTGACTCGACTAGGATAGGAGACCACATTCAGATATAGCCAAACGACGGTCGAAGCCGCTTTAGTCCAAGATGGCTTTGATCCTGTCAGTGTGTCGTATAATCAAGGGGCATAATTTTGTACTCGGGAGGCACTACGCTTTCCGAGACTAGGCTGAGTTCAATCTTCTTTGAAAGAGAAAGTAGTAATCGCACAATATACCAAGCTATTATGTTTTTTATATGTAAGGAGTTGCAAAATAATAGTGAGTTGACCGTAAGCCTTCAGAACTTTGACTCGACTCAGCTCATCCACACCCGAGAAAAAATGAGGGCCTGTTGCAGTGCCCTTGCTAAAAAAAACATGGGATGTGACACAAGAACACAAGATCTCAAGCTCTGCTACACAAATAAGAAAAGACCAACTCCTATTGCATACATGGTCAAAGGGTATGACAACTCATGCAAGCAAGACCTCGTAAACAAATAGCAGAGGGTCCACTATTTTTTATTTATTTTTTTTAACAAAGTAAGGAGAATACAACTTTCCATGAACGGGAACACCGATTTTGCTAGGTCTAGAAGAAGATAAGCTATGAACCCAAGACCTCTAACTTAGAGGGCGCGTAGCTTAACTACTATACCAACTCTAATAGCTCAAGAAAAGGTGCACTATGTTCCGACATTCGGATCTTTCAAGACTATCTAACAAGTACCATTTTTTACAAAATTTACCTGCTAGGATATAAATGTACACAACTTGTATATACAAGTTCTTGAGCTTATACTATATGCAGATTCTAAACATGAGGTTCTTCACAAAGCTGTAATATAACATTTTCCTGTCCTCCGTTTGCCAGAACGTGACCGCTTCAGTCATTAAACATCACTGTTTCTTGCATAATTCTGTTGTAGATCTCGACGCCACATTTAGCATCGTTATTCATCTTGAGTGAGTAACAATGGGTGCTTGTCGTTCAGAGACTTTTACCTGGCTTTAGATTGTGTTGAGAAATTTGTGCTGAAAATGCTTTCTGAGGACAATAATAAAGGTTCATCAGCAGTTCCTTTACTATCCGACCACCCTGAGGACTCGCGCACATCTTTCGATATTCTTCCAAAGGAGCTTTCCCCGTATCTAGGCTCCGAAGGAATGTCTCGGTATATGTGCTTCAGTATAAAGAGAGCAGTATCATGATCCCTCCAATAATTCCTGCATACACAGTCGGAAAAGTATGTAACAATGACAAATCAAAGAAAATGTACAGACGATAATTTCTTTTTTTACGTAAGGAAGTCATTGCAAAGGGGAAAGCCCTCCGCAGATCCCCTTAACCCCATTCTCCGTTCGATCTGAGGTCTCTGGCACCACTTCACAGTCACTTTTACCATTGAGCTAGTTGGTACCTTCCAATGAACGGTAAATTATACAAGAGACAAACCGGTACCACCATGGAATCAATTCATTGTTTGCGGTCATGTGTCTGACACGGATGTGATGTAATTTGTTATGGCAGTTATGTCGGTTTATAGAGACCATAACTTCTTAAGTCTTACGTTTACAAAATCATGAAAGAAAAATGTAGGGAATTTTAGCCTCAAAATTGGCATACATATGAAGATGAAAGAAAAGAGAAAAAGATGGGAATACTTGGGAATACAAAAGCTCGCAAAGATGAAACGTTATGTAGTAATGTCTATGAGAAGTCATGATGGATATGATTATGAGAGGGTCATGACAACTATGATGCACCAACGGTACTAACATAGGACCTGAAGAATGCATGACGCTGGATCGAGTTAGGTGAGCAAACTGGTCACTCCTCGAGTTGAATTATCAGGCCCTTTTTTTTGTCCCGTTGCAAAGGTTATACAAAATACCACAGAAGGACCTGCGGTACTAATAATAGAAAGATTTGGCACAAATATGTAAATTGTCCCTCTTCAAAGTACAAACATGGGAATCATTGAAAATCTGTTCAGTCTTTTAACCTCCTTCACCATGCCTATACAAACAGAGGACATAGCATGACTTTGAGGTGTGCCTCAATCACCAATGGCAATTAGGGGAAGGCGCGGAGTGATGTGTATTGAGTGATATATTTGTGAGTATGTACATTTGTAATCCAACCATAAGAGGTGCACGGTCAGTGGATGCGACATGATTCTAACAGAGGGTTTGGAACATAATCCTTGCAAAAAGGTGTATCTGTAGTGAAATCACAAGCAAAATCCAAATATATAAATGGTAAGTTTGGGAACGCGTTGTAGCAGGCTAGATTTAAGCAAAATAGAGGATGAAAATTTGAGTATGTAACCACAACAACAACAAACCCAGTATCTCAAAGGCTCCCGCTAATGCAGGGCCTGGGGAGGGTAGGATGTACACAGCCCTACCCCTCCATGGTGCTACCCCAAAGGGAGGCTATGTCCGAAAATTTGAGTATGTAACCATACTTTGTTAAATGTTAATGGACGGCTTCACCAAACAGGAGATGAATTTTGAGAGAATTTTCCATGTAAACATAGCATACCTATGTTACTCTGCTCTGCTGTGCTAAAGGCGCATAGCCTAGTAGGGAATTTAACCTACCGAGGTTTGATTCCCCAGTAGGGCATTCCCCCTCCCCTAACTTTACCATGAATAAAAAAAATGTTACTTTGCTCTGCTGTGTGTGTAATATTTCCTAATAGAAAGTCATATGATTCATCCATTGCCACACACTTTCTAAGTTCTTAACATGTAAATTGTTCATAAGAATGGTCTAATAAATAAAATATAATATATACGGATTATGAAGACAATAATGAAGTACCCATGCATTTAGGCCAGTTCAAAATTCATTACAGCAACAGTTCCATAATATTTGATTCCTCGGATATCACATGAGAAGCATTCTTACTCTGGTTTCAGGGAATCCCTATAACCAGCAAGCCAAGACAAGACTAGGTTCGTTCTCTCTGATCTTTGGATAGACAGTACATAGAAGCCTATTCTTTTTTCCTTTAAAATAAGTTCTTTGGTAAGGTCGGTTGGGGGTGAATGGATTCAAACCTAGGATCTCACATCCTAAAGCCTCAAATTTAATATTGTTTTCACCACTGGAACATTTCTATCACATTCTTATTTGCCAAAGATTGTTTTATATTTTTATGCTATGGTTTAAAATACAATATACAAGTACACTGCTTTGGGATTTATGCATATTAGATATCTCATTGAATCCAACATCAAACATTGTAGAACAAGCAAAAAGATAAAAGAACAGGATATATACGTACGTGTGTGATCCGATAGCTGAAATATATGGATGCTGAAATGTCTTATCCTACAGTATCAACAAGAAAGCCACCATCAGAAACAGTGTATGATCTATGTCGGTATTTTCAGTGAAATATTGTTGAAAGAAAGAATTTTATCAGTATTTTCTCGTTTATCACATTTATTTATACGGACTCCACAAATATGAAGAAAGAGAGACTTGAGACCATCTGCTAGAAATAAGCGACAGAATAAATGCAAATAACAGATCCTAGGCTGCATTTGGTTCAGCTTTTTAACAGCTTAAAGCTGTGAAAAAGCTTTAGTTGACTATAAGGCTTGCATTTAATTGACAGAAAAGATCTTTTTACATCGTCTTCACAACTTAAATGGAAAGATGAAAAAGATGTTTTATAACTAAGCAGAAAAAGATGCAAAACTTAATCTTTTTCATAGCTTATTTCAAAATAAATGCTTCAAAAAGACTATTTTGCATTAAATCTTCACCACTATGACCTACTTTTAGTTGCTATCACACAGCCACTTACAACCACCCATTTCACACCCATGTATCGCTACATTCACCATTCTCTACTACCCTGACCAACTATTATCATGATTCTCTGCTATCTACTATTATTAATTGTTTTATATTATTAAGTCATTTTTGTGATAGTAATAGATAAATTTCTGCTTCAAACTCATATGCAAACACTTTATTTCGTAAAAATATTTTTCTGCACTGCACAAACAAACACTTCACTATAAAAAAATTTTTTTTTTTTTTTTTGGTTTGAACAAATCCAGTGCCTCAAGGGCTCCCGCCTAAGCAGGGTCTGGGAGGCGCTGTTGTACGCAGCCTTCCCCCTTCAGGGTGTTAACTAGAAGAGAGGCTGTTTCCCTACGCACCCAACCTGAGGGTGAGGACTTCCCAGGAGGTTACCCATCCTGGTACTACTCTCGCCCAAGCACGCTTAACTTCGGAGTTCTAATGGGATCCGGTGACGGCGTGTTGGTGCCCTCTTTGGTTATAAAAAGATACAAATCTTAAATGGATAGACCTTATTAAAACAGGTAAGTTGAAATAAGCTAAGCTAAACGCAACCGTACACATCTAAAATCCTTTGTTGCAAAAAAAAATAAATTATTCACGTGTAGGATACATGACTCAATAATATTTTAATAGGTAGTTTTATTTTAGTGATAGTTTAGGAAATTTCCTATATCTAATGGAGTATTAGAATTATAGGTTCCCCCTCCAATATTATTAGTATCAAAAGACATTAGGATGTAAGGGTTGGATATAGAAATGAATATTCAGCTGAAATCTCTTCGCCATACTATTCTCTTCTCCCCCTTTCAATTTCTACTCTATTTCCCCCCGAATTTCCACTATCAACCTACATAAGCTTCGAAGAGGGCAATTTGGTCACTCTTCCTAGTTTTAACTGTATCATCGTTTATTATTTGAATGCTAATAACATCTCTGTATCACATTTTAGTGCCATATATGTGGGCCAGAAAAGAACACAGTTGAACCAGTTGGTTCAACTCGACGGAACTATATACCATACAAATTAAATTTCCTACAGAATTAGAGAGTTCAAGAGCTGCATTGATATGCTTCAAACAAAAGCTTAGCCTAAGGTGTTCTCTCGTACGAGTTTTCAAGCACTTCCTGCACCGATCCCCAGGTTCAAAATTACCAGTCCCATCAAAAGTAGAAAATTAAACAGATTTCATTTGTACATAAACACAACCATTTCAGGTTAAGGATCTGAGACTCGGGAAGAACAATATTGAGTGCAACTTTGATTTGGTAAGTGGAGACCCAAAGCACACAGTAGTGAATTCACAATTTTTTTTTCGTTGGGGGCAGTGGCTTAATATTATATACAAATTCACATTATGAGTTAAATTAAAAATCATAAGCGTGCCTAAAAACAAAAAACAGAAACAAAGGACATTGAAATAACATGGTGTAAAGGAATACCGTAAAACAAAACATCAAAAAATTTTCTTCCTTGGGGAAAATTCATAAAAATCACAGGTGGAATCTTACTTTTTTTGCTAAAATAAGCTATAAATTAAATCTTATTCTTCAAAAATTCCCAAATTATTAGGGTCATCCACCCCAAGTCCTACAACGGAGCCAATGACGCCCGTCACAGTATCCTACAAGTCTTCTCGATTGGCATTTCCACAACGTTGTCTTGGTTGTTCTACAAACTTGAATTCTACCCAATCACTTTAGGATCTACCATTTGCAAATCCCTGTAAAGTTAATGTCTCTCTGCACATTCCCATTTCCGTATCCCGATTGGCTCATCTCCTAGCAGTTCGTGAGCATCGCTAATAAACTTATCCATAATCAAGCCATAAAGTATAGGAATCAACATTGACCGATGGTGAAGACCAATTCTACCCAGAAAGGGCCGATCTCCTTACTAGACGTTCCAACACAAGCTAGGTCATTACTATACAGTAGAATGCCTTCCATTTCTATGCGTGTTTGTGCATGTAGATAGGAAGAGAATCATCTCTATGAATCCAGATTACAAGAAAGCTTCATGATAACTACTGAACTTTAAACCCGAACTAGCATACCAGACGGATATTCCAGATCCAGCTAAGATAAAAACACATATGTGATTGACAGCTTCAACAGAAAACTATGATCTACTAAATAGCAAAAGTCCATACGTATAAACCATAAGAACGTAAAAAGAAGAAAATGGGATATTAGAATAAGACGACTGCACCCTACTGAATCCCGAGGCATTGGAATTAAGAAAACCCTTGTTAATCTCAATCTCTTTAGTCATCGCGCTATTGCTGATTTGACATTTACCAGAGCTGTCTACGGTTACACAGAAGCACCTAGCAGACTAACAAATGTGCTCAAGCATAAACCTGTCCTCCCGCCATGCGAACCTTCTTGTGGAGAACAAGTTTCATATGACTCTTGATCAAGGGCTCTATCCAAAGAGTGGAAAAGAAGGGGGGGAAAAATGATAAAGATAAATTCTCTTTTAACACCTTATGGGTGGCAGGGGCTAAGTTAATGGTGGTAGCGCATGCATCAAAAAGCAGTCACACAAGCCAAACAAAAGCAACAAGGAAAGCTATAATACATACTTGAAGAACATGATCAATTCGTCCTTCTTCACTTCCGGTCAGTCTCTCCATCATCATTGCACCATATGACCTTGCATTTTCTTCCTGGTCATTTATGGCTGCATCTGCAATACAAGTTTCACATTCACATACGTATATTCACAGAAAAAAGCATTCAAAGAGAAGGATGACTTTAACTTAACGATTCAGTGAAGATTTAAATGCCACTAGTGATGATAACGGCAAACTGAAAGGACTGCATTTTACCTTCAAGGCTTTCCTTGTTCCTTGACTCGCATACTGAGAGCACTTTGGCCTAACAACAGAGTAAAAGTTCAGATTTCCACACTTGCCCATACTTGACATGGGATAAAACTGACACATTTACGAATACCGTTGAATGATGAACATAAAAAATTTCTGGCTTATTCCATTAGTGCAACAATGCAGACACTGATCAAAATTTTACTGTGGACGTTTTGATAGTGAGAAAGCATGATTTACAATTGAACAGCACGTAACTCCATGTATTTCTTTCATTTTAACTTCCCTCACAGAAAGAGATACAACACTCACGCAAGAGCAGTACCGCCATTTTTCTTTCGCCTAGCGATGTTTTGTTCATTTCTTCAAACAAACAAGTTGATTACCATAACGCCTTATGCTACAAACCTCTACATCCTTCAGCCTTGGCTTAGAATTTTCAAAGACAAACTACAATCATAAGTAAGATGCATCTGTTTCACATTCCATATGCCAACAGAAAATACTACTAAATTAAAGCTCCGAAAACTGTCCGAGAAATTATAAAATAAAAGTGATAACAAGCAACATCACTAGCTAAAGGAATTGAATTTTAGGAATCACCTTGTACTTATAATTATAATTTGTCAAACTCGGTTTTTTTTTTTTTTTTTTTTTTTTTTGTAACCCCGCTTCAACCTATAGTAATATGCCATATTATTATAGTAATTATGCATCTTAATACCTAAGTTATTCTTCATGACTCTACGCTTGCATGATCTAACCCAATAACGGATAACCCCCACTTTATTGCCTATTATTGAGGTCATATCTTGTGCAATCCTTGGCATAGCCCCTTCTACGGCAGACAAACTTTGGCTAACCGTTCTCCATCTTCTAAATAGCACTCCTAGCCAACGCTTACCATCCACACTTTCACAATTTGACCACTTTAAGCAAGTTATATTGAGTGTTTAGTTAGATAGAAAGGGATCAAAAGCTAGGAAAGCTCAATCGAGAATTGGGATTTCAATAGAGCTTTATTTCAACAAATTGGTAGTTTATGGTCAGCTCTTCCTCCCTTTGGACATGAACCCTCTAATTGTTTGAGTATTTATTTGTAATTATGTTTTATGACTAACGAAAATTCTCTAAAATGACTTCCTTTTACCACACTACATATTGAACTGCCCATTCCTCTTACATGTTAAGAACCAAAATAGGATCAGGCATGTTTGTCTAAGTCTATCAAATATAGGAACATGAAATGAAATGCCTATATTTCTTTGATCTCTGATTTATGATACTCTAAATATATGCTCTGATTTATGCGAATATGACATGTGTTTTGTATTTTTCTTTGTTGTGGTCTATTTATGGATAGTACCTTGGGATGACAAGGAAAATACATCTTCAAGCCAATGATAAGAACTATACTATCGCTGTTAGCAGTGCACTATTTGGAACATCCCTCTGAAGATGAATTTGGCCAATGACCTTTTTAAGGCAGCCAAGTCCAAATCCAGTTGTGGGAGTTATATCAAACCACAATGAAAGACCTTATGGCTGATATGTTCAGTCTATGATTTACCTAAGTTTCCCTACATAATTGCTAATATGCTCTTTTGCTCTTACATCTAGCATTATGCCATTTATCACTGAAGTATGCTTAATCCTTGTTTTTTTGTTCGCAAATTTGTTATTTGCTGAACTTTATGCTCACCCTATTGTTTATCCTTCTTACACAAGCATACTGGGCTTTAATAGGGAAAACCAATAACTTAGCTACATCAATGGAAGTCTGCATCAAGTTTTGAAGGCTTTCTACTATGCCATATGTCTCAGACTTCAGTTATTGAACCCCTAGAACCTTGACTCTTAACAGTTTTTGAATTTCCATCTACTTCCCCTATTTTAGAGATTGTATTGGTTATTTTCCGACATCTTATGAGACCTATTTGAGAGAATACATCTAGTATGTTATCTACAGAGTAATCAAATTTCTTTTATCTAAAGGTCATCGACCCATTTGTAATCTGCATTACGAGTCCAAAGCTTTCTACTACAGTATAAAGGATTACACTATCTTTTTCTAGATAAAACAGGCGTCAGTAGGGATGTATTTGAGCCGAGCCAAGCTGAGCCTCGAGCCTGGTATTAAGCTTAGCTCGAAGCTCGCTAAGCTTTAAAAGCTCCGGCTGAGCTTGGCTCGTCAAAAGCTTAGGCTCGGCTAACCTCAATCTAAGCTCGGCTAGCTTCGATTAAGCTTGCAATATTTTGACTCACTTAAGCTCAATATAAACTCATTTGGGCTCGTTTAAGCTCAAGCTCGGCTCATTTAGGCTCCAATTCGGCTTCATTAGGCAAACTTTAAGCAAATATATTATACTAAAAGAGGCTCGCTTAGACTCGTTTGGGCTCGAGAGCCTACGTGCTCGAGCTTCACTCAGGTCAAGCTTGGGCTCGGCTCCGCTTGGTTCGAGCTCAAAGCGAGCCGAGCTTTTGATGAGTCAGCTCGCGAGCCAGCTCGGCTCATTTACACCCCTAGGCGTCAGCAAGAAGTCTCAAAAGTCTTCCCTTCTCTTTGTCCCATGTATGACTGTTAAAGAATGCTTCCAATGTCATTGACCAACCTCAAGATAAATTTAAACTAGCGTGAGATGTAAAAGCCCAGTTTTTTACTATCCGACACATTCTTTTTGAGGACATATATAGGTGACAATTCAATGCAACTTCAAATGAATGCTTTGTATGTCAACTTCAAATGATCGAGAGTTGTCTTCTAACCCCAAATATCTCTGAAGTTTTCACAGGAGATATAGTTAGCATTTGAGAGTTGTCTTCTAACCCCAAACATCTCTAAAGTTTTCACTGGAGACATGGTTAGCTTTCTAATTTTGACGAGAACGGCCTCTAATAGCATATTTGAGCATTGCCTCGACACTAAGGAAGCATTGAACCATTGAGATACAAAAATGATAAAGACGAAAATACTGGACGCGTACATATGTTTACACATACGTGCGTGTGTATTTATACAACCCCATGCATGATGCAGATTTCACTTGTAATAAAACTTAGTATAACACAATTAAAAAAAAAAACATAAAGCATCAAACTTTACCATCATACTACTACAGCAAATAGAACTGTAAAAGCAGAAGCAGTATTGAAGAACATCAATAAAACTAAAGGCCAAAGAAAGATGCATAGTACCCACCCTAACGGAGCTCAGATGGTTCATAACTGCCTGAGAACGTGCAGCTATATCTTCTGCAAAGTCCTGCAGCTCACATTAAAAGCCAAAGTTAAATCTTTAAGAGAGAAAGAGGTGTTCACTGATAAAGGGTAACTTGTTTAATGCTTTCATATTGTTGCCACAAAGCCTCACCTGAAGTCCAATGTGCAGTCGCTTTCCCCCCTTGTGATAAGGAACAATAACAGGTCGTTTGCCGACATATTCTTTACATACCAGGGGTTCTACTCTGATCAAGACACAAAAAGATATCAAATTTTGAATTAGGAACTTAGGATTTAGGTTCAAATAATCAGAATAAATAATCTGCTATGAAAATATCATGTCCATAAGTAGGCAGTAGGAGAAATAAATACGGATCACATGAAGTGCTATTTGATGGCTCAACACAAACCTTCGATATCACTGGGAATGTGATACAGATGAGAAACTAATGGCAGCAATCTGAGCAAAGAAGGCAGTGGCATGGAGATAAGAAAGGGATGGAAGGGATGGAAGGAATGGAATGTTCTTTTTCAAGGTTTAGTACCATCTACTTGGAATTTAGTTCAGTTTTTAATAAGCCAAGCATGGGTCTCCCATGCTGTAACATCGTGCTTTTGGTGGTTGTTTGAAAGGAATATACTTGTATAAGGTGATTCTTTGAAAAGAAAAAAGGATTATTTTCTGAAAACATCCGTGTTTCAGGGTTAGTTTCTAAATAAAAAAAATTTCTCATCTCAGTTTTGGCGCGCTGGTGCAAACACACAGACCATGCCCCGGCAAAAGCTACTTAAAAAGGGCATTATATTTACTATATAACAGAAAGGACAACATGTTTACTATATAATAAAAAGGACATGGTTGGAGAAAAGAAAAAACAGAGCAACCTCTTTTGGCAAAAGAACAAGGAGTTGACTTCATTGCCACATCATCTATTTCCATGTCATCCATCAATATCATATACCCCGTCATCTTTTCCGTTTACCATGTCATCTCTACAGTTGGCTTATCATTCCGGTCACCTATGATGAAGCCATGCTCTTATTGTTTTTTTTCTAGACCATGTTATTATCATTGTTTCTTTTCTTAAATGTGTTGTCCTTTTACTCTTTTTTTTTTTTTTTTAAAAAACATGTTATCCTTCTTGTACATATAGTAACATTATGCCCTTCTTGTCCCTTTTCTCCAACATATTGCCTTTCCAACATAATTTTTTTTGTCCCTTTTTGGGACATGCTCCCAAGAAAGATTAAAAAAAACCAGCACATGCAACAGATGAACTACAGTATACCGATATGCCACTGGATCGAAAGGATGAAATATGTTAAACATCTGCTGACAAGCAGGCATCTCTTCAACTATGTTCTCCTCTCCCCAGTAATCTTTACCTTCTCCTATACGCAAGGAAAATGATAGAGTAAGCTGAGCTGTAGAATATTGAGCTATATCTACAAGATCAAAGCATGAATTTCAGTAGTCCGGTATCCAGTGAATCCAGCAAAAAGCACTCAGAAATGGAAATACAAAGGATGCTTTTCGGAGGACACAAAGCAAGAAAAAATCATTGCCCAACAAAAGCCAACGTTAGATAAGAATAAAAGGTTGCAAGAGATATCCTGTTTACTTACAGCAGATTCTTTTATGGACGAGCCAAAGAATAACTGAGGCATCAAAATTAAATGCTTGATGGTACCATCGTAAAAACATAGACGCTTGGGCCACATTACTCTATACATGCCCATGGATGTTAGCCAAACTCTCTCTCAGAGCATGAAATCAAGTAGCAATTAGCAGTCACAGCGTGATCGTGGTCGTTGTGTTAAGGAAACAGATGTAATGAACATTATGCAACGGATACAATAACACCATGGGTTTTTAGGAAATACAACTGTTTTTGATCCTTATGTTTGCAAAAATTTGAATCAAAACCCGTACAATCATCAATCTTAATACCCAGTTGCATTAATACATACATTTTAGTAAGTAAATTACAATATATATTCATTACGGAGGTAAGGCAATTACAAAAGTACAATTATAGAACAACCAATCACATCATGACTTGGTCAAATCCATTTTATAACTATCTTGACATTTTTATTCCATGCTTCCAGGTCGACATTGCTTCTCTAGTATTTAATTTTTGTCAGTTGTCAACTTTCAGGAAAAACAACAGTGAAGTCTCAAACAGTTAACAGAACCATGTCAAATATCACAGATGAGTTTTCTCCAGATTTTGACATTTGGTTACTTAGACTATTACAATAATTCTTTTCCCGATTAATGTAATAGCTAAACAAGCTTTGCTTAGGTTTGATCCAAAAAAAAAAAAAAAAAAAAAAAAGCTTTGCATGGGAAATATGAAATTAAAAGGGTGATAGGCATTGATGTAGATATGAATAGACGCACAAGAGGGACCCAAAACAGGTCTGGTTGCCAATCAATTAGGCAAATAGGGTGATCTTTCCAATTGACTGGGCGAGAACAAAATCAGAAATCCAAAAGGGCTGCCTTCAAGAAGGAAGACTTAAAATTTGAGCCGGGAAGTGCTTTCTGTTTAAATTTGAATTTTGTATTCTATTTTGAATTTCAAAATTGCAATTAGAATATAATTTGGATTTTAATTTCAGCAGCATTTAGTTCTATAAATTGTAAGTTCGTGAAGGATTCTTCTGTTTTTCCTTAAGTTGAAATTGAGAATTATTCTTCTCCTTTGTGTTTGTTCATTTCTTCTTCACTAGAAGGCGGATTTACTTCACTCGCTATTGTTATCACTGTTTCAAAGGCTGCTGAATCTATGATTTGCACCCTACGTCAGACATCTACACAGATTCCATTACAGGGCTTACACAGAAGGAAGGTGCATCTCACTCTCAATCAAAATTAAAGCAAAACAAGTGAATTGAACAAACATAATTCAACATTTTTGGAATTAACTTAATAGGCCCAAACATTTCTTTATTTCTTTATCCTTTTTCATCAAAAAATTGTATTCTTCTAACATATCTAAAGATATGTCTTGACAACCTTTGATATGACATCTTTTTGTTTAAATTGAAGGCCACCCAGAATCTCTTTTTTTTCTCTTTGGTTCTTACTCTTCTTGTTTGGCCCAAGAAAATTATTTCATATCCGTATTTCTTGTATCCATGCCCGAGGTGTTAGTTCGCACGTTCAAAACCAATCTGAGAACTCCCTCCAGCTATGTTTACAAACACTGCGATTCCCTCATACAAGCCAAATTCTAAATGTCAAAACCGCTGGTGTCAACATCTTTATTCTCTCCGAGTCTCGAATCAACGAACTTTAGGCTTCTAAATGATGTAAGAGGTGTTCTTCAATTTTTCTCGTGATCATTGCAAATGTTTTATCACTAAGTTTTGAAGTTCGTAAAACGAGAACAAATCTGAGCGGTCGAAAAGAAAGTTAGAGCACAACAAATTACAAGAATACATTATTCTTACAGGAACAATACCAAAATTGGTACAACACTCGGAAGCAGAATGAGAAGAATGCTAAGCAGTCGATAACAAAACAACAACAACAATAACCCAATGCCTCAGGGTTCCTGCCTAAGCAGGGTCTTGGGGGTGAGATGTAAGCAGCCTTACCCCTTCAGGGTACTACCTTGAACTAGTCAATAATGAAGCATTCTTTTTTTCTTTTCCGAAAACAAAGGTCATGTGAGATTTTCACTTCACTTCAACGACACAATGAAGATATTAATCCAATTTAGGATTTCCTGATGAAAGGAATATTGACTGTGGCGTGAGCTCCTTTCCCCTTGAACAACCAGCCAAAGAAGAGCTTTTCACACGGTAAAAGAAAAAGTGAAGCACATTCGAGAGCAGACGAATCGAAAACAAAAGAAACAAACCCAAATCAACATGATGCAGACAAAAATACGGGAAGGAATTTCAATTCAAGATATTAGTAAAAGTTAGATATGTCTTATCTCTACGAGATGTTATTGTAATTAGTTTTCTGTATGTTCTAGATCAGTCTTATCTCTACGAGATGTTATTGTAATTCAGTAACTTCAGTTTTTTCGTATGTTCTCTTTTATGATATTTTGTGGAACTAATAATAAGGCACCTCGGATATACTGATATAATTCCAGTAAGGTAATCTTTCCCTATCATATTATTAGTTTTTTATGAGTTCATTCTCATCAGTCAACTCTTAGGGCCTACAAATACGGGGTCTTTTCTACATCAACAGTTCTTACTGGTATTTTGACGAATAATTGATAATTGAATTCGAGTTCTCTTGAAACTCGTGTTCATCTTCTTACTCTTAACATCATGACAAGAAATTGAAGAACTGTACCAATTCCAATACGAACATTGCGTAGGGCAAGGAAGACTCCAAGAGGTGATCCAACAGCGAAAAATGTATCCACCTGTTCGATAGGAAAAGAATACCATGCATTACATGTTACAGTCACAATTGATGAAATAGTACCTACTGCTCCAACAAGTAGATCAGCAAGTGTACCTTGAATTCAAGCTTAGTGTATTTGACATAAGGTTTATAGCTCATGGGTGGATCATCTTGGCCCTCTGGAAGCTCCCCAGCATTATCTTGGTAGGGCCTAGGCGCATGCTCATTATGACTCACTGCATGGCATTGAGGGTTGGGTATATACTGGAGTTAGGACAGAAAAAAAAGACCGCCATGAAAAGGAAAGTAAAAAACAACATACAAGCATGGAATGTGGTAAAAATACTAGGAATATTGCAAATCACCTTGAGAGGGCTTAACAGCAACCTGTGACTCCAACTCCATCACCCGTGATTTTAAGAAATCAACCTTAAGCACGTTAAGAAATTCCAATAATCAGCAACAAAGAAACAAAAGATAACTCAAATTCAGGGCGAAGGAATTAATACCACCTCTTCCTTGAGAATTGTGATCTGCTTGTCTTTGTCACTCATATCTTGAGACGTAACATTTGTGACAACATTAGTAATGCCAGTGGTTTCTCGCGAGGAGGCCTCATTTTCATCCTCGATTCCATTGGCTTCATCCAAAACTCCATTACTTGGTGGAAGCATATGATTAGAATCACAAACGAAATCGTGGACATCAGTTGGTGATGAAGATGTGCCAATCAGCATCTTACATCCACGTTCTGTGGAGTCTTCTTCTGTAGCAGATGGGGAAGAAGAGCTCGTATCCATATGCGTACATGGAACTTCAGCGGGACTATTTTCAAGAAAAACTGGCACAGGTTGATCAATTGACTTGTCAGCTGGTGAGGCCTCAGTGCCATCAGCCATTGAGCTTTCTAGTGAGAGCCTGCGGGCATTTTTAGGGGATTCATCCTTTCTTACGTCTTCTGTGTACATACAATCCATTGGAAATGGGGAGGATAGATTCTCTTGATGGCAAAGAATATCATATGAGAGAACGCTTCCCAAGGAATGGCCATATAGGGACACCTACGTGTGTTACCATATGTTTAGCAAAGCCCTTAGCGATAAAACTTTATCATGAAATCAACTGAAAAGGAAAATGAAAGCAGAAAATTACAGAATCAAACAGTTACCTTCCCATCATACCCTGGATTTCGCTTAAGAAACTTCAGATACAATCGATTCAACTGAGTGGACACCTATAGAATAATATTGATCGTTGGTTGACTATTTCAAAAGAAACTAACATTTGGAACCAGCAGTCATTTACTAACATTAATAGGAACCTTACATAAATGAAATACAGGTTAAAAAAAAAAAAGGCATATGATATAAAATTAACAGATTTGAATTTCACTGAAAAGCATTTCAGCCAAACTCTATAATCCCCAAAGTAGATGCAAGAAGAAAAGGTATCTTCGATTCCATCTCCAAATGTCATCAGTGGATGATACAGGGCCAATAAGTTCCCTCAGATGCTAGTCACTCTCATTAGTGAAACTGGAAATCATAACTGCTAGGAGCGACATGTACTATGTGACCATTTACCAGCTGAGAGGAATTCATGACTAACAAGCACCAAAAGAAGAATAGCTAAGAAATCATGACAAGCAGGATGAGAAAAAAGGTTGGCAGGCTCTCCCAACCCTGTCCAAACTATTACCCCTAGAGGAATTACTGAATTAGTGTCAAATAGAAACAAAAGGGAAAAAAATGTCAAGAAACCTCTCTTTGATCCAGCAGTACAGACAGGGTGAGGTAGTATATTATGTAACAGCTGTTGCATAATTTGATTCCACTCTTCCCACGTTTCCCATGATATAGAATGACCTCTTCTCAAGTTCTACTCAAACTTCTAACAAAACCAAGAGAATGCAGCATCAACCTCAAAGATCAGAAGAACTAGTCGCCTGCAGGGGCCTCGCCCTGCACTTGTTTGCATTTTTGGGCTTGTACTTCTAATTATCGGGGAAAAAAAATGGATTTTAAAATGCTATGTCTATCAAGCTTCTTTTTCAGGCATGTCATGAAATGGTAGAACACTGGCTCACCAATAGTGAAAGAGAAAAACCTTAAAATGTTTGACACTAAAGCACAAGTTTCAGAATTTGGAAGGGATCAGCATCAGCAAGGTAGAATCATAAAGGCAATCCCAAAAGTATAGGAGTAAAATTAAATAAAATGAAAGAGAAGTTGTTTGATATTGACATTCAATAGTATTATTATGCATAAAAAGCTGAAACAGATTTCGTATTCCAGAATTGCATTCATAACAATTCTAGTCAAAAATTGAAGCATGAGCCCCAAAAGGATGTATCTCAAAGGGCTATTTCCAAGAGAGGAAGAGACTCTTCACTCTGCCTATGCTGAGGATCCCAAAAAGCAAGGGTTGAATTATAACTGCAAGTTCAGTTTACCATGGATTCCAGCATATTGGTCTATGAAAAGAGATCATTTCAACTGGAAAAACTGGTCCCACAGAACAAGGTTTGATTCAACTATGAAATATATTAGCAAACAAGTCATGAGGTTGCTTCTATTCTTATGCCATGCACTCGCACTCTAAATAAAATTATTATGGATATCATAAACAAAATGCAGCCAAGAATGGAAATCAAAGAGTACAGAGAAGAAAGATAGAAGTAAAGTAACAAAAATCAAAAGAGTGTGTAGAAGAAAGATAAATTACTGAGTCAATAATATCCTGGCAGTAGATGGGGCTCATGTAATACAAGACATCGTGCACAGTTGCACTTAACATGGTACGCAAGCCTCGTACACCATCCAAAGTAATCTTCTCAACTGCAGACTCGCTACTAAGCTTCAAGCCCTTTCTCCACTGAATTACACAAGTAAAAGAGTGTTCAATGAACAGTTGTATCACGCAATAGTTTTAAACCCCATGGAAAAGGATACTACAAACAAAGAATTGCCATGAGACGCTAATTTTCCTTTGATAAAAAGATCTATTTTGCTTCCATTTGTGAAGATAGTGGTTTAACCAAAAGAGTACTGCAGTTCAAAGTTCCTTTTACAGTCACTTAGCTAGTTTTGTGCATTTGCTCGACTCCCAAGTTGCACATTCCACCCATTCAAAAGTTCCCCTGGGTGCAACAAGGTAAGTTGGGTACACAAATCTAATGTGTGACTGCAAAGGAATCATTTATACCCAACGGCACAATCCAAATCCCAGACCTGACGCTTTATGAGGCACTAAGCTCAACGTATCAGCACTTGAGATAGGGGGTCACGAAAATGTGAACAATAGGCGCAAAATTTTTAATTCCTCTAAGTGGCATAAGGGAAATTTTGAAATTCAATGACACACCGACAACTACTTACTCAACAATGGGACATCATATATTAAATAGGACAAAACAACATAAGCATAAACATCGTTTGAGAACATCAACCCCATTAAAATTGAAAACGCTAATGCCATCTTAAACAGTCGCAATCCAGAAATTCAGATATTCAACTGAGCTAAGATACTTGTAGCTGCGATGTACATTGCAGTACCTGACATGGGATAAAAAGGACTCTTTGAGCACCACGCTGATAAGAAGTCAGGTGTTTTTCAGCCAGACTAGAGGTGATATGGCGAAAATTTGTTACATCATCCACCAAATTTGATTTCTCCAACCTCTGACCAATACCATGGACCATAAAAACTAAATGCCGAACAGGAACCTAACAAGCACAAACATAGATGCGTAAATCTCCCGATACAGTAGACAAGTACAGTACAAAGCTATGCCATCAATTGATGCCAAACAGGAACCTAACAAGCAATAGGCATGTAAATCCCCAAATTGAGCAGATAAATACAATACAAAGCCAAGCCATCAACCAATGCAGAACCAATATCTCAGCGAATCATTTACATGATCCACAGGAGAGTATTGTCAATATGTCATGCACTGTGACATAAGTAGGAAAGCAGTAAGAAATATTCATTGCCTTTGCATATGAAATAAAGAAGCAGCAAGCATGTGTCCTATACCTCTGCAACGATCAACAATACCTCTGCAACGATCAACAACATAATAAGTCACCTTACAGACTATCATATAACTGCACGCCCCCATCCTGCACCACCCAACCCCAAAAACTCCCTTGACTGACAACGATCTGAAATTTCCAAAAGCAATCAAATAGCTAGATTGAGAGCTTGATTAGGGACTCCAGGTGGTGGCTTTCAACAAAATTCTTCCCTGATTATACAGAGAAATAATCTATAAGTGCTATCCGACCAGTCAATATGAAGTTCCAAGTTTGAGTGACAGAAGTTATCCAATGGCATAATGTACTCCTTACTGTGGGTTCTCTTAGTGATCAACTGAGCTAATATATTACTCATGGAACACAGTAAACACTCCTATTTACATTTGTGATTTAAGAGTTCAGTGAAGCAACCTATAAGAACTAGCATAATTGGCATGTACAACATCATGATAATCGTTCAGGATGACATACATTAATTGGCAGCCTTAAATCACTAAAAAAAACCTCAGAAAAGGGAGATTGAGAAAGGCAAACAGCCGTACCTGTGAGCAGTAATCATCCATTTCCTCCTCTTTTTGTTGACGTAATTCATCCTATGATAGGAAAACAATAGACAGCAAGCACTGTATCAGTAGACAGAAAATTGCAACTGCACAATCCAAAGGCATCCAGACTTCGTTATAGTAGTTATGATAACCACGCAGTCAAGTCAACAAAATATAGACATAAAGATTAGAAAATGACTAAAACCTCCACACCTACACAAAGGCAGAACTTAAATAGCAATGAATATTCTCAAACACTTCCGTAAATACCCAGCTCTGGTAGCTTCATATTACCAATTTCCAGCTTCTTCAAAATATTTTATGAAATTCACGACAAATAAACTGCTTAGATATGCTTAAATTTCTTCAACTGTTTCTTAATGCTAACACTCTGGTCTTTCTTTAAATTGTTTATTAAAAGGTTGTTGAAGTTGATGCCAGGAAACAAATGAGCATCATGCAACCTCCATTGGTAATCAAATAATGTACTTCTTGATTTTCTTAAGGGAAAAAAAAAACCCAAAAAGAGCTTCCTGCTAACCAGGAACCGAGAGAAAACCATCTCCAGCACTGAGCTGCAACTAGAGAAAGTGAGATGACTGTGATCAACATAGTAATGTTCTTTAAACATTGATGACTGTGGAAGATCTTGGGTCAACTCTCAAGTAGTTATGAATTTTGACGTTTGAGAATTAGGTTTACACGAAACACTTATCAAATTCCAGAGGTGACAACAAAGTAAGAGTCAGAATCCAGGTCACAATGATTTTAGCAGTAGCCAACCCACAGTCGGAATAGAAAGAAAAAGCTACCTAGGAACAAGAAACCAATGAAGCCCCACTAGTCTTCTAACACAATGAAAATAGGCCAAAAAAATTCATGGGTAAATAGTGAAGCTTCCCTCTCTTTCCTTTCCATTGTAGCTCTAGCTCATAAAGTCATTTCAAATCTCTTCACCTCCGTAAGTGCCATCACGTAATCTCATAAAGGGCAGCAAAGAGGTCCCCTTCTGTTCTAAGTCGCATTTGAGGAACAGAAAAAACTGGTTTTTGCAGACGCAGCATATAATGTGTTGCACCATGGCAGATCCAGAGCACTGGAAATGAAAGAGTTGACCTGAACTCTATGGCATTTCGTGTAATTTGTATACAGACCTTATGATGCTCCTTATGTTGACCATTAGGATGAGATGACCTATTGGTAAAAGCCACCTCAGCTCAGGTTCAAAGAATGCTGAAACTTGTGATAGCAAAGGAAAAAAGACCGGTAATATTGGATGTGGCTCTCGACCTTGTTAATATACTGGTCAAATTTCACCCTTGGGTTCATGTACTTCTCGACACATTTAATGACAGGGCCCTTAATAGCTCTAGGGAAGATATGATAGGGCCCTAATGACTCTAGAAAAAATATCCACAAGGTAATAGTTTCTTTTGGATTGTTCCCTCTCCTTTATCAGCTAAATGCCTGAATGGACCATCATCCACTTAGTTGCTTACTCATTTTCTAGCATGCCTCTGGTAAACTAACTTTTATTATGTCGCAATGTTCTGTAATGGACATAGTATAATTTCACGAGGTGCCTATACTGATATCTTGGTTGTGATACATTATACTACTTCAGCGTTTTCAAGGTTGGGAAGTTCCCTTTTCTGGTCTGATCCAAGCTAAGATATGTCATTGGTTTGTCCTTCTGTGGAATCGTTCTGTCTTTTTGTGGGACCTCAATGTGCAAGTTTACATCTTCATCATTCACATCGTACGAAATTGATTTGAGAGGCTAAAGTCAACTTGTCGGTACAGGATAGTTTTGCATATACGAAACACCCTCATGGTATCGTTTCCAACAACATTCTTCTTTTATAATGATCCTTAGGCTATGAAGCTTACATTGCTGTACACTTTCGTATGCTCTTCTAGAACAAAATGAAATTTCAATTTGGACAGAGAGGACCTTTCAAAAATTCACTGAAGTGAAATGCAATACACCTAATATTTAGACACAGTGTGGAAGTAACGAAGGCTGCTAGAACAAATATCCCGAAACTATCCATAGACAACAAGAAGAGCACTGCTCACAATTAACATTCAAACCCACAAACCACTACAAAGGAAAGAACCAGTTCAGTACAAGTCCCCGTAGCCAGTGGATGGACCTCAATACAAGAGTTCAGGCTTTCTTCAAAGTTTCCTTTTGTCCAATCAAGCTATGCATGTTGCATCGGTTTTGAAACGTTTTCCATGCAACAAAACCAAATAAGGGGACAAGAGACTATATAGAATTCTCTTCCATTTAATGTGAGACATTTAAACAAGTTGAGGAGTTCTAAGCCCTCACGTCCCTCTAAAAGTAGTTCACAACCAAGAAATTTGTTAAGAAGAGCAACAGTACAGTTCCGGATAGGTCATGGGTTTATCTCCAGTTTAAAAAGCAAAAACCCATTTCTACTAGCTAATTTACAATCTACAACTTTCAAGCATCTTGGAACAGACATACAATAAGGTGCATTTGCAGCCAAAATTTTTAACATAGTCAAGTAAGAAAAATGCAGAAGAAAAAAGTGCCCAACGATGTAATAATGTGAAAAAGCACGTGGTATCCTGGCAGGTTGATCACTTTAAAGCTTGAAAGCGAGTTTTAATAGAAAAAGGGCACCGAAGGAAAAGAAGCCACCTGCGTTGGCTTTGGCGACGGAGAGATGGCATATCCTCTTCGTAATTTTACGCGATTTGCCCCTAAACTTATGACACCGGAAAAGCCAGAAGGATCAACATTTAGCCATGCCTCCCAGGTATCATCCTCTCCAGTAAAGAGGGCATGTAGTCCCTGAAAGTAGGAATGACGAATAGACTTACATATTGATGTCACGCACCCAAGATATATTCACAACTAGAAAGAGATCATACTGGAGTAAAGCCATGCAAATTTACTCGAGCTGCAAAGAGTCCAGAAGGTTGAAATGTCCTCCGATGCCAAACCTAAGACCACGTCAATATACGTAACCCAGTAAATCGCAGCAGGCAGAAAATGAAAACGAAATCAGAAATACAGAACAAAGGATGCTGCCCATAATACCAAGAAGAGGTGTCCTCAGGTACACCTGGCAGGGAGATCACTGCCCTTGGGAAGCAGAAGCAAAAGAAAAAGGAAAAAGAAAGCCCTTTTACCTAAGGCTTCACGGCACATTAGAAGCCAGTTCCTTCAAATTTAACTTCGAAACTTGAAGTACGCTTGAAACTGAGGCTTTTGCATTATTCTTATTCTTTTTGCACAAGGAATAATATGAAACACTTTTCAAAGCTTCATTTTTGGCTACAGCTCTTAGTACTTTGAAGAGAAAGGCACTCTCTTATCCATCAGAACCGTTGGTCTAGGTTGCACGACTGCTTATCCTCAGCCTGGTAATGCCCTCTTCCTCATTTTATATTTAACAAAAAGGATCTAATAGGAGTAACGCCAATGGCTCCAAATCAGAACAGTTGCAAGGAAGGAAACCCAAATAGTGGCATCATTGGCATAATTAACGCACAAATGCTGACCAATTTCCTTATATGTCAAGGGTTCAGAACTTGTGGCATGATCAGTAAAAAGGTGGCCATTTCTATGCATGTCACCTTTAAGAAGTTGAATAACAGAAAAGGATAATACAGTGTAAGATTTTTATATGTTACTGTTCTCCTGCTTTGACACCAAGTGTAAAAATCAATCATATTTTCTGTAATCGTCCAAACAAACATGGAAAGTACAATTTCTACCTAGTCATATATTTGTTTCAATTGAAGATCAAGACTTCCGCATGGACTAAATCAATAACAAAAAGCAAGTAGCAGATGAACAATGTTGTAAGGCTCCATCCTAAAATTTATTAGTGTCACAGAAATTCAAAATATTACAATTTATGGCTGTTGGCATGGTATCCTTACTGGCAATAATTTCGACACATCCAAAAAAATTGAATTGAACAGTGAAGTCATTTGCAAAATCCCTGCATTCGTCAAGTATCAAGTAATCATAAACACCCTATTGAAACACACTCTCAAGTTCTGCTTTGGATTTGAAGAGAATTCTAAATTCTAGCAATTACAGTACAAACTGTCTAGAATATGGGAACTTGTCTGCAATATCTTCCCTGAGAGGAAGCCAATCAAGGCCTTCATTATGTGGGAACTGATGGCCTCTTAAAATGGGAGTCATAATATTTGACAGGAATCCTAAATTCTAGCTATTATAGCATACCTGTCTGCGATATGCAAACTCCAGCTGCTCCGCAATATCTTCCCTGAGGGGAAGCCAATCAAGGCCCCCATTTTGCGCAAACCAATGACCTCTTAAAACACGCCGATTTTCCCCGTTCCAGTATACAGGAAATAAGTGCCTTTTCACCAGATCTACCTACATGAAATGTAGCTATCCGTGTGTCAAAGTAATCTAAAATGAAAATTATGTTTACACTTCAAGACTCACGAAAGGGAAGTTTTTATATGGAGATCAACGAAAGCAAGCTATCAACAGAGAATGCATTACGAAATCAAATATAAATGCAAAATTTGGGCAGATCCCTCCACCACTCTGTCAAGCCACTGAAACTTTTTCAGACTGGGGTGACGCTGTCAACATGCCACTGAAAGATTGCAATTATTTAAATATGAATTTTGTACAAATTGAACATATGGCATGATACTGTAAGCATAGATCATTCACCACATTTGCCACCTCTCTCTTCCTCTCCCATTCTCCCTTCTCTATCCCTCAGACATTGGGTTTGTGCCAGTGCTTTCCGCCGGCAGTAAGCCTGTCTTGACTACTACTGGGCTTCCTAAGGATCTGATCTACTTACTCTGTCAAAGCTTCCCAACCGATAAACAGATTTTCCTAGGACTCCCCCTAAACTCCTTTATTTCTCCGCTCCTCGTCTTCTGCTTCCTCATTAAATATTGCTCTCGTCTCACTTGAGATCGCCCTCTTTTCTCTATTACTTGCTCTTGTAGAGTGGTCAAGGAGGTAGAGGTTTAAATAGAATGATTTTTGAGAATAACAAGCAGAGGAAGAACAAATAATTCATAACCAAGAGCTCGAAATGGGTTGCATTCATATCCAAGTCCAACCAAGCACTGTGACTAGCCAATCATGAAGTTCCACCAAAGAGAACACAAGGAGGGCGACACTACCATTTAAACTTCCCAATCATTTCATTTTTGAGATTATCCTAAACTTCAGTTTCAAAGACATAATGCATGTGATTGCTCCTTCCAATTGGTCAACCTCATAGGCAAAGGTTTTAATTGCTTCTCTCTCTTAGATTATTGAGGACGTCTTGTTTTGGTTACTAAAAATAGGTTAGCTGCCTTGTGGACATGGTAGGCACACCTGTTGGAGGGTTCATTCCCTCAATTTATTGTGCCCTTGCACTCCAGTCAATTTTCATCAGTAAAATCTTTCATCACTTTCACCAAAGAGGGCACCAACACGCCGTCACCGGATCCCATTAGAACTCCGAAGTTAAGCGTGCTTGGGCGAGAGTAGCACCAGGATGGGTAACCTCCTGGGAAGTCCTCACCCTCAGGTTGGGTGCATAGGGAAACAACCTCTCTTCAGGTTAACACCCTAAAGGGGGAAGGCTGCGTACATCAACGCCCCCCAGACCCTGCGTAGACGGGAGCCCTTGAGGCACTGGGTATGTTCCTTTTAAAATCTTTCATCACTTTCCATTAAAAAAACGGACTGCAACCACAAGATTTGTTGGGAGCTTGGCTTATGCACTTAAGAACATGGTAGAGGGGAAAGTGAAGAGAATTTGATACGTGGAAAGAATGTGATACATGTCCTCAACAACCTGCGTATTTCAATTTCACATATCTTTCAGTTTCTTCCACCCATCACTAAAGGTAAAAGCCTAATGCCTTACAAAGACCTCTATCAAACATTTTACATCCAAGCTTTTGCGACCAAATTACTCTGTAGGAGCCTCATATTCACCCTAGTTATTATCCCCTTACTTATCAGAAATCAATAAAAGGGAACCTCCTGACCCATCTAGATTGCTCATGATTCATGATTTATCACTCTGAAAGGCATGACGGTCTACTTGTTCCAAATCTTTAATTTGTAAAGAACATATCCTCTACATGTTTGAATGTTGCCGGTTCTTGATGCTGCATGCAAATGGTTTACCATGGATATAATAGAACCACATATTTGAAATTAAATGCACAGGAATGCTACTTACTGACTGGGCACAAGCAATAGGGAAAAAATATATATATAAGTGAAAAGATGCTGATCAAATGGGGTAAAGAGACACAGTTAATGTTCACGACAGGAATCTTAAACTCACAACAGCAGAAAGACTAGACAAACTGGCAGCTAAAGAGAAAAGTTATTAAAGTCATTTTCTTGAATGCAATCATCAAATTTGCTCTTGGTGTGGCAATCACTAAAATAAAGGTCCGGAGTTGTGACAGATTCTGACAGCATTAGATTCCATACAAGTAACCAAAAATTATCATTTCATACGCTACCAGAGAAAACTTTCCTCAAGCACAGGGCACAAGGAGAAATGTAGGGTGCCCAGGACATTAAAACATTCAGAGTACACCGCAGCGGCATAGCCAAAATAATAAACATCAATGAAGAACAAAGGATAAGACCCAGAAGCCAATTTTTAAGCAACTTTGCCCTCGAAAGCCAAAAAAAATAATTTACCTGGCAAAGATAAATAACTCAAACATAGCAAGAAAATTCTTCTCCTAGATTGAACTAAATGTGAGGTACCTTGGGCTCTAAGAAAGGTAAATTACCCAGCAAACGTAAAAAAACAATAACCAAATAGTAAGGTCCTTGAAGGTACTCAAGATCACTAGTGCTTCCCTCAGTTATTCACATGATGGCAAATAGACCTAACTCCTGAATTATGTGAATCAACAAACAAGAACAACAGTGACCTCTAACCAAGAATCTCACTTAAAACCTAGATCCAGAGAAAATCACACTAACAAATTACTACTTATTAGAATAGTGGAGCCTTGAACTCATATAAAATGTGAGACTTTGAAAGTTCTATGTGAAAATAAAATAAATGAAACTGTTATCATCATTCTGAGCATTCCTCTATTCTTATTCACCATTGCCTCATTTAACCCTCCAACTTATAGTATGGGAAGCCAATATATTTGCATCGAAGACTGTGTTTCGGTTATTGAAATTGATAGGCACATTCTTCAGGTTCATGAATAGTTGTTTCACCATTTTGCCATAGGGAAATGTGTTGATGCTGGCGTTCACTGGTTTCCATTTCTCTAATACAAGTCATTTTTAGGAAATTTTGGTTCACTATTTCAGGTCACGGGTTTTTTTAATCATAGTTGCTTTGCCTCTTTCATTTAGGGTAAACCTTGGTATTTCTTCCTTTCATGTAATTTATAAGGAGGGAAGGAAAAAAGACACCAGAAGATGAGATAACAGAGGGAAAATTCACTCTTATGGAGATTTTACGTATTCTCTTGTGGAAAACAAGTACAAGAAAGAGCTGTAATAGTGGGTTCCAATTATAGATTATGTTTCCCTCCTCTTGTCTTATAGTTTCGTATATCCTGTTTATTAGTGTCTAATGCTCATCCAGATGTAAAATTTCGATACCTCATAAAGACCACCCTTCACAGGAACTCCCACTCTCTCCTCTTCAACAGCATAGAGTTCAGATGCTTCAGAGTCAGGGGCCAATTCTATCTTAGTAGAAGAGCTAGGCCGTCCTCTTGGACCTTCGCTGCATTCTGCGTACTCCTTCCACCAATATGAAAGTAACTCTTCTTCCTTCTGCCATGTGGAATAAATGGAAGAAGCTATAAGATGTTTGAATGTAGAAAACAATTGTCAGCCTAATCCAATATAATTCTAACAAAGACGACCATCTCCTTTCTCAAAAATATGCCAATACAAATAATATTCTGCCATGACTGAAAAGATCCATAACTAGTACTGTCTGGGATCCCTAAAGAAAAAAGTAACAAAGCCTGGTACTTAGTTTCATATCAATGACCTGCAAGAAGGATGCCTCTATCGCGAGCGAATCTCTCATGCCAAACCGAAAGTACTCTCCTTTCCCAACAATCTCAGTCCGGGGAATCGAGGCAGCCAGCTCTGTCCAAACACCAGGCATCAGAATCCATTCACAATCATGCTTCAGATAAGAAACTCTAATAGATGATATTAGGAAGATCATTGGAGAAAAATCAATAAGATAGATACATATTGTACAGCAGGATCTCCGATTGCAAAAAATTTGGCTTTGTGCTAGTACTACACCTAAGATGGCACCAACACGCAAGCACCGGATCCCATTAGAACTCTGAAGTTAAGTGTGCTTAGGCGAGAGTAGTACCAAGATGGGTGACCTCCTGGGAAGTCCTTGTGTTGCACCCCTCAGGTTGGGGGTTCTCAAAAACAGCCTCTCTTCAGGGTAGCACCCCAAAGGGAGAAGGCTATGTATATCCAACCCTCCAAACCCTGCTTAGGCGGGAGCCCTTGGGGCACTGGGAATGTTGCTTTTGTATTTTTTTTTTTTTTTTCCCTGATCTTCATGGACATATAAATAACTCATCCCCCACGCAATAGTTCAACTAGCAGTTTACTTCTGAAATTTTCGTCTAGCCAAATATAATGGAAGAAACACATAATTGACTTTCTCCATTACATGCCAAAAAGTTGAATAAACACCCTCATTCACAGAAGAAAAGTGGAAAGAGTTAATACGCCATTGACAAATACCCCTTTTACTTCACAAAGATAGAAGTTCGTCTTGCAACAATATCTATTTTGGTACATTCCACATGCCTGCCCTTACTGCTAAGGCAGTGAGTGCTATGTCAGTGCTGTCTAAACAGCTCCCTATTTAGGAAGGCCCGAATTTGTATCGCAGGATTTGTCGTGTGGGATGAAAATTTTGTGTGCGTTTTTTTTCATGTTGCAATTTGCAAATGCACTGTACTCCTATGATCGCATAATAAAAGCCTAAATTCCGGCACAAGCACGTCTTTTCATGCTGAATGAAACAAAAGCAATGTTGTTTTATTGTTGCTTGCGTGACTAGTACTGCTTTATTTGACTTAGATTTTATAAATATTGTTCCGCCTTTACTTTTTAGGGTAGGGGGCCCATTGGAGACAACCTCTTTTACAAGGTAGCACCTTGTAGGGGTCAGGCTGCATAGATCTCACCCTCTCCAGACCTTGTCTTGGCGGGAGCCCTTTCTAGGTTTGTTGTTGTTGTTGTTGAACAAAACAAAAGTAATGGTCCCATAACAAGTGCCCAGAAGAGACTTTTCCAAAAGAACCACAATGCCCATAGCCTTTCTTGTGCTTTCTCCAACAGTAATGCATACACAAAAATTTTGATCCCACAAATAACAGCCATCAAAAAACTAAAGCAGGTATCTCAATTTTCTTTCTCCAACAAATCACTATTGAAGTACGGCCTATCAATCACCTTTCTTTTTTTTTTTTTTTTTTTTATCTTAGTCCTACTTGAGTAGGGACAGCCCGGGCGGTGCCTAAAACGAGTAACCTGTCTGGTTTAGGGTAGGTAAGGGTGCAAGTGAGGTGGACAAGTATGGGTATGCCCACCATGCTCCGTACCTGCCCCATACCCCCTCCAATTTGTAGCTAATAAACTTTCAAATAAAATAATAGGTTCAATTACCTAATTTATCTAGCAAAACATAATTGAATTCCCAAAAAAGAGTATCAACTTTTTTCTTTTTTTTTTTTGTTGGGGGGGGGGGTATGGATAATCGTTTGATACCCATCTTAGGCATGGTTTGTACCTAACGAGGCAGGTATGAGTATCCAATTTATACCCATCGGCAGGCAATGGGTGGTGGATATAGATTTGGGTGGCCGGTACAGGTATGGGGGAGGAGGCACCCCGCAACCGCTCCGCCCCATTGTCATCCCTATTCTTGAGGTCAATATCATTTTATTGCTTAGAACTATAGGATGAACACACAGCTATCGAAGTCATTACAACAAAAAAGACCAAGACTAACGATTAAGCAATCAAGACATTTCAGAGATTATATTCCAAACAGAATCAGCAATCTAACTGAAAACTAACCATTTACTCCTAAGGGCACCTTGCAAAAATACCACCGAACATCGCCCCCATCAGATGGGCTCCTTGTATGAGCAAGATACTTCTGCCTACCCTCACACTGCTCAATTTCATCTGCTAATCTTCGAATGTTTGATGGTGTATTCCTAAGCATATCAGGATTAGTCTCATCAGCCTCGTCAAGAGCAGCTCCTTGATAAACTGATTCTCCATGTTTACCAATTCTCCTATCCCCATCAATTCCCATATCAAAACCCTACTCTTTTTGCCCCAGAATCCCACACAAAAGGATTCCGAAACAAAAAGGCTGCAATATTCCGCGAGTAAAACTCTTCTCAACAGGTTGCTGTAGGGAAAAAAATCACAAATTAAGCATAAATGGAAGTGTAAAATCGAAATGAACAACAAAGCAACATATGAAATATTTACGTGAAAACCCTCTCTCTCCTAAACATAACAATAAAAACAAAGGCAAATTTGGACCCAATAGTTGCAAACAAAATGGTCAAACTCTGTGAATTTTCCAACAGACTTCACAGGAATTCAAGTGGTCGAAACCCTAACTGTCAAGGAACCAACTATCTCAAAAGTTTAACCTGATTGGTAAAGGTCCGGGATTGATTTTATACTCTAAAAATGCCCACCACGCAAATGCCTATTGGGCTTGAAGCATAGATATTGAACAGGCCCACCTCATACCTTATGCTCAAATTACGTTAATACTAAAAGTGGGGACTTTTGAAATTCGAACTCATTACCTCTTGATCAACCTGGCTTTGATACCATTGAGAAACCAACTATCCCAAAAGCTTAAGCTAATAGGTGAAGGCCTATGATTAATTTTATACTCTAACACCAACAAGACATAAGCCCAAACCAATTCAACAAAATACCTACTACGCTCATATCTTGGAAACAGCCTCTCGTTAGGGTATCACCCTGAAGGGGTAAGGCTGCATACATCCCACCCCTCATAAACTCTGCTTATGCGGGAGACCTTGAGGCACTGGGTATGTTGTTGTTGTTGTTGTCGTACCTACTACGTTCATATATGAAAGCACCAATTTCAAGCCCAAAACGATAGGAAAACAGATTAAATGAAAACAAGCAGCTAAATTTTGGTACAATAGGGAAATCAAAATAGGGAGGAAGAAGAGCACTGTTAAATTTCACGAGGCTTTCCTAACCCATAAAGTTGGCATACATAAGATCCACATATAAGCCCAAATGAAGTTTCATCCTGAAACCAATTGACCTTAAATGGAGTAATCTGATAAGCTTATACATTGATTTATTTTCTCTCACAACTTCTCGTAAATATTTTTCCATCTTTCTTTTTAGCGTTGAGTGCCTTCCGAAATAGCCTCTCTACACGCTAACACTCTTGGAGTAGTATTACATACATCTTACCTTCTTCAAACCCTGCTTTGACAGGAACCTCTTTGAGGCATCGGGTGGTCGTTGTTGTTATCGTCTCTCACAACTCCTACATGGAGTTCTCACTAGACACACACGTGAAATCCTTAACATAGCAAAATGTGAAATTGGGAAGAAATCTAAACAATTGTTGAAGCTTCTAATTAGATCATACCCAGAATTGAAATAACAGGAAGAATCAAGCTTTACAAAGAATTGTAGAAATTGAGACCGAAAGGAATTGAATGTCAGGTAGGACTAGCAGGTAAGAGAGAGAATTGGCGGTTACTTGCCCCTTCGTTATTGTCTTTGTCTAGCAGAAACGTTCCGCCAACACTGAACCGGAGATAGCCGGTTACCGGTTTTTCTATATCAAACGGTTCAAGATTTCTTTTTTCTATTTTTTCTTTGATTAGTGCGCCACCGTCCTTTCACCGGCGAACCGGACATTTAACGGCGGAGGATGATTGGATGACGGCGGGGGTGCCGGCGGTGGGTCTACGGTAGGCCTTTGCGCGGAGTTATTGACACGTCTTCATCTTTCTTTCTTTTTTTTTCTTTTTCAAATTAGTCGTTCATTTCTTATTAAAAAAAAAGGGAAATCGTACGGATTGGACCCCCCAGCCCCCCCTTAATGTTTTTTAGATCCCTTTAACCTTAAATAGACTTTTTTGGACAAAAATGCCCTCCCATCTCACCCCCCCCCCCATCCGTCCTCTGTCTTTCTCTCTCCTCATTTAATGCAAGGCAGGCAAAAGTACACTTTTTTGACTTTTCACTCTCATTTTCTTCATTTTTTTTTTCCTTTTGAATTTTTTTTTGTCAAAAAAAAATGTAATTTCCAAATTTGCCCTATCTTCTTCTTCCCTCCCAGACCTTGTTTAGGTGTGCTTGAAGTAATTAATAAAATCATACACTGTGTATGATGCATTATAATGCTGTAAAGTGAACTCATACAGGTGTATCACAAGAAATTAGTGGTAAACGACTTATCATACACAATGTATGATAGGTTATAATGGCATAAAATCAACTTTTGTTGTTTTTTTTCAAGTAATTAGACGTACAGTGGGATGAAATCGAATCATACACTGGGTATGATGCGTTTTAATGGTGTAAAATGAACTTATTCAGGTGTATTCTAAGCAATTAGTGGTAAATGACTTGTCATACACAATGTATGATAGGTTATAATGGCAAAAAATTAACTTTTGCTGTTTTTTTCAAGTAATTAGGGGTATAGTGGTCTGAAATCGAATCATACACTGGGTATGATGCGTTTTAATGGTGTAAAATGAACTTATTAAGGTGTAGTTCAAGCAATTAGTGGTAAATGACTTATCATACACAATGTATGATACGTTATAATGGCATAAAATTAACTTTTGCAGTTTTTTTTCAAGTAATTAGGGGTACGGTGGGCTGAAATCGAATCATACAATGGGTATGATAAGTTAAAATGGTTTAATATGAAGCTTTTCAGGTATGTTTCAAGTAATTAGTGGTAAATAAATATCATACACAAATTATTATAGGTTTTAATGGTATAAAATCAACTTTTGCTCTTTTTTCAAGTAATTACTCTTACAGTGGGCTGAAATCTAATCATACAATGGGTATGATTCTCTGAAATGGTCTAAAATGAACCTTTTCAGGTTTTTTTAAAACAATTAGTGGTAAATGACTTATCATACACAATGTATGATAGGTTATAATCGCATAAAATCAACTTTTGCTGTTTTTTTTCAAGTAATTAGACGTACAGTGGGATGAAATCGAATCATACACTGGGTATGATGCGTTTTAATGGTGTAAAATGAACTTATTCAGGTGTATTACAAGAAATTAGTGGTAAATGACTTGTCATACACAATGTATGATAGGTTATAATGGCAAAAAATCAACTTTTACTGGTTTTTTCTTCTAATTACTGTTACAGAGGGCTGAATCGAATCATACAATGGGTATGATGAGTTAAAATGGTTTAATATGAACCTTTTCAGTTATGTTTCAAGTAATTAGTGGTAAATTACCTATCATACACAAATTATTATAGGTGTTAATGGCATGAAATCAACTTTTACAGATTTTTTTAGGAAATTAGTGGTATAGTGGTCTGAAATCGTATCATATACTGGGTATGATGTGTTTTAATGGTGTAAAATGAACTTATTCAGGTTTATTTCAAGCAATTAGTTGTAAATGACTTATCATACACAATGTATGATACGTTATAATGGCAAAAAATTAACTTTTGCTGTTTTTTTCAAGTAATTAGGGGTAAGTGGTCTGAAATCTAATCATACACTGGGTATGATTTGTTTTAATGGTGTAAAATGAGCTTATTCAGGTGTATTACAAGAAATTAGTGGTAAATGACTTGTCATACACAATGTATGATAGGTTTTAATGGCATAAAATCAACTTTTACTGGTTTTTTTAACTAATTACTGTTACAGTGGGATGAAATCGAATCATACAATGGGTATGATACGTTTTAATGGTGTAAAAGGAACTTATTCAGGTGTTTTTCAAGCAATTAGTTGTAAATGACTTATCATACACAATGTATGATAGGTTATAATGGCAAAAAATCAACTTTTGCTGTTTTTTTCAAGTAATTAGGGGTACAGTGGTCTGAAATCGAATCATACACTGGGTATTATGCGTTTTAATGGTGTAAAATGAGCTTATTCAGGTGTATTACAATAAATTAGTGGTAAATGACTTGTCATACACAATGTATGATAGGTTTAAATGGCATAAAATTAACTTTTGCTTTTTTTTTCAAGTAATTAGGGGTACAGTGGTCTAAAATCGAATTATAAACTGGGTATGATGCGTTATAGTGGTGTAAAGTGACCTTATTCAGGTATATTAGAAGTAATTAGCGATAAAGAGCTTGTCATACACAATGTATGATAGGTTTTATTGGCATAAAATCAACTTTTGCAGGTTTTTCCATGTATTTATGGGTACAGTTGTCTGAAATCTGCTTATATACGTGTATTTCAAGTTTTATTGGTGTATGATGCACTTCATACACGGTGTATGATGGGTTATATTTGTGTAAAATCAGTGTGTATTTGTGTATTTTTGGGATGTGTATTTAGAAAAAAAAATATACATTTTGAGTATAATAATCCGTACGATTTCCCTTCAAAAAGGCCCTCCCATTCACCCCCCCCCCCCCAACCCGTCCCCTTTCTCTCTCCTCATTTAATGCGCAGCCGATTACTGTACTTTAGCCTCTCCCCACTCCATTTTCTCTCTCTTCATTTAATGCAAAAGTACATATTTTTACTTTATGTTATGTAACTTGCTTCTCACTCTATTCCTCCCTTCTTCTCATTTTCCGCCCATTTACTCACCTCTTATTCATAGTATTTGTTACTTTTCTCTTAATCTGAATTCCCCAAGTCCATTTTTCTCTCAATCTGCTACATTGGGCCCTCGGAAGAAGAAGAAGAAGAAGCCGTTTTAAGATCGTGTTTGAAGTTTCGTGGCATTGCTGTAGGTTCAACGTTGAGTCCTTACACACATTTCACTGTTTTCAGATCAGATACTGAAGGTAACATGACCATTTGCTGACATTGTCGTTAACGTATCCTTGTCCTATGAGGTCGGTGTGTTACAAGTCGTTTATGGTTTATGATTGGTTTAAATGATGTATTATAACTTTCTTTTGGTGTGTTTGGACTCATTAGTGGTGTATGATTAGTCATACATCGTGTATGATAGGTTTTAATGGTGTGAAATCAACTTGTTTAGGTGTGCTTCATGTAAATAGTGTTGTATGATCTATCATACACCGTGTATGATAGGTTTGAATGGTGTGAAATCAATTTGTGTTTGTGTATGTTAAGTAATTAATGGTGTATAATCAGTCATACACTGTGTAGGATTGGGTTTAATGGTGTATAACCAACTTGTGTTTGTGTGTATTAAGTAATTAGTGGTGTATAATCAATCATACACTGTGTATGATTGGTTTTAATGGTGTATAACCAACTTGTGTATGTGTATGTTAAGTAATTAATGGTGTATAATCAGTCATACACTGTGTAGGATTGGGTTTAATGGTGTATAACCAACTTGTGCAGACGTTTTTTAAGTAATTAGTGATTTATGAGCAACCATACACTGAGTATGATTGGGTTTAATGGCGTACAACCAACCTGTGTATATGGTGTATAATCAGTCATACATTGTGTAGGATTGGGTTTAATGGCGTATAACCAACCTGTGTATGTGTATGTTAAGTGTATAATCAGTCATACACTGTGTAGGATTGAGTTTAATGGTGTATAACCATCTTGTGCAGACGTTTTTTAAGTAATTAGTGGTTTATGAGCAACCATACACTGTGTATGATTGGGTTTAATGGCGTATAACCAACCTGTGTATGTGTATGTTAAGTAATTAATGGTGTATAATCAGTCATACACTGTGTAGGATTGGGTTTAATGGCGTATAACCAACCTGTGTATGTGTATGTTAAGTAATTAATGGTGTATAATCAGTCATACACTGTGTAGGATTGGGTTTAATGGTGTATAACCAACCTATGTTTGTGTATGTTAAGTAATTAATGGTGAATAATCCATCATACACTGTGTATGAGAGCTTCAAAGGGTGTATGATGAACTTATTTTGGTGTCTTTTAAGTACAGAATGGTGTATGGCTTACCATACACCATGTATGATAGCTTTGATTGGTCTGGGATGAACCTGTTTTGGTGTCTTTCGTGTATAGAATGTGGTATCCTTAACCATAGACCGTGTATGATTGCTTTAAAAGGTGTGTGATGAACTTGTTTATGACTGTAACGCAAATCATACACCATGTATTCTTTCTTAAAGTAGTGTTATTTGTGTATTATGGTTTTAAACCAATCATACACTGTTTTTAGTGGTTTCAATGCTGTACTTTCATTCCACCTTAGTGTGTTTCATGTCAATTTTGCTTTGATATCATTTTTTTTCTTGCCCACAGTAATGGGTGATGCTGCTATTGTATGCGTTCTGTATGGCGGCCACTTTAGGGAGAGGGCAAAGTACGCTGGTGCAAAATTGGCTTATATTTTTGTGGATGAGAAAACTGACTTCGCTGGTTTGCAAAGGACTGTGGCGGAGGTGATTGGTGCTCAGTTGGATGCGGGTTCAAAGATGCATTTTCAATCTTTCACCGCCGTTCCGGCCGTGCCCTTGTACGATGTCATTGACGATAGGTCCGTTATGTTTTGGAAGGCACTAGCCAAAGAAGATAGGGCGAAGCATCCTTTGATCGTAACTGTAGAGTCATCCAGTGACAGGAATCCTAGCTTCGATTGGCAACGAACTCCCTTTCAAACAATTCCCGATGGTGACGAGAATAGTGGCTGTTCGCACCCTGAGGTTCCCGAGACTTCTGGTGGATGTATGGATGCGGGGATGGAAGAAGCAGCCCGTGTAGATGCATCTGATGTAGAATTGAACATGCCTACTGTGACGGTTGAGGCAACAGCAACAGGTGGAGATTGGGAAAATTCCAATCAAAGTGCATGGGATAATTTGGACAATATCAATTTATCCCAGGTGCAACCGACTGTACCTGATGCCTCACCTCCAGAGGGGCACACTTACGAGCATCGTAATATTTCCCGTAAAGACCCTCTGATTGTCGAACCTGAATTGGAACTGAATGCGGAACCCAGCGGTCAACCCAAATGTCCACCCTGACATCCAAGCTGCTGGTGATCCTCGTTCTGATGATGAGGCTGGCTCCGGTGATGAGAGGAGCCGGATCAACGAGGTATATGCGCAGGGCCGGATGGTTGAGGATATTGAAGTCGATCAAATATTTATGAAGAAGAGGGACTTGTTGACTAACCTGGCAGTGATTGCGCTTGGGGAAAAATTTGAATTCAGGAGCTACAAGTCGAACAAATCCTTAACGGTTGTCCGCTGCGCACAAGAGGGCTGCACATGGAGGGTTCGGGCTACGTGTGTAGCAAATGGTGGCTGCTGGATGGTTACAAAAGTAGAAAAGAACCACAACCACCCTAGCGATCTCACCACTGTTAGACACAGGCAGGCAACCAATTGGGTCGTCGGGAAGTGCGTCCACAAGAAACTTGTGAACCCCGGGAGAGTGTTCAAGCCACGGGATGTCATAGATGACATCCGAAGTTGCTACGGTGTCGATATCAGCTACAGTGTTGCTTGGAGGGCGAGAGAGTTTGCATACGACAATGTTAGATTGGGTACGGTCGAAGAGTCCTATGCATTCTTGCCTGCCTATCTGCAAGTCCTCAAACAGACTGACCCCGGTACCACATTTTATTTACAGACAAATGATGAAAGTAGGTTTCAGTACCTCTTCATTGCGTTTGGTGCTTCACTTAATGGGTACCCGGTTTTGCCGGCCGGTTGTGAGCATTGACGCAGCACATCTGAAGGGAAAGTACCGGGGTGTTTTGTTCATGGCCGTTTGCCACGATGCCAACCAGCAAATTTTTCTGATTGCTATCGGCATCGGTGATTCAGAGAATGATGCATCGTGGCATTGGTTCCTCAGTAGGTTGAAGGAAGTAACTGGGGACCCTGCTGGCCATGTCATTGTATCCAATAGACACCGAAGCATCCAACGCGCGGTGGAAGAACTTTTCCCTGTCACATTTCACGGGCTCTGCATGTATTACTTGCTGAACAACTTGAAGGCCAAATTCAAGAGCAATAGGAAGCATTTGGATCAGTACTACTACAAAGCAGCCAAAGCATACAACATTCAAGAATTCCATAGTTTGTTTTTTAGTTTATGTTGTGCCGTACCCGGGGCTAAAGATTACTTGGAAGATGTGGGACTGGACAAGTGGACTCGTTCCCACTCCCCTTGTCGTCGGTACAACATAATGACGACAAACATTTCGGAATCCATGAATGCTGTATTGGTCAAGGTACGTGGCTATCCAATTACAGCCCTTGTTGATGAGTGTAGGCTACTGTTGCAGAGGTGGTTTAACGAAAGAAGAGCCAAGGCTGAAGCTTGCATCAGTACAATGTACCCCGACGTCGAAAAAAATTACAAGACAGATTCAAGTTAGCAAGAACGATGACGGTAAGCTCCGTACATATTGTCTTGTTTAATCCCTACTACGAAGCATGTTTATAGCATGTTGGTGCTCTTCGAGTGTGAAATCCGCTAATTTGGGTGCCCTTCGAGTGTGAAATCCGCTAATTTTGGTGCCCTTCAAGTGTTTCGTTGCTTATGTTTTGTTGTTTTTTTTTAAATTTTTTTTATTTTTCTCATATTTTTGTATTTTGCATGCACCTTGGTTGTTTGACGTGTTTGTCTATTATTGTGATAATGCAGATATTGCGAGCTGATGATCATACGTTCGACGTCATCGATGGGGAGAAAAACTTTGTAATAGATATGTCGCTCTGGACATGTACCTGCCGCAGGTTTCAACTTGAGCAGCTTCCATGTGAGCATGCGTTAGCAGTGGTACAGCACAGTCCTTATGCTCTGTACGACTTGTGCTCACCGTACTACAGTAGAGAATATTGGTACGAGTCGTATAGAGGTGTCATCTACCCGATGCCGCACATAAGTGACTGGCGTATCCCTCGTGATGTAGCTGACATGAATCTTCTTCCACCCGACGTTAGAACCTCTTCTGGGAGGAGGTGGAAGAGGAGGATTCCGTCTGTCGGTGAGGAGCGTGTTCATCAAAAGTGCAGTCGGTGCAAGGAACACGGGCATATCCGATCCACGTGCAAGAATCCAATTGCTCTGCATCCTAATGGCGAATGCACCTCATCCAACTCCGGCCGTCCATCTCAAGTCCCTCCTCCAAATTAACTTATAGTCTTCAAATGTATAAATTTTACTTGTGACATACCTATATAATTTCGTTTTACCATAGGATTTACATTGTACATTACCATAGGATTTACGTTGTATCCAGTGTACTGAAAATTGTCGGAAGGTTGTGATGTGCACGTAATAGGGTAATGAAAATTGTGTATATTTTCATACTGTTGTATATTCCTATAATGAAAGCTGTCAATGAATTGATTTGAAGTTGGTCCCAATTGTGTGTTCTAAGTGGTTGATATGTTTTTCAAGTGTGTTACGATGTATGTCGACATGCATGGATGGTGTATCGCCACACGTATCAGCATCAAAGGTAATTCATACACCACTAAGTAGTTGAAACACAATTGTAGAAGTTGATTTCACACCATTAAGACTTGTCATACACTAAGTATGGTAAGTCATACACCACTAAGTAGTTGAAACACACTTGTACAAGTTGATTTCACACCATTAAGACTCATCATACACTAAGTATGGTAAGTCATACACCACTAAGTAGTTGAAACACACTTGTACAAGTTGATTTCACACCATTAAGACTTGTCATACACTAAGTATGGTAAGTCATACACCACTAAGTAGTTGAAACACACTTGTACAAGATGATTTCACACCATTAAGACTCATCATACACTAAGTATGGTAAGTCATACACCACTAAGTAGTTGAAACACACTTGTACAAGTTGATTTTACACCATTAAGACTTGTCATACACTAAGTATGGTTAGTCATACACCACTAAGTAGTTGAAACACACTTGTACAAGTTGATTTCACACCATTAAGACTCATCATACACTATGTATGGTAAGTTATACACCACTAAGTAGTTGAAACACACTTGTACAAGTTGATTTCACACCATTAAGACTCATCATACACTATGTATGGTAAGTCATACACCACTAAGTAGTTGAAACACACTTGTACAAGTTGATTTCACACCATTAAGACTTATCATACACTATGTATGGTAAGTCATACACCACTAAGTAGTTGAAACACACTTGTACAAGTTGATTTCACACCATTAAGACTTGTCATACACTAAGTATGGTAAGTCATACACCACTAAGTAGTTGAAACACACTTGTACAAGATGATTTCACACCATTAAGACTCATCATACACTAAGTATGGTGAGTCATACACCACTAAGTAGTTGAAACACACTTGTACAAGTTGATTTCATACCGTTAAGACTCATCATACACTATGTATGGTGAGTCATACACCACTAAGTAGTTGAAACACACTTGTACAAGTTGATTTCACACCGTTAAGACTCATCATACACTATGTATGGTGAGTCATACACCACTAAGTAGTTGAAACACACTTGTACAAGTTGATTTCACACCATTAAGACTCATCATACACTATGTATGGTGAGTCATACACCACTAAGTAGTTGAAACACACTTGTACAAGTTGATTTCACACCATTAAGACTCATCATACACTATGTATGGTGAGTCATACACCACTAAGTAGTTGAAACACACTTGTACAAGTTGATTTCACACCATTAAGACTCATCATACACTATGTATGGTGAGTCATACACCACTAAGTAGTTGAAACACACTTGTACAAGTTGATTTCACACCATTAAGACTCATCATACACTAAGTATGGTAAGTCATACACCACTAAGTAGTTGAAACACACTTGTACAAGATGATTTCACACCATTAAGACTCATCATACACTAAGTATGGTAAGTCATACACTACTAAGTAGTTGAAACACACTTGTACAAGTTGATTTCACACCATTAAGACTCATCATACACTATGTATGGTAAGTCATACACCACTAAGTAGTTGAAACACACTTGTACAAGTTGATTTCACACCATTAAGACTCATCATACACTATGTATGGTAAGTCATACACCACTAAGTAGTTGAAACACACTTGTACAAGTTGATTTCACACCATTAAGACTCATCATACACTATGTATGGTAAGTCATACACCACTAAGTAGTTGAAACACACTTATACAAGTTGATTTCACACCATTAAGACTCATCATATACTATGTATGGTAAGCAAAACACTACTAAGTATTCGAAACACTATAATTGCCACAACTATCAATGAAATTGTGTACCAAGCAATATAAATGCCCTTGTTGATTTATATGGATGAGGCTGACCGGTTGGGGTGGTTGGTGGTTGAACATTGAATGTTCAGGGGTCATAATGGACTACAAAGCAAGGCATTTAATAACCTCAACTACCACCTACTTTATCATACCCCTCTCCCACGGTTCTCCCCTTATAAAGGGATAAGATGGACAGGAAGCCAAGCATATACGGTCCTCAATATATCGACCCGTTTAAATTCCTAATGTAAGTGGCTCTAGCAGCGGCGGTGGTGGGCCAGTGACAGCTGAGACACAAAGAGAGGTGGCACTTCTACGGATCATGTTTCATCAACAGCCTACCAAGCAATTAGTGGTGTATGATCAATCACACATGGTGTACGGTGTATGATGAGTTGTAATGGTGTGCAGTTCATCCGCATGATAAGGATCTTGAACTTTGTATGCATACAGTGGATGCACTTTACAGACAACATATGCAGAGGGACAACTGTATGTAGTTCCAGCAGTTATATATGTCCAGTTTGTCATACAAATTGTATGCAGGGTTTTAATGTGTGTCAAGTTCTACATATCATACACAGTGTATGACGAGTTTTATGTATGGTAAAATCACGGGCTGTGCATGTATTTTTAAGTTTGTTGAAAATTATTGGTGTCACACCATTAATACGCTGTATATGATGAGTTATATGGGTGAAAAATCAAGTTCTACAATTGTGTTTTAGGTACTTAGTGGTGTATAACCAATCATAAACGGTGTAGGATGAGTTTTAAAGGTTAATAACAACCTTTGCACGTGTGAATACATCAATAGAAAAATACAACAACATCGAAATATCTGTAAACTTACATACAACTTTCAATATAATGAATACAATGTAAATCCTTTGGTACAAGTATGCATTTTTACTACACCATTTGAAAATACATCAATAGGAACATACAACAACATCGAAATATACAATATTACATACAACTTTCAACATAATGAATACAATGTAAATCCTTTGGTACAAGTATGCATTTTTATTACATACAACTTTCAGTATAATGAAAACAATGTATAATGAATAACGTAATTTTATTGACATGTATGCATTTGAAGCCGTTTATTCCTTCCGTGTCTGTACAAGTGTACAGAAGTATACAACCGCAATTTTCCCATCTGCTCTTGCGTGCATTGGGAGATGCTCAGTCCTTTGGTAAGCAAAAATTCTATGAACTTTACAATAAAAATTCCACAGTCTGACCTGCAGTTAATATTAATACAGATTTCACAGTCAGAAATTGTACATCATTGCAAGTAATGACTATTTTGCATCCACTTCATAACCAAAAGTCCAAATGAATGGAATAGTAAAATTGCATGGGAAGTAGATGTCATACCCCCCTTGTTGTGGACATTCATTCTGTTTGTAAGTTACCGAGAAAGGCTTGCCCTTAAACTGTATGAGGTCTTTTCGGACATCCCAAAAATTAACCAACGCTAGAGCATGTGGAAGCAATTTTGCAATTGGTTCCACATGTTCTAATCTTGCTGCCCTGGATTTGGCGGCGTACAAGGAATCAAATACCTGTATCCGCCAATCATTAAGATGGATGGCAGCAAGGAACCAATGTTGATTAGGTTGATTAATGGGCATGTATATTCGATCCACGTTGTGGCAGCTGACCCCATACGTGGCATCCCCGGCAAGGAACTTAACGATCAACGAATCAAAGTCAGTAAAAGCTGACTCAAGCGGGATTCCACTGTTTTGAATCTGTTTTAGTATGGGTCCAAATTGAGGAGCAACAGTTGTGTCCGCGCATGTTGCCCTCTGGTCGAATTGCTCTGGCCACTGATGTTTCTTCTCCAAAATGTAGTGCAGAATTACATCCATTTCCTGCGATTCAAAACTAATTAGTTGAGACAAGTTGATTTTACACATATAAAAAAGTTTATTTTACACAGTTGAACCCTATGACTAATCATACACCACTCTTTATTCAAAACACACTAACACAGGTTGATTTTACACCTTTAGCATCAACCATACACGGTGTATGACTAGTAATACAACACTTACTTAATACGCAATAACATAAGTAGATTTAACACAGGTTGATTTTACTTATTAGTTGACAAATGGCAAAACTATCATGATGGGAAACATACCTCATTAGTAAGCCAGGCGTCCTCGTTTCTCAACCGATACCAAAATTGACCCGTCGTCATAGTCAAAACAGAGAAATCCATTCGTTGATCATTAGGTAACGGAAAGGGGGTCTTCAAATCTCTGTAATATACAATACCAAGCACGATATATAAGCATACCACAAGAAAGATGATTTCAGACCACTGTAACAGTAATTACTTGAAAAAACGAGCAAAAGTTGATTTTATGCCATTAAAACCTATCATACATTGTGTATGACAAGTCTTTTACTACTAATTGCTTAGAATACACCTGAATAAGTTCATTTTACACCATTAAAACGCATCATACCCAGTGTATGATTCGATTTCAGACCACTGTAACAGTAATTACATAAAAAAACTGCAAAAGTTGATTTTATGCCATTAAAACCTATCATACATTGTGTATGCCAAGTCATTTACCACTAATTTATTGTAATACACCTGAATAAGCTCATTTTACACCATTAAAATGAATCATACCCAGTGTATGATTCGATTTCAGACCACTTACCCCTAATTACTTGAAAAAAAACTGCAAAAGTTGATTTTATGCCATTATAACCTATCATACATTGTGTATGACAAATCATTTACCACTAATTAATTAAAATACACCTGAATAAGTTCACTTGATACTATTATAGTGCATCATACATAGTGTATGATTTTCTTTCAGACACCACTAATTACTTGAAACACACCTAAGAAAGATGCATTCTAGAAATATTTACATACAAATTATCAAAAAGCATCGTGCAAAATCACACTCACTTAGCGACCGTTGCGTGGAAACTTTTGTAAATATCTTCAAAATCTTCTATGTCTTTGTCGGAGGGAGGCTGGAATGGATTGAAGGGCAGAACTGGCTCCGATCCAGGATGGGTAATTTTTGCCCGTTTGCTCTTACGCTCCGCAGTCCATTCCTCACCTTTGTACTTGGGGTTTGGCTTGGGGTCCCTCCTCTCTTGCCCCAAACTACACACTATCTCAGACAATGTCAACAAGTTTTCAACGCCTTCCACATGCGGTGACGATGGTTCCTTGAAGACATTTTCCTCGGCCCTAGATGGCATAGCACATAGCAAAAGTCAATAAGCATCAACATGCATGAAAACATAACAAATTGGGACACTAACAAGGAATCTAGTGTCTTACCCAGTACGTACAGGAGAAACTATTATGGCTTGCTCAATCGGGGATGGATGAGCGGAAGCCGATGAACATAAGTGCGGCGATGCGGCCTGCGCTTGACGGTCTGAGAGCATCTCCTTAATCAGTGCATCCTGAGCCTCAAACCGTCGTTCGTACATTTGCAGCATTCGCTGGTGTGCTTCAAGCTGCATCCGTACCATTTGCATCTCTTTATCCATCGCTTCGAGTCTCTCCATAACCTGCAATAAGTCCTCCAAATTGGCATAATCAGCAAATTTGAATAATGTAGTATCCACACGGATAAAAATGCGATTAAATAAAAACAAAATAATTCATCATACCGATTGGTCCGCCGAATTGGTTGACGTAGGATACAGGTCCTCCCTGGATGCCGGCAACGGAGGTTGAGTTGCCAATGGTTGTGGCTCCTCACCAAGCTCTGCTGGCATTGCCATAACAGGAGATTGAAACCCCTCCTCAGCATCCTCAGCATAGGGAATGCCTTGTAGATTAGGCTGACCGGCTTCCGCACTCGTCAGTCTAATCGGTTCGGCATTCAATTGCTCATCAAAGGAAGATATATCATATACACGTTAGTAAAATTACAAAACACACTTCTAACCCAAAATATATGAAACATACAGTAGTAAAACAATAACAACATAGTGTATTTATTACCTGATCAAATACCGTTGAGAGCAGAGCGGAGTACGGAGCCTTAACAAACATCTTCCAGTTAAGGATCCGCCCAAGAGCCTGGTCGCCAACCCTCACCGCCCCAACCTTGGCAAGTTCTGGAAGGCTTTCCAGGGCAAATATGGAAACCACATCGTAGAACCTGTGGACGGAGTAGGTATTCTCCAAACCGTGGTGCATTCTTGCAGCGAAATCCTTCAGCTTCCGCACCAAGAATTTCCAGCTCAAGGATCCCCATGCAACACGATTGAAAGAGTCCACATCGTCCACGAGGGCCAGGATGTTCAGGTCAATGCCCGTTCGCTTGCGTTTGGCGAACAGTAGACCCTCGACCAGGTACGCAACAGCAAGCTTAACCTGGTCCTCCATGATGGAGCAGGTTCTGCATGCATCAAAAAGCAGCTGCCTAGTCATCCTCCCCCTCATGCCATACTTGGCAACCAGCCTGTTGGGACCACCGCGTACATCTTCCACACCGGCATATCTCAAGCTGGTGAGAATGCAAAACTCCCTCCTCCCAAGGTGCACTACCTTCCCACCAAATAAGAATGATAACTCCTCGGGATTGGGGTTGGCCACCTGGTAGAGAAGGACAACGTGAATGAGACTATGCCAGAAGCTGACATTGGTCTCACTCAGCCCAAGCAGATGCCCGACATTGTATTGTGAGGCAAGGGCAAGCTGTAATGCAAAGCACTCTTAGTTAATATGGTATCATAAATTTCATTGTCAAAAGTCAACATAATTAAAATGGATACAGTGTCAAACCTTGGCTTCGTCGTCCTTCAAGATTTCCTTTATCTCCGTAACAACCTTGGTTGACAAACCTATTTGGTTGATTTGGAGGAATTTCCAGAAACCCCTCGGGAAAATGTAATCAACCTCAACGGCAGGACGGCTCTTCCTACGTGTGTAAAATGCCATCTGAAATAAAAGCAATACACCATTAACTGAACACAAACAGACACACTTTGGTTCTACACCATTGAAACAAATTATACAGAGTGTATGATTGATTATACACCACCACTAATTACTTATAATACACAAACACAAGTTGGTTATACACCATTAAAACCAATCCTACACACTGTATGGTTGCTCATATGAAACATGCAGAAGTTCATTATACCACAAAGGTCGATTTTACGTGAAAAAAAACCACAAAACATGCAGAAGATCATTTTACACAAATAAAAAACACTAATCACAAAGCCACTAACACCAAAACCCTAAACCCTAACAAATACTATGCACTATGTTCAGGAAATGGTACAAAACAAACGGATATTATACATTGGAGCACCAAAACCCTAAACCTTACAAAAATAACTCTTACTCACCTTCGAAAATGGTGATTAAAGACTGGAGCAGCTATAGATCAAGGATGAAGGTGTGAAAACAGAGGTCAGACCCACGGGAACGACAATCGCAGCTGAAGTAGAGGAGAAAGAGGATGAACAAATTCGGAAAGAGGAGAGAGAGAATAAACGGGTGAGAGAAAGAGGAGAGTGACTGGTGGCTTGTAAAACAAGTTGCTTATGGGGAAGACAGAAAGGCGGGAAGGGGTTTTACAGCTGTAAGTAAATGAGGCGAGAGCAGGGGTACGGATGGAATGGCATTAAATGAGGAGAGAGAAAGGGGACGGGTTGGAGGGGGGGGTGAATGGAAGGGCCTTTTTGAAGGAAAATCGTACGGATATACTCAAAATGTATATTTTTTTTCCAAATACACATCCCAAAAATACACAAATAAACGCTGATTTTACACAAATATAACCCATCATACACCGTGTATGAAGTGCATCATACACCAATAAAACTTGAAATACACGTATATAATCAGATTTCAGACCACTGTACCCTTAAATAAATGGAAAAACCTGCAAAAGTTGATTTTATGCTATTAAAACCTATCATACATAGTGTATGACAAGATCTTTACCGCTAATTACTTCAACCATACCTAAATAAGGTCATTTTACACCATTAAAACGTATCATACCCAGTGTATGATTCGATTTCAGACCACTGTACCCCTAATTACTTGAAAAAAATAGCAAAAGTTGATTTTTTGCCATTATAACCTATCATACATTGTGTATGATAAGTCATTTACAACTAATTACTTGAAAAACACCTGAATAAGTGCCTTTTACACCATTAAAATGTTTCATCCCACTGTAACAGTAATTAGTTAAAAAAACCAGTAAAAGTTGATTTTATGCCATTAAAACCTATCATACATTGTGTATGACAAGTCATTTACCACTAATTTCTTGTAATAAACCTGAATAAGCTCATTTTACACCATTAAAACGAATCATACCCAGTGTATGATTCGATTTCAGACCGCTTACCCCTAATTACTTGAAAAAAAACTGCAAAAGTTGATTTTATGCCATTATAACGTATCATACATTGTGTATGATAAGTCATTTACCACTAATTGCTTGAACTAAACCTGAATAAGTTCATTTTACACCATTAAAACGCATCATACCCAGTGTATGATACGATTTCAGACCACTATAGCACTAATTACCTAAAAAAATCTGTAAAAGTTGAATTCATGCCATTAACACCTATAATAATTTGTGTATGATAGGTCATTTACCGCTAATTACTTGAAACATACCTGAAGAGGTTTATATTTAACAATTTTAACTCATCATACCCATTGTATGATTCGATTCAGCCCTCTGTAACAGTAATTAGAAGAAAAAACAGTAAAAGTTAATTTTTTGACATTATAACCTATCATACATTGTATATGATAAGTCATTTACAACTAATTGCTTGAAAAACCCTGAATAAGGTCACTTTACACCACTATAACGCATCATACCCAGTTTATGATTCAATTTCAGACCACTGTACCCCTAATTACTTGAAAAAAACAGCAAAAGTTGATTTTATGCCATTTAAACCTATCATACATTGTGTATGACAAGTCATTTGCCACTAATTTATTATAATACACCTAAATAAGCTCATTTTACACCATTAAAACGCATAATACCCAGTGTATGAATCGATTTCAGACCACTGTACCCCTAATTACTTGAAAAAAAAGCAAAAGTTGATTTTTTGCCATTATAACCTATCATACATTGTGTATGATAAGTCATTTACAACTAATTGCTTAAAAACACCTGAATAAGTTCCTTTTACACCATTAAAACGTATCATACCCATTGTATGATTCGATTTCATCCCACTGTAACGGTAATTAGTTGAAAAAACTAGTAAAAGTTGATTTTATGCCATTAAAACCTATCATACATTGTGTATGACAAGTCATTTACCACTAATTTCTTGTAATACACCTGAATAAGCTCATTTTACACCATTAAAATGAATCATACCCAGTGTATGATTAGATTTCAGACCACTTACCCCTAATTACTTGAAAAAAATAGCAAAAGTTGATTTTTTGCCATTATAACGTATCATACATTGTGTATGATAAGTCATTTACAACTAATTGCTTGAAATAAACCTGAATAAGTTCATTTTACACCATTAAAACACATCATACCCAGTATATGATACGATTTCAGACCACTATACCACTAATTTCCTAAAAAAATCTGTAAAAGTTGATTTCATGCCATTAACACCTATAATAATTTGTGTATGATAGGTCATTTACCACTAATTACTTGAAACATAGCTGAAAAGGTTCATATTAAACCATTTTAACTCATCATACCCATTGTATGATTCGATTCAACCCTCTGTAACAGTAATTAGAAGAAAAAACCAGTAAAAGTTAATTTTTTGCCATTATAACCTATCATTCATTGTGTATGACAAGTCATTTACCACTAATTTCTTGTAATACACCTGAATAAGTTCATTTTACACCATTAAAACGCGTCATACCCAGTGTATGATTCGATTTCATCCCACTGTACGTCTAATTACTTGAAAAAAAACAGCAAAAGTTGATTTTATGCAATTATAACCTATCATACATTGTGTATGATAAGTCATTTACCACTAATTGTTTTAACAAAACCTGAAAAGGTTCATTTTAGACCATTTCAGAGAATCATACCCATTGTATGATTAGATTTCAGCCCACTGTAACAGTAATTACTTGAAAAAACGAGCAAAAGTTGATTTTATACCATTAAAACCTATAATAATTTGTGTATGATATTCATTTACCACTAATTACTTGAAACATACCTGAAAAGCTTCATATTAAACCATTTTAACTCATCATACCCATTGTATGATTCGATTTCAGCCCACCGTACCCCTAATTACTTGAAAAAAGAACTGCAAAAGTTGATTTTATGCCATTATGTATGATAAGTCATTTACCACTAATTGCTTGAGCTATACCTTAATAAGTTCATTTTACACCATTAAAACGCATCATACCCAGTGTATAATTCGATTTCAGACCACTATACCCCTAATTACTTGAAAAAAATAGCAAAAGTTAATTTTTTGCCATTATAACCTATCATACATTGTGTATGACAAGTCATTTACCACTAATTGCTTGGAATACACCTGAATAAGTTCATTTTACACCATTAAAACGCATCATACCCAGTGTATGATTCGATTTCATCCCACTGTACGTCTAATTACTTGAAAAAAAATAGCAAAAGTTGATTTTATGCCATTATAGCCTATCATACAGTGTGTATGATAAGTCGTTTACCACTAATTTCTTGTGATACACCTGTATGAGTTCACTTTACAGCATTATAATGCATCATACACAGTGTACGATTTTATTAATTACTTCAAGCACACCTAAACAAGGTCTAGGAGGGAAGAAGAAAGGGCAAATTTGGAAATTATGTTTTTTTTTTGACAAAAAAAAATTCAAAAGGAAAAAAAAATGAAGAAAAGGAGAGTGAAAAGTCAAAAAAGTGTACTTTTGCCTGCCTTGCATTAAATGAGGAGAGAGAAAGAGAGAGAGAGAGAGAGAGAGGACGGAGGGGGGGGGGTGAGATGGGAGGGCATTTTTGTCCAAAAAAGTCTATTTAAGGTTAAAGGGGTCTAAAAAATATTAAGGGGGGGGCTGGGGGGTCTAATCCGTACGATTTCCCAAAAAAAAATAGTCAATCATTTTTGTAATTTTGTAAAATAAATTTTTTTTTTTTTGGTATTTAACTTTTTTTTTTTTTTTTGAGAATGGTAAAAACAAAGGGATCAGCTTCAAATCCCCCTTCTAAACACGGGGCGGCCTGAAGCTTCAGAACGAAAAATAAGGATGAGGGTGCCAAAAGGATCCAAATTTCCAACTAGGAAATCCGGCCCTCACCGGCCACTAAGTCTGCAGATCTGTTAGCTTCTCCATACACATGAGAGAAAGAGAAAAATTGCAGACTTTGACGAATTAACCTAATATCCTCCATGATGGCACGGATTTCACTGGGGCAAACAAACCTACCCTCAAGGGTTATGATCACCACCTGGTTTTCTCCTTCCAAAATAACACATGAAGCACCCCTCTGAATAGCCTCTAAGATTCCATCGCTAGCAGCTAACGCTTCAGCCACAATGATTGGGGCATTACTCAGTCTTCTAGAGCCACTCAGAATGATCTCGCCTCTATGGTTTCAGATGATGAATCCAGTAGCAGCTTCAGATCCACGTCTGAACCCATCGAAGTTCACCTTCCACCAACCCTCATTTGGGGGGACCCAGGTAACCCATGCATTCATAACTTTGCTCTTGGTGGCCTCCTTAGTAGAGGAGCAATCAAAAAAATCAAGCATGTTCTTGCACTTCCACTCCAAACACATGGCTCGGGCCCTATTGACTGTCTGGATCGAGAGGGAGTTCTCACCCCTGAATATAGCCAAGTTCCTGTCCTTCCAAAGACCCCAATAGAGAACCGCAAAACTTTCTGCATCGTTTCTTCCCCGTCTTGATCTCAGTTCGTCTTCAATCTTGTAGTTGGATGGCTCAGTAATACCCCAGCCAGCAACAGCTGCATTCCTCCAGACATCCTTGGCGCTGGGGCAATTTAGGAGAATGTGAGATATGTCCTCCATACTAGCCTTGCACCAAATACACTCATCATTCCAGTTAGGGATTCTCGCTTCGTCATTTGTTCCCTAATGGCCAGACAATTGTTCAAGACTTGCTAGATGAAGACTTTCACTTTTAGATGGATATTCATGTTCCAGATCCACTTGAATTCACAGCTGTTTCTATCTTCCCAACTCAAGTTATGAGCCAGCCAGTTTGCAGACTTCACACTAAATTCCCCAGAACTCGTGAAGCCCCAACACAAATGGTCTTCTGTCCATTTCTTTGGGAGAGGCACCCCTAGAATAGTATGCAAAATGTCTTCAGACACAATAGCACTCAGAGCCTCTCTATTCCATTCCCCATCAATAATGAAGTCTTTTACTTTGAGAAAAATATCAATGACATCCCCATTCATCCCTTGATTCTCTAACAGCCGGCCATTTAAAACCACCAATCAATCCAGAAATTTATGCGGGCACCATTACCCACCCTCCACTTAAGGCCTTTCCTCATAAGCGAGCGAGTATCCAGGATGCCTTTCCATGCCGGAGAGTCGGAATTCTTCTTCCTGTACTCAAAAAGATGCTTACCCTTGAGATATTTATCTCTGACTAGCTTGACCCATAAATTGTCTTCATTCATCAGAACTCTCCATCCCAATTTGCAAAGGAAAGCTTGGTTTACAACTTTCATCTTACGAAGCCTAAGCCCTCCTGCACTCCCGGGTTTACAGACCTTACTCTTAGCTGCAAGATCAATTCCTTTCCTATTATCCTTATTCCAGAAGAACTGTCTACATATTCTATCTCCCTGCTTGCAGACTGTCTTTGGCAATCTGAAGCACTGCATGATGTGGCTTGGCATAGTTTCGACTGAAGCCTAAATTAGCGTGGCAGACTTTCGATTCCATTCCAGAGATTAGATCCCCGGATACCTAGGAGAGGAACCTTCCAGTCCCAAAAATGCACCCGAGAAATTTTCCCAACATGTTTCTATTCGGAATCCTCAAGATGTCACTCATCCACTGTTTGTGCTGTCTCTCTACATTGGTAGAAAAAAACAGCAGAAGACTTTGCTCTGTTAACCAGAAGACGTGTTGTTTAATCTTTGAGCTGCTTCTACCTTCACTTCACAGAATAGAAGGCAGTCATCAGCGAAGAATAATCCTGGAATTTGCACAGCTCCTCTTGCTATTCTGACACCAATACCTGTTTTCCTTACCATACAAAGCTCCTGGAGATTGGTTTCCAGGACTTCATGGCACAAGATGAACAAATACAGAGATAGCAGGTCTCCTTGGCGAAGACCCCGGGACGGGGAGAACCACCCCATGGGTTTGTCATCAACTAGAATTGAAAAGGACGTTGTTAACATACATTCCATAACCCAGCCGATCCACTTCTCATGGAAGCCCAACTTCTTCGGGGCCTCGGCTAGAAACTGCCACTTTATTCTATCATAAGGCTTTTCCATGTCGAGTTTAGCTGCGATCTAGCCCGATTTCCCCTATTTTCTTTTAAAAGTTGCCATGATTTCATGGGCAACCAGGATATTATCCTGGATTGACCTTCCTGGAACAAATGCTGCCTACCACTGAGACACCACCTTTCCAAGCATTGGTTTCAACCGGTTAGCTAGAAGCTTGGCAATAATTTTATACAGAACATTACATAGGCTGATAGGCTAATAGTGGTTTACCGTTTGGGGGTAGTCTTTTTTGGGAATCAAAGTTATGAAGGTGTGGTTTACTTCCTAGAGCAGGGAACCCTCCCCACTCCCTTAGCGTGGCTCTGATGGCATTAAAGATATCTTTCCCCACCAGACCCTAATAGGTCTAGAAGAAGAAAGCTGAAAACCATCCGGGCCTAGCGTTTTGTTTATGGTCATACTAAAAACAGCGTCCTTAACCTCCATGTTCGAGACTTCAGAGATTAGGCGACTGTTGTCATCATCTATTGCTCTTTTTTTCATAGGTTCCAGGGAGGGGAAGGAGGATCTACTTCCTTTAGTCCTGAACCTATTCTTAAATTCCCAGATGAAAATATTTTCGATCTCATTCTTTTCAGAGACTGAGATTCCTAGCTCATTTTTAATTTCAATGATGCCTCGTCTCCTTCTTTTTGCCATTCCTTACGGCAAAACTTAGCACAGTACTTATGATTAAAAAATAAGAGTTTCTCCCTCTACAAGAACAGACGTTTGAGTTTTTGGTTTAGATGTGGATCGTTAGGTCGGTCCACCAATCTGTCCTGGACCTCTCGAATTCTGTGTTCATTCTTTCAACATTGTTCTTAACCCTACAACAACAACAATCCTAGTGCCTCAAGGGCTCCCGCAAAAGCGGGGTCTGGAGGGGGGGGGGGGGGGGGGGGGGGGAGGGGTAGATGTACGCAGCCTTCCCCCTTCAGGGTGTGAACCTGAAGAGAGGCTGTTTCTGAGGACCCCCAACCTGAGAGGAAAGTCTTCATCGCCTCATGGAGACCGGTGAGCAATGGATTGTGAGTAATAAGTCATGAGAGCAAAAGAGTAAGCCATAGAATAAAAATGGCCTAAAGGAGACTATGAGGCATAACCTGTCCTCAAAGACAGCTAGAATAAGCAAATATGCCAAATAAACAAATAAGCAAATACTTGATTATGTCTTTATTTTTCTTAAGACCTTTTTTAATGAACTTTAGTCTCTGGGTAATTTCGAATAGTCTAGAGCTCCTAAACCTGGTATGCCAGGCATGCCTGACAATACCTTCAGTAACTCTAAACTTTGCCCATCCCGCTTGAAAACGAAATGGCGGGGCCTTGGTAAGACCCTCTTCGCCCATACATAGGATCATCGGGGAATGATCCGGTACCGGGCCGAATCCGTTATATACAAAGGCATTAGGGAAGCAAAGGTTCCAATCACGATTAACCAAGGCCCTGTCCAGTTTTTCCTGAATATAAGTTTCATTGATTAATTTTGCCCAGGTAAATTTTTGTCCTGACCAAGCGAGCTCCGATTGCCCAAATTTGGAGCACCAACCCCTAAGGCATGCAAACCTCCGAGAAGAGGGCGGAGGCCCCCCAAGTTTGTCCTCCGGGCTTCGTAACTCATTAAAATCACCTATAAAGCACCATGGGAAGTTATTCAAAGTGTTAAGTTCCAAAAGATCGTTCCAAAAAGCATCTTTTTTCCTGCTCCTTTGCCGGGGTGTAAACAAAGAACACCGCGCCATTTTTGTTTCCAACCTTATCTCTTACTATGGTATGAGCAATCCTATGGTCCCCATACTGGATGCTTACCTCGCACTGGTTGGAATTCCACAAGAGCCAAAGCCCACCCACATGGTTGACCGGAGGGGTGTAATGGCTCTTGTCAAATCCAAGTCTCACGTGTATTCTTTCTAGGGGTTGATTACTCACAAGCGATTCCAGGATCGAAATCAAATTAGGCCTGAATTTTTTGATTAGGCCCTCGAGTTCTTTGTTGGGGTGCCCCTCGGGCTAAACCTCGGATATTCCAAACAAGGATCTTCATGATAACATTAAAAGGATACGAGTTGGCCCATACTACCAACAAGATAGCCCAAGGCTATTTTTCATTGCCCGAAGGCGTCCATGATCCCAAAGTTTTCTCCATACCACACAGCCAATGCTAACCCACAAGAGCCCAAAGCTCGCTCCCAAAAACAAAAAGGGAGAAGCAAATAAGAAAAACGCACCTGGGAGCAGAAGCCCTACATGCAACATTACCTCCCTCTTCAGGAAGCTGGGGTAGTTTCATACAGCTGCAAAAATCCTTGAAGACACTCAACAAATATTGGGGATGACCCATCTCCCTCTTAAAAACCAAAAACAGCCACCCGACCGTGGTTAACAGGCAGCAGCCATGCCATGCACAGCCTCTGGTCTCTGACTCAGCACCCCCACTCCTTTTGGGCCCCAAAACCAGCCAAATGGGACCACTAGTGGACAATGTACCACTGCCTCGTTGAAGTACACCCTCTTGTGACACCTTAGCCGGAGCCGCGCCACTAGAGTGCTTCCCTCGCGCAGCCACTCGCCACTATTCGTCCTCCTTGTCCCTCTCACAGTGTTGCACATTCTTTGGTTATCCTCACCCACCCAGTGGAAATTCAACCTCCTACAACGCCATAGCCGATGTCGCTCTACAGGAGACCGAGTCACGCGCCTCCACGAGCGGCCATCAGGGCCAAGAGCACTGTTCATCTTCTCTCTCTCCTCCTCATCGTATCCCTCTTTTCGGCCATCCCTAACCACGCCTTGGTTGTTCTCCATCCGACGATGTCAGATCTGGAGTCGCTCCACCGGAGGTGGTGTCACGCGCCGCCACGCGCAGTCTTCCCGTGGCCAGATCCCTCCCATCTCACTCTATAAAAATGGTATTTAACTCTTTAGTGTTAAATGTTTTTCTTTTTTTCATTAATATTATTTAGTCTAGAATTGAACACTCATATAGGAATTCATTTAAAATTTTACAATTGAGGAAAATAAATTTAGCATTATCAATAAGAATAATACTATTAAAATTTTGGACGATTTACTTGTTAATATCTTGATGTTTATAGAAATAATAAAATTATCTGACATTTTTTATTTATGTTTTTAGTACCTTATGTTTTGTACGTATTAATAAATAGGATCATATCCGTCGAGATGACGTTATTTTCTGAGCAAAAGTTGAGATGGCAAGTCATTTAACTGACCAATAAAGTATGATGAGAAAAATACTCCTTGATAACATTTGAGACATTTTAAATGGATCACAAATGATGTTTTTTTAGTGTAAATATGCGTATAAACATTGTGTTTCATTGTCCTCGTGAACAACAGAATAATCATAGAACTAAACTTTACCGTCTACTGTTAGGCATCAAAACGACGTTGTCTTGGTTAAGGGCAATATTTGTCTCTCCAATATTGGGTTTTGCTGGAGAGAATCCTATTTATTAATACGAACAAAACCTAAAATACTAAAAAAAATAAATCAAAAAGGACAGAGTATAGTTCCTATAGAAAGATTACAAACATCGAGGTACTAAGAAATAAATAACCTTACATTTTAACAGTACCATTCTCGTTGCTAATTTATTCCTCTTTATTACACAATTCCTAATTAATTTTTATATCGTTATTCAATTCCAAATTAATTTTTATATGAGTGGATCTGGAAATCTAGATGCAGGCTCGTCTTTTAGGGTTATGCAGACGATCCTAAGTGGGTTGCTGATCGTGCATTTTTCGAGGCTCGTGATGCCATTGTAGCCGTTGTCATTCCTCCTGCAGCCCCTAGGTTTCCTCCTATCCGTATGAATCTTTGGTCTAGACCACCTACTAGATGGGTCAAGTGCACTTCGAATGCTAGCTAGTTGTCTTCGTCTCATCAAGCGGGTATTGTTGTCTTGGTTAGGGATGATCGGGAAGTTATTATTTCGGGTTGGTGTGCTTCTGTTTTTGCTTGCCTAGCTCTTTGTACAGCTTGCTTGCTCGCTATTCACTATGGTTACTCGTTGTAATTTTTGAAACTGACTGCCTTGAAGTTGTTCGGGTCTTTGAAGACGGGAAGCCTCCTCCTTGGGATATTTTTGCAATCGTTGAAGACATTAAAATTTTACGCATTTCTTTTCTTTCAGTTCGTTTTGTTTGTGTTCTAGAAATGCTAATAGGACAGCCCATGTTGGGGCAAATTTGTATAGTTTGGGAGCGTGTTTCCATGATTAGGTGGATTTTCCCCCATCCTCATTTTCATCTTCACTTGTAAATGATCGTGAGTTATAGATCGCCTTCGGGCCTTTTTGTCCAAAAAAATTCTTTGTCGTATAGTTCAACACCTTTCTAATATTTTTTAAGTTCAATTATCTTTTTTTTTTTGGTTCCAAAATAGTCTCTACTTTTTATTTTACGATAAAATTGATCCCTTGCCTTTTGAATTTTACTTATTTTGGTCAATATGTGAGACTAATTTTGTCATAAGCTTAGATATTATGAATCATTTTGAACCAAAAAAAGATGAGAGATTGATGCAATAAGTTTGAAAATAACCCAATCGAGACGAAAAAGGCAAAAATGGAGCTCATGAATGTTGGAATTATAATCAGGCTAAGCAGCAAGAGCACTTTTTTAGTTGAGTTAGGGTTTCTTAGATTAGTTAGGTATAAGTCTTTTATTCAATTATGGTTTTATTTAATAGAGTTTATTTTTACTAAATCATGTATTAGGTTTAGGGTTTTTGAGTCATGTAGGATTATATTAGGTATAGTTTAAGTTTGAATATGACTGTTTTAAGAGTTTAATAGACCTCGTTTGGTTGCCGCATGAATTGAATTCTTGCTGGAAGTTGTATTTCTCGGGAATTCAATTCATGCGTCAATTTCTCAGGAAATAGGAAAAACATAATTGATTGCTAGGATGGGAAATAGAATTTTCTTCGGGATGTTAGTTAAAAACAAACAAATTAGAAATTACATGGGGGCTAGATAAGTTAATTTTTGTGTTTTGAAGGATTTTATTCAACCTACTTCCTGCATATCAAATAAGAGACAAAATCCGTATTTTCCATGAATTTCTACTTCCCGCATCTACTTCCTGCATACTAAACAAGGCCTAAGAGTAGGATTAAAGGCGTGTTTATAAATAAGCCATTAGAATCTTATTTTTTGAACCTTTTATTTTTTGAACATCTGAGTCTAGAAAACTCACAATCTAAGTCATCAATGGCACATACCTCAAAATATATGCAACATGCGCGGTGGGCGTTAGTGCAAAATTTGTGACTTGAAAACTTATTTCCCTTCAGTTTTTCGTGTGACCCATGTAGTAAGTTTTCAAATTGACAGCTCCCAAATTAGTTGGCTTAGGGTATTAGAAGTTTAAACACCACTATGGATCTTCTTGCTCAAGACATATGTGCTACGAGAATAAGTTAGTTAATAGTACATATCCAACGCTAGAAAAAACCAGGTATTGGTACCCTTTTTTTTTTCCTCTTCTTCAGATATATCATTATGGGAAAAAATGTAGACTTTTTGATTTGGATACTAGAAGCATAGTATTCGTTGTATCAATTTATAAAAATCATCCCAACTAATTTAAGTGTGTATATCAAGCTTGTCAAGATATAGCAAAGAAGAAAATTATCACTTGTGCTAAAATAAAATAAAACTAGAAAATTACAAGCAAGCATCCAACTGTAGTAAACATTTGCGTAATTAGTTTCACTAGTTGGTATAACTCAAATTCAGGCCACATGCTAATCACAAGCAATTTATGCAATCAATCTCAAGCTTCAGCTAGCATTTTAAGAAATCATGCCTCAAGTAAGTGAGTCGAACTTCAGCCCCAAACCCAAATTTTGCATTGCTCTCAATGCAAAGAACTGCAAAGTAAACGATATGAAAGAAAAGAGACAACCTAATGATGATAGTAAGACAACAACAAAAATTGTAGGGTTGAAAAATAAATAACGAAGGAAAAAAAAAAAAGAAACGGTGAAAGTACACAGCTTCAAATGGTTTATATATGTGTGTGTGTGTGTGCGTGTAAGGGGGGCACAATGTTTATGAGAAGGTGAGAGGAGCGAATCTTGGTCATTCATTATAATAGACAGTTAAGATTGATCCTATTTTAGGGGTCCTGAAAAATAAAAAATTAATTTCCACCCCACCCTCCTTCCCTCCCCTAACCCTTCCTTTCTCTCTCTCTCATCCACCACCCACTGTTGCCACCGCTGGTCAACACCGTCGCCACCCATCCACCACTATCCCTCCTTTTTCTCTCTCTTCCAATGCCTCTTTCTCACTCCCCCAAATCCCTTCACCCCCGCCACCTATCGCCGTTGTCGTTGCCCGTCTTCCGCCCCTCCTTTTCTCTCGCTTCCAATACCCCTTTCTCTCTCTCTATACCCCTTCATCCTCCGCCACCCGTCGTGCAGCAGGTGGCGGGGGGTGGAGAGAAAAAGAGGTATTGGAAGAGAGAGAAAAAAAGGGGTGACGGGGCCGGGAGGGGGGGGGGGGAGGAGGCGGCGGGGTGAAGGGATGTGGGGGAGAGAGAAAGAGAGGGGCAACGGCGACTGTGAAGAGATATGGGGAGAGAGAAAAACAGGGGGGCAGCGATGTTGACTGAGGGCGGACCGGCGGTAGCGGCGTTATCCGTCATCAGGTGGTGGGGGTGAGAGAGAGAAAGTGGGGGTGAGAGAGAGAGAGGAAGGGTTAGGGAGAAAACTTTTTTTTTTTGACCCACGGCCAAGATTCGCCTCTCTTATCCTCTTATATATATATATAGGGACCGGCTAGAATGATAATAGAAGTTCTGTAAGAATATGAGAAAATTAAATATACACCGTTGAATCTTAAGTAATATTGATCAATAGTTTTAAGAGGCTCATGATATCCGGAGCCCTACCACCACCCAACGATCACCACCACCGCCACCCACCACCACCACCGCCACCCACCTCTCTGCCACTCCCTCCATCGCCACCCACCACCACAGCCACCGCCACCCATCAGTCTGTCTCTGTCTCATCTCAGATCCCTACGGTCACCACCACCCACAACCGCTGCCGCATCCGCCACCCTTCCCACCGCTGCCGCTTCTCTCCCCCACCCTGCCACCACCACCCGTCTTTCTCTCTCTCCATCCCATCTCAAATCCCAATGGTCACCGCCGTTGCCTCCCACCACCACAGCCACTGCCACCTGCCACCATCGCCGCGGAGGTGATGGGCAGCGGTGGCAATGGTGGTGGGAGGCGGGGATGGTGGCCCTTGGGATTTGAGATGGGATGGAAAGAGAGAGATGCATGGTAGTGAGTCGGTTCCCAAAATAATGTTGAAAAATAAAAAATTAAAAAAATAAAGCTAAAAAATAAATATTTACCAATCTACTGTTGAACCGCGTTTTATAAATGCGGTTATACTGAACCGCGTTCAAAAAACGCGGTTATATCTAAAAATAACCGCATCAAAAAAGAAACAATATGTAAAGCATAAACTGCGTTTAATAAACGCGGTTTACCCATATATAAACCGCTTTTACTAAACGCGGTTTACCCATATATAAACCGCGTTTACTAAAGCTGCGGTTTTCATTATAAATAACAATATAAATAACAAACTAATAGATATATATCAATAACGAACTACTATATAAAAAATAATATAAATAAAACATAAATAAATGTTCAAAAAAATGAAACATAAGTAAATATTACCGTCATATATTTCACTGCTACTAGCTGCTAACTGAGCCTCGTGCTCCTTTTTTCTCTTGCATGTCAATACATTATGACCTTTTCTTTTACAGAACCCACGTGTGACCCTTCGTGTACAGTCATTCGCATCCATTTCATTTTGAATTCGTTTCGAGCGTGGGGGTACTTGACTTCAAGACCCGTGCTTTACAATTATATGAACTGCGACTTGGAGACAGGTTTTAGTCTTACGTGAACCGCGTCTTTAAGACGCATTTTAGTTTTAGATGAACCACATCTTTATGACGCGGTTTAGTCTTAAAATAGTGGACGCGGTTTATTTCCATATGAAACGCGTCTTTAAGACGCGTTTTCTAACTGAAAAAAATATTTTTCTCTTTATTCGGTTATTTTTGGAGTGAACCGCATTTTCTAATCGCGGTTCAACAGCAAATTGGTAAATATTATTTTTTGGCATTATTTTTTTTATTTTTTTATTTTTCAGCATTATTTTGGGAACCGACTCCATGGTAGTGGCGGGGTGACGAAGAGGAGTGACTGCAATGGCGGGGGCGGGTGGCATCAATGGTGGTGGTGGGGGGTGGCGGTGGTGATGACCGTAGGGATCTAAGATGGGTGGCAATGGCGGTGGAGAGGAGTGGCAGCGGCGATGGTAGTGGGTGGCGGAGACAGCAGTGGTGGTTGGCGATGGTGGTGACCGTTGGGTGGTGGTAGGGCTTCGGGCACAATGAGCCTCTTAAAACCATTGATCAATCTTATTTAAGATCTAGTAGTGTAGATTAAATTTTCTCACATTCTAACAAAACTTCCATTCTCATTTTAGCCGCTATATATATGGGGCAAAAGGAAAGAAGGAGTAAAGGAAGGAAATTATTATTTTTTTTAAGACTCAACAAATCTTGACCGTAAATTGTTATTTTTTTAATATCCAACAAATTTTGACCCTCTATTGTAATAGACGGCCAAGATTTGTTGGATATTTAAAAAAATAACAATTTATGGCTCATTCCCCCTTCATGGGGCAAAAGGAAAGAAGGAGTAAGAGAAGGAAATTATATTATTATTTTTTTAATATTCAACAAATCTTAGCCGTAAATTGTTATTTTTTTTAGTATCCAATAAATCTTGGCCATCCATTACAATAGAGGGCCAGAATTGACTCATCGCATTCTCTCACCTTCTCATAAGAACGCCAACATATATATATATATATATATATATATATATATATATATATATATATATATATAGGTGGAGTCCAAGAGATCATGAGTTAGTGAACTAATTGATCAATCGACTGATTGGTTTTCTAGAGAAGGGAGAGTTTAAACCAATTGATCGATTTTGGAAAGAGTACGAGGCAACGAATTGATCAATTAATTTTCCGAACAGCATCTTACGCACTAGGGTGACAATGGGGTGGTGCGGTGAGGGGTGTGTTTCCCCTGATCCATACCTGTTACCTGCCTAGAAATTTCATACTCGCTACCCGCCCCATTACTGTAATACCCAGTCTAATTAAATCAGACTCGGCATTATAATATATGAAACTCAGAATAATTAATTACGTATCTTAATACAATTAATACTCGCTATTATTTCAACCGGGAAAAAAAAAGACTTGGAGTGGGGTGCAAGGGAAAAAAAGGGTCTATAAATACCCCTAACCCCCAACCTCATTTCCTCACCCCTCACCTCTCGACTCTTTCTCTCTTCTCGGTTTTCTCTCTCTACCACTCACGACTCTCTCTCCTCGCCGGTACAGATACGGTCACCCTGCCGGCATCACCACCTCTTAGATGCTAAATTTGTTGGATTTAAGCAAGTGAAGGTAAGTATATTACTTCCTCTGCTTGTCTGTAAAGTATGAAAATTGCTTTAGATAACTTAATTTGTGTGACTTATATTTTGAATGATTTATTGTTTCGATAAAATAGGATTGGGCATATGTATTTATGTGATTTATACTCTTAGGAGTTGAATTATATTGGTTTATATATTAATTTAACATGTGAATTTCGAAGAAGTTTTTACGAATATGTGAATTTCGAAGGAGTTTTTACAAATATGTGAATTTCGAAGGAAATTATTGTGAACTTGTGATTTGAATTTCGAAAGAAATTATTGTGAACTTGTGATTTGAATCCGGCTGTGTAAGCGTACGCGGGGGAGACGTCCGAATCCCGGTACGTATGACGATGCAGGGGAGACGTCCGAATCCCGGTCGTTACATAGAAGGAAATTATTGTGAAATTGTGATTTAAATTTGAAAGGTTTTATGGGAAGAGCTTACAGATAATTACGTTGACCCTCTGGGGTCTATCGACGATGTGAAATGTGAAAAGTCGATCTGTGACCCTGTCGCGGGAATAATACCGGCACATAGATCTATGTTCGATCCTACTGGATCTGTCGACTTCGAACCTGTTCGAATATGTGAAATGTGAACGTCGATCTGTGACCCTATCGCAGGAATAATACCGGCCGTAGTATTCGATGCGTCTGTAAGTTTTACCAAAAGAGCTCTTGTAAATAAAAGATATGTGCTACCATAATGTGAATTTTTTCTGATAAATTAATTTTACTGGATTTGATTGGAATTTTATCTAGTTTAAATAATATGCCTGACCCGGGTAGAGAGTGTAATGTACTTACTGAGCTCGTTGTTTGCTCACCCAATTCGTTTATTTCTCTTTTTCCCAGATTAGTAACCCATGGCAAGTTCCTGAAGGAAGAAAAGATGGAACAGCTTACTCCATAATTAGCTATTTCGTATAGTTGAATAATATATGAATTTTGTTGTAGCATATTAGAACTATTTAGGATATTGTAATTTTAAGCTCCGCTCTACTAGTATTAAAATATTAAGTTTGATGTATTTTGGGATTATGTTTTATATAAGAATAGTTTATATGATTTTGAGGAGTTTCGTTTGGAAAGATTCAAGCTTCGTACTATAATAAGGGGATTTGTTATAGTACGGTCGTGTAGCGCCCTTTAACTTAAGCCTATTCGGTATTAAAGTTGGGGGCGTTACAGAAGTCGTATCAGAGCCCAGTTTATGAATTTTGGAGAAATTTAAGTGTGAAGGTCTGAACACTAGGGTATGAATTTTGGAAAATTTTAGTAAGAACCTTAGTTTATTGAGAAATTTGAGTGTTGAACTGAGAGCCTTAGGTTATGAACCTTTGAAAATTTAATTGATAGGATAAGAACTTGGTTTACAAATGTTAAGGAAATACAGCTCACCATTTGAATGAGTAAATTCAACTATATAGGAGTTTAGAAGTTGTTTAACAACGTGGTTCCTTATGTAATTTGAATAAAGGCGAAGATGAGTGACATGAGCGAAACATTGGCATCCCTGAAAAGAAAGAGAACCCTGACGGAAAAAAGCAGGATTCCACCCTCTATCGAAGAAGTCCTTAGTGAATCGGAGGAGGATACAGAAGAAGAGCACCCTAATGAGGAACGTGTTCACCTGCAGAACAGACCCACTGGACAAAATGGCCAGAACTCAGGCGACTCCTCTAATCAGTTTGATGTCGCAACAATGCACCAGCTCATGGTTAATCTTTTGCAACATCAACAACAAGCTCAAGCTGTGCCTCCCCTCACTCGACGCAGTGAAGAGACCCTGTTTGAAAGGTTGTCAAAATTGAGGGCCCTAAAGTTTGAAGAAGTTGATGACCCTTTAGAAACTGAAAAATGGATGGAGACCTTGTTTGAGGCCATGTCAATAGCCAATGATGATAAGGTTCGAGCAGCCACTCCTTTTCTTAAGGAGAATGCAGAATTTTGGTGGACTACAGTCAAGGTGGCATATCAAAACGCTACTGAACCTTTGAGTTGGGAGGAGTTTAAAGAGACCTTCTATAATCAGTTCTTCCCTGAAGCACTCAGAATGACGAGAGAAAATGAATTCTACGAGCTAAGACAAGGAGAGCAGATGACGGTATTGCAATATGTTAACAAGTTTTATGAATTGGGACATTTCAGCCCAAACATCATGACATCAGAGACAAGTAAAGCAAACAGGTTTGAAAGGGGATTGCTTCCTCGCATTAGGAGGTGTCTGTCAAGTGTCATCTTTAAGAGATACAAGGAGGTTCTTGAACGTGCTCTGAAGGTCCAAGAAGATCTGAAGTTGGAAGGGCAGGAATATGCCGCCAAGAAAAAGTTGCCAGATGGCAAATCTCAGGGACGAAAGCCTAACCGGTTTGGTGGCAATGACAAAAGGTTTTGTACGAAGAATCTAGAGAGCTCTAACACTGGGTTCAAAAGATGCGAGTACTGTGGTAAGGAACATCCTGGCGAATGCTACAGAAAGTTGGGGGTGTGCTTCCAGGGTAAGGAGAAAGGACACATAGCCCATAATTGTCCTCTCCAGAATAGAACCAGGAATGACAGACAGGGACCTCAGGGTAACGCCAGAGTTTTTGCTATGATCCAGAAGGACGAGACTGCTAGTGACCGTGTGGTGACAGGTACCCTTCCTATCAATTCTACGAATGCGCATGTATTATCTGACACCGAGGCCTCCCGCTATTTTGTGGCTAAGAAATTTGCCTCTAGGTTGACTTGTGAGCCGAAATTGCTAGATGAGTCCTTTTATGTGGCATCCCCATTGGGGTATGATGTGCTTGCTGATCTTGTATGTAAGGATAGTGTGGTTACAATAGGCAAAGTAAAGTTAGAGGCAGACCTAGTACTCTTAGATATGGAAGATTTTGATGTGATTCTAGGAATCAATTGGCTGTCTTCTTATCACGCACATTTAGACTGTTTTGGGAAAAGAGTTGTGTTTCAAATTCCTGACCAACCAGAATTTGCTTATCATGGGAACGGGTTAAATCCTCCTATGGGAAGTAAAGTCTCTAAGACTTCTAGTAGGATGATTTCAGCCCTAAATGCTAGAAGGTCCTTGAGGAAGGGATGTCGAGGATTGCTTTGCCACGTGTTCGACGGTAGGAGGGACGACGTGAAGTTGGATGACATACCCATTGTCAGGGAATTTCCTGAGGTCTTTCCAGAAGACTTGTACGGTTTACCTCCAAGTAGGGAAATCGAGTTTGAAATTGATCTAGTACTTGGTAGTGGACCCATATCCAAAGCTCCTTATAGAATGGCTCCCTCTGAACTACGAGAATTGAAGGTACAACTTCAGGAATTGTTAGATAAAGGCTTCATCCGACCAAGTGTCTTGCCATGGGGCGCTCCAGTATTGTTCGTGACGAAGAATGATGGCAGTATGAGGTTGTGCATTGACTACAGAGAATTGAATAAGGTGACTATTAAGAATAAGTACCCCTTGCCTCGAATTAATGATTTGTTTGATCAACTTCAAGGTGCTAAGGTCTTTTATAAGATTGACCTATGATTTGGTTATCATCAACTAAAGATCAAAGAGAAGGATGTGGCCAAGACTGCTTTTCGAACCAGGTATGGCCATTATGAATTCTTAGTCATGCCTTTTGGGTTGTCAAATGCACCTGCTGCTTCTATGGATTTGATGAATGGGGTGTTTCGACAATACCTAGATCGATTCGTTGTCATATTCATAGATGACATATTGATCTACTCTAAGAGTAGGGAAGAGTATGAGGAACATCTGAGGATAGTATTGCAAACCCTGCATGAGCACCGGTTGTATGCCAAGTTGAGTAAGTGTGAGTTTTGGCTTTTGAGTGGCATTCTTAGGCCATGTGATATCCAAAGATGGGATCTTAGTGGACCCGAGAAAGGTTGAAGCAGTATTAGGATGGAATCTACCTACAAATGTAACAGAGATTTGAAGCTTCTTGGGACTAGCGGGTTACTATAGAAGATTCATTAAGGGGTTTTCGCAGATTGCACTTCCCCTCACCCGTTTGACTCAAAAAAGAGTGAAGTTCGAATGGACCGATGAATGTGAAGGAAGCTTTTAAGAGTTGAAGAAAAGGTTAGTATCTGCCCTTGTACTTGCAATACCTACGGATGAGGGCAATTTTGTCATTTATAATGACGCTTCAAAGAAAGGGCTAGGTTGTGTGTTAATGCAGGATGAGAAGGTGATAGCCTATGCATCCCGACAATTAAAGCTTCATGAAAAGAATTATCCAACGCATGACTTGGAGTTAGGGTGGTGATATTCGCTTTGAAGATATGGAGACATTACCTTTATGGAGGATCTTGCCAGATTTACACAGACCACAAAAGCTTAAAATATTTGTTCACTCAGAAAGAGTTGAACTTGAGACAGAGGAGATGGTTGGAATTGATCAAGGACTATGATGTAACCATTAATTACCCTCCTAGAAAAGCAAATATAGTTGCAGATGCACTAAGCAGGAAGTCAGTGGGCAACTTGGCTACCTTGATCACTTCTCAGCCTAAACTACTTAGAGACTTGGAAGAAATGCAGATTGAAGTGTGCATCAGTGATAAAATGGGGGGTGTTTTAGCTGGTCTGGGTGCACAGCTGCCATTGTTAGAAAAGATCAAGACTGCGTAGCAACATGACCCGTTTTTGATGAAGATGAAAACCAAGATGACCAATGGGGAATCTTTAGACTTTCTACTGCATGAGAATGGAGCATTGTGTTTTGGAGATAGATTATGTGTACCTGATGACCCGGCAATTAAGAGGGATATCATGAGAGAAGCACATAGTTCCTGCTTTTTGGTACATCCTGGAAGCACAGAGATGTATAGAGACCTGAAAAACTGCTTTTGGTGGAGAGACATGAAGCGAGATATTGCTGAGTTTGTGGCTAAGTGCTTGATCTGTCAACAAGTGAAGGCCGAACACCAAAATCCTGATGGATTGCTACAGTCATTAGATGTGCTTGATTGGAAGTGGGATCGAATTTCCATGGATTTCGTCGTTGGCCTACCAAGGACAGTGAGGAAGAATGATGCGATTTGGATCATTGTGGATAGACTTACACGAGTGCACATTTTCTTCCTATTAGTTTTAATACTCCGTTACATAACTTGGTGAAGTTATACATTGATGTTGTGATGCGGTTGCATGGCGTGCTAATTGAAATTGTTTCTGACAAAGTCTGCAGAAAGCTTTGGGAACTAACCTGAGTTTGAGTACCGCTTACCATCCTCAAACAGATGGGCAGACTGAGAGGACTATTCAAACATTGGAGGACATGTTGCGTGCCTATGTTTTAGACTTTGGGGATAGTTGGGATGACTACATGAGTTTGGTAGAATTTGCCTATAATAACAACTACCATTCTAGTGTTGAGATGGCACCGTATGAAGCCTTGTATGAGCGAAGATGCAAAACTCCGTTGTTCTGGAATGAGGTTGGAGAAAAGAGATTGTTAGGTTCTGAAATTGTACAAGATGCTGAAGAAAAGGTCAAGCTGATTAGAGAGAAAATGAAGATAAGTCAAGACAGGCAGAAAAGTTGGGTAGATAAGCATAAAAGACTATTGGAGTTTTCAGTAGGTGAACATGTTTGCCTAAAGGTATCTCCAACTAAAGGTGTGATGAGGTTTGGAAGAAGGGGTAAGTTAAGTCTGTGCTTTGTAGGACCATTTGAGATTTTGGCAAAAGTTGGAGACGTGGCTTATAAAATAGCCTTACCACCAGAATTATCCAGAATACATAATGTATTCCATGTTTTTCAATTGAGGAAGTATATTTCTGACCCTTATCACGTGATATGACACGAACCGTTGCAAGTACAAAAAGACCTGACTTATGAAGGACATCCGGTTCACATAATCGATTGGAAAGAGCACAAGTTAAGGCATAGAACGATCTCATATGTCAAGATTCAATGGAGTAACCATACTCATTGAGAAGCAACATGGGAGACAGAAGAAGAGATGAGAAGCAAATACCCGAAATTATTCGAAAACAAAGGTAAGTTTCGAGGATGAAACTTTTGTTTAAGGGGGTGAGGATATAATACCCAGTCTAATTAAATCAGACTCGGTATTATAATATGTGAAACTCAGAATAATTAAATTGAATTACGTATCTTAATACAATTAAACCTCGCTATTATTTCAACCAGGAAAAAAAAAAAGACTTGAAGTGGGGTACAAGGGGGAAAAAAAACTTGGAATGGGGTGCAAGCAAAAAAGGGGGGGGGGGGGGGGGGGGGTCTATAAATACCCCGAACCCCCAACCTCATTTCCTTAACCCTCACCTCTCGACTCTCTCTCTCTTCTCGGTTTTCTCTCTCTACCACTCACGACTCTCTCTCCTCGCCGGTACAGATCCTGTCACCCCGCCAGCGTCACCACCTCTTATAAGCTAAATTTGTTGGATTTAAGCTAGTGAAGGTAAGTATATTACTCCCCCTACTAGTTTGTAATGTATGAAAATTGCTTTAGATGACTTAATTTGTGTGACTTATATTTTGAATAATTTATTGGTTTGATAAAATAGGATTGAGCATATGTGTTTATGTAATTATGTGATTTATACTCTTAGGAGTTAAATTATATTGGTTTATACATTGATTTAACATGTGAATTTTGAAGAAGTTTTTACAAATATGTAAATTTCGAAGGAGTTTTTACAAATATGTGAATTTCGAAGGAAATTATTGTGAACTTGTGATTTGAATTTCAAAAGAAATTATTGTGAACTTGTGATTTGAATCCGGCTGTGTAAGCGTACGCGGGGGAGACGTCCAAATCCCAGTACGTATGACGATGCAGGGGAGACGTCCGAATCCCGGTCGTTACATAGAAGGAAATTATTGTGAAATTGTGATTTGAATTTGAAAGGTTTTATGGGAAGAGCTTACAGATAACTACGTTGACCCTCCGGGGTCTGTCGACGATGTGAAATGTGAAAAGTCGATCTGTGACCCTGTCGCGGGAATAATACCGGCACATAGATCTATGTTCGATCCTACTGGATCTGTCGACTTAGAACCGGTTCGAATATGTGAAATGTGAACGTCGATCTGTGACCCTGTAGCAGGAATAATACCGGCCATAGTATTCGATGCGTCTGTAAGTTTTTCCAAAAGAGCTCTTGTAAATAAAAGATATGTGCTACCATAATGTGAATTTTTCTGATAAATTGATTTTACTGGATTTGATTGGAATTTTATCTAGTTTAAATAATATGCCTGACCCGGGTAGGAAGTGTAATGTACTTACTGAGCGCGTTGTTTGTTCTCCCAATTCGTTTATTTCTCTTTTTCCCAGATTAGTAACCCATGGTAAGTTCCTGAAGGAAGAAAAGATGAAACAGCTTACTCCAAAATTAGTTATTTCGTATAGTTGAATAATATATGAATTTTGTTGTAGCATATTAGAACTATTTAGGATATTGTAATTTTAAGCTTCCGCTCTAGTAGTATTAAAATGTTAAGTTTGATGTATTTAGGATTATGTTTTATATAAGAATAGTTTATATGATTTTGAGGAATTTCGTTTGGAAAGATTTGGGCTTTCGTACTATAATAAGGGGATTCGTTATAGTACGGCCGTGTAGCCCCCTTTAACTTAAGCCTATTTGGTATTAAATTTGGGGGCGTTACAATTACCCAGGGTATTTAAGAGGTACTCACTACATGTCCTATACCTACCCATACTTGCCCCATGCCCACCGTTATGAATCTCATTTTGTAAGTTTAAAACACACGATAAAACATATATTTGAAGATATTATCTCTTTAATTACTAAGGCAATAGAAAACTAAAGGTAAATAAGAACACATATGGTTAGAGGCGGGTAATTGGCGGGTAGGGGATGGGGTATGAGGCAGGTAAGGTAGGGTGGAGAGGGGCGGATACAAACCTATACCTATATCCGGATCCATACCGGTGACAGATATATCCATGTGTAACCGACTCACACCCACTACTCGTCTCACTTATACTATATTTGCTATAAACAATGTAGGTATCCACTCTATTGCCATCCCTACAGTATGCACTGTTTCTTTTTGGTGTTTCCATTGCAAACAATTAGGTTGTGTTGCCTTCTAGGAATGCTTAAATTTCACGTCCCTTGCTAGATATAATGAAAAATAGAGCTAGCTCGGCTGTGGATCCCCAAAGTGGATCAACATGGAGCCTTAGGGTCTTTCATAAGTGATTGCCAATAACCGATGTCAAGAAAGCAATAATTAATAGGGAGAGCAGTAGAATTAAACAATAATGATCTTTGATAGTGATTGAGCTCCAAAACTGGTGAACAGGGCTTTCCAGGTTCATTGCGAAGACTTATTATGGGCTCAAGAGTTAGGTCCGTGGTCTTGACTTTCAAGACTTCAAACATAGTGGTTGAGGGATACAAGAAGAGAAATGTAGAGAAAACTCAGAATTTGACTATCAATTTCAAACTATAATGGAGAATTGTTGGGAGCGATCTAATATTGAACATGAGAAGTATGAATAGCAATTGGGCGGGGGCGGGTACGAGGGATGCCAAATCCATACCCGTACCCGCCACCCAAATTCATATCCATATTCACCACGAGTATGAAATAAATACCCATACCCGCCCTAACGGGTACAAACCCATATCCATACCGGCCCAATTACCCACGGGTGTCCATTACTGCCTCGTTCCCGCCCTAATGTGTGTACAATACTATTATTCATATTCGCCCGTATTAAGTATTTAATAGTATTTTTTAAAAAATCAATTAAATTTTTTTATAATATTAATACATAATTTAGGTAATTAAATTTAAGCACATATTTTTTAATTTAAAAGTTAATTAAGTGCAAAATAGAGTGGGTACATGATGAGTATAAGGTGGGACGGGGCAGGACGGGTACAACACTGTACCCGTACCCGCCCCATACCAGTGGCGGGTACGGGGGACCCACTCAACCCATACCCACTACCCACCTCACTTATACCCATACCCGCCCAAAACGGGGTGTATACCTGGTGAGTAATAGGTTTTACCCGTCCCATTACCATCTCTAATGAGAAGGGGGACTCACACTAACTAAAAAACCTCCTAGTACCATGGAAAATAAGGAAAAAGTATCTAACAACCACTAAAATAAAAGTAAAATACTATTTAGCTATGTACCATGCATGTGATTAATTTCCCTACATGTAGTTCATCAAAAGTTTGATTATTCTTATCAAAAAAGAAAAAAAGTTTGATTATGTTTTTGCAAAAACAGTTTGATTATGAGTTATTTCATTTGCTTTAATTATGAGTTATTTCATTTGCTTTAAATCTGTTTATCAGACAAATCTGATCCAAATCTATCTAACATGCTAGCCCAATAACCTCATTGGCCAAAGTGCCTTAGCCTATCAATGAAGAGCTCAAAAAGATAAAAAGGAAGTTGGCAAGGAGGGGCAAAAGTGCTATAAAGGCTGATAAGCTTATTGGTGCAAATTACACATGTGAGTATGGAAAAAAAACTTGGTTTGATATATGATGGTGATGAATCGAATATTATTCAGTTGTTTGTAAAGATGGAATATGGTTTTGGGTGTTCTGATATCTTGTCAATTTCATCTCCAGTTTTAATACAATTGGTCGTTTCTCCCTATTCTTAGTCCGTTTCATCTTGTGGTGTTGTATCATGTAGTGCCTATTTGATTTTTTTTCCTACCTGTTTATTTTTGTTTTGTTATGCTTTTCTACTTTTTCTTGGTTGTTTTGGTCTTTGTTTCCTAATTCTTGCTTTTATGAGGGTTGTTTGTGGCCTTGTCTATACGAGCTACCCATTTTGTACCGTGACCTTATCACTAATTGTCGAAAAAACAGAACCCAAACCAATAAATAGTTGAAGCTACAATGGTCGACCAGACCTCACCCATTAAGGATGGCAATGGAGCAGGGTAGGTACAGGGGTGCCTCCTCCATACCCGTGCTTGCCACTCAAATTCATAGACATGCCTGTCTTATTCCGCCACATGTATGAAGTGGATACCTATACCCACCCCATTACTACGGATATCTATTACTCGCCCCGTACCCCCTAATGTGGTTATAAAACGATTATCCATACTCACTTATATTAATTATTTAATACTATCTTTAAAAAATTCAATTATATTTTCTTATAACAATGATAAATAATTTATGTAATTAAATTTAAGCGCATATTTTTGAATTTGAAAGTTAACAAGATACAAAGTGGAGTAGGTATACAGCGGAGTGGGACTGGTATGAAGCGAGGTGAGGTGGGTACAACACTATACCTGTACCCGCCCCATCCCCGTGGCGGGTACATCCAACCCATACTTGCTACCTGCCTCACTTATACCCATACCCACCCCAAACGGGGTGAGCACCCACGGGTAATAGGGTTTGTCCTCCCCATTGCCATTGTTACAGGAGAAAATGAGTGGGGACTCAAATTAGTAGTATTGAGCGGGAAATCAAACAATGGCAACATCGGGTTCAAAATTCAGTTTATTCAATTATCGGGTTTTTGGCGAGAAGTTCAAGTCACGCGCGAAGCAAGTGGGAGCGGGTGAAGAGTTGAGCACGTGCCGCAGTGCAAGAATCAAATATTTTCTGATATTTTGAGTTATTTTCTACATTTTTACTTAATTTAGTTCTTAATTGCTATTTTTCTCTTAATTTTTCAACAGTATAAATAGTTGTGATGTGTAGAGATTAGGGTTTATGCATTAATGAAATCAAATCTCTTTCTCCCTCAACTATCTCCCTTCTCTTCTCCCTCTAAACTCTAACTTTCTTCACTAATTCTATTTCTTTTCTCCCTTAAAACTCTATTTTCTTAGTTTGGATTGTGATCGGGATCCTATTGACTTAGAATCATGTACCATTGATATCAGGGCATCGACCCTCTTGACTATGGGATCGAATTGGAGCTCAAAAAAAAAAAAAAAATTATCATCATCATCGCCGCCTCACCGCTGCTGCCAGAATCATCGATCATCCCCATCGCTCACCATCAACCTCAGGCCTTTTCACTGCAACGTTGAATCCCCACCAGATCATCAACACCTCAGCTGGATCTATAGCAACCCCACCACCAACATCCAGGTCGTGATCAACCACCCGATCATCATCGATCGTCACCCTCAATCATCACAAGCAGCTGGCAGCATCGAGCAGGTCTCATCAAGTGATTAACAACTGTTTTTCAGAGCCCGCACATCATGTGTTCGAAAAAATGCCTCTCTATTCTACTGAACCGATGCAAGCTTCTATGGATGGTAACACTCTCTACTCAACTAGGTTGAGAGAAGTTGATTTTCCTCTATTTTATGGAAAGGATGTGAGTAATTGGTCAAGTGAGTGTGATAAATTCTTTCGTATTAACCAAACTTCTATATGGGATAAGGTTAAATTGGCTTCTAACCACATGAGAGGGTTGGCTCTCCAATGGCATCATAAATTCATGAGCATTATGGAAGAAACGGTTAGACCAAATTGGGATGAGTATATGAATGCTCTCAGGATAAGTTTTGGGAGTGGATGCAAAGAACCTTTGTATGAATTGTTGAAATTGAGGCAAAATGGACGGGTTAGGGGGTATCAAATAGAATTTTATGCGCTCTCAGCTCGTATTGACCTAAATGAACAACTCATTAACACTTTCATAGGTGGCTTGCGGGTAGAAATTGCCTTAGCAGTGAAATCAATGCAACCCACACTCCTTTATCACGCTTTGTGTTTAGCTAAGTTAGAAGAAGCTAAGAGTGAATTCTTAGCTAAACAATCTAACCACTGAAAGCTCCCTCTTCTCACAACACCTAATACCCAAAGGAATAATATTAATCCTCACAAGTTATCAAAATTTCAACCAGCATACCAAGCCCCTAGTGCCTCGAATTCATTGAGACCTCTAGGCATCCTTACTAGAGTTGAGCTGCTGGACAATGACAGTAATGGTTCATGTAGCTTGTGTAATGAAAAGCTTGAGTTGGGACACAGATGCAAGGGTAGGACAGTAGGTAGAGGTTAGGTTCAACAGCAAGGAATGGAGAAGTTATTACCTTCACAGCTGCTGTTGAAAGGCAGTAAGCAACCTTATCTGCAAGTGAATCTCGAAGCCAAGCTGGAACATAGATGTGAGCCCAAGATGCTAAGTGAGTTTGATGGGAAGCAAGTTAGTGGTTACAAGCTCACTCAAGCAACTTTAGGGGAGCAATTTACAGCTGCTGCAACACCATTTCAACAAGAAAAAGGAGTTGAGTTACTACCCTTACAGTTGCCGCTGCAAAGCAATCAAAAACAGGGCCTCACTGATGACCCAAGTACTAAAGCTACTTCATCTGAAGAGGAAGTTAACATACCTAATATTGAGACTCTTGGAGTCTTTGCACATCTAGCTCACTCCTATGACAATGAAGATCAACTTCCAGCATAAATGAGGCAGATGAGGGACACAGGACAAGAAAACATCGAGGAGGTAGATCATACTCCAAGGTTGCATCATACGTTACGACCCCCTGAAGTTCTGCTATCTAAGGGACATCTGAATTTGATAAGTTTAGCAGCGCAAAGACATCAGCAGCATGGATTTGAACTCAGAGAACTGGAAGCTGGGCTTGGGAAGATATACAAGCAAGTTGGAATGAAAATTGACCAACTTGTATGCAAGTATCAAGAGGTTTTGTTCCAAAGCAACAACCGTTTGCAGCAAGCAGTTAGCAATTGTGAATTCCGAAGTTCAGGGAGCATTGTTGAATCAAAGATTGAGGCTGTTGGTGTGAACTATGTCCTAATGCATCTACCCACTAGGATAGTGGAAGAAAAGCAAGACTTTTGGTGGGAAGAGTCTGAAATCAGAGCTCTTGGGCAACTGTAAGAGCAATAGCAAATCTTATCATCATATCGGTGGCAGAAATTGAAGTACGGGATAATTGTAAGAGGACAACCACAATTCAACCAGCAAGGGAGGTAAGTCACTTCCAAATTCCTAATCCATGGTGTTTAAGTGAACTTAATTTTGAAGACCAAGTGGAAACCGCATCTGGGAGGACAAGGCTAGCTTACCACGGGATTAAATTCAGCATACCAGAAGTGCTTGAGAACTCGAAGGGGATCACAGATTGGTACAGGCTGCACAGAGCTACCGAGATGTTAATATGGCAATACACTAGAGTAGATGAGTGGTTTCTGAACTTGGGACAGCCCTTAAGATCAGGGGTCAAATTTAGTTTGCTTTTGGGACATCTAGAGGAATTGGTAGTTAATTGCCTTGACAGTCCAATTGATGCAACAGCAACAGCACTTGAGGAGATTAATCAAATCACAAAACTTGCAAGTTAAGTTCAAGGGAACCTTCAACCCTTTACTTTAGATAGCATAGTGCTCCAAAGTAAAGCAAGATATGAGTTTATCATATTAAAGACTGAAGCCCCGATGCTGCAGCCACATTGTCACGGGTCTACAGCGGGTATTTGTTACAAGCTTTTGCTATTGAGCGGCCCTGATTACCATGACAAGTCGATTCGAAGGATCAAGGAAGGCACTAAAGCTTGGCTAGTTTGGTTTGACAGCGGCAGACCACCAGGCATCTATTATAAACATGATACCACCCCTACTACAATCGATTATATCCTTGAGGACAAGGATAAATTTAAAGGGGAAGGAGTTGTTACAGGAGAAAATGAATGGGAACGCAAATTAGTAGTATTAAGCGGGAAATCAAACAACGGCAACATCGGGTTCAAAATTCAGTTTATTCAGTTATCGAGTTTTTGGCGGGAAGTTCAAGTCACCCGCGAAGCACGTGGGAGCGGGTGAAGAGTTGAGGCATGTGCCGGGCACGTGCCGCAGCACAAGAATCAGATATTTTCTGATATTTTGAGTTGTTTTCTGCATTTTTACTTAATTTAGTTCTTAATTGCTATTTTTCTCTTAATTTTTCAGCAGTATAAATAGTTGTGATGTGTAGAGATTAGGGTTTATGCATTAATGAAATCAAATCTCTTTCTCCCTCAACTATCTCCCTTCTCTTCTCCCTCTAAATTCTAACTTTCTTCCCTAATTCTATTTCTTTTCTCCCTTAAAACTATATTTCCTTAGTTTGAATTGTGATCGGGATCCTGTTGATTTAGAATCCTGTACCAGCCATCCCTACCCATATGGCATATTTGTTTTGCCTTTCCTTTTTCCTTATTATTGCTCGCGATACAATATCTATTCCATTGAAATTCTCTCCAAAAAAGGTACTTTTTATCAATAAGTATTTCTCCAGCGTTTACTCAAAAGAGAAAGATATTCTAGATAAAAATAAAATTTATTTTTTTATTTTGAAGTATAAATAGAAAATTAGAGTTTTATCTTTAAAGTAAGTATAGAATTAGAATTGAGAATTTTTAAAGAGAATGTTTTTTTTTTAATTAGTGGAGTGTGAATGCTCTACTTGCAATTTTAAGGCGATTTACTGGTGACAACAGGGGACCTAGGGTTTAGTTGAGTAATCGATAGCCTGAGGTAGGAGAGGGACAGGGCGAAGTGAGAGTCGGTTTTCGATTGAGAGGGCACTGTGAGCGGTAGCAAAGCTTCCTGTCTCTAACATCTACTCGAATTCGGAGCATTCGGAAAGCAGTGACGTTACGAAGGAAATAGAGAACGTAATTTAGTAGGGGATTCGAATACAAATGGTAGTTGTGCCTATGGCGGCAGCTTCTCCAAACTCTGGAGCAGTACAATGGTCAGGCAAACTAAGACCTCTGTGGGTCAAGCGGAGCTCAGGGAGACTGCAATTCAAGTACCGAAGGTGAACGCAATAGGGTCCGTTCCAAGGTCAGAGCGGAGGGGTGGGCAGAATATGGTACAAAATGCTCCAAAAAAGACTTAGAGAAAATTATTTAGGAATAATAGAGCCCAGGGCAAGGATTGCAACTGAAGCAGACTTCTTAGGGTATTTCGGAGGGTTGGGTGCATATCAATGATTTGGAGGTTTTAGAGGGTGTGAGTTACTGGAGTCGGGCATTAGTGGGATATCTCGTTGGAGGCTCGCTATCATACTCGACCATCAGCAATGCGATACTTAGCAGAACCAAAGGTACGTCTCCATGACGATGGGTGGGTATTTTTTGTTTTCGATATTGAGGAAAACTGTGATAAAGTTATGGATGGAGAGCTGTGCGTGATCCATCAATTTTTGTTGATATTGAAGCGCTGGACACTTGAGTTCCGGTTTGAGGCTAAAGCGATTTGCAAGGTTAATATATGGGTAAATCTTCCTAACCTCCCTTTTCATTTGTGAAATGTTGATGTTTTAAGCAAAATCTGTAGTTGTATTGGTACTATTTATACGCTGATAATATGACGGGCACTAGGCAACGGGTTTCATATGCTAGAATGTTGGTAGAGGTAGACATTTCTAAGCCGGTTAAGAAATTATTTGAAATTGATCTTCCTGGAGATATTTTTGTTGATCAGACGGTCAGGTATGAATGGCTCCCTCAATGGTGCAATTGGTGTAAAAAGATAGGACATAATGATAAGGCTTGTCCTAAGATCAAGAAAGTGTCGAAACCAAAAAGTCAAACCCCAAATGTTTTAGAGAATGTGGCTAAGCAAAGCATAGATTTGTGCACTAATGACCAAACAGAGGAAGGATGGAAGCTTTTGGGCAAAGATGCTCAAAAAAAAAAAAAAAAAAAAAAAAAAAAGAACTTGTGGGCAAAAAGGGAGCTGTTATTCCTACTACAGAGGGGTTACTTTACCTCTCCAAAATAATTTTCATATTTTGCAAAGTGAAGTGGCAGTGGAAGTTGACACCAGTGAGAAGGATCGGCAGCCTAAGGTTGGCAAACATCTAACCCATGTTGATGATGATAGGATCTTGGAACATTAGAGGGATGAATAAGGGCTATAAATAGGGGTGTGCAAAAAACGGTTTAAACCGTAATCCGAACCGGACCAAACAGTAAATTCCGACTTGGTTTGGTTAATTTGATTTGTGGTTTGAAAAATTATTGTTTGGTTTGGAAAACTTTGGTTATTAGGAATTACTATTTAGGTTTGGTTTAAAACTAAACTTAAACCATAAACCATGAAAACCATAAACCAAAAAATCCAATGATTATTTGCATCATCAAAATTATAACAAGCTATGTTAGTGGGAAAAATTTACTTGATAACTCGATAAAAATAATTAGGGTTATTTACACTAAAGGTACTTTTCTGGTCATGTTAAATTAAGCTGTATACTTTGAATTATGTCAATTTAGTCCCTTTAGAATTTATATTATGTTAATTTAATCATTTGGTCAAATTTAACTTAAGGTAATGGTAATTTTTAACAACATAATCATATTAGATGCAAGTAAAATCCACTCGTTGATTCAATTTAACCTAATATGTGATTGAACCGCTAAATATTTTATTACCAACTTAACAACAATTTTAACAGACCCAATATTATTGCTGAATTTGTCCAAAAAATATTACTACTGGATTTAAAAAACCAATTTTATGTATTGTTTGTAGTTTTTGTTTATGTATTATATAGTACAAACATGTTTTTTTTTACTATGAACTTGGAATATAAGTAAAGTTTTTGTATTTTGGGATATATTTGTAGTTAATAATGATTTTAATATTGATCAAATTATGTTCATATTAGTGTTAATAACAATTTTTCTGTTAAAATGGTTAAAACCATAAACCGGACCGGACCGGACCATAATTACGGTTTGATCTGGTTTGGTTTGTGAGACAAAACGGTTTTGTTTTGGCTTGTAAAATTGTCAAACCGTATTCTTATTGTTTGGTCCGGTTTGATAGCCATAAACCACCAAACCAGATCGTATGCACCCCCAGCTCTAAAGGCGCAGAAGTTAGGAGATTAGTATCTATAGAAAAAATAAGGCTTATGGCCATTTTAGAGTCACGAGTTAAATTTCATAGGGCCCCGAAAATTTTGAGAAGATTGTTTAGTGGATGGGAGTATATATGGAATTATGAGGAAGGGGGTCGTAGCAGAATTTGGCTAGTTTGGGACCCAGGAGCTGTTAAAGTAAATGTGTTGGCAGTGAAGGGGCAGTTGATTCACGTGGAAGCACGATTTTTGCAGATGGGTGGTAATTTGATGTTGTATACTTTTTGCTACGGTGCGAATAGAGTGTCCAATCAATTATGTGGGATGATTTGAAGACAATTAGTACTCTCTCTATGGATAGGCGGCGGGTCATTGTAAGAGACTTTAATGCAGTACTGGAGCTGGATGACAGAGTTGGTGGTGCAGACGTGACAGACTATGAGACGCGAGACTTTGTGGACTGTATTGAGCAACTCAGGTTATCTGACTAAGACGAATGGGCTCATATTATATGCGGTCGAATCAAAGAGGAGAAATTGAATATATTAAGTCAAAGATAGATAAAGCTCTAGGGAACCTGATGTGGCACGGAAAGTAGGACTCGAAGGAGACTTTTCTACACCTGAGGGTGTCGAATCATGCCCCAATTGTGGTCCGATTAGGGATGACTGCCCCATAAGGTAATGTAGCATTTAAAATGGCAAACTGGATCAGTATGGTGGATGGTTTCATTCCAAATTTGACAGGCATGGGACATACAAATGAGTGGCACACTTCAATTTGTTCTTCATAAGAAATTACAAGTAGCTAAGAAGAGTCTAAAACAGTACAAGAGAAGGTTTCAAGAGAGAGAGAGAGAGAGAGAGAGAGAGAGAGAGAGAGAGAGGGAGGGGGGGGGGGGGGGGAGATGATATCAGCACTAGTGAATCAAGCTAGAAAAGAACTTAAGGAAATTCAAGAACAAGATGAGCATAGTAGGGTACAGAGGTATTGAATTTGAGCAGCTCCACTAAAGTTACAGCATTTGAGCTCGTTTGAACTTGAACATTTTCAACAGCATGCTAGGATCGAGCATTTGAACCATTTAGATATGGGGTCTAGGTATTTCCACTCTTGTATTAGAGCCCTAGGAAAACAGAATGTTACTTGGTATTTGATGGGGAAGAATTGTGAGCCAATAGAATAGGAGGTGATTAGTTTTTAACTAGATCTCCTTGGTATTGCAGCAAGAACTGGAGATGTGGAGAATGAACCTTTTACAAGTGGGCCATGTTTGACAGAGGTTGAGTTGCTGAAACCAATGATAGTGTTAAAGTAGCGCTTTAAAGTATACTGACTTTGAAAGCTTTGGGGCAGGATGGTTTGACTTCTAAAATTTTCAAGTCCAGATGGGAGGTGGTGGGAAATGATCTATGCCAAGTGGTGCAAGATTTTTTCAAAAGGGGGAAGTTATTGAAGTGTTTGAACGCCACAACAATTTGCCTTATATCAAAGGTAGATAGTCTATAATGTGTTGGTGATTTTAAGCCCATTTCATGTTGTAACGTTGTTTATAAAATCATATCAAAAATTCTTGCCAATAGATTCCATGGAATGTTGGGTAGAATCACTAGTATGAATCAAGCAGCTTTCATTTGGGGCCGCTCAATCTTCGACAATATTATGATGGGGCAAGAGATCATCAAGCACTATAACCGGAAAAATATGTTCCCACGTTGTTTCATGAAGATAGACATCAAGAAGGCTTACAATTCATTAAGTTGGACATTCTTGCTCGAGGTGTTGAGGGGTTTTGGTTTCCATTTCCCGAAGTTCTTTGTTGGCCTCATTCGCGAATCTGTCACTATGCCGTCTTATTTGATTCAGATGAATAATAGCTTAGTGGGATTTTTTTCGTGGGGCTTGGGGGCTTAGACAGGGGGACCGGATTTCTCCTTACCTCATCATATTGTGTATGGAGTACTTATCCCGGAAACTTGGTGGAGTGGGTAAAAAATTCTGATATCAACTTAAAATGTGCGTGTTTCAAATTGAGGTAAAAGAGGACATCAAAGCGGAAATTTTACAAGTACTTGGCTTCAAAGAGCTTCATCTGCCTCTTTGCTCCTTGGGGGTTTCGATTGTTTGAAGTTAATTGAAATAATCTTAGTATGTTGTGCTTGTTGAGAAAGTATAGAAGAGAATAATGGCGTGGCAGCATAGGAAGTTATCCTACGCAGGTAGGGTGGAACTCATACGGTTAATGTTAGGAGGTATGATATCATATTGGCATAATGTTTTTTTACTTTTCGAAACAGGTCTTTAGAAGTATCCAAAGACTTATGATGAGGTTTTTATGGTGGGAAAATGTAGAGAGGCATGGTTTTGCCCCCACGGCATAGGATAAGATATGTTTTCTGAAAAAAAGGAGGAGGTATTGGACTTAAGCAATTGGGGTTTTTGAAATATGGCTCACTATATGAAAATTCTGTGGAATATTCAGGAGAAACAATATGCACTGTGAATTAGCTGGGTCCATGGGTATTATATGAAACAAGGGGGGATCCGGGATGTCGAGGTTAGAGGGACAGAGTCAAGTGTATGGAGAGGGGTACTCGACTGCAGGAACCAACTTACTGAGATATGGGGAGAGCAAGCTTCTGAAAAACTGAGTAGCTACGGTATGAGAGGAAGATTTTTGATCAAGAGGGCGTATGATATGGTATGGGAAAGGAAGGATACATGCCATTGGAAACGTGCAATATGGAGTAGCATATCTTATCCTAAACATAGTTTTATACTATGGATGGCAGGTAGAGGAATATTGTTAACGAATGATAGACTTAAGAGAAGGGGGTTCTCATGTGGAAGTAAATGTTTTTTGTGTTGTGAACACGAGGAAGATGGGGATTATCTATTCTTTCAATGTAACTGGATTAAACAGGTATGGAAGATAATGTGCGATTAGGGCAACATTAGACATTGTAATACCTTACATGAGGTGCTAGAGTGGTTCAAAATGGAAGTGCGAAACTGGCTTGGGGTGAATAGGATTAAAAGACTAATTCTAGCAATAACAATCTACACAATATGAAGAGAGAGGAACGTTGACGCTTTGAAGACCAATGTTCCACTATGGAGAAAGTAATCAGGGAGATTAAGAAGAATGTTTGATACCGGATTAACTACTTGAAAATATAGGGAGGGTACCGTAAGCAGGAGAAGAGAAACTTGGGATACTAATACTGCAGAAGTTGGGTATAAACCAGTACCGGATTAGATGCTGCAAATTTTCCTCAAATACTGCAGTTGTGGTAGAGAAGGGAGGTCTTTTTTGATTTCATAAGCAAGTGAGTCTAGATTGGGGCTTAAATGGGTATGGTGGGGTTTAATTTTGATTGATTTTTGTTGGTATACATAAAAGGATGTACATGGATCAATTTCAATATATAAAATGACATGAGCGCTTGTCTTTTGGCTAAAAAAGAATTAAGAATTTTAAAATAAAAATATATTTGTTAATTTTAGAAAAAAAGCATTTTAGAAGTATTAGTTCAAGAAAATTAATTTAGAAAATGAAAATTATTGAGCCATTTATAACATAGACAATTGTATTATCCTCAAATTTAAAAATTTTAACATCCAATTGCCTTATGCTGAAATATAGTACAATTTTCACAAAAATGCTTGTGCGGTACATGATTCCGATAGTTTATATAAGTTACATTTGTATTTTTAGCTAAAAATTCAATGGATTACAAGTTACAACAATCCACTGAATTCTAACGGAAAATATCTATATAATACCTAAATTATATATTATGTCAGCATTTTTGACAAGAAATAATCAAATGATGATAAAAGATACATAGAAATTAGAATCATGTTCATGGTCAACACTCTAATGAAAATCCATTGTATTTATGTATAGAGTACTTGATTAATAAAACTTTTACACTTATTTACCTGATAAATATATTAAACACTAGATCTGTCATTTATATGCATAAAAATATTATTACACCAAATAATATATTTCCAAATTTTAGTTATTTGAGTAAAACTTTTTCTAAAAAAAATTATTTTTAGAGCTATTTACTCCATTGGTCCTTCATTTCTTAAGATTGGTCCTTGAGTTTTTCGCTTAAAAGGATTCGTAATGTTTTAGTTTTGGTTAAACTATTTTCTTATCTTTTTTATTAAAAATGATCATAAATATTTTATTTTATAATAAAATTAGTTTTCGTATACATTAAAAAAAAGAATGAGGAACCAATGTATAATGAATTAAAGACCATTTTGGACAAAGACGAGGGATTAATCTAAATAAAGTTATAAATATTGTTAGAAAAATGATACAAGCTAAATTTAAGTGTTATGAAAAAAATACATCACATATTGAAAAAATGATAGAGTGCTATCCTACATAGAAAAAAGAAGGGATTTTGTAGTGGCTAAATATATATATGTAAGCCTTCCCCCCCCCCCCCCCCCCCCCCCCCCCCCCCCCCCCCGCCCGAATTAAGTCATGGGTGAGAGAATGGGAACCACACGCATGCGCCGCCCGCCCGCTGTACTCGGGCGAGGGTGTGGGTTATCTTTTTTGTCATTGGGTATATTTATTTTACAGAAAAAATCTTACTGTTAATGGCGTTTTTACTGCTGGGAGTTACGAAACTTAAATAAAATAGCTGTTGGAGATAATATTGACTAGTTAGGATTAAATAATTTATCGCCGCTGGTTGTTTTTGCGCGTTGAAAGCCATTACTGCGTTCGGTTCTCACCTTCAACGATTTAGTATAAATAGCAAGCCTTGTGTAGTCAAAGTTATCAGAACAACAATAGCTCTCTCATCTTCTTCCCCGTCCCCATTTTTCCAGTTCATACTTCTTCTTCTCTTCATAATTTTAGGTGAAGTTCAAGGCGTTCCTACCCGACCATTAATGAGTGCACATTAACAGTTTGACCCTATTAATTTTGGAGGACGATCGCCAATACTACTGTTTGCATCGGAGCAGCGGCGAAATCATCTTTTAGGACAGTGCTCGTTTACCACGACATGGTATCTTCGATAATCTAACCAACTTCTTTGATTTCAGTATTATTTGATTGCTGTGTTTAAATATTATTTAGCTGCAACCTTATTGAATTTGCTTACTGAATTTTTCAACAGCATTTAGCTGATATTTACTGCATTTTTTACTGTAATTTTACTGCTATTTTTGCTAAAAATTACAGTATTTTTTGCTGATTTACTGCTGTTTTTACAGTTTTCTGCTGCATTTTTTCTCTGCAATTGTACTGAATATGCTGCAATTTTACTAGTATTTTATATTGTATTTTCACTGCATTTTTACTTGCAATATATTGCAACGTTGCTGCTGTAATTTGCTACTTTACTGGTTTATTACTGTATTCTTTAACAATCTAAAAGGCGATTTAATTTTACATATTTATATCTAAACATGGCAATCAAATTACCTCTTTCCAACATGTCTAAAGTTGAACCACTTAATGTGAAGAATTATAAGAGGAGGTCTTATAAAATTTTGTTTTACCTAGAACAAGTTAATATAGATTATGTACTTTATGAGAAAAAAGAACTTGAGGGTGAAAATGAGAAAAGGGCTTATGAAGAAAAATTCACCGCAAACAACCAAACCTGTAAGGGTAATTTGTTGCATTACATGAGTGATGGGCCCTTTAACATTTATGTAAACTTAGACTCATCAAAAGAAATTTAGAATTTCCTACAGAAAAAATAGGGGGGTAATGATGCAAGGACTAGAAAATATGCAGTTAGTAAATGGCTAGATTTGAAATTCGTGGACAATAAACCAATAATCAATCAGGTCTACGAATATGAAAACATAGTAACTACTCTCTTGTCAGAATGCCTTAAAATCTGTGAAATTACACAAGCATATGTCTTGATTGAAAAACTCCCACCTTCTTAGAAGGATTATAGAAATCTACTTATGTATAAGAAAAAAGGACATGACATTAGAGGACTTAGTAAACCACTTGAAAATTGAAGAAGAGAATAGGCTTAAGGATAGCGGTACTCATACTCCGACCAATCTAAAGCTAACATTATCGAAGCTAGGCCTAGTGCGTCTGACAGGTTTAAGAACAAAGGGAAAAAGCATTTTTCAAACTTCAAACCTGGTAGAAAGATTCAAAAGTCAAACAACAAATTTCTTGGAGATTGCTGTCACTGTGGAAAACGTGGACATATGGCTAAAGATTGCAGAAGTAAAAGGAACAGACTAAGGACCCAAGGCACAAGACTCACCTTGTAGAGACGAAGAACATTGTAGCGGTTGTTTTAGAGGTGAACCTGGTGAACAATATGACTGAGTGGATCGGGGACACCGGGGCTACAAAGCACATCTGCACAAACTGAAACATGTTCCAGGAATACCAGAAAATGACCGATGGAGAGTTAGTTTACATGGGCAATTCTACAGCAGCACCTATCATTGGAAAAGAGAAGATTTTTTTAAAACTCACTTCTGAAAAATTTCGTACTTTAACAAATGTGCTGCATGTGTCTGAAATGCGTAGAAATTTGATTTCGGGTTGTCTTTTGATTAAAGCTAGTTTGAAATTATCCTTTGCCTCAAACTAGTCCTAACTAGGATTGGAGAATTTGTGGGCAAGGGATTTTGTAATGATGATCTATTGTTCTTGACGCTATTTGCATGAATAACAATGACAATAGCTCTTCTACTTATCTTGTTGAATATCTTGAATTGTGGCATGCTCGCCTAGGACACATAAATGTTGAGTCAATTAAACGACTTAAGAAAATGAACATGATTCCTAACTTTAGTGATACCAACTTTAGTAAGTGTGAAGTATGTGTAGAAGCTAAATATGCTAAAAAAAATCCTTTAAGTCTATCGAGAGACAATCTGAACTTCTTGAGCTAGTTCATAGTGATTTATGAGACTTTAAAAGCCAAATGAATAGAGGTAAAAAAAGATACTACATAACCTTTGTAGATGATTATTCTAGATACTCAATAGTATACCTCCTAAGTACTAAAGATGAAGCAGAAGAAATATTTTTAAAATACAAAGTTAAAGTAGAAAACCAGTTAGGAAGGAAAATAAAAAGAGTTAGATCCGATAGAGGAGGAGAATATGACCCAACTTCACTAGAAAAATTTTGTGAGGAAAATGGAATAATACATGAGCGAAGCCCTCCTTACTGTCCACAATCTAACGGTATCACCGAAAGGAAAATAGAACTTTAAAGAGCATGATAAATGCTATACTTATTAGTTTTGGACTACTTGATAACATGTGGGGGAGGCTATATTATCTGCTTGTCATGTGCTAAATACAGTTCCTCATAAAAAAACTAGATAAACCCCATACGAGATGTGGAAAGGTTATGCGCTTAATCTAAAATACTTGAAAGCATGGGGGTGTCTAGTCAGGGTTGGATTACCTGACTTTAAACGAAGTAAAATTGGACCTAAGACTTTTGATTCAATATTTATCGAGTATGCTTATCACAGTGCTGCTTATCGATTTTTAATCAAGGGACCTAATAATTCATATGCATGAGGTAGTATTGTTGAATCTAGAGATGTTGAATCCTTTGAACATATATTTTCCCTGAAATCTAATGATGCACAACCTACTAATTTTCCTTCTCACGTTGTAACTGTTAACCATGATCATACTAATAATTTAGACACTTTTGAAATTAAAAGGAGTAAAAGTGCTAGGAAAGAAATCAGCTTTGGACTCAATTTTACTACTACTTTTCTAATGAAAGATAACTCAATAAATGAAGAAATTATAAGTGTCTATATGTTAGAGGAAGACCCCAAAACATATGAAGAGACTGTGAGATCTATTGGCTCAACCTTTTGGAAAGAGGCTATTAATAGCAAACTCGAATCAATCCTAAATAATCGCACATGGGAACTGGTAAACCTTCCTAGAGGATGTAAACCAATAGGTTGTAAGTGGGTCTTTAGAAGGAAAATGAAGGTTGATGGGACGATAGATAGGTTTAAGGCAATGTTAGTCGCTAAAGGTTACACCCAAAAAAAGGGGTTGACTATTTTGATACTTATTCACCTGTCGCTAAAATAGCCACAATTAGAACCTTGATTGCCCTTGCGTCTATTCATGATTGAGTAGTGCATCAAGTGGTGTCAAAATTGCATTTCTTAACGGTGACCTAGATAAGGAGATTTACATGGAATAACCTGAGAGTTTTGTTGTTCCTGGTACTGAAAAGCAAGTTTGTGAACTTATAAAATCTCTATACGGTCTCAAACAGGCACCTGAACAGTGGCATGAGAAATTTAATAACACGTTAGTAGCTAATAATTTTCTTGTAAACAATGGTGACTCTTGTATATATTCTAAGTTCGATTCAAATGGATGTGTAACTGTTTGTCTATATATTGATGATATGTTGATATTTGGCGCGAACTTAAATGTTGTCAGTGAAACGAAAAACTTTCTATGCTCTAAATTTGATATGAAAGATAGGTGAGGCAAACGTGATTTAAGGAGTCAAAATTGTAGAACTCTTGAAGGCATAAGCCTAAACCAGTCTCACTGTGTTGAGAAGATATTTAGAAAGTTTAACATGTTTAATACTGATCCTGTAAGAGCACCTTATGATCCCAATGTACATTTAACTAAACATAAAGGTGTTGCTATGTGCCAATCTAAGTATGCCAAAATAATTGGTAGTGTTATATTTCTGATGAACTATTCTAGACCTGACATAGGGTATGCTGTAAGAAGACTCAGTAGATACATACATAATCTTAATCAAGAGCATTGGAACGCATTAAAAAGATTGCTTAAATATTTGGAAGGAACTATGGATTGGGGACTTCACTTTGGAAAGTTTCCCGCTATTTTAGAAGGACATTGTGTTGCTAATTGGGTGTCTGATAATGATGTAATTAATTCCACTAGTGGTTATGTATTCACACTAGCTGGAGGAGTTATATCCTGGAAATCCTCTAAGCAATCTTATACTGCTATGTCTACTATGGAATCTGAGTTTATTGCTCTTGAGTTGGCAGGTAGCCAAGTGGCGAAGAAGTTTATTAGGAGACATGCCATTGTGGGGGCTCCCAGCTCCATCAGTATCACTTCAATGTAACAGTCAAGCTGCAATTGCTGTGGCACGGAATAAAGTTTATAATGACAAGAGAAGACACATTCGTCTCAAGCATAAGATCATGAAGAATCTTTTAGAAAGTGGAGTGATATCACTAGACTATATAAAGTTTGAAAAGAATCTTGCGGATCCGTTGACAAAAGGCCTTTGTCGTAAAATGATTGTAGAAACATCGAGAGGGATAGGATTAAAGTCTACACATGAATAAAATGTGATGTATTCAACCTGGTCTTAACAGGTTCAATGTGAAAAGTCATAGTTTCATTCAAGGAATGCACTGTATTTTATATTGTCCCTCCCTATAGTATGATAGTGCGGAGACGGGTCTATAGCCATATGCTTGGTGGAGTAAGTAAGGCTTGCACTTGATGGACACTGTCTAGATGTTACCAAGGGGTAAGGTTGAGCTTTAGCTCTTAATGGACCCATATCCATATGTTTGGTAGTGTGCTGTAACACACATTTGATGGGATCCACCTATGTAGGTGTGGAAATGTGGCTTCTCCCTATGAAGGTTTAAGACTTGCCTTGTAAAGCGCCTATGAAATTCCCGGACGAGTACATGGCCGATAAAACGTTCCAAACCTCAAGAGTTGCCGAGATCTAGAGTTTGTTATGTATAAGAGTGGAAGACTATACAACCCCTTGTAAGGTTCAAGACCAAAGTCACCTTGCAAGATGTTGGTCATAAACTTGGGTTACACTAGGTGACGATTCAAGTCGCGAGACATCGGCACTGAAAAATTGAACCCCCCTTGCCAAATCTATTCATATCTTTCTCTTCCACTTGTATCCTTTGTAGGAGACTGTTAGAAAAATGATACAAGCTAAACTTAAGTGTTATGAAAAAATACATCATATATTAAAAAAAATGATAGAGTGCTATCCCACATAGGAAAAAGATGGGGGTTTTGTAGAGTTTAAATATATATATAAGCCCTCCATTTGAATTAAATCATGGGTGAGAGAGTGGGAACCACACGCGCGCGCCGCCCACTGTGTAGTGCTCGGGCGAGGGTGTGGGTAATCTTTTTTCTCATTGGGTATATCTATTTTACGGAAAAAATATTACCGTTAATGGTGTTTTTATTGCTGGGTCTTACGAAACTTAAATAAAATAGCTGTTAGAGATAATATTGACTAATCAGGATTAAATGATTTATCACTGTTGGTCATTTTTGAACGTTGAAAGCCATTATTGCGTTCAGTTCTCACCTTTGGTGATTTAGTATAAATAACAAGTCTTGTGTAGTCAAAGTTATCAGAACAACAACAGCTCCCCTGTCTCTTTCCCCGTTCCCATTTTTCTAGTTCATACTTCTTTTCTTCATAGTTTTGGGCAAAGTTCAAGGCTTTCTTACCCGTCCATTAACGAGTGCACATTAACAGTCGGACCGTGTTAATCCTGGAGAACGGCTGTCGATACTACTGTTTACACTGGAACAGCGACGAAATTATCTTTTAGGATAGTGGTTGTTTACCACGGCGCGGTATCTTCGATAATCTAACCAACTTCTCTGATTTCGGTATCAATTGATTACTGTGTTTAAATATTATTTAGCTGCAACCTTATTGAATTCACTTACTGAATTTTTCAGCGACATTTGACTGATATTTATTATTTTTTTAATGTAATTTTACTGCTGTTTTCTACTGAATTTTATAGTATTTTTTGCTAATTTACTGTTGTTTTTTGCTGTTGTTTTCACTGTCCTTCGTTGCATTTTTTCTCTACAATTTTATTAAATATTATTGATTTTATATTGTATTTTAACTGCGTTTTTTATTGCAATATATTACAACGTTGCCGCTATAATTTTGCTGCTTTACTAGTTTATTACTGTATTCTTTAATAAATGTTACAATCATTTTAAATATAAAAAATAAAAATTGATTTGATCAAATTTTAAAACATTAAATTTTGTTTTTTGAATAAATAACTCCTTATAGTTATGATGGTCAAGTTATTTATGTGGTTAGTCTCTCAATTTTTTTACTTTTTCAAATTGGACCCTTATCTTTTCTTTAGTTCTTTTGTTTACCCATTTTTGTAATTTTGTTTAAATTGTTTACTCATTTTTGTAACTATGTTCAAATTATTTCTTATTTTTTCTTTTATTCAGAATGATCTATAATATTTTATTTTATGTCAAATTTGATCTCTTATCTTTTTAATTTTTACCTAAATTTTGTCACCATCTAGAGACCAATTTGTCATAAAAAAATTTCCACTATTTGGCAACGGAGTAAAAGTGGGTAAAGGTAATGAGAGGTAAATCATTACTCCACTTTTTTTTTAACCCCCGAATTGGGAGTAAATGGAGATAATGTAACTTTTTAAAAAAATTTGAACAATTCTACCCTTATTTGAACTATAACTCTTTTTACGCTTACTCCTTTATCTAATTACCAAACAAGGATAACTAATTTACTCTCTTTATCCTTGCCCCTTCTTATGTTTATAGCATAATACTATACTCCCCCTCTTTTCACCCACCTTTGCCCAATTGCTAAATAAGACATTAGAGATTGTTTTAAATGAAAAAGGACCTTGATCTTTTTCAATTGATAAAAGGACCATTAAGTTTTGTCGTATTAATAAAAAGACCCCTCCCAGTGCGATGACATTATTTTCCATTGACAAAGCAGATGTGGCAACTGTTTTTTTATTAATGCTAAATACCTTTCAATATCCTTATTATTACTTTACAAGCACAAAATTCGAGACATTGTATTATGTACAAACTATCTATTTTTGTTTTATTTAAAAATATGGTTATAAGGGTATTTTTGTCATTTTGCTGTAGCATTAATACAAAATTAGTTGTCACATCAGTTCAGTCGAAGGGAAATGATGTCATCACATTGAAGTGGGGTCTTTTTATTAATATGACAAAAAATTAGGGACCTTTTTATTATTACAACAAAAACCTAGGTGCCTTTTTAACAATTCAAAAAGGTGAGGGTCCTTTTTATTATTTCTAAAAATGTCCGGTATTACAATGTAAATAACTCTTAAGGTCATTTACATTTTAGTATCCCGACCTTTTTTAAAATAATAAAAAAACCCCAACTTTTTTGAATTAATAAAAATCTCATAAATTTTTATCATATTAATTTAGCGTGATGATATCATTTTCTTTTGATAGAGTTAATATGACAACTATATTTTTAGTAATACTATAGTAAAATAACAAAAGTATCCTTTAATAACCTTATTATTATTTTATAAGCACCAAATTCGAGATGTTGTATTGTGTAGAAACTATCTATTTTCGCTTAATTTGTTTAAAAATATGGTTATTGTAGTGTATTTTGTCATTTTACTGTAGCATTAATAAAAAAGCCATTGCTATGTTAGCTGTATTGATGGAAAATGACGTTATCACGTCGGAGATGAGTCCTTTTATTAATACAACAAAACTTAGAGACTTTTTTTATTAATATGACAAAAACTTAGCGCCCTTTTTAATAATTCAAAAAGGTTAGGTCCTTTTTATTATTTTCAAAATCGTTGAGGTACTAAAATGTAAATAACTCTAACTCTTAATTTAAATAAAATTAGGGCGAATTACATATTCGTAACTCAAGGTTTGGTGCATTAATTTTTTAGTTTGCAAACTTTATAAAATAATTTTTTAGTCCAAAAAGTTACACGCATTTAATAAAATAGTCTAAATAACGATGTGTAAGGGTGCATAACAGGCCCACTTTTATTTTTTTATATCATTATTTGGACTATTTTATTAAATACTCATAACTTTTAGAGAATAAGGCTGACGATAGAGCATTATAGGGAGAGATAGAAGGACCTTCATATGGTCTTCATTGATTTAGAGAACGCATATGATAGAGTGCCAAGGGAGGTCCTTTGGAGAGTTTTGGACAGGAAAGGCATCCCCGTACCATACATCCGAGCCATCAAAGACATGTATGATGAGGCACAGACTATGGTGCGTATAGTGGATGGGGAGTCAGACGCTTTCCCGATAACAGTGGGGGTCCACCAAGGGTCTGCCTTGAGCCCCTATCTGTTCATTTTGGTTATGGACGAGCTCACTAGGCACATCCAGATATGTGTACTTTGGTGCATGCTTTTTGCAGATGACATAGTACTGGTGGGGGAGTCGCGGGAAGAGATAAATGAGAAATTGGAACTGTGGAGAGGGGTCCTAGAGTCGAAGGGTTTGCGACTAAGCAGAGCCAAGATCGAGCACATGGAACTCAAGTTCGATCCATCTACCATGCCTAGCCGAGAAGAAGTCAAGATTGGACACAAGGCCATTTTGAAGACGGAGAGATTCAAGTATTTACGGTCCACGATACAGCACAACGGCGAAGTGGACGAGGATCTCAGCTACAGGATCAAAGCAGGTTGGCACAAGTGGAGGATGGCCTCTGCGGTACTTTGTGATATGAAATTACCCTTGAAGCTATAGGGAAGATATTATAAGACGGTGGTGCGGCCAGCCGTGGCGTATGGGGCGGAGTGTAGGGTAATAAAACAACAGCACACTCAGAAGATGAAGGTGGCGGAGATGCGAATGCTGAGGTGGATGTGCGGACACACAAGGAAGGATACGATCAGAAACGACATCATAAGAGGCAAATTGGACGTAGCTCCCATTGAAGATAAATTAAGGGAGCATCGTTTGAGGTGGTTCGGACATGTCAGAAGGAGACCGGACGTAGCTCCAGTCAGAAGATGCGAACAGCCTATTACTACATTGGGCAGAAGAGGCAGAGGCAGACCGAAGAAGAGATGGATTGAGACGATCCGACAAGGCCTCACCCCCCTAAGCCTTCGGGAGGAGATGACCCTAGATAGGGCCCATTGGAGGGCTAGCATAGGGGTATTAGATGACCCGATTAAAGTAGGGTAGTCGTTATCTCTATCTGTCTAATCCTTTCTATCTTTCTATCCCTATCTCATCCTCTCTCTCGTCCTCTTTCCTTTTCTCATCTTCCTTTTTTTTTTTTTGCCATACTTATACTTTCTGATGTTTGCCAGGTCTTTTGGCTGATGGATGCAAGACCATTTTCTTCGGCTGGGGGTCCAAGGAAACAGTCTCTCTTCAGGGTAGCCCCCTGAAGGGGGAAGGCTGCGCACATCTATCCTCCCCAGACCCTGCTCTTGGCGGGAGCCCTAGGTGGCACTGGGCTTGTTGTTGTTGTTGTACTCATAACTTTTAGGATTAAAAAATTATTTTAAAAATTTATGGACTAAAAAATTGACACACTGTACTCGGGATACTAATGTGTAATTTTTCATAAAATTAAACAAATAAATAATCAATTTAAATAAAAGGGTAAATTACAGAAGATCCTCATGTCTTTTGCTTCAAAAATAGAATATATCCCTCACAAATAAAAGCACTCACAAATTTTTCTCACTTTTAAAAATTTATCACTTAACCTCTATGCAACTTTTTTTGACTATTATGCCTCAAAAGTGAGGGGATTAAATGTTTAATTATATTTTTAGAAGAAAATTTTATATTATTAGACAAAAATAAGAAAAAAATTTATGTTTTTTGTAATAGAATTAAGAGAATTTTTTATATTTATAAAAAATATAATTATTTTAATTAATTATAGTAATAATATTATAAGTTTAGAAGATAAAAAATATTTTAAAAAGTTTTTGTAAAAACTATTATAAAATAAAATATAATAGTTTTGTTAATGTCAATACTACACAATTAATTAAAATAATAATTTTTGTAAATAAAGAAATAAAAAATTCTTATTTTTCCTTAAAATATTAAATCTTATCTAAAAATAAAATTAAATACTTAACTATTTTATTTTGAGGGACAAAATAGTCCAAAAAAGTTATTTGAGGGCAAAGTGATAAATTTTTAAAAGTAAGAAAGTTTAATAACTAATTTTATTTATAAAAGATATTTTTTGTTATTAAAGTAAAAGTTAAATTTTTTTTTTTTATAATTTACCCTAAATGAAGAAATAAAAATAAAAACCATCAAAACGGACCCTCCAAATATCAGCCAGGAGCACGACACAAATATTTAAGGGAGAAAACGGGATCTCTCGGCAAAGAACACGAGCAAAACCCTAACCCTAGCATCACCATCGCCACCCTTCATTTCACTTCCCTCTCTCTCTCTCTCTCTCTCTCTAAACCCTAGCTTTCACTTCTACTGCTCTTTCTAGCCATTCGATCGGAGCAATGGCGGAGGATGCGGTTGCTGTGAGCCCTCCGGAGCCGTTGGATCACCACAAGCGCAAGCATGATGACTTGGATCAACCTCAACCGGCAGCGGAAGATCCGAACTTGGATCGCAAGGAGGGCGAGGAAGAGCGGAAAGAGATTGTTGTTGAGGAAGTTGATTCTGCTAATGAATCTAAACGACCGCGTTTCGATGATGACGCTGATGGTTTAGGTAGTCTTTCTCTCTCTCGATATCTTTTAGGGTGAATTACATATTAGTACCGTGGTTTGATGTAATAATAGTTTACTTCACAAATTTTATGAAATATTTTTTTAGTCCAAAAAGTTATATGTATTTAATAAAATAGTCCAAATTACAGTGTATAAGAGTGTAAAATAGGCCCACTCATCCAACTTTTCTTCATTAGAAATGTCACGATATTGTGGTTTGTACGTGGGATGAGGGGTATAACGAGGGTGTGCAGAGGTTGCCGATAAATAACGATAATTTTTATACCATTTCGTACCACCAGTTGAACTGTTTTAGCAAATACTTGTAACTTTCCGATTAAGAAGTTATTTCACAAAGTTTATGAACTAAAGAATTAATACTGCAAACTTCATGCTACTAATATGTAATATACTGTGTCTTTTATTTTTGATTTTGTTTTCTGGTTTGATTTTGGTATCTCTCTTGTTATCCCAGCGGTTCTTCATTGTATGTACTTGAAGTTTTGACAGTTCTCCCTGTTACAGCCCAAAAAGAGCTAAAAAGGAAAAATAAGTATCCCACATCGGTGGGAAGACACAAAATGTACCAATTTATATACTAGGGGCCTACTCCATCCATTGCCAATTGGTTTTGGATGGAACCTCCTTTAGTCAGTAACATTGGTATCAGAGCCGTCGAACCTCGGATCGATTCCAAGGGGCTCGGGTTTGGTATGGGACGGACCCTACTCCGGAGTCGTGCTCGGTCTGGTATGGGACGGACCGTGCCCGATGGCCGTACTAGACAAACCACTTATAACGGGCCAAAGTTTCGGAAAGGGCTACCTAGGAGAGGGCTACCTAGAGTAGAGTGAAACCGTCCTGAGAAAAGGGCTACCTAACTTAGAGTGAAACCGTCTAGAGAAAAGGGCTACCTACTCAGAGTGAAGCTACCTAGAGTGACAGCCGTCGAGGACGACGGTTGCGGAGCGTGGTGGTTTGTTACAGCCCAAAAAGAGCTAAAAAGGAAAAATAAGTATCCCATCGGTGGGAAGACACAAAATGTACCAATTTATATACTAGGGGGGCTACTCCACCCATTGCCAATTGGTTTTGGGATGGAACCTCCTTTAGTCTTTAACACTCCCCTATTCCATACTTTAATGGGGTGGCAGATAGTATACGGAACATAGAAAGAACTGGTTTTTGTTCTAGAGATCTTGATAGTTCAGGTGATACATGCCCAAGAATCCCACATCAGTGAGGAGAAGGGAAGAACGCCAAAATATATACCACAGGAGCTAGTCCATGCATTTCCAATTGGTTTTGGGATGGAACCTCCTTTGGTGTGTATCATTGGTAACATAGTCATTGTTTTTGCACTGTGGATTGTCAGTTTTACGGGCATCGGCCGATATCACTCAATGGTCCTATGGGGGCCGGTGTGCGAAGTGGTTCAAATTTGATTGCCATCCGTAACTATCATGCCCCACATTTTGAGTCTTAAATGGTGACGCTGGTATTTTTAGTGTTTGCTCGAGAATAGAGAGAACTCTTGTTCAAAACCATGTCTACTGCGAGACGGTGATGTCGAAATTGCGGTGTTCGCCAGGACTAGATATCTAGTGCTAAACTGGTCCGTAAAGTGCGGATGGTGATGTCGGAATTGCAATGTTTGCTTGGAACTAGTATTTAGTGCAAAGACAACTTGTGTGGACGCAAGATGCGGAGCGTGGTGGATTGATACATGTCCAAGAATCCCACATTGGTGGGGAGAAGGGAAGAATGCCAATATTTATACCATAGGAGCTACATCACCCATTATCATTTGGTTTTGGGATGAATCTCCTTTGGTGTGTATCAATAGATTTCTAGTGTTGATGTGTATCAATAGATTTCTAGTGTTGATAAGCTTGAGTGATATTATATACCGATATACTCTCATGGTTTTGTTGTACTTGCATTGTTTACCTCTTGTTTGAAGCAATTTAGTGGCATATGTATTTATCTCTCCTGTGAGGTAGTATATTTTAACTGTATGGATATCATCTTAGGGAAATTATAACACACTAGTTGGTTCTTGGAATTTTCTGATTCATTTAGTTCACTTCTTATGTCATTTGTGTTCATACAGCAAGTGAGAATGGACATAAACTTGGGAAAGAGGAGCCGACACCTGAGAATACTGAAACAGAGACAGCTGTAGATGACACCATTGGAGGTGATGAGAAGCCAAATGACGTAGTGGATGGAGTGGGGAATGAGGCATTGGCCATTCCTGAAAATGAGCAGAAGGATAATGCTGAGCTTCCTTCTGTTGATGATGCTCAGCCAGAAAATGGCCAATTGCCACCTTCTGGGGATTCCCAGCTGGAGAATGCTGAGAAGCCCCATGAAGATGAACTTCATCAGCCTGCCACAGGAGTTTCTCAACAAGGGGATGCTACTTCTAATGAACCTCAGTCTCAATCTGTTGGACCGGTCACTCGGAGAATTGAGGTTCCTAATAACAAGGTGATCTCGTAGATCCATGTTCATGCTGTTGTCTTGTTCAATTCTTGCTTCATCTAGGCACCTTAATATGTTCTTATGTGATTTTATTAGTATCATAATGCTTTATACTTCTTTGTTGGCCTGGGATATGCTGTAGTTATTGCATTATGAATTTCTAAGTATGTAATTTTATCAGCCGCGTGTAGCCTTTGTCGACATGGGTTTATGGGGTCATTATCTTTTCTACAATGGGTCCGGGAAGAGCGTAGTCTCTAAAGAAATGTGATTGATTAGGTCGCACTGAAACATTCAAAAACTTCCTTCTTGTATTAAACAGGTTATATTCAAGGCTACTTTCTGTGTGTAGCAAGCATACTTCATGTGACTGTTGGGCTCATCTTATCATATTGTTGTTTTATATGGAAGATAACTCTTGGCGACATGGGTTTATTGGAATTCTTGAGTGTTGCAGGAATTGTAATTATGAATGGGATTGCCGGACAAATTGAAGTACAAAAGCAGAAAGTGTTAGAACCATGCTTTTGAGATTATCAGACCATTTGTATACTATAAACTTTAGCTATGTGAGCTGAGTCTCTTTTAGTTTGTGTTTAATTTGTTCTTGATGATCATCCATGGCAAAAAATGTCGATGGCAACTTTAAATTTCTTCCATCACATTGACAGGTTTTATTCCATTCAATCACAATTTTTCTTTGGTCATTCTTTGCAGAACTGATAAAGGTTGCTCATGGTAGTATCTTGTGGTCTATTCACTGAACTTTCTTTGAGCAACACAGTTCTAATTGATATTGTTGATCATCTCTGTAGTACCTTGTTTTGGCTTTCCTTAAGCCCCTACTATATTCTTTTAAAAACACCAAGAATATGAACACAGAGATGTGATGAATACAGAGTGATATATCTTTGTGTTTGGGAATCAGGAATCTTCTAGTTGCTTTTTATGCAGAAGTGCGAAAGCATCTGTTGGCAACCTATGTACCATTTGTTTTTGAAAGTTTTTGGAAGTTGGCTGTCATTTCATTGGAGTAATTGGGTTTTTATTTCGTTAGGAGGGGGAACTTCCAGTATGGAAACGCTTTATTTTGAAGGGCAATAAATTAGGGGTTTTAACTGCAGATGTCATCACCTAGGCCATAAGGCCACTAGCATTTAACCACCTATTTAATTTTTTCCATTTAACCAGCTAAAACTTGGCTCAGTTCAATGTAATACATTTTCTAGCTAAAATTAAAATGTCTGGAATCATTAAAGGCAGTTAGCTTAATGGCCGTTAAGGTACAAATCTTTTAACTAGCCATGTACACATTTTTGAGCTAGTCAAGGGTTTGTAACAGCATAACACATCCATTGTATTGTGTTCATTGAATAGTACCTTTGAGTAGTCTATATAGTGTCTACTTTTCAATATATAATTGTGTGTCAAAATGAAGCAAAATTAGTTTATGTTTGCTGAGAATTGTTTGCAATGGTTGGGGACCCCGTATGTAGCAGTGTGGCATGCTGCTTTTATAACACTAGAGTGTTGATGTAATTTTATGGCAAATGGGTAGTTTTTTCATTTGCTGCTTCTCGAAGTTGCTGTACAACTAATGCGAATTTATTTTTTTTTTTTGGGGGGGGGGGGGGGGGGGGTGTATTGGAGCTGGCATTTCTTTTTTTGGGCATGTTTTATAATGTAGGATTTGTTTGATGTTAGAGAATTTTCATTATATAACTAGAGTCCAGCTGTGGAAATACATGGTGGATCGTACACTTAGCTTTAAACCGTATCCAAAAGTTATTTTGTATTTGGGCTGAGTCCATACTGGCTCTCTTTGAATACGTTAGAGACTGAATGTGGTGGATGAAACTTGAGTGAGGGCTACAATTACTCGGAGTCGATAGAATGTGGCACTAGGTATTGGGAGGCGATATGCCTTGATGGGTAGCCTTACGAGATGTAGAATGCTTTCTTATGTTATACACAAATTGGAAATTTTGGAAGTGTTACCTGGAGGATGGGGTAGATGGAATCCCAGGGGTTCCGTGTTTTGTTCATGGACTGAGGGACTTGTACTTACTGCTTCTGATCATGATAGACTGGTGGCTGAAATTGTTTTGTTAAGGGTGCTTTATTTTCTTCTTGATTGCTTAAGTTGTGCTGCAGGTTGGCGTTCTTATTGGAAAAGCTGGAGATACAATAAAGTATCTGCAGTACAATTCTGGGGCCAAAATTCAGATTACAAGAGATGCTGATGCTGATCCACGTGCTCCTACGAGGCCAGTTGAACTTATAGGATCGCTAGAAAATATAAGCAAGGCTGAAAAGCTGATAAATGATGTTATAGCAGAGGTTGGTTCAAATTTGAAGAAATATGTTCTGCTAAGTTTCTTTTTTTTTTTCTTTCTCCAAATGCTCCCCCACCTTCTCTTCCCAAATTTCAAATCATTTCTCAAAAAATTGAAGTCTTTCTTCAGTTGTCTTATTGCCATTGATCCTTTTCATAGGCAGATGCAGGGGGCTCTCCTGCTCTTGTTGCAAGAGGATTTAATGCTGCTCTGCCTCCTGGATCTGGAGATCAATTCGAGATGCAAGTACCCAATGAGAAGGTCAGTCCCGGGCTCACATACTTGAATTTTCCATTAAATAGGAAGGGCTAAATCAGTAATAATGATCATATGAAAGTTGCTTTGGTCATAAGCGGGTTGGTTTCGTGCAGGTTGGTTTGATAATAGGGAAGGGTGGGGAGACAATAAAGAGTCTACAGACGAGATCTGGTGCACGTATCCAGGTAACTGTTGAAATGTCGCTTCGAGGATGAATAAGAAAATCCTTAGAAGTTTATCGATTGCAAGCAGCTATTTTTCTTCATAAACTTGTGCGGCTTTTGAATTTATGCATTCTTTGATGTAGTTGATACCAAATCTTCCCGAGGGAGGTCGTCCAAGGGAAAGAACAGTCAGAATTAGTGGTGCTAGAAGGCAAATTGACATGGCAAAGGAACTAATAAATGAAGTCATGAGTCAGGTAATGTCTTTTAGTTTTGGGGCTGACATCTCGACCTTTTGTTTATTCATTGCATTTGATATAATGTCTATATGTTTTGATTTAGGCCCAGCCATGACCATGCCCTGTCACTTATTATTTAATTCAATAGTATGCCTCAAGTGTCCAGTCATTAATGGTCTAATTGCTGTATTCTTTCTAGAATGTTTGTGACAGGAAGCCAAATAAATTGGTGTATTGAAGTTAGTTATTTTTAAAACAATCTGTGTGCTTATTATTTTCTAGGTAATTATGTTTGCTCGTCTTGTCAACTCTTTTCTTTTTTCTGTACTATATCAATTGTCTTTGTATCATGTCTTTGCTGCTGCTTGTGGGATTATAAATGCATTATTGTTGAAATTTGAGTTTATACTTCTATCCAAACTGCTATTCCATACAACTTTAGTTGGGGTGGTGCTGCTAGTGGTCTGTGTTCCCGGTATCTTCATTGATATTTGTTTTTTTTACTAATTAAGCAAACGATTTGGGAATTCATGAGATTAGTAAATGGGATTGCTTTTGTCTGTAGTTAAGACTTACTATCTTATGACGATTGACTTCAGATTTCTCAATAAAAATATTGCGTTAGGGAGCATGAGTATCTTGGCTTGTAATTTTCTAGTTATGCTGCTTAAAACTTTATGATCTGGGGATAACTTCTACCAAGGAACTGATTATTCACATTTCTTTCTTCCATATTTACAAGTTATCACTGTATTGCGGGAGCAGTTTTCTCTGTGTCCATTTTAGTTTCTGCACAAAAAGTTGATCATTGGTTACACGTTGAATTATCTTATGTCTGTGCTGCCTTGTTGGTAGTGTTCTACTATTTTGAGAGAGATCTTATGTCGAGGGGAAGAAATATTTCTGGTTCTTGTGGTGGTACATACATCATTCCAAGGTTGCTTGATGTAGTTAGCAAAGTCTTATGTTCCATCCAACGATGTGGGTTACCATGTTTTATTTCTTTTGAAATTTGCCGATTTCGAACTGGTTGGCTTTAAAAATGCAGATGTGGCTATTGCCTTTCACATCAGGTCAGCATTGGTTTCTTGGTGTTCCAATAGACAACCACTATTCACTGTCATCCACTGAAGAGAGAGGTATCGGGCGTTTAACTCTCACCATTGCAGGATGTTAATAGTTGGTAAGATTGCTTTGAGACTTGAAAACTGAAAAGCCATGATGATATCTTCCAGAGAATGCTGTGTACACCTTAGTGTTATGTAGTGCTGCCGTCTGTTGACAATGAAAAAGTATTTATGGGAAGAAAGTAACTGCGTTTGCTAATCTTCATGTTTTATGTCATTGGTAATTGCGTTCTCAGTCGTGAAAATTTTCCCATCCCTGTGATATGTAGTCTTATTGAAATTATGCCCTCATGCGCTGTCGCTCGCTGTAGTTTGTTATGTGAACTAGCAATGTTTTTGTTGACGTGCTTGGATGCACTGCTTGATATGGTTGCCTTCCATAATCTATGCTTCGACCTGGTTACCTCGCCAGTGTCTCAATGTGAACTCAAGCCCACAACTGTTGTTGCTTTGATGAATTATTCATAATTTGATGCCGTTTTCTCTATAGCCGGTTACCTACAACCTACTTTTGGTAAGTGCCTTTTTATGTTCATTGTTGAGCGAAGACCAATCTCGGATCTAGTGGTCATTGTTTGTTCGAGCATTTCTGGTGACTTAGATCATGTTTAATATTGTTTCTTATTTGGTTTTTTTAAAACACTAAAAGCTATATTTTGGAAACAATTATTTTTTGTTTTGATTTTTTGTTTAGTTTGTTTTTTTCTGAATTCAAGTAAAACAGGAAATTAAAAACAAGAAAAATGGGTTTTTGAAACCTGGTTTTTAATTTCTCTAAACCAAAATATGCAAATAGAGAATGATACTAAACATGCCTTGAGTTGCTTTCCTATTTCGTTTCAACTCGGAAGTTCAGAATTGATGTGGGATTGCAAATGCTTGAGGACCGATCCTTCCAGTGATGTTTCTCAACACAATATTCCTCAAGAATTGATGTCTTCTTTTCTGGCATGATCATCACAAAGCTCAGCTAATCTTTATATGCTAAATAAAATGTTCCTAGTCCCTCTTCCATTGCTGTTGTTTTTCCCCTGTACACACTGTCAATTCTATCCCCTCAATAGAATCTAGTTACCTGTCATTAGAGTTCTTGCTTCCGCTCTCTCTCTATACATAATGTATGGTCTGTACATGTTTGTGTATATATGTGGGAGAAGATATTACATGTCTTGGTTATGTTTTAGTGAGCAGATAAATGTTTACCTGGAGGTATCTGAAGTGCAGTTGAAAATTGATGTCCAGGTGTACTTTCCATGGAGTATCTTTTTCTTAAGATCCAAAGTGTTGCTTGTTAGTTTAAGTTCACATTGTAGGATAGGGTTGTTGCAGATGCTGCATATTTGTAAGCTTGCCTGCCCTTTATATGTATCATGTAGTAATATCTCTCTCCTTGCGTTGTTTGACATTGAATCTTTCATATGCGAGAATTGTGATGTGTTACTGAGTTCGTATTGTGATTAATATTGTCTTTTTATATTTCTTTTCAATCACAAAGTCGACAGCAATCATATCAAGTTCTTATATGTCTTCTCCAAGTCAGCTTATTGTGTTCTCTTTTAACATGTATACAGAACTAATTCCATGCACTAACATTTTCCTCTCCGCTTACCAGCAAGTGAGGCCGTCATCTCACTCGAGCCACGACAGCCACCAGGGGCACCGTCCACGAGGACCCACCGGAACCCCTCACTGGGGATCCCCTGGTCCTCACCCATCCCAGCCGACGCCCTATGGTTATCAACAGCGAGGGCCTTACCAGTCTCAGAGCCACCAGTACCCTCCATCTCAATCTTATGGCGGTTACCCTTCCCAAGGACCTCCTAGAAGCTCCAACTTTGGGTCCGGTTGGGACCACCATCGGCCTCCTATGCAGCAGGGCCCACCTCCACCGCATAGCGGTGGTTATGATTATTACGGTCAGGGAGGTGGACACCCAACAAACCACCCCACATCAGCTCAGCCTGGTCAATATTCTGCCCCTCCGATGGCACAGCCTACGGTCCCTCCCCATTCTCAGCAAGGTTATAACTATGCACCGCCAAGAGGAACCGACGGTGGACAACACCCACCGTACTCCCAGACTGCACCGCCTAGTCAGAGCTATGGTCATGGTTATTCAGATCCGAGATATGATAATCCCGGTCCAGCTCAGCAGCAACCTTATCCCGGACAAGTCCCAGCTCAGCCTGGACATTACCCAGATCCTGCTATGCATCAAGGGTATTGATATAGCACAACTTGCTGTCCAAAAACTACACCTTGATATTTCTTCAGAAAGTGAAAATTCATGATTTGTAAAGCACTGTTAACAAGAATACTTTATTTACTAAAAAGATATATTCTACTCTAATCTTATCAAAAAATGTAATGGAATCTAATGAAGTATCACGTCTTCTATAATCATTAAATTTTCTCTTTTGTACTTTTATCAGGTATCCTCCCCAACAGGTGTCAAGACCACCACCATACGGTGTCGCACCGCAGGGGAATCTTCCCCAGACTTACCCCCAGCCGGCCGCAAGTCAGCCTGGTAACGTTCCTTATCAAGCTCCGTCATATCAACAATATCCTTACGCATCCAGCGCTATGCCCCAAGCTCCATATGGGGCCGCACCTGCAGCAGGCGACGGACATAACCAGCTTCTTCAGCCATCATATCCTCAGCAAGTTTCCCAGCCGGTTCCCACACATGGTCAGCAAGCACCAGTTGCAAGCTATGCTCAGTACCCATCTTCCCAGCCAGTCTACCCTGATCAAGCCGCTCCGGCTGGTGGTACGATGTACGGTTACCAGGGTGGTCAACTGGACCCTTCAGCTTACGCTGGTGCGGGTCAGGCCTATAGTGCTCCCCCTGCTGGTACTGCTCAGCCGGGGTACACCCAACCAGTGCCAACCCCTACTGGTCAGACAGGTTATGCTCAACCGGTGCCCACCCCAGCTGGTCAGCCAGGTTATGCTCAGACAGTGCCTAACCCAGCTGGTTATGAGCAGCAGCAAGTCCCCCAAGCTGCAGCTGGTGGCTATGCTAGTGTTCCGGGTGGTGCACCACCCCCCAATTATGGTTAGAACCTACCACTACAGGAGCCAACTTATCCTTCAACGTAACTTGTACGAGGAGATGGTTGATATTCAGGAGGTGAATTGCTTGGTATTATTAGCTTTTTTTATGAAGAGGGTCTGGTGAGACTTTTGACTTAATTCTTTTTTTTGTTTTCTATGTAGAAGTCTATTGACATCTAGATTCTGAAATCGGCTAATGTTTCCTTGCTATGCTTTTGTACGAAACAGATCGATGTTTCGAATCGTGACATCCTGGTAAGTGCTGTATCCAAATTTCGTTACCTGGGTCAAGGAGTTTCAATAGGAATTGCAATGGATATGGATGAATTTGTTTCAATGTGAGAGAACTTGACTCGATTTTATAATATTGTTCCGTTTTTACATTTTAGAGTTGAGGTCCTTCGGAAACCACCTCTCTTCAAGGTTGTACTTTCGTAGGGGTAAGACTGTACATCTCATCCTTTCTAGATTTTGCCCTGACAAAAGCCCTTTGAGGTACTGTTTAACTTGACTCAGTGTTTGGCCTCTATCCGATGTGGTAGGTTACATATTACCCAAATTTGACTCGTATGATTGCTAAATTATATCATGGCAGATCTAACATGACATCGATGGTTCGGTGATATTTCAACTCTCTTGACTAGCTAATTTTGCGGACTTTAGGGAACATTTGAGAAACATATGATAAACAAAAACAACAAATCCAATGCTTCCAAGGGCTCCCGCATAAGCGGGGGGGGAGGCATATATGTACGCAGCCTTCCCCCTCCAGGGGACTACTCTAAAGAGAGGCTGTTTCCGAAGACTCACAACTCTAAAATGCAAAAACGACTTTTATGAGAGGGCGAACATTGGGCCACATATCTGTTTAAAGTGGGAGAAGAGGGTAATGTCAGGTGGGTGAAAGTTAATGTTAGTAGTAAAATAGGTGATCCAAAATATTCTCTTACTGTCACCCTTTCGTAAGAGTCATTTCCCATATGATGAAACGGGAATGCAGCATTTCAAATATCTTATAAAGATGAGAAGCAACGGAAAGATTCTAACATTCAAAGAGCGTACAATTATATGAAAAGCAAGATGTTTGTCTTTATTAATATAATGAATAAATAGCATAGATACTTGGTGTAAATACTAAAAATTTAGTCAAATACAAAAAGAAGACGGTGAGTTGGAGATACAGATGTTTGAATTTTTTTTACTTCTTAAGTTTATGAGATGTGGACGCCATTGGAGATTATATCGGGTAATATATTATCGGCCAATTTTTATAAGTAAAAGACTGTT